>OZ025297.1:14572919-15272919 GCA_964019185.1 Maratus speculifer | reverse complement strand
GTACTAGATTTTCAAAATTGCCTTTCGCCTTGGCCAAAATCTGTATGGTGAGACAACACTGGTAGGACTGAATATCTTTTCCTTCTCTCAAAAGGGTGGACAAGGTCTCCATTTCTTTGAGGGTCAAGGCAAAGCAAATGCGATTTTGAAGCCGATCCAAGTAAAAGAGGCGCATGTCATTGAACGCTTGAAAAGCGCGTCGACTGCCATACACTTCGGAAATGGTGTGCATCGTTTTTTTCAGATCGCGAAATTTGATGGGTAAAAAGTCAATCTCATCATAAAATAAATAATAGGCTACCAACATGTCTTGACTCGGGGCTAATTTTAATCCCATGACAAACGAAGTCATTTCCCATTCCGGATTCAAGAGGGTGGCGCATTCGGCCTGAGAAAGAAGACTGGGAACGAGGTAAATATTGGCCTCATCCCCATCAAAATCCCCATTGATGGATTCTAAAATCTCCAAGGGAATGCCAAAACAATCGTATGGCCACGCGGGGCCTTCGAGAGGGACTTGCAATCCGACAAAATTTTCGGGTTGTAAAGAAGGCATCCGATTCAAAATGACCCATTTCCCTCTCAATCCAAATTTATCCACAATGGCATCGGGAACCCGAATTTCATTGGGGCGCAGACTGGCATCGGGCACAATCATGCCTCGCATGGAGTAGCGACACCGTTTTCCGAAAGCCACCTGTCGAATCAAAGTAGCTTTGCCACAGGAGCGAGATTCGAGGCTACCGTAATTTAAGGGGGCTTCTTGAACCTGTTTGTAAAATAAGGGCGCTTTGGAGGCCGGTTGTACTTGGTCGGTGCGCGAGGTCATAGGGATTCCCATGACAAATTTGGCGACTTTTTCATAAATGAGGGTAGTTGTGACTTGCCAATAAATAGGGTCGGGCAACACTAAAAAGTCTTGACGCGTGGACAGCTGGGCCTGTTGAATCATACGCAATAACTGAGGTAAGGCAAAGACGTAGCCGGGCGTCGGAATTGCGAGAGGCGTCACCGGGTAGATGGCTAATTGATCATTATAATAAAACTGCTGACAACAACACGTAAAAGACTTGAATTGTTGAAACTGAAGCGGCTTGTCACATTTGGAACACACATGCCCAAACGCGTGGCTTTTTCGCCACGCCTTGAGAATATCAACCAAATCATCGGGTGTACAGATCAGGGGACATTTTTCCAATTCGAGTAAAGAAATCCGATAGCGATCCACCGCCATTAAAAATAAGTTATGCGAAAATATCCCAAAAGGCGAAACGGGGATGAATACTACCCCAGTCGCGACCCCACCTTTGTCGTCACCGCGTACGGTAAAGAAGTGTACGCTCGCGATAAAAAGGGAAATGAACTCTATCCCCAGAGAGAAAGAAATATTTTTGCGCGAGATGGGTCAGGCAGTTTTTATTATGCAAAAGACGTGAATGGAAATGAATATTACCCAATTTGGCAAAATCAGTCTCTGTTTTTAATTGATCCCGTGAACAAAAATATTCGACTCGCCTTGTACAAAGATGGCACCCAACGGTATCCGATGGATGCCAAAGGGAACGAATATTACTTGCTCCAAAATCAAGAACCTCTGTTGTTGAGAAAATCAAACGGAGACTATTATTTGGCAAAGAGTAAAAATGGTCATGCGCTCATACCTTGGAATTATTTGACAAAATATGTGCGAGAGGAACCTTGCATTTATTCAAAAGATGCATTCGGAAATACGGTATATTTGAAAGAGTCGGAATTTCCTCCGGCCTTTAAGGCTTTAATTCGATGTATTTGTCAGATTAGCGTCATTTGTCCAAAGGTGACAGGATGCCATACAAGAATTTATTAACACATAATAATTCTGCATTCTTATATTGTTAAAAAAAAAAAAAAAAAAAAAAAAAAAAAAAAAAATTTTTTTTTTTTTTTTTTTTTTTTTTTTTAATATAAAAAACAGTTTAAAATGCAATTTTTACATAAGTTTTGTAAAACCATGTCAGAACTAATATACTCTGGTTCGGATGCTGTCTTTTATTACTTTGAAATACCTCAGAGAAAATATGCTATATTAAAAATTCCTAAAGAATTTATCGCCACAAAAGAAGTGACATCTACTTTTATAGAGCTTCCAGATGGTCGAAAAATGTTTTTAAAATCTTCTCCTGAAAATAAAGATATGGATATGTCAACTTGGTTTCAAAAACAAATTGAAGGGGGAAATTATTTTCAAGTTCCTGATAGTTCCCCATAATCTTACATTTTTAAATGTCTGATTCCTTTTTATTGCATTCGATTTGTAAGATAACAGAAGAACTATCAATAACTAAGTTCGATTACGATGAAAACGATACGTTTTTTAAAACTCTTTCAACTGTTGAATTATTACCGTCGCTAGAATCTATTCTTTCCGAGGAAGATAATTTTAATAATTTACAAACTTCTCGCATTCAAGTGTATAATGTAAGAGAAGGAGATAATGTAGGAGTTGATGTAAAATATAATGTAAAAGATAATGTAGGAGATAATGTAAGATATAATGTAAAAGATAATGTAGGAGATAATGTAAGATATAATGTAAAAAATAATGTAGGAGATAATGTAGGCCCTGTTCATTATAAACCTAGTTTATTTTCTAAATGCTTAGCTGCTAAAGTGAAACTTGAAAAAGATAAAGTATTGAAATTAAAAAAGGTTAAAAAGCAATTAAGAATGAAGGAATCACATTCATGGTATTCGATCCATTTGTTGGTACATCTTGCTCAATCAAAAAACATCAGTTAGGTAAAAAAAAAAAAAAAAAAAAAAAAAAAAAAATTTTTTTTTTTTTTTTTTTTTTTTTTTTTTTTTTTTTTAGTATTAGTTGAAGTATAATATATGTAATAATCAAGTTATAATAGAGATAAGATATCTTAGAGTAAAGAATATTATGATGTATATTTATATTTAATGTTCTAAACATATTTGAAAAAAAAAAAAAAAAAAAAAAAATTTTTTTTTTTTTTTTTTTTTTTTTTTTTTTTTAATAGTGTAATAAATTATATAATAAAGTTATAATAGAATAATAAATTTAATTCTCTAAATATATTTCATACTATAAATTTAAAAATAAAATATAAATACCATTTTTTTTTTTTTTTTTTTTTTTTTTTTTACTGGATTATTGGAGACTCTTCATCCACCACATACTCACGAGGATAAATTTGATCTCCGTTTTTCTTTTGTGCATAATAAGGTACATTCTTTTGGTTGATCCTTTTCATGGCAGGTATTTCCAAATTACCCAATTTCAAGTAAAACTCATCTTGATTCGAATTTTTGGGATATATTTGAGAACCATCGGGAAATTGTGCATATGTGTTATTGATTAATACTTCATTTCCTTCCGCATCCTTACGATAAAACTGCTGCCCAAATTTATTTTCGGGGTAAAATAAATTTCCTAATTTATCAGGAAGATAAATTTCTTCATTTGTCTCTGGATTTTTAGGAAATATCACCGTTTGGGTGTTCAAGTCGACTGGATATCTTGGTTTACCTGCCCTATCATAAATATATTTGGGTTCATTCTTTTGCACAGCTGGATATTCCATTTTGTGAAGGGTATCGTTGACAGGCACACTTTTATAAGCATAAATTTCCGCATTGATCGAATCTTTCCAATACATTTCATCGCCAGAATGATTCCGAGCATAGTATTGATCTTTCAAATCATTTCGCAAACAATAACCATTCACATAATATTCTGTATATTTTTCGGGGACCTCCTCACCGGGTGTATCGTCTGGAGGTGAGGGATCGAGCGCAGAATCCTGGTCGGTGGGGGGGACGTCTGGTTGCGTAGTACTGCTCTCCTCACCGGGTGTATCGTCTGGAGGTGAGGGATCGAGCGCAAAATCCTGCTCGGAGGGGGGGACGTCTTGTTGCGAAGTGTTGCTCTCCTGACAGGGTGTATCGTCTGGAGGTGAGGGGTCGAGCGCAAAATCCGAGGGGAATGGATCTATTTTGAAATCGGGTTGCGTTCCTGTTTCAAGGTCTGCCGAGTCGAACAATCTTTCGGTATACCGATCCTCTCTTGGAATGTCTGGCAGTACATTTAATTCAGATACAACGAGTGTGGGCTCCCCTGGTTCGTCCAAATCAGTTTTAAATTTAATTTTTTTCTCCGGTAAGGGATCCACAAATGGTTTTTTACGCTTTCGATCCGTGGTATTTTTTAAGATGGAACAAGACATCTTTTTACCAGTTGTATCGTTATGTTTAGGCATCCTTTATTCTTCTGAAAAAGGTAAGGTATGGTGATCATCTTATTATGGGGGTACCTGTTATTCGTCTGTTGGAATCATGCATTGTATCGGGCTTATGCGCAAATCACCTGGAAAACATTGTATCACGCTATGGAACCGACAGAATGGCGCGCGTATCAGATAGCAGAGGCCCAGCGAAAGCATCCGGGATGGATTCCTTAAACCTTCCGGTAGAACGTTATTCAGATTTGCAATACGGTTTCGCTTCCTCTCCCAACAAAATTTTAGCTATTTGAACAAGATCCATGTAAATGAATTGATATTTTGTGGAGGTTTGAATTTGTAGCCAGGTCAAAATATGTTTTAAGAGAAATTTTTTAAAATGGAGCCCGTGGACATAATATATCATACCAAATTGTTGCCACGTTTCTGGATTTTTGTAAAGGGGCAACCAGTCATGGCAGACCTTGCCACCGGTATCTTGAAAATGGGTAGGAGGTTTCGACACCACCATACTAGACACATATTCAATTTCGGGTTCCGAACCTTTGGAAACGGTGTACGCAATGCCCACAGGACCCGTATCCAATAAGAGTTCACATTGATAAAAATCAGGCGGGGGTAACGGTCCGGGTGGGTATTCGGATCGTTTTAAAATTAAAAAGACTTGACGTCCCAAGTAGGCAGAAGGATGCGACAAAGTCGTTGCAATACAGGCATCCCGGCCCAGATGAAAGGCAAAACTCGTCCATTTGCTAAATTGTTTCAATTCGTCGTTATACCGTTTAAAAAATCGTAAATCAGACACTTCAGTTACCGTGAGGGCTCTTTTCTTCAAGCAAGCGTCGGCTAAATTATGCAAAATTTTAAAAGCTTGATCTTTTCGGCACTTTTTCATGATACCTAAATAGCGATTTTCGGTGGCAAGGATAAATAAAATACCTGATTTACAAAAACTCAAGAGAATTTTATTGGGTGGAAACAAGGCACGTAAAAGACATTCAGTGGAATGGTTGGGTACCGGAATACCGCGCACGGGGGTTCCTTGAGTAAAAAGTAAAAAGGATGAATCCGTGTGAACAATGGGTGGACATTTTCCACGAACCACGATAACACTGTTTTGAGGCGGTGCAATGGGAACAGTATCCAGAGAATTGGAATTGTAAGTAATAATGGCTCGTTTAAACCGCAGAGCAATATAATGAAACCGCTTATAGCGATTCCCGTAGACTTCGATAAATGGATCGAGAGCCAAAGGGGTCGGAAGAACGGTGGATGGGTTCATCTTAAACTTGTTTGGATTCCAAAAACTATATATTAATTAAAAAAAAAAAAAAAAAAAAAAAAAAAAAAAAAAAAAAAATTAATTTTTTTTTTTTTTTTTTTTTTTTTTTTTTTTTTTTTTTTTTTTTTTTTTTTTAGCCTCCGATGCTATTTCTTTCAGACAAGCAAAAAAGTGTCGTGTCAAAAATTGTAGTCCACTTTTTCGCAATCTGGACATTAAAACGAGACATTCATGTCATTTTATTGTTAAAATGCATTTCATCTTTTTCAAAGACAATAAAAAAAGCGTTTAAACTAAAGAAAAAATCCATTTTTTAGGAATCGAGTCACTGAAGAAGTAGCACGTCAAATTGTATCTCTTTATTATTCCGCAATTTCAATGTCTCAGAGAGAAACTGTTAATCATTTGGGTAAAAAAAAAAAAAAAAAAAAAAAAATTTTTTTTTTTTTTTTTTTTTTTTTTTTTTTTTTTTTTACTTAATTTTTACTTAACATTTCCTTGTTTGTGAATGAAAGACTTTTACTTTGGATCGACGAACATGGTGGTTGGGAAACAATACAAATTGATGAAAAAATAATCCCATATGTATGTATGGTAGACTGCTTTTTCCATCGTAGTAAAAGGTTGTCGAGTAAAAAAAGGTTTAAATACTTTAAGTAAAAAAAGTCATAGTGTACAGTTATAGTAATGATAAAGTGCAACTTAATCATTAATAATTAATTCATCTACTCTCCAGTCTTCACGTCTACCATCAGGTAGGTATCTTCTTATAATGAGTGGAATTTTTCTCTCCTTTAATTCTTTCATTGCAATTTCCAATGGATCTGTTTCATCATCCAATTTCACTAAAATGGGAGCTTGCATCGAAATCTGTAACGCTCTTGTTCCTAAAACTCTAGCTCTTTCATATTTTGTCATATAAGGAGTGGTGATTCTTTCTTGATTCATTTGAGGCTGATGTTCTGATAAAGGTAAAATATCAATATTTTCATTTTCACTCTGTTCACTTTCATCCAAAGATTCGTCTTCTTGATCTGCAGAATCATATTCTTCAACCACAGGGTTATCTGGTTCACATTCTTCAACAACATCGTTATCTGGTTCACATTCTTCAACAACATCGTTATCTGGTTCATATTCTTCAACTACATGGTTTTCTGGGTCATATTCTTCAACCACAGAGTTATCCGATTCGTAATCGTCCGCCATAAATATGAGTGCGACAGCAACAAAGTGCTAACAGATTTACAATCACAAATACTTATATACATATTAAAAAAAAAAAAAAAAAAAAAAAAAAAAAATATTTAATATCTTTTTTTTTTTTTTTTTTTTTTTTTTTTTTTTTGAAATAGATATTTAAATATATTTTATAATATAAATATTTTATCTTTACATCTGTTGAACAAAAATATTTTACTTTATATCTTTATTGTAAAATATTTATGTTATAAAATAAATTACTATTATTATTAAAAAAAAAAAAAAAAAAAAAAAAAAAAAAAAAATTTTTTTTTTTTTTTTTAATATAATTTTTATTTAAATATAAATTTTATAATATAAATATTTTATCTTTACATCTGTTGAACAAAAGTATTTTACTTTATATCTTTATTGTTAAATATTTATGTTAAAAAAAAAAAAAAAAAAAAAAAATTTTTTTTTTTTTTTTTTTTTTTATTTATTTAAATATAAATTTTATAATATAAATATTTTATCTTTACATCTGTTGAACAAAAGTATTTTACTTTATATCTTTATTGTAAAATATTTATGTTATAAAAAAAAAAAAAAAAAAAAAAAATATATATATATATATATTTTTTTTTTTTTTTTTTTTTTTTTTTTTTGTTAAGATATTTAAATATATTTTATAATATAAATATTTTATCTTTACATCTGTTGAACAAAAATACTTTACTTTATACCTTTATTGTAAAACATTTATGTTAAAAAAAAAAAAAAAAAAAAATATATATATATATATATATATATATATATATATATATTTTTTTTTTTTTTTTTTTTTTTTCATGCTTTAGGTTTTTGAATGATCCTCAGACAATTTTTACATAGCCTATACAAATTGGGCATTTCATCAATGGCTCTATCTTGTTTCAAATACTGTATCACATCTGGGTTTTTACAACATTTTTCGGTACGGGACGTATTTCGCCATGTACGACATTCCTGTTCGGTAAACAATGCTTCCATCTTGAATATCAAGATGTTACAACTCTTTTTCTTATGCTTATACTTTATCTATTTTTGGTATTTTTATTATTTTCGTGCTCCCTCTGTCCCCCGGCCCAAGACCCCCGGTCCTGACTCTCCCTTGCGGTACAATTTGGATTTGGTGGTGATTCAAACCAACATTTTTCGATTCTTGGAAAACGGGAGTAGGATGTGGGAACACGTGTTTCATGATGATGCGTATCTGGTGCATCGAGCGACCGAAACCATTATTGAACGCGATGATTGTTACTGGTATCCCCAACGCACACGAATTGCTGCCAAAGGGATCGGTCTGTACAAATTTTTGAAACAACATCCAGAATTCCAAAAAGATATTTCTTTTGAGGAAAATAGTCCTTATACGGCTCAACAAGGCCAAGTGTTTTATTTCACGTGTTTTAATCGGCGGATCGAGTCGCTCGACATGTGTCCTTCAGGTCAAATCTATCAAAATCAAGTCTGCGTCGACATTAGTTCATGCACGGATAAAGCGGATTATACTCATTTACCGGTGCATGCCGACCCCTTCAAATACATTGAGTGCAAAAACAGAAGAGAATTTTTCAAAACCTGCCCTCCCGACACTTTTTTCTACCACGATCACTGCGTTCCCCAATACAATTTAATTTATCAATGTACCTTGAAGGACACGGTGCTTCCTTTCAAACTAGATGCTCACACCCTGTTTGAGTGCCGTGATCATAAACCCATCTACACGACCTGTTTGCCCGGCACCCAACTGTTTGATAACTTGTATTGCGAACCCGATGCCTGCGTCGGACAACCCAATGGCGCTCTTTTAAATTTACCCCATCGGACCGTGGGTCCTTTTCGTTTTGTACCCGGTTACATGGAATGTTTGCATGAAAAAGTCTTTCAAACCGTTGAATGTCCTTCCACGTGGGATCCCATGTTGTCTGAGGGGGACAATTTAACGCATTTGCCCCAAGTCTTTGATGGGAAACAGTGCGTGGTGCCTTCTTTCGGGGTCACGGTCACGTCCGATGATCCCGATGTGCTGGTGCCGATCCATGAATTTACCAAGCACGTTCAAAATTGGAAACAGTCCCCATATTATGATCAAACGGTGGGTTATACACAGTGGGGTCGAAAACGGAAGCGGTTGGATCCAGGCCAACGGATCGGAAAGCATTTTAAAGTCGAATCGGCCTGTGATGCCTCCAGTCCCTACTTGTTACCCATCTACGGACATCCCGACCAATATTATAACTGTGTGACGCAGCAACGGATCACCTGCCCGGCCCAACATTATTTTACGGGCTCGGCGTGTCAACCCGAACCTCCGCACGCTTTCAAGTTTCAAGGGATCCCTCTATTTCAGTTTGATCATTTAAATGACGAAGCTTGGATTCCCCCCTGGGACTATCCGGGCCGAGGGCATCGTCCTTTAACGGGATGTCACACGACCGAGGACACGTATTTAAAACTCTACGATATTTGCGTGCATCCCGAATGCCTGCCTTACGCCTTTTTATCCATGGTGCCCCAGGTCTCGCTCTTTTTACCCGCTCCCCGCCAAGCCAAATGTACCTATGATCCTACAGACCGCCATATCAAAAAAGAATCCGTCTCCTTCCATTATACGTTTTGGGATCAAAAGGTTCTCCCAGAGGGCGTCCAGTCCTCCGAAACATGTACCGTGGGTCAGAAACTCAACACGGGTCATTTTGTGTGGGATACGACCCTGTTTGCCACCTGCGATCCAGCCCAACCGTTTGTGTTTTGTCCTTCTCCGGCCACCGAAACACTCTTCAAGACCGCCCACTCTTATGCGTGTGCCCCGCCCCCGGGCAATACGTTTCTGCATACGCGTAACCTCCACTGGACCCCGTTTGCGACCAATGAAATCAAACGCATTCTCCCTCCTGTATGGGACCAAAACCCCTATTACTTTAGACTCAACAAGGGAGATCTCACTCGATATGAGCTCCCCGAAACGGGTTTTGATATTCCGCGCGACACCCGGATCAATTTGCGCGTGAATCGACCGGTGCTGTTGGAATGGCGGTATCGTGTGACGTATCCCCCCTCTGTCGCGTTTCAGTACAATGCCCAGAACCAACTCGAAGTGTTGGAGGATCCAGCCACGCCACCGCACGGTTTTATGGTGAGGCGAGAAAAATTTGTCGACGCCACCCTTCATTTTCCCACCTATACAGCCCAAGAACACGTGAACCACTTTGAGGGGGATTACCATCCTTAAAAACAAGCATCATGAGCGAAAAATCTTTGGCGCAAGGCGTGTTATTTTACAGTTCTTTATACGTGAATGGTATTTTATTAATTACGGGCATCTCGACAGGCCGCTGGGTGTTTATGTTACTCATTCTCCTCACCATGGGACTCACAGCCTATTTAATGTACATGATGACTGCTCAGGAAGAGCATTTGAAAAAGGTGGGAGACTGGGCGGAAGTGACCTTTTCCAGCCATCTGGAAAAATTGAAGCGATTTTTCTAAGCACGTCCTGTTCCACGAGGTCCGGGGGGCGATGAGCATCCACGGTCCAGACAGGAACCTCTTTTAAGGCAGAGGTGTAACGGTCCTGCAAACGTTGTAAATAGGGGAGGGGAATGTTACGGTCCATCGCTGTACGGTGCTGGAGCCGCTGAAAAGCGACGGTGGGTTCCAAATCCAAATATAGGAAAGCGTCGACCGAATAGGCCAATCGTTGATAGACATCCTCGTACAGGGCCAAATCCGAGTCGGTGAGAATGAGGGGAGCAAAGACATGGCGAGAGGTCCAAGGGCAACGCTCCACCAACACCAATCCTGTTTCGGGGAAACGTTGAAATTGTTGAAATTGGGACAAGAGTATTTGGAGTTGCAAAGGAAAAGCGAAAAAGGATGGATTTTGATAGAAGGAAGGCAGCAAGGTCCATTCAGATAACGGTTCGGGGAAGCATGAGAAACGGGAGGCAAGCCGTTGCATTAAAGTGGATTTACCCGCTCCAATAATACCATCAATGCATAAAATGAAACGAGTCATAGTCTCTCCATGTTGAAAAACAATCTCTATTAATACACACACTCAAAAAAAAAAAAAAAAAAAAAAAAAAAAAAAAAAAAAAAAAAAAAAATTTTTTTTTTTTTTTTTTTTTTTTTTTTTTTTTAATAGTATTTTATTTTACAACATAAATATTTTATAATAAAGTTATAAAGTAAAATATTTTTGTTCAATAGATGTAAAGATAAAATATTTATATTATAAAATATATTTAAATATCTCTATCAATATTATTATTATTAAAAAAAAAAAAAAAAAAAAAAAAAAAAAAAAAAAAAAAAAAAATTTTTTTTTTTTTTTAAATAAATATTTTATAATAAAGTTATACAGTAAAATATTTTTGTTCAATAGATGTAAAGATAAAATATTTATATTATAAAATACATTTAAATATCTATATCAATATTATTATTATTATTATTATTATTATTATTATTATTATTATAATTATTAAAAAAAAAAAAAAAAAAAAAAAAAAAAAATTTTTTTTTTTTTTTTTTTTTTTTTTATGCTGAGTGTAGAAATTTATGGTAGAGCGGATAGAAAATATTGAGAGCTAAAATACAGAATCCATGTAAAATCTAATTTTGTATGTCAACCAATAGTTGATCATTTTAAACTGATACAGTCTTAATGATAAATCCCTTTTGATTCTGACAGACAGCACCGAAAGTTAAGTCTTCTCCAATTGTTTTTCTATTCAAAAGTTTAACGTCTGAAACGGGGAACACTGTCAACAAATAATTATACGTTCGTCGGCCAACTGCGGCAAATGCGGGATCCCATCCGTCGGTGTAATATTCTGACAATATATCGGATAAACGAGTTTTAAAATCTTCTTTTTGAATAACAAAATCAAGCTTTGTCAAAGAAGACCTTGGAAAGCCATTTACAAACCTACAGTTATATTCTACATCCTCGTAGCTAAAAGATAATCCTTCTGTATCCAAACCTATCAATATAGTTTCAAAAGGGGGGTTATAAGAAGTGATAGCAACATGCCATGGAACCATTTGTCCTTGAACACGAATAAAAGTAACGTGCACAGCACATCCAAATTTTTCCATGTCATCAAACGGAGTAACGAATAGTAACATATGTAAAGATAAAATGTTTATATCAAAATTGTAAAAAAAAAAAAAAAAAAAAAAAAAAATTTTTTTTTTTTTTTTTTTTTTTTTTTTTTTTTCAAGAATATACTTCTATATAAACCCAAGCACAACATAAAGCATGTTGCTGTATCGACATCTCCCACAATGTGACAGGGGCTCTGTCTGAGATTTTAGTTTTCATTGAATCATGTGGTTTCGGGTTTCTTTTTTCCCCAGCAAGCCTGATTTATTAGCAGCCGTTGTGTATAATGGTAGTATATATTGGAGCAGTGAAAGTGTTGGGAAGTTTCTAGAATATTCCAATCCCTATCGATTTGCTGTAAAGTATGGAACTGAAAATTTAAATGATTTTGTTCCAGAATACGCTCAAACATTCAGAAAACTACCAGTGTTTTCGTTTGACCAAATGGTAAGCATCATGTCAAAAGTGAAATTTTCGTTTAAAAATGTTGACAAAATACACTCTCTCTGGAACAAAGGTTACATTGATGTTTGTGATGCAGATCCCACCTTTATTCCAAATATTTCGCCTCGAATAATGTTTACAGATAACCCAACAGGTATGAAAGTAAATGATTGGATTAAAATCTATGTAGAAAAATGTTTACATAATTTTTCACGGTTCGACTTTATAAAAAAATCCATTAAGGAAGTGCAAAATCCAACTTTAGATGTAACTAAAGCTACCGTTAATGATCAGAAAGACAGTCAAGAAATTAAAGTTCAAATAGATG
Organism: Maratus speculifer; assembly: GCA_964019185.1. NCBI lineage: Eukaryota > Metazoa > Arthropoda > Arachnida > Araneae > Salticidae > Maratus > Maratus speculifer. Next base: position 15,260,284 of record OZ025297.1, on the reverse strand, counting down.
GCTCACAAGAAGAATTAATGGACACACTACCTCTATGCAACCCAGTACTCCAAATAACATATGATGGTATGCTTATACCGGAAGAAATTTATGTCAACATCAATGGACAAGTTTATTGTTATGTTAAATCATCGGCCGAAAGTTAAAAATTGTTTAAATGTACTAAAAAAAAAAAAAAAAAAAAAAAAAAAAAAAAAAAAAAAAATTTTTTTTTTTTTTTTTTTTTTTTTTTTTTTTTAAATAAAGATATGACATGGAAAGATATGTTTTACGGAATTTGCGGTCTAATCGAACTTGCAGGGAGTTTAGCGACGATATATTTTGCTTGTCTCGTTGTGTTATGAAACTCATGCGCTAATTTTCCATCCACCATCACACGTAAAAAAAAAAAAAAAAAAAAAAAAAAATTTTTTTTTTTTTTTTTTTTTTTTTTTTTGAGTTTAAAATAAATTGTATTTTACTTGCTTACAGGACCTTCTCAACATTTCAAAAGTCACATCTTTTCTTCCAATCCAAAGGTGACAAGCCTTTTTCCATTGCAACAAGTACGTTTGATGCTTTTTAGGAAATAATATTCGAATCAATTCGTATTCTTCCAAAATTTTTAAATCTTGTAAACATTTTCGTCTTTTCATTCTATCCCGATTAAACCAACCCAATAAATCGCACATTTTCAAGGTGGTAGTCATCATCATATAGACGAGTAAACACATTTCATCTACCGTTTTTCGACAACGTGCTCTCTCATAAATTATTTGCAATTCTTTTAACGTAAACAGGGACATCTTTGTTTTTTTCGGATGGGTGTTATAGCAGACCGTTTGATATTGCTGGTACAATTGAAACGTCCTGATTTATATGATGCCATTTTGAAGCGAATACAACCCTATAGCCTCCGTTCGGTTTTAAAAATATTGGAACAGCATTTACGTCGTATTGACGATTTAAATATCTTTAATGAAAATGTTCACGTGGTACCCGAATTTGTTTGGACCGTTATCAAACATATGAAATTTCCATCTGCTTGTGACGCATATGGAATTAAAGTTGTTTGTCGGGTTACGAAATCAGATACTCAGGGCGCTTTAGACAGTAAACATATTCCCGCTATTACCAACTCTCCTAATCTCGAATTTAACGTTGAAAAAGATATCTTGGATGAGTTGGCCTTGTTTTCGAATCATATTCAAATTTTTGAATTGGCCAATCGACATAAATATGCCACCGTGTTTATGAGTCAAGACACCACTTTACCATTTTTAATCCAACGTTTACCCCAGGCTTGTATTTTGGAAAGGGGGAAGGAGTTTAACAAAGGAAAAAATGCGGAAGGGGAATACAAATACCTAACCGCATTTAAATACATTTTAGTGGAAGATCGAGGTTCTGTCAAAGTGCTTTATAAAAATCTGACGGATTTATATTTAATTTTAAGATGTGTACCCTTAAAGCACATTGCAGCGTTTTCGGATATTCGATGCCTCTTTAAAAAGTGTGGCATTACATGCGCTTTCTTTAATCTAGTCCATGTCACGAGACGACAACTTTTTGTGAATGATGACTCGAAATACGAAAAGGATGTCATTACCCTTTTAACGTTCATGTTTTGTCGAGGGGAGTTATTACCCATGAATCGGGAAGGATTAGCTAAAAACAAAGACAGACCGCCGATCGACGTGTTGAGTTTTGAAGCTATGAAACGAAATTGTTCCCGTTTAATCACGGGTCCGGAAAGAGAAGTGTGGCATACAGTACAAACGTCTTTGGAATGTGTCTATTGTGGTAGGCAATTTAAAGAAGGGACGGGAGGATCTTTTGCCGTCATCAATAGTGTGGATGTCAATGTTTGTAAAGATTGTCTATTGTGATCCCATCCCAATCTGAGTGGATCCTTGGCTCTTCACTATTGAAATTCTCCAAGTTTGATTTACTTTGAGTCTTATCTAAAATCAATGCATTCTGCCTTCTCAGCAGTGGGAGTGGCTTTCATCGTATAAAAGGATTGTGCTGCTCGGCGACGGGACTCATTGCGATGGCCTCGTTCACTTACATTCCTGCACCTCGCCACGACGGCATTTTTCGATTAACGGGTGTCTTGGGAGAAAATTACAAAATATATTTTTACATGAGTGATGTGGTAGTGATGCTTAATAAAGACAGTGTTTTTGAATTGAAATATGCCTCCTGCCAGCTAAAAGATGTGTGTTCACTCCAAATGTTGTCAAGACCTGATGCCTGGGTCATTGAATTTCAGGCCCTCCGTAACTTGCTGGGTATTATGGAAGAGTGGGACTTGTTTGACGAATTCAAGTATGGCCATGTAAAAGTTAAATATCACCGAAACAAGGTCCCAGAACTCACCAGCTGCAAGTGGACTGAGGGTATACGCTTTAAAAACTGGCTGTATAATTTACAGACGACTGTGAAAAAAGCACTTGCCAAAATAAATACCCGCAAATCACCGAAACCACTGAGACTTTAACTTCTCAAGCCCAAAGGGTGTCGAAGTGCAAAAAAATGGGGTTGAAAATACTTGGTATCCAAGTATTTTCAACCCCATTTTTTGCGATGACATGTGCACCAAATTTGGTAAAATATCCTTTGAAAATAAAGTTTAAAAATTAAAATACATATCCTAAAAAAAAAAAAAAAAAAAAAAAAAAAAAAAAAATCTTATTTAATTACGTTTTCATTTGAACCCATGTCATACCATGGATGAATGTATTCCTTGTGACTACTGTCTTGCGACATTTGAAACTTTGCAAGAGTTTCATGACCATATGCATCCCATGGATCCCTCCTTCTGTATTCTTTGTTACGAACAATTTCCCCCCGGTACTAGACGACATCATTTCGAAGAACACTTAACCAAGGAATGCAGCTCCTATAATCCACTGCAATTTAAACTGTACAATTTACGCATACCATTAGCAAAAAATATGAAACCTTCTCCTAATAATAAAAAAACTAAATTTTGGATTTATGTGCAGGGTCAAAGATACTTTTTAGAACGAGATGATACATTGTTATCAAAATCGGAAGAAGAAATAAATTTTTTATTTGGCTTTTTGAATAATCGTATCCCAACAATACAGCCTTTTGAAAATTCACCCATCATTCATTATTCGAGTTGTTTGAAAATGGTTATAAAGATTATTACAAACAATTAAAAAAAAAAAAAAAAAAAAAAAAAAAAAAAAAAAAAAAAAAAATTTTTTTTTTTTTTTTTTTTTTTTATAGATATATTTTATAATATAAATATTTTATCTTTACATCTGTTGAACAAAAATATTTTACCTTATAACTTTATTATAAAATATTTCTGTTAAAAAAAAAAAAAAAAAAAAAAAAAAAAAAAAAAAATTTTTTTTTTTTTTTTTTTTTTTTTTTTGTTTCGTTATAATGGACTTGCTATTATTTGGGGAAGCTACAGTCTCACAAGCCAGTCAAATAAAACAACGTCGCAATTATTTGATGTGAATACTCTTCTAATCAAGGAACCCCTTCAAAGAAGATACTTAAAATCAGTGAACCAGTTCTTTATTCAAATAGATTTCCGATTCATCCAAAGGATCGTTTCTCCCCAGATTAGACCTACATGGCAATAATTCAATTCCACTTCTGTCAGACGAATGAACAGATTTGAAAGGTGAATTTACTAAAGAAACTACAGTCTCCAACTCTTCTCCATAAGTTAAAGTGACATGTTTTCCAAACCGTACTTCATGCACCATACGAAGCAGGATCAGAAAAACACAGTTAGAAGTGAATTTATCGTGCAAAACATATTTTCTTACATGATACAATATCAATATAAATTTAATACTATTTGTGCCAAAAATCAGATGGAAAAAGATACGCTTGAAATATTGAAAGGAATACTTATCGAATTAAACAATGAATATGGATCGGATTTACGAAATCAGTGTTTGGATATACACCCAATAAATGAAAATACAATAGAATGTATCTTAACAGATATTTCTAATGAACTTTTTGCTGAAGGGATCACTTGGATCCGAATCGTAACGTTTTTTGCCTTTGTTGGGGAATTAACACGCAATGTGATTGCTAGGAAATTGTCAGAATCTTTGGTGAATATTATATTTATGCATTTCTCGATATTTGTCCGCGAAAAATTGGAAGTCTGGATTCAGGAACACGATGGCTGGGAAAATATAAATATCGAGAAAAAAGTGAAACCACAACTTTCATGGTTTAAATTTCTCCTGTATACTACATTGATAATAATGGGTACTATAAGCAAAGTGCAAAATGTGTTAAATGGAAGTGAGATTTTTAAATCAAAAACTGTGTAGTTTAAAATGATTCCAAATTTGTTTTATGATGTTAACAAATATTTTTCAAAAGTATTAAATGTATCTCAAAAAAAAAAAAAAAAAAAAAAAAAAAAAATTTTTTTTTTTTTTTTTTTTTTTTTTTTTTTTCAAATATATATAAGTACATTTGCTACAAGATGTTTTGAGAATGTTTTCAATGTAAAGAATGACATTCGGATGGGTCGCCCGCCCACTGCCCTCATTTCATCTCTACTCTCCAGTCGCGTTTGAGAGGCGGGGTTTGATTGAGTCTTATTTAAACCGTTTGAGATCTGTAACGCTTATTCTGTTCATCGCCATGGGTACTGCATGCCTGCCTTCTTTGTCACCATTTGATCTTCCGGCTTCGGAGATGAATTTCTCTGTGCTCGAAAACTGCTATCAAGAAGTTAAAAATTGGGACCTCCGATTTACGAAAAAACTGGATAAACCCTTTGTGTATCCACGCTCCTTGATATCCGTGCCGAAAGTTTTTTGCTATGAACCTGAACCGCCTGTGCAGCCGGAACCCAGTGGACCCTCGCATGTTTCCAAGTCTGTGCAGCCGGAACCCAGTGGACCCTCGCATGTTTCCAAGTCTGTGCAGCCGGAACCCAGTGGACCGTCGCATGTTTCCAAGTCTGTGCAGCCGGAACCCAGTGGACCGTCGCATGTTTCCAAGTCTGTGCAGCCGGAACCCAGTGGACCCTCGCATGTTTCCAAGTCTGTGCAGCCGGAACCCAGTGGACCGTCGCATGTTTCCAAGCCTGTGCAGCCCAGTGGACCCTCGCATGTTTCCAAGCCTGTGCAGCCGGATCCCAGTGAAATAGTCCATGTTTCCAAGCCTGAACCTAGTGGAATAGCCCATGTTTCCAAGCCTGTGCAGCCTGAACCTAGTGGAATAGTCCATGTTTCCAAGCCTGAACCTAGTGGAATAGCCCATGTTTCCAAGCCTGTGCAGCCTGAACCTAGTGGAATAGCCCATGTTTCCAAGCCTGTGCAGCCTGAACCTAGTGGAATAGCCCATGTTTCCAAGCCTGTGCAGCCTGAACCTAGTGGAATAGCCCATGTTTCCAAGCCTGTGCAGCCTGAACCTAGTGGAATAGCCCATGTTTCCAAGTCTGATCCCAGTGGACTCGCCCATGTTTCCAAGCCTGTGGAGACCGACACCCTTCAAGTGTGCCGAGAGGCTCTGAAAAACCTTGATATTGTACCACCCCCCAACCACTCGCTGCCTCAGCCAGTCTGCCCGAAAAAAACACAGGAACTGCCTCGAGTCCCGTCGCCTCGGCCAGTGTGCTCCACACCACTGAAACGCTCTGGACTGTCACTTGGAAAACCCTTCAAAATACCGAAAGTGAGCCCACCCAATGTGTTTCGAAACTCTCCAGTGGACATTAAAAAAATATTTGAAAAATCCAAGACTCTATCGGTCTCTACACAACCACCGACTTTAACCAATTTGTTTCGAGAACTCGGATCCACACCGGTCGGGGGACCCAATAAGCCAGTTGAAAAAGGTTCACCCAAGCCCGTGGCCTCTCCGGTGTCTTCAAACCACTCATCCGGTCCCCTATTTTTCAAGCCACCGCCACGGAAATCACCATGGGACACTTATTGCTACCCATCTATTTTTAAACAAAATTTCAAAAATAGACCACGATGGCCAACATATTTCAAAACAGATAAATTGTCTAAGCAAGTGGCCTCCCCGGCCAGTAAACCCATTGAAAAACTTTCTGAACCTGTGGCCTCCCCGGCCAGTAAACCCATTGAAAAACTTTCTGAACCTGTGGCCTCCTCGGCCAGTAAACCCATTGAAAAACTTTCTGAACCTGTGGCCTCCTCGGCCAGTAAACCCATTGAAAAACTTTCTGAACCTGTGGCCTCCTCGGCCAGTAAACCCATTGAAAAACTTTCTGAACCTGTGGCCTCCCCGGCCAGTAAACCCATTGAAAAACTTTCTGAACCTGTGGCCTCCCCGGCCAGTAAACCCATTGAAAAACTTTCTGAACCTGTGGCCTCCCCGGCCAGTAAACCCATTGAAAAACTTTCTGAACCTGTGGCCTCCCCGGCCAGTAAACCCATTGAAAAACTTTCTGAACCTGTGGCCTCCCCGGCCAGTAAACCCATTGAAAAACTTTCTGAACCTGTGGCCTCCCCGGCCAGTAAACCCATTGAAAAACTTTCTGAACCTGTGGCCTCCCCGGCCAGTAAACCCATTGAAAAACTTTCTGAACCTGTGGCCTCCCCGGCCAGTAAACCCATTGAAAAACTTTCTGAACCTGTGGCCTCCCCGGCCAGTAAACCCATTGAAAAACTTTCTGAACCTGTGGCCTCCCCGGCCAGTAAACCCATTGAAAAACTTTCTGAACCTGTGGCCTCCCCGGCCAGTAAACCCATTGAAAAACTTTCTGAACCTGTGGCATCTCCGGTGACTCGAAAACAGTCATCCACTTCCGTATATTTTAAGCCATCGCCCAAGAAATCATCTGGGGATCCTCCCATACCCAACTATTTTCAACGAAAACTAAAAAGTAAAAAAATTTCAAAATGCTCAAAATATTCTAGAAAAGGAACTCTTATGGAAGCCTCGACTAAACAGTCAATTTTTTTAGAATCTGAAAAAGGAACTCTTGTGAAAGCCTCATCTGTCCAGAAAACATCACCTGAAACTACAATTTTTAAAAAACCTTTTGAGAAGAAACCTGATTCACCTGATGCTGATGTGCTGATTTTAGATGTTGCGGATGAATCCGATTTGGATGACTACTTACTGGATTATGCCCCCCAGACTCACCCTGGTTTCAAGAAACGTTAGACACGTCTCAAGTAAAAGAAAAGAATCCACCCCAAGAAAAAACCCGTGCTAGCAAAAAAACAGGTCCCGTGAGATTTTCACGAATTAAAGATTAAAAGGTCCATGTTTTTCAATTATTCAATACTCTGCCAAAGGGACCCGGTAAAATAACAATCTATAGTATCGTTCTGATGTACTCTTCAAAGATGGACGCTTTATAAATGATGACTTTTTTCCTCAAGCTAAGAATTTGGCATTGGAAAGTAAAAAAATGGGCCAAAGGAAATTGGAAATCCAATTTCCTTTGGCCCATTTTTTTGCGTTCAACAACTTGCCAAGATTGGTTCACTAAAAAACACATTCAATGTGTTTGAAAATATTTTTCTCTTCATGTTTTTATGTCAGTCTTGAACATAATGGAGCAATTTTTAAAACTATGTAAATTTTTCCAATCTTGGTCTATTGTATCCTAAGAATCTCCTTTCTATTCAATAAACATTCAATTGTAGATAGTATTGTCGACTTTTAAATTTTATTATACTATTTTTGTTACATTGTGTTCATAATAGATGTCCAACGTTATGTTTTCAACTTTTCATGACGACCCATATGTCCATAAAGACTTTGACCTCATGGTGCGTTTCCTGTCATTCTGCGGTTACCACGTACTGCTTAGCTTATAAATAGAGGAAAACGAGCGCACATGCTTTCATTTTGAGCCTGCCTTTAGTACCATCATGTCATTCGTGCTCGTTTACAATATTGCTGGACGTTCTACTATCCCTCATCATTCTTTGACAGGGATTATCGGTTCAGATGGCCTTGTGTATTGGCTTTGCAAAGATGTTGCTATCGTTTTGGGGAACAGTAGAACCTATGGAAGAAATTTAAGCAATATCAGGGTACGAGATGTTACGGGACCGTTGGATAACGTTGATCCAAAATTTTTGCAAAAACGAGTCATTTCGCATATCCACCTGAGTATTTTGCTTAAAAAAGCGAGAAGGAGTACGGTGCGGGAATTTGAGCAAAAGATAAACAGCCCTGATACGCAAGTGACTGTCCATCCAGGACGGCACCTTACAGATTTAAAGGATCCTACCTATTTAGTCATTTCCAAGAACAGAGAAAACCAAGATTACTTTTTTGTCTGGCTGGAAATGTTTAAAGAAAAGGTACTGGAAAATTTATATGTCAAGATGCCGGTTTTGGATGATGATTTTGTAGCCTCCTTCATAAAATATGCAGAACAACCAGAAACAATCCCCAGCACTATGCCAGCTGTAAGCATGTAATGGACATTTCAAACATTTACTAAACTTTCTTCATCATGCTCTTTTGAGTGTTTGAAGAGTAAAAAAATGGGCCAAAAGAAATTGGATTTATCCAATTTCTTTTGGCCCATTTTTTTACGACACACAAGTTACCAAGATTGGTAATTCATTTTTGAAAAAATGTGAATTTATTCATTTCACGAAAATATAATATGTATTTTACACTATAATATATAAAAATTTGAAGCGTTGGCCAATCAGTTGTGATAACAAGTTTAAAATTAAGTTTATTCTTTATCTATTTTTGTGTGCACGTGAGAATGAACGCATATAATATAAATGTTTTATCTTTACATCTCTTGAACAAAAATATTTTAGTTCATAACTTTATTATAAAATATTTATATTAAAAACATTTATATTTAAAAAAAAAAAAAAAAAAAAAAAAAAAAAAAAAATTTTTTTTTTTTTTTTTTTTTTTTTTTTTTTTTTATATAATATAAATATTTTATCTTTACATATGTTGAACAAAAATATTTTACTTTATATCTTTATTATAAAATATTTATGTTATAAAATAAAAATATTATTACTAATAATATTATAAAAATATATTTAAATATCATATAAAAAAAATATATATATATATATATATATATATATATATATATATATATATATATATATAATTATTATTATTATTATTATTATTATTATTATTATTATTTTTTTTTTTTTCAATAGATATTTAAATATATTTTATAATATAAATATTTTATCTTTACATCTGTTGAACAAAAATATTGTACTTTATATCTTTATTATAAAATATTTATGTTATAAAATAAAAATATTATTAATAATAATATTATGAAAATATATTTAAATATCTTATAAATATATTTAAATATCTATAATATTATTTATATATATAAAAAAAAAAAAAAAAAAAAAAATTATTATTATTATTATTATTATTATTATTATTATTATTATTATTATTATTATTATTTTTTTTTTTTTTTTTTTTTTTTTTCAATAGATATTTAAATATATTTTATAATATAAATATTTTATCTTTACATCTGTTGAACAAAAATATTGTACTTTATATCTTTATTATAAAATATTTATGTTATGAATATAATATTATGAAAATATATTTAAATATCTTATAAATATATTTAAATATCTATAATATTATTTAAAAAAAAAAAAAAAAAAAAAAAAAATTTTTTTTTTTTTTTTTTTTTTTTTTTTTTTTTATAATAGATTTTTAAATATATTTTATAATATAAATATTTTATCTTTACATCTGTTGAACAAAAATATTTTACTTTATATCTTTATTATAAAATATTTATTTTATAAAATAAAAATATTATTAATAATAATATTTTAAAAATATATTTAAATATCTATAATATTATATAAAAAAAAAAAAAAAAAAAAAAAATTTTTTTTTTTTTTTTTTTTTTTTATAATAGATTTTTAAATATATTTTATAATATAAATATTTTATCTTTACATCTGTTGAACAAAAATATTTTACTTTATATCTTTATTATAAAATATTTATTTTATAAAATAAATTTTTTTTTTTTTTTTTTTTTTTTTTTTTTTTTTTTTTTTTTAATATTTTATCTTTACATCTGTTGAACAAAAATATTTTACTTTATAAGTTTATTATAAAATAATTTCTAAATATAATTTTATTGCTATTATTTTTTCGTATTATTTGTCCATTTAAAAATTTCCAAGATTGGTAAAGCCCTTTTCGCAAAAAAGGGGCTTGAAAAAAACACACACTTTAAAACATAAAATTCTATTTATTTATAAAATTTATCAATCAATATACATTATGCCATTTGACGTATAAATTGTTTATACTCAATGTTTATATTGGGTCATTACCTTTGTCTCTACCTGAGATGCTGAAATACATGGGTTTTATGTATCCAAAGCCAGTCATCGAAGGCTATACCATAAAATTGGGCACAGTTGCAACAGTTTAAGTTATGCTCCTGGCGCAGAAAGATGTCATACTTTACATTTTTTTTACCCTGCAACAAATCTTGAAGATACTTTAATTCATCGGAACTGTTCTTTTCCTCCTTCAACAAAGTCATTAATATGTCTTCACGAATCATTTTAAATTTCTTTCTTTTTTCGACTTGTCCGAATCCAATATCCCGATAATAGCACGTGGTGATGTCATCACTCCATTGTGTAGCCTCGTTTCCTTTACGTAAACACATGGCAATATGATAGGTGGAGTAATAGACGACACCCTTCTGGGATATTGTCCCAAAAAGGAAATCTGTTTGGTGGAGTCTGATGCGAAAATCAGGTGTACATTTCACGTCGACATTGTAAAAGTCCCACTTGCGTCGAAGGGGTGTCAAGGTCATGGGCTCTTTACAAAACAGACGGATTCGGTGATCGCGTAGCCAAGTTTTAAACATCATGCCCTCAAAATCACACGGACAACACGTCAACACATGTTCTGTTGCTTGCATCCTGTCATAACGTACATATTCACAGCCTGTGAGTAAAGAGTACAAAAAACGTGCTTCCACTTGATCCTGTCGAAACGGTTTCAAAAACATAAGCACCTTTTTTCGTTCCATCAGGGGATAGTGTGCTTTACGCGAATCCTTCCCGATATCCTGATAACGGCACGACTTGGCATCATCTCCCCACGTGTAAGGATCCTTTTTCCGTAAAATACAGCCCACGTCATGGGCAGAAAGAAATAGAAAGCCCTTTTCGTCGAAAGTGCCAAACAGCAAGTCCATACGCAAATCCGAAATGAAGAGCTTCACTCTAAAATCTCGAGGATACATGTTAGAGAGGAAAACGAAGCAACTGATGAAAACTTTGGCCTGTCAATGAGTATAAAGCAGTCTCACATCCGGGGGTGGGCGTGGCGGCATAAACGTGCGCCATTCGTTCAGCCAAGCAGGAAGAGGTTTTCCTTCGGGGGCGTGACATTCCTCCAATTCGATCACCTCGTGCACTGGAGAGACTTCCCGAAAATGGGTCCGGATTAAAATATCCAACAAGTTATTGGCGAGGCGGGTAGAATGAAAAGTGCATATTCTCAGCATCAGTAAAGCTTTTAAGGTGTGCTGTACAATCACCCATCCCCAGGCCGTGTGTGGGTTACAACCGGGCAAAATATCGCTCCATTGGCAGCAGGCCACCGATTCAGCCCAACTATCGACATTGGGTTCTCCTAGAACAAGTCCTACATGGACAGCTGAGAAATAAATTTTGCCATTGCGACCGATGCCGCCCAACAAATGGTGAGAGGACTGGAAACGTAATCGAAAAAACATTTGGATGGCCAGTGACATGGGGTGTGCGAGTAAACGATTTTATATTGAAAAGAAAAAAAAAAAAAAAAAAAAAAAAAAAAAAAAAAAAAAAAAAACAAGTTGAATGTAGATTTTGCTACTGCAGAATTCAATTTCGCCTCCGAAAAAAAAAAAAAAAAAAAAAAAAAAAAAATTTTTTTTTTTTTTTTTTTAATAATATTTACATTTTATTTTTACATCTATTCATATGAAATATGTTTAAACATTAAATATAAATATACATCATACTATTCTTTATTCTATTATATCTTATCTCTATTATAACTTGATTATAAAATATATTATACTACTACAAAAAAAAAAAAAAAAAAAAAAAAAAAAAAAAAAAAAATTTTTTTTTTTTTTTTTTTTTTTTTTTTTTTTTTTTAAATAGTATTTACATTTTTTATTAGTATTTAATAGTAATACTAATATTATATACTATACTAATACTAATATTTTATACTATAATATTAATATTTTTTAATAGTATTTACATCATTATATCTTCTTTAGATTTATATCTTTTTACAAACTTTCTTTTTCGATACAGGTCGTTTAGAAGGACGACACCGTTTAGAATGTAATGAACTAAGTTCACTTTTCTTGTGTTTATTAAAATAATAATGCACAGAAAACTGTGAAATACCCAAATGATTAGCAATGTCTCTCTGAGACATTGGAATTGCGGAATAATAAAGAGATACAATATCGCGTGCTACTTCTTCAGTGATACGTTTCATGAAAAAAGGATTTTTTCTTTAGTTTAAGCACTTTTTTATAGTCTCCGAGAAAAATTAAAAACATTTTAAGCATAAAAACATACAAATATCTTGATTTTAAGGCTAGATTACGAAAAAGTGCGTAAAACTTTTTGGAGACGACACTTTTTTCCTTGTCTGAAAGAAATAGCATCGGAGGCTAAAAAAAAAAAAAAAAAAAAAAAAAAAAAAAAAAAAAAAAAATTTTTTTTTTTTTTTTTTTTTTTTTTTTTTTTTTTTTTTTTTGTTAATAACAATTTATAACAATACTGTAATGATTTTTTTAGTAAATCCAAAGATTCCATATTAAACAAATTCTATATTGATACATTTTTCACAGATTGACATAAACTGGACATAGTTTCATTGGTCTGATCAATCTGTAGCTGGTATACATAACCTACACTTCCAAAGGGATGCGTTACTTGACTAACATGAGAAATCCATGATGTAATGTTACTTTCTTTGAAAAAACTAATTAGTGTAGATAATATTTGACTAAAGATTTCTAGATAACGATGCTGAAATTGTCTCCGACATTTTACAAAAAATTTACCAGCAATAATAAGACTCTCTAAAACAAAACACTGATAGGGCATTGGTAATACACCTACTAATGATAGTTCATAACGAAGGAAATGAAATTCCCCGCGTAAAATAGCATGATATAATCGTTGTTTTAAAACAGGATCAATATCCATGAGTGTGTTGATGTCCATTAGATTAATTTGTATTAAATGGCAATGTTTCGAATAGTAACGTTCCAACATTCTCTCCACTGTACAAACCATATTTCGTTCTACTGCATTCATCATTGAAATGTTTGATGGAGGCGAATTCTCATTTCCATTAGCAAGACTAATTGACTTGTTCAACAGAATTTTATAAATGCGATTTGTATTTATTACTGCATTCATATGGCATGAATCGGTGTGACAGGCATTGCAAGGAACATCGGGTAAACGAGCCATGTCATAAATATATGAGAAAGGAATGAACAGTCTATATTTATAAAAAAAAAAAAAATTTTTTTTTTTTTTTTTTTTTTTTTTTTTTTTTTTTTTTTTTTTTTTTCAAGATTTTAATAAAATTTGTTTGTTGCAAAGTCTTTTAAAATATCTTTCAATGTTTTTTCTAAATTTTGAAGTGACAGTTTATATTCTTCGTGAATATTTAAACTTAATCCTTCATCTATACCAGAAGTTTCAGAGTCTAATTTTTGAACAATAGTGTCCCATTCTTTCTTAAATGTTTGATAAACATTTTCAAAATTTTTTACAATGATCTCCAATTTCCTTATTAGTTCCACTTGATCAATTCCTTCTCTATTGGCCATTATTATAAACTATCCCTTGTTTTATTACACTTGTATTTATTACTTGTCAAAATATTAGCAAACCAAACCATTTCATTTTAAATAGCTTTCTAATCATTGAAGGGTAATATTAAAATTTTATATTTATATAATAATACAACTTCATTATTTTCTATAAAATATTAGAATCAACGAATCTTTTTTGGTCGCAAATTTTTGTAACATTAAAATAGGTTTGTTATGTTTCCATTCGTGCAGTTTAAGATCCAGACAACACTATTTAGAAATATATACTTTATTGAAAATTTTAAACATAAGTTTTTAAAAAATCAATTCTCATACATTATTCAGCTTTTTTCCCACTTACATATTCCACATCCGACGTTTCCAATAATTCAGAATCTGCCACAGGAGTCAGGACAGGTCGTACAGCAAAATGAAACACTGCTTGCGCAATAGCTGTTTTAGGAGGTAAAACAACCAATCTCTCAGGATGACGATTTTCTAACAAAACTTCCACACTGCCTCTGTAATCAGGATCCACAACACCTGCACAAACACTCAAGTGTTCCTCAGACGCAACAGAAAATCTGTCCCACAAAAACATGGCCAAGTATGAGGGACAATTAACAACGACGCCGGTATCTACTGCTATACGTTCACCGGGCTTGAGAATGACCTCATGAGGAGTATATAAAACATATCCTAAGGAATGCCCTTCTGGTCGAGAAGGTATAATTGCTTCTGGAAAGCGTTGGAAAAATGTAACCCTAGGTGCAAAGAGTTTGAAAAGATGGGAAACGAACCAGTTGATGCAACGTTGTAGAGCCATCCTATTCGTTTAAGTGCAGGAATAGAATATACGATACAATATATACTGTTGATAAAAAAAAAAAAAAAAAAAAAAAAAAAAAAAATTACAATAACCATTTGGAAAAAATATTTTTTTTTTTTTTTTTTTTTTTTTTTTTTTTTAATTAGATAATATTTTTTTTTTTTTTTTTTTTTTTTTTTTTTTTCATTCTACATTGATTACATTGGCATTATAATATGATAAATCGTGATCAAACAGTTCATCATAAGAATCTCTTTCAAACATATCCCCATCGCCATCAAACGTGTTAACATGTGTGTCATCATCCTCATCAGACGAAACCTCAATTGGCTTATCAAATGAATCATCCGATACATCATCATTGGGAAAGAGACTGGAATCACAACGAGCATAAAGGGGCAAATGGTAACTAAATATACTTTCATAAACACCACAACAAAGTAATGGCCTCGAAGAAAATATAGCATCTATTGTTGTTCTACCTTTGGTCGTAAACTCTTTGGGATCATTTCGCATTTGCAAATAGTAGATATCATCCAATATATCTCTGAGATATAACCCTTGTTCAGAATTCATTTCAATATTAAAGTCGCCAAATAATATAGTAAACATTTCTTCAGTTTTTAATAAGGTTTTATTTATTGCTTTTAAAATATCATCTACGGAGGCTTGAGGTCTCGCATACAAAACAGCAATTTGGCATCGTCTCAATTTTACTACGATAAGATGAACCCCGGTTTCATAATTTGAATACATTTTATAATCATTTTCACCAAAACTCTTTTTCTTGAGATAAATGGACACGCCAGACGGTTTTGGTGTAGAAAGGTCACTAAGAATTTCATAGGGTCTATTAAAACCTTCGAATTGAAATTTATCAGTACCAATAGTCCAAGTTTCGGTGAAAAGTAACACGTCGCTATTCATAAAACAGGGATCAGTTTTAATATCATCGTAATGTTTGCGGAGGGATTGTACGTTGTGATACATCATTTGAAGACCGTAAGGTTCACAACACTCTCGTAAAAATTTAAATCTCGGGATGACTGGATTTTGTCGTAATCTATCCAATACCTTCGAAATAGGATTATCTTCTTTAGTTTCTTTTGGAAGTTGAAAATTTGGGAAAAGGTGCAATGTATTCAATTTTTTACAACGGGAACATGCCACATAATAGAGTTGAGGAGACATTTTGGGGGTTAAACCTACCGCGCATTCGTCGAACGTTGCCCCTTGAGATTTGTGAATGGTTATGGCTTCGGCTACTACGAGAGGAAATTGATTTCGAATAACAGAGAGGGCTCCGTTTCTTGTTTTGTAAATCGACTTTTTACATCGCTCAATTGGCGTCCACTTGTGAAAAATACTATGTTGAATCATGTAGCGGAACGCTTGATTTCTTTTGTTTTTTCCTACTTGTGGGCTGTCTAAAAATTCAAGCCATACTCTTTTGACACCCCTTTTCTCAGTGTTTTTAATAGGACAGGTTTCAATTTTCCGCAATACACCCATAGATCCATTGACGAGTCCATCTACTATATCCACATTGGAAGTTAACATATAACGCGCACCTATTTTGAACGGTAATTTGTACGCTAAATTTCCACACTCTGCACGCGATTTAGTTTTCATTCGATTTAATAAAGAACTTTTTCTTTCTGCCGTCCCTGTTCCCGTTACAGAATCGCTAGCCAAGCATTCAATCAACTCACCTTTAATTTTATTCAATCTTAAAATATTTGCCTCATTCACTTCTTTATTAGAATAAAACAGCAAAGGCGCGGTGAGAGGTACTTTATCCAATGTCTTTACTCTCGATTTTAAAACATTGATTTCCTTGTCAGTTAATTTTCCATCGGCCAAATTATTTAATAGTATAGCAAACTCTTGGTCTTCTTTTTGACGCATTATTTCTGTGAGTTCATAAAATTGAACCGAATCGAAAGGATTAGGGGCTAATTGTTCTAGATCGTTTCGTTTTGACTTTTGGTAAAGAGGAGTATCTTTGACAGGGGGTAATTGCCTCAAATCCCCTAAAATTATGGTATGCATCCCTCCAAACTGGGCATTGACACCTTTGATCTCTTTCATACGCTGATTTGCGACGTTGAGTAAATTGATACCTACCATGGAAATTTCGTCAATAATAATGACGCGACAGTTTTGAAATTTAACTTGGTACTCATTTAAGGTACTAGGACTCATAGGTTTTAATTTAGCCGAACTGAGTGTGAGGCCTAGTCCGGAATGCAAAGTTGTACCAGAAATGTTGGATGCTGCTTTGCCAGTGGGAGCCATTTTGATGACAACCGGGTATGTCGGATCTTGGTCGAAAATGTTATAAGCTATTTGTTCTAAGAGGGAGATGAGAAATGACTTTCCAGTGCCTGCAGCTCCTTGGATAAACCAAAAGATGGGTTCTGTACCATATCGAATGCTTTTTTGAAATTCTAGGAGAATGTCACGTTGTTTTGTATTGGTTTTTTGAAACATTTTGCTCAATTTATCTTTTGGCCAAATTTCCGGCATTAAAAAGGTGGCAAACCCTTTTTCTGCATCCATGTCCACCCCAATATCTACAAAATTTGTTTCTTTTTCGTCATAGTCTAATTGATTCTCAAAAGGCACCGTTTCATTCACCCCTTCCCTCATTTCCTCCCTATCCCTATCTTCTGATATTTTTTCCATGAGTTCTTCATCCCAATCAATGTCTTCGTTAAAGACATATTTTTTCCGATTTTCTCCAATTTGATTTAAATGGGATTCGTACAATTCTTGAACACTTTGGCTCAAGATGTCTTTTTCTTCGTCTCTCCAAGGTACAAAGAGCATTACCTGTTCTCGATAGAATTCGTCTTCGTCTTGAGAGCGTTTAATGTTGCAATAGCGAATTATTTTAGGTTTTGTTCTTTTTTTGCAATATTGTCGTCCCGTCATCAATTTGAGTGACTCATCCCCAACCAATTTGAAATCGTACCAGGCCGCAAAGTCAGCAAGACATTCGTGATCGAGTTTTTGGGGTCGACTCATGTACTTGTCGATAATATTTTTTTCAAATACATCAGAGGATGATTTATCTAAATTTTTTAAATCTTTTTCGGATTTAACCATGTGTGATCGTTTGTTGGGTTCAAACGTTGGTATAAATATATCGTCTTCGGATATTTTACTCATAGGTAATTCTAATAATGACCACGCGGCTTCTTGTGCACTGATCTCTCGGGCATTCAGAAAGACATTGCTTACTGATTTTAAATTTTCTTTTAATGACATGTTTCCCTTTTTGGTCGCTTCTACACACTCTCGCATTTGTTTAGAAAGTCCGGCATTGGATTTTCCCACATAATCGACCAAATAGGCTACGACAGCGTATTGATCCAGCACAAACTGTAAATCCATATTGGATTGCATGAGGGTCAATATTTTGGGGTTATAACCGTTGATTAAAATTTCATTGACATTCCGCTTAAGCATGACGGTAGGTCGTTGAATACCCGAACAGATGGCATTCAAATAGGCGCTTAAATTTAAATTTAAATGGGCTAAAAATTCACTAAAAGATATGTTTAAATCTTTGTCTTCTAATTCAGCCAAATATTCACGTATTTCTTTATATTTTTTCTTATTAAAACGGGTGTCATCTTCCCCTAAAGGATCCAGTACTCTCGTTTTATCCATAGGAAAGAAAGGAATGTTGAATCGACAGTAATCATTATTTCCTTTTTTACGCTCACACGTAAAAGTGTGCTTATGTTTTTGGAGAAGCGCAAAAGGATGGTTGCGTGAACAGGTTAATATGCTGTCAACAAACTGGACAATCTCTTTTTCATTATCTCCTGTGTACACGGGTACATTCTTTAAATGCATTAAAATATGGTAGTGTGGGCTTCCTCTTTGCTGAAATTCAACTCTATAGTAGTAATGTTCAATTTTGTATTGACCAAAAGGACCGTCTGCATGATTTAGTATTTTAAAGAGTTCGTTTGTTTTGTGTTCAAAGTACAGAGCGCAAATGACGGGATCATTTCGGATCAATTCGACTTTTCGCTGCGATGGCATGGATTTAAATTCCTCTTTCGTTAAAGGGCGGTGTTCATGCAGAAATACTAAATGTTTTATCAAGTCATACCACTGCAATTCAGCGGCAGATAAGGTTAAAAAAAGAGAAGGACTTCCAAATTGACGAATTTGAGCCAATACTCTTTTGCGTTCTTGTTCCCAATGTGCGGGACTCGATTTGATATTTTTCATAAATTTATAGGCAAGATCTTTATATTGTAGATTACGGATAAATTCAGGGTCACGAATGTTTTCCGCTGTAATATCTTCGGTTAAAACCACTTTATTGCGAAGGGCAATCGATATACAACTCAACATTTGTTGATGTGAGAGTTTGAGAAAATTGTACAATACTTTTTGAGGAGTTGCACCTCTTCGATCGTATCGTCGGAGTTCACTTTTACACATTTCCAAATAAGAAGGCTCTTTAGATCGAGTGAAACTGCGAACTTGCCCACCATAAATTTTGGGATAGGACAATTCATCTCCGATTGTGTCAAAGCACAAAGAGATGGGTATTTTATTTTCACCCGGAGCCAACGCTAAACCCTTATTTTCAAAATTTATAGGGCAATCCTGAATGAAAGTGGTTTCAGCAAGGGTCGTAAACTCTTCGTCATCCTCTTCTAATTCAAATTCATCGTCCCAAAAATCTATAACTTCATCATCATCATGATGATCATCATCATCATCATTTGAGGAAATCAAATCCACCTCAACATTCGTACCCGATGGAAATGTTTGTTCGTCATAACTTTTGAGCCAACTCAAATCCAATTCAGCGCCTTGAGATTGATAGAGTGGTGTTTTCAAAAGATACTTGGCCGCTTCAAAAACGCGTTTGGGATGAATGTTTTGAGACAAATAATGAGATTTATATCTTAGGCGTTTTTTCAACTTTACATAAATGGTTTGTGAGTCGTTGGGATTTTTGGGCAGATGTGTTACGGTTTGTTGGAGTTCAATCGGCACATTGACCACAGAACCTTTGCAACCAAATTGCCGAGTCGATCCCAATTCTCTAATTTGCATAAAAGGAATTCGAAGAGACACCAAGCGTTCTTCTAAATTATTTAAATTGGCAAGGCAGGGTGGCAGAGGTGCATATTTGAATCCGTAATTGGCTGACAAAGGTGGTATTTGGCCCTTGTGAATGTAAGCATAACAGGTTTTGCAAAAGGATCCGATATCCCGAACATTTTCCGAAAATACAAAAGCATAAGACTCTGGTATATACTGTTTGATGTTACTGAGCGGAATTTTGGTGATGGAGGTTTTGAACCAGAGTCGATCACAACACATACATTTATGAATAGGTCCATCACGCATTGAATCGAAAAAGTTTTTTTCCAGTTTTTCCCAAGCCGATTGCTTTTTACGTTGCTTTTTAGGAGAATCAAGAGTAATAGGGTGTACTCTTTTCATCTTCTTAAAATCTTTATTTGAACACAATTTTTGCTGATTAATATCGACCGATTGTAAAACGCCATGGCTAGTGGATTGGAGGGCCTCCAGACATAGTCGTTTACAATTAGTCGGTTCAACATTAGATTGTTTCCTTTTTCGTCGCTCCTTTTGTAATTGGTTTTGATGGGCAACATAATCAGCTGAAGCCCTCAATTTTTGCATTTTAAGACGATGCTTCAAACGTCGTCTTTCTTTGGCTTCGGCTTTTTCAATATCTGATAATTTATATCTACCCATTTTATAATTGTTAGTTTCTCCTTTATTAACAATGATTTTAAACATTTCAATTTCTGATTCAAATAAAAATTCCTTTAAAAATAATGAATTCCGTTCGAAAAATTTTAAAAAATAAAATGGTCACATCATAGGGTCCATTCTCGACCGAAAACAACAACCATTTTTTCCAAATAATTAAAAAAAAAAAAAAAAAAAAAAAAAAAAAAAAAAAAAAAAAAAAAAATTTTTTTTTTTTTTTTTTTTTTTTTTTTTCCAGCTATAAGTAATTTTGCATTTTACACTCAAATCATAAAAAAACATGAATATCGACACGCAGGTTATTGTTTTACATAGTTATACCAACCTACTTTCTCGCCATAATATCAATACTTGTATCCTATCTTCACTTTCAGTTAAGGAAGAAGATAAAAGAATTATTCAAGAAATTCAATTTGCAATCAATCATTTTTATGCTAAATTTAACCAACGCATTCTTCAAGATATTAATACAATAAAAAAAACTTATGGAAATCTATCAGATTGTTTAAGAGATTTGATTTTCCATTCATTTGCAAATGGAATTGATTGGAGTCATATTATCTGTTATATGATCTATCATGTTGAAGCAACGGTTCGTTACATTCAGAAAAATTCGGCTGAAAACACCCTAGATTTTGCCTGGTCTATCTTGTGGGAGAATTTTGAAAAGTATTTGAATCCATGGATTCAAGAACAAGGTGGATGGTTAATTTTAGCAAATCGGATTACGACTGCACGAAACTTTAATGAACTTTGGAAACAATAAAAAAGATAGCGAAACTACAAAAGAAAATACACTAACTGAAAAAAAAAAAAAAAAAAAAAAAAAAAAAAAATTTTTTTTTTTTTTTTTTTTTTTTTTTTTTTTTTTTCAATTTTAAAGTGACTGTTTATGTGATTTAAAGTTTAAAACCTGTAGAATGTCCCGTTTTCAATGTCCTGTTTGAAATTATCAAAAATAAATTTTTAAGAAAAAAAATTATCAAGAACAGTATCATACTATACATCAGATACGATATGGTTTTTGAATATGGGGGTGACGGATGAACGGCAGAAGGAAGTTTGTGTGCATGGACGGGTTGTGTGGGTGGTTGGGGTTTCGGGAGTGGTTGTGTGGGTGGTTGGGGTTTCGGGAGTGGTTGTGTGGGTGGTTGGGGTTTCGGGAGTGGTTGTGTGGGTGGTTGGGGTTTCGGGAGTGGTTGTGTGGGTGGTTGGGGTTTCGGGAGTGGTTGTGTGGGTGGTTGGGGTTTCGGGAGTGGTTGTGTGGGTGGTTGGGGTTTCGGGAGAACAGTGGGTTGTACAGCAACCGTTGTTTTTGGTTCACACAGGGGAGGTGAATTGGACCAAGCACCATTGTCCAGGCAAATAGAGGATTGAGTTTCACCGGTGAGTGTACAGTGAAACACCACCACATCTCGAGTCGAATAACTCGTTTGTTGAGGAAATATCGTAATATTGGGGTAAGGTCCAGGAGGTGGGCACGCGATCCCAACAAAATGACATTTTATTTTATCCAAAGGAGGTGTCCAGAGTCCATTAGCACCACAATATCGATGTTGATAATTTCTCGATAAACCTTCCATTTGATACCCCTGCTGACATCGAAACTCTACTTTTTCGGCAAATGTGAACAGATGACCGATTCGGTCAGCATGATCCACAAAGCCTGGATCACCACAAGAAACGGGTAGACATGGCGAATCCATTTGCCAAACGGCCTTATTATTCACCAATTGACACGTAAACACAGGACGATTTTTGTACTGCTTTAAGATATAACCGTCCTTACATTCATAAGGTATTTCTTGTAGCACATCAAACGGTGGTTGAACATGAGCCTCTTTTAATAAATGGACCGTATCATCCACGGGATAATCTAGGCATCGTTGGGACATTTCTAAATCTTTTCTTTTCAGTATAGAAAGGTTATAATATGGATTCATCTAAAACACAATACCCAGCATTCCGCCAATAACTTGTCAAAAACCGTTTTAAACGTTTAAAAAAGGCATGTTTCGCATGTCGACTTTTGAAGGGGGTAAATGGTTGATGTTTCATCTTAATTTTGAGGCTTTTTTTCCATCTCTTATATGTAAATATGTTTTGTTAGAATAAAATATAATTAAACACCTATATTAAAAAAAAAAAAAAAAAAAAAAAAAAAAAAAAAAAAAATTTTTTTTTTTTTTTTTTTTTTTTTTTTTTTTTTTTTTTTTGTAGAAATTAAGATGAAACATCAAACGTATCAAACCTTATATCAAGCGCATTTGGGAAATGTCAACGAAAAAGATCTCCTAGCAGCGCGAGAGCGAGAGACGGATCCATTTTATCACAATTTAATTGATTTGATCCTTGAGAAAAATGAAATTAAAGTCGATTGGCCCATCACCCTCTTTACCGACACATTCCGCTCTGGGTCACCCCGGGAGCGTTTGGATGAAACCGTCTTTGCCTTCATACTTCGTCTTGTGGCCATCAACAAAGAAGAACGCTATTTACGTACATTTCAGAAACCCGAATCATTTGATGCCGTTATGGCGTGGGAAGCCATTCTACGTCGCATTATTTTATGTTCTTTCGCTCTTCTATACAATGTTCGCTGGACACCTGAAACCATTTATACGTTTTTGGAACCCACTGTCATGGAACTCTTAAGTGGCGGAAATGTCTTTGCTCTTCGAAACCTCATGAAATCGCTCGGTATTCCTTTGGCGCGTGAAACTCCTTATCAAGCCGAACTTCATTTTGAAAAATTAAACTTTTTGCACGTAGGTCAATACAGTTCTTTTTACTGGCGATATCTACATTGGATGGCGGAAGCCTATCAAATGCGCACAGAAACTCACATGGCTTTTTACAAACGTTGTTGGCTAGAGTTGATTAATGAATCACTGTATCGAACGCTGCGTTGCGGCATCTGCATGTACCACTTTCGAACCATGTTGAACGAACTGAAACCTCAACTCATGGATCCGAAAACCAATTTTCCTAAACTGTGGTTTGATATACATAATCGGGTTCATGCTCAAAGACGAGAACAATATACGTTTCTAAAAGAACCCGATTATACCGAGTCGGAGTATGAATCGGATCGTGATTTCATGCTCCAAGCTTTAGGGCCATAATAAGAACTTTTCCCCACGTTAGGTTTTCGAAAAGGATTCAGGATCAGCTTCTCAAAAATGAACGGAGTCACTGCTTTCCGTTCCCCTACAGAGAGCGCATGAATGTCTCCAATCATGTCTGGACGCGAAGACCACCACCAAACGAGAGATATATCGGAATCGATACGGCTAGACAGGTACTCGTTTGGATCGTAACGTTCCAGGAAAGAATTATACATTAACCCCCCATATTGGCCGTGATAAGAGTGAGGCTGGATGAGGACAAAATTGGATCGGGGATCTTTATCTTTGGGTGCACTATAAATGGGAATGTCTGATACATTCAAATTTTTAAATTGGGTAATTAAATCGGTAATGGATTCAAAAGGCACGTACAGGTATGTCATGGCATCTTGACCACAGGGTGGTAAAAACTTTTATATACAGTTGAAAAAAAAAAAAAAAAAAAAAAAAAAAAAAAATTTTTTTTTTTTTTTTTTTTTTTTTTTTAATTATAATATTTATATAAAATATAATCCAAATTACTATTCACACCTAATGGCACGGTTACCAAAATTTCCTTGTTCATTTTGTCATGTAGACCCCTGTCGTATTGGGAGATTGTGGAAAACAGATCTCATTTTTAAACATCTTTTGAGAGAATCCATCTGTCTTACAAATAATTATTTGGATGAAAGATTGTTTTTTGATCCAACAGACTATGGAACAATGAATGAAGTCGAGTGGCAAATGTATTGCACACTTACTAAAATTCAAAAACACTTTTTTAAAAAGCATCCAAACAAATTGAATATCACAACAGAAAATGTCAACACTATGATGGATATTTGGCCTGTGTTGAAACAAAAAATGTATGAATTGGTCAAAATGACAATGGAATTGGGTGAATTTCATGTACTTCGTCATGAATTTGGTTTAATCGGAGTACTACCAATGCCTTATCAATGTGTTACGTTAGAATGTCTTATTATCACTGGAAAATTTACATCAGAATGTATGGTTAAATTTCCAGACTGTACGAATGAAATTTTCGCAAACGTATCCAATATGCTGCTTGATTTTTTTGAAGAAGTAAATGTGATGGACTGGATTCACCATGTAAGCTTTACCATGCACCCATTTGGAACAATTACATAAAAATTTGCATTTGTTGTGTCTACTAACATAAATGTTTCACAATTGAAAAAAAAAAAAAAAAAAAAAAAAAAAAAAAAATTTTTTTTTTTTTTTTTTTTTTTTTTTTTTTTTTTTTAGTATTAAATATCAGTATTAAAATTATTTTTAGTATATAAAAAGAATATAAAATTGATTAGTTGAATACTGCTTTAGAGAAAACATGTATCCCTCCAATTTTAAAATTACATTTTTTTTTCAAAGTCAACCCGAATACATTTTGGGGACGGTTGGGAAAGATGGTCGACTCTATTTCGACTTGTTGGGTATTGGCCGAATGTTGAAAAAGAAAGATATTTTTAACTGGGCTCTCAAAAAAATGAGTTGCCGATTCGAGGACATTGCCCTCCAGCCGGATACCCTGAGAAGAACACATCCCATGATTCGCTATTTTCCCTTAATATCCCTCTTGAAAGACCATCTGAAAATACCATCGATGGAATGTCGTCTTCTCTACCAATTATTGCGAGGACAGATTCATCTCAAATATAAAGGAATTATTTTGAACGAACACGTGTTAAAATTTTGCCCTTGTAGTCGATTGAAAGGAATTCCGTTTCCAAATTGGATTCAATGTCACACAGCAAAATTATTAAATTCTTCCGTCTGATGGGGGCAAGGAGGGTGGAGCTTTATGCTCCGCCTTTCCCGTCGAATATAAAAGATTGTTGCTGCTTGGACCGGTTTCAAACGATGGCTTTTCCGAACGTGCTGCCCCCTGAACTCGTCCTACATATCCTTCGAAATTATATCCCCATCGAGGATAAATTGGATAGTTTATGGCCTATTCCAGATTTTCAACCCTACCTGGAAGACCGTGGAGCTTGGAAAACTGCTTCGAAACACCTCTCCATTCCCTTTCTTCAATGGATGCATCAATTTCCGTCTGGATGGTATATTCATACACAAAACTGGTACTACCGACTCTTTTTAAAAGTGGACCCTTATGCCATGACCCTGTCTTTTCATCATTATTTACTGGACCAAGGTCTCGATCCGTTAGCCACTCCAACCCGCATCACGCGCTCCTTCAACTTACCCATCCTAAAAAGAGTGTTGGCAGAATTTTTTAACAATTTTATTTACAGTCCCACATTAGGCTCACCCACGTATCACTTAAAGTCTGACCAGCGTTTAATCGTGGATCCCAGTCACGAGAGACTCATC
Source organism: Maratus speculifer (assembly GCA_964019185.1). Taxonomy (NCBI): domain Eukaryota; kingdom Metazoa; phylum Arthropoda; class Arachnida; order Araneae; family Salticidae; genus Maratus; species Maratus speculifer. Next base: position 15,234,375 of record OZ025297.1, on the reverse strand, counting down.
CATTTATACGATTGGGAAGATGGATTCTACGATCTCCCCTTTATTATACCGAGACCCATGAAAGATGAGAAGGGACGCTATCATTTTAAAGTCACACTAACCTATCAACGTATGCTCATCGTACAATGTATGTTGGCCCGAGGACAGTGTCAGTGCCCAGAAGAAATCCGCACCCTGTTACCTTATTGTGAAGGAGAGGAGGGACCTCTCAAAGTGATCAACGGAGACACGCTAAAACAAGCTGGTATCCAGACTTTTCAAGCCGGTGACAATGATCAAATTGAAGGAACTATGACTCATAAAATGAAAAAATTATTTCATTTACCTCTGTCACACATCCATTTGCCCACCCCGCGGAAGGACTGAGAAGGTGAAACTTAGAAAAAACTGTATAAATGCATAAAACTGTATAAAAGGTATAACTGTTATAAATGTATTTTACTGTACATTGTATTGTACTGTTTCTTTGTATTTTAGTTGAATAAATATGTTTTCTCTAACCGGTTGACCACAGTGAAACAAGCAAAAAAGGGGTTGAAGGAAGTTGCCAAGGCAACTTCCTTCAACCCCTTTTTTTGCAAAAGCAGCTTTGCCAATCTTGGAATTTTTTGAAATTTAAAAATGAATAAATCTATTGTAAAATATTTTCTAAATTTATAATTATTTAAAAGTGGAGAAAAGAATCAATATATTATAACACACACTCACAAAAAAAAAAAAAAAAAAAAAAAAAAAAAAATTTTTTTTTTTTTTTTTTTTTTTTTTTGTAGTAATATAATATATTTTATAATAAAGTTAAAATAGAGATAAGATATGTTAGAGTAAAGCATTGTATGATGTACATTTAAAAAATATAATTCTCTAAATATATTTCATAACTGTTCATAACAAGCGCACAAATTTCATAACAAGCGCACAAATTTTTCCAGTGCATAGATGATATGCATTCATTAGTAAGTAATAAGGATAGTGAATTTCGAAAACAAATACAACGAGCAGTGCATAATGAAGGTTTGAAAGAGGGTGTAAATAATTTGATATGTGAAGTGTTTGATACAATCAAAAGTGTCAATAATTTAGAACTACATTACAAGCGTGATCTTCAAGAATTGCATCTGTTAAGTGACTTGCACGAATTACAAAAAGAATTGTACATTATTTCAGAAATTATGAAATTGTCTCAAAATCAATTAAAACACATGTAAAAAAAAAAAAAAAAAAAAAAAAAAAAAAAAAAAAATTTTTTTTTTTGTTTTTTTTTTTTTTTTTTTTTGTATTTTAAGAATTAAACTTTTTAAAAGTACATCATAAAACATATTACTCTATAACTTTATTATAAAATAGTTTAAACCACTGTTAAAAAAAAAAAAAAAAAAAAAAAAAAACAAAAAAAAAAATTTTTTTTTTTTTTTTTTTTTTTTTTTTTTTTCAAGCTTTATATATTACGTTACTTCAGCAATTGCGGTACTCTTCCACCTAGCGTGTGTCTTCAGTTGCACTTTCAATGAGGATGGCGACGGCACTTCCACAATTATTAGACTTGCCCGCGGACATTTTATTCCTGATTTTGAGAGACTACGTTCCACTCAAAGATAAACTGCACACGCTTTATAAAATGCCTGAATTTCGATCGTTTCTAGAACATCGTGCATCTTATCTGAATTCTCCTGGTCCATTTTCGATGGATTATATTAAATTTATGGGTTTGTATCGTCCCGGATGGTATTTTCATCGGTGTCTTTGGAATCGGTGGACCTATGTGCAATTCGATGACGCCACGTTACAATTCACAGAGTATGAGTTTAACCTTAAATACTGTTGCTTCCGACCCAACCACCGGGTTGATTTTTTTCGTCAATCCCTTTCGACCATGAAAAAAGATAGGGAATTCTGCTTTCCTCTAAAACTTTACGTAGAAAGAAAATAAATCAGATTATTTGTTTTATTACCTGGAAGAACATGGATACATTGCGGTACACTATACACCTCCTTTGTGTAAAATGGACTTTGAAATTTATCCTTGGAAAGACTATCACGAAATTCCGATCGACAAACCCATCCGTGTGAAAAATTATTTGGAAGAGCGTTTTTGGGAAGTGACATTGACCCGTGAGAAAAAAATAACCCTAAAATGTGTGGACCATGTCGAGTGTGATTGCAAACAAACATTTCATGAACTGGACCCAATAACCTTCGAATGATCAAAAGATTTCACCTGTCTGACGACGGATAGAGGAGGGATAATTCCTCTGCAAACATGTTCCAATTACAGACTGGCGGACGAAAAACATGTTGAGGGATTTACTGTATATCATGTATGTCACATTACTGAAGAAGAGAAAGGAAGATTAATCGTAGAAGAAGACAAACACGACCCACGGTTGAAGAAATTTCTAATGGATAAAGACACAATCTGTAAATTTGAAAATGTGTAATATATAAAAATTATAATTAAAAATGTAAACTAGGTATAGCCCGTTATCGGAGTGAAAACTCTTAAATTATAATTAATGAGAGATCATTCAGTCGAAGACGGGACCCACCACGTGAAGGCGATCTCTATTAGGCCCCACCCATTTTTTAATGTGGTTGGCTTTCCAGTCTGTCCACTACTTACCAAATAATTAAGGATATAGAACATTATATAGAATAATACATACTGTCTCACCACCGCCCACTGACACCACCAATTTCTCAATCTGTCTCATTTTCTCTTCTTTTTCTATTCTGCTCTCTTTTCTTCGCCAGTCTTTCTTCTCGGTGTTCTGGGGTTTCGTTTGCATATCTTTTTTTATTGTTAATGAAGAGGTCTTCCATTTGTTCTTCCATCTGTTCTTCTTTCTGTTCTTCCATCTGTTCTTCCATTTGTTCTTCCATTTGTTCTTCCATTTGTTCTTCCATTTGTTCTTCCATTTGTTCTTCAATTATATTCGACGATTCACTGTTTGAGAGCCTATCTGTCCTTTTATTTATAGAAGTTCAAAATGAAAAAAGATTTTCTTAGCAGACGATTTTTTGTGATAAATACATTATCTGTTTTATATTTCTTCTGCTTTATTCCTTTTATTTATAGAGTTCAAAATGAAAAAAGATTTTCTTAGCAGACGATTTTTTGTGATAAATACATTATCTGTTTTATATTTCTTCTGCGTTTACCTAAGCTGTGTAAAATATAAAGAAAAAAAATATGACACTCAAATGCAATGCATTCACTGTTTGAGAGCCTATCTGTGCCTCAATTAATTAATTAATTATCCTCTTTATTCCTTTTATTTATAGAGATTTTTGGTAACAATGTGCAGTTGACTTTTTTTTTTTTTTTTTTTTTTTTTTTTTTTTTTTTTTTTTTAACCATTTGGAAAAAATGGTTGTTGTTTTCGGTCGAGAATTGACACCTGTCCGTGGTCACTTTTCAATTTAAATTAAATTCTTTACTTTTTGAAAAAAAATTATTTGTTTAGTAAATTGAAATGTTTAAAATCACTGTAATAAAGGAAAAACTAACATTTTTTTTCATATGTTATGTTATATGAAATTTGTTTGAGACTATTTATAAAATATATTACAACTATTGAAAAAAAAAAAAAAAAAAAAAAAAAAAAAAAAAAAAAAGTAGTATTATATTTTATAAAAAAGTTATAATAGAGATAAGATATGTTAGAGCATTTTATGATGTACATTTAAAAAATGTAATTCACTAAATATATTTCATATATATAAATATTGTATTGAAAAAAAAAAAAAAAAAAAAAAAAAAAAAAATTTTTTTTTTTTTTTTTTTTTTTTTTTTTTTTTTTTTTTTTTTTTTTTTACTGCCTTATAAAAGGCCGAGCCATCTCTCTCTCGTTCACTCGACTTTTGTTCTTCACGCTGCTTGTGCTTGCCTTACTCTTCCACCTGGTGTGCATCTTTAGTAGCATTTTAAACAACGATGGCGACGGCACTTCCTCAGTTATTAGACTTGCCCGAAGACATTTTATTCCTGATTTTGAGAGACTACGTTCCACTCAAAGATAAACTGCACACTCTTTATAAAATGCCTGAATTTCGATCGTTTCTAGAACATCGTGCATCCTATCTGAATTCTCCTGGTCCATTTTCGATGGACTATATTGAACTTTTGCGCTTATTCCGGCCCGGATGGTATGGTCATCGGATATTTTGGAGTCAGCGGACTTATGTGCGATTCGATGACGCCACGTTACAATTCACAGAGTATGTGTATGATATTGATTACCATTCCTTCCGACCCAACCACCGTGTTGATATTTTTCGACAATCCCTTTCGAAAATGAAAAACGATAGGGAATTCTGGCTTCGTCACGAATTCTATATAGAGAATGAGACAGATTATTTGTTTTATTACCTGGAAGAACATGAATACATTGCGGTACACTATACACCTCCTCTGTGTGACATGAGTATTGAAATATTTCCCGTGAGAAGAAATCACATTATTCCGATCGACAAACCCATCCGTTTGAAACATTATTTGGAAGAGCGTTTTTGGGAAGTGACATTGACCCGTGAGAAAAAAATAACCCTAAAATGTGTGGACCATGTCAAGTGTGATTGCAAACAAACATTTCATGAACTGGACCCAATAACTTTCGAATTATCAAAAGATTTCACCTGTCTGACGACGGATAAAGGAGAGATAATTCCTCTGCAAACGTGTTCCAATTACAGACTGGCGGACGAAAAACATGTTGAAGGATTCACTATATACCATGATAATGAAGATAAGTTCGGAAGATTAATCGTAGAAGAAGACAAAGACGACCCACGGTTGAAGAAATTTCTATTGGATAAAGACACAATCTGCAAATTGGAAAAAGTGTAACATATAAAAATTCTAATTAAAAATGTAAAATTTTTGTGATTTGCGACCCAACAACCGGGTTGATTTTTTTCGTCAATCCATTTCGACCATGAAAAAAGAAAGAGAATTTTTGCTTCGTTTCCAATCTTTCGGAGAGAAAGAGTCAGAATATTTGATTTATTATCTGGAAGTATATGGATACATTACGGTACTCTATACACCTCCTTTGTGTAAAATAACCTTTAACATTTGTCCTTTGAGAGGGTATTACAAAATCCCGATCGACAAACCCATCCGTGGGAAACATTTTTTGAAAGATTGTTTTTGGGATGTGACATTGACCCGAGAGAAAAAAATAACCATGAAATGTGTGGACCATGTCAAGTGTCGTTGCAAAAAATCCTTTCATGAACTGGACCCGATAACCTTCGAATTATCAAAAGATTTCACCTATCTGACGACAGATAGAGGGGGGATAATTCCTGTGCAAACATGTTCCAATTACAGACTGGCGGACGAAAAACATGTTGAAGGATTTACTGTTTACCACAAATATGAAGAAGAGAAAGGAAGATTAATAGTAGAAGAAGACAAACACGACCCACAGCTGAAGAAATTTCTAATGGATAAAGACACACTCTGTAAATTTGAAAATGTGTAACATAAATAATAAAAATTTTAAATTTTTGTGACAGTATATAGTTAAGAAAACACAGCTTAGATAAAGTAGTGTATATATGAGTCATCCAATACATAATCCACAGCATTTACGAAATTTTAAACCTCCACAAACATTTCATGAATGCAAAGAAAATGACTGGTTTTCAGATCTTCCACGGGATGGTTATATTTTGAATAACCCTCAGGCACGATGGGGAAGAAAAGAAGGACGAACGTTATTTGCGGAATTGAATGATGCGTGGAAAAGAAAGAAATGAAATATAAAGCTAAAAAAAAAAAAAAAAAAAAAAAAAAAAAAAAATTTTTTTTTTTTTTTTTTTTTTTTTTAATATATTTTATGCTATACATATTTTATCTTTACATCTGTTGAATAAAAACATTTTACTTCATAACTTTATTATAAAATAAAAAAAAAAAAAAAAAAAAAAAAAAAATTTTTTTTTTTTTTTTTTTTTTTTTTTTTTTTTTTTTATATATAGAGGTAAACATTTTCATTTATAGTTTAGTTTCTCTTTGGTCAGATGGAAGAAAATCAGTATCTGGATTGTATCCAAAATATATTAAAATATGGTAATAAAAGATTGGATCGAACAGGTATTGGAACTCTATCTCTTTTTGGAATGAATATGCGATGGAATCTTAGAAATAATACATTTCCATTATTGACAACTAAAAAAATGTTTTGGAGAGGAATAGTTGAAGAATTATTATGGTTTATAAGCGGTTCTACAAATTCAAAAGAGTTGGAGAAAAAAGGTATCACAATATGGAAAGATCATAGTTCCAGAGAATACTTGGACTCGCTAGGATTTTATGATAGAGAGGAAGGTGATTTAGGTCCTGTCTATGGATTTCAATGGAGACATTATGGTGAAAAGTATATTGATATGAATATTCGTTATCAAGGTTTAGATCAACTCTTGAATGTCATTGAAAAAATTAAAACCAATCCCAATGATCGAAGAATTGTACTATGTGCCTGGAATCCGTTAGATATTGATAAAATGGCTCTTCCCCCATGTCATTGTTTGGTTCAATTTTATGTTGCAAACAATGAATTGTATTCTCAAATGTATCAGAGATCAGCAGATATAGGGCTGGGAGTACCTTTTAATATTGCTAGTTATTCACTTTTGACTTGTATAATAGCTCATCTAACGAATCTAAAGCCAGCCGAATTTATACATGTTATGGGAGATGTTCACATATATTTGAATCAAGTGGATCAATTGAAACAACAAATACAAAGAAAACCATTTGAGTTTCCAAAATTGGAAATTATAACTAAAAAAGAAAATTTAGAGGATTTTAAATTTGAAGATTTTAAACTTCTTAATTACAAACATCATGGAAAAATAAATATGGACATGGCTGTATAGTGTCTATACACAGGATCGAAAGTAAGTTTAGAAGAGCTAAAATCTGGAGAGTAACAACAAACACAAGAGGTTTCTGAAGGTTATTATCTAAATCAATACAATTATTCATCATTTTTTTTTATTTAGACACAAATAAATAAAACTTGACTTTTGAGTTAAAAATTTAAAAAATTTTGTTTCATTTTCTATAAAAATTTGTTAGTTACAAGATGTATTTAAAAATAGCCTTTTTTGTACAAATTTTAATTTGTACAAAAAAGGCTATTTTTAAATTTTTAAAATTTATTTTTTTAAATTTTAAAATTTAAATTTTTTTTAAATTTTAAAATTTAAAAAAAAAAAAAAAAAAAAAAAAAATAATAATAATAATAATAATAATTTTTTTTTTTTTTTTTTTTTTAAGTGTGTATATATAAGGTTCTTCAAATTTTCTTTTCATTCTCTCTTCGCATGCCGTTCCCACACATCCCTCTCGGAGATGGCTCATCTCCGGTTATTAGACTTGCCCGTGGATGTTTTGTTCTTCATTTTTCGACATGTGCCCCTCAAAGATAAATTACATACCCTCTCCCAAATGCCGGAATTTCGTCCATTTTTAGAAGATCGTGCCTCGTATCTGGACTCCTCAGCTCCTTTTTCGTTCAAGTACATCCAATTTCTGCATCGATTGAGACCAGGATGGTACTTTTCTCGGAAAAATGCGTTTCACCGATTTTACATGCAAATAGATGACACCACATTGCATGTCAATAAATATCACTTTGAATTACAAGAGCTTCAAAGCCACCATCGGCCGAATACTTGTGTACTCTTCTATCGGAAGACCCTTGACAACATGACAAGAGAATTCGTGGAAGCCTTTTCCGATTTCGAATATTTCATAGACCAGGAAAATCTCCTCACTTATTATATCAAGGGGTACGGTTATATTGTTGTGCATTACGAGCCTTTGCGCAATTTTCAAGAAATTTATATCAATAAAAGGTGCCGATATTTTCTATTTTCTGAAGAATCGATCCCCTTGGTGCGATGGCTGCCTTCCAGTCCTCAATGTTTTTTCGATGTCTCGTTTACCGAAGAGAAAAAACTCATCGCTTCCTGCACAGACCCTCAAAAATGTCAGTGTCAAGATCCTGTCCAAGAAATGGAACCCATTACCTTAGAAATGACAGCCGACTTTAGGATTCTGTTTTGGGAAGGCGCCGACCCGATCCCCCAGTTGGTTTGTTCAGATTACAGATTGGAAAAAGATCATTACGTCGAAGCATTTCGAATATTTCATTATAGACCCCATGCGCAGCACCAATTTGGCACTATGAGACCCATTTGGAAAGAAGACGAAAATGACAAACTTTTGAAAAAGTTTTTATGGCCGAAAAATCAAATTGTAAAAACATATTAAGAAAATTGTAAATTTTTTTTGTAGTATGATATTGTAATAGAATGTTTTATAATCTAGTTATAATAAAGATAAGATATGAGAGTAAAGTATTGTATGATGTACATTTAAGATATTGAATGTTTTAAATATATTTCATATCAACAGATGTAGAAATAAAATGCAACTACTAAAAAAAAAAAAAAAAAAAAAAAAAAAAAAAAAAAAAAAAATTTTTTTTTTTTTTTTTTTTTTTTTTTTTTTTCAATATATTAGTATTATAAATATTTTATCTTTACATATGTTGTGTTATGAAATATGTTTGAGACTATTATAAAATGTATTACAATACAACTACTACCACTGCAGAATTCAATTTCGCCTCCGATTTAAATTCTATTTAAATTTTTACTTGAATTTAAAATCAAGTCAAAAAAAAAAAAAAAAAAAAAAAAAATTTTTTTTTTTTTTTTTTTTTTTTTTTTTTTTTTTTAATGCAATAGCAAAATGAACAACGGGAAATACCCAAATGATTAACAGTTTCTCTCTGAGACATTGGAATTGCGGAATAATAAAGAGATACAATTTGACGTGCTACTTCTTCAGTGACTCGATTCCTAAAAAATGGATTTTTTCTTTAGTTTAAACTCTTTTTTTATTGTCTTTGAGAAAGATGAAATGCATTTTAACAATAAAATTACATGAATGTCTCATTTTAATGTCCAGATTATGAAAAAGTGGACCACAATTTTTGGAGACGACACTTTTTTGCTTGTCTGAAAGAAATAGCATCGGAGGCTAAAAAAAAAAAAAAAAAAAAAAAAAAAAAAAAAAAAAATTATTTTTTTTTTTTTTTTTTTTTTTTTTTTTTTTTAATAGTGTAATATATTTTATAATCAAGTTATAATAACTTGATTATAACTTGATTAAAAAAAAGCTTATTTAAAAACTTATAAAACTTATTAAAAAAAAAAAAAAAAAAAAAAAAAAAAAAATTTTTTTTTTTTTTTTTTTTTTTTTTTTTTTTTTTTTTTTTTTTTTAGTAGTGCAATATATTTTATGTGTATAAAAGGCCATACATTCGCTATCTCGTTCACTTGGCTTTTATTTTTCACGATGCTTGTGCCTGCTCTGCTTACCTTTGGATTACTTTTTTCATTTGGGTCGCATTGGATAACATTCCAAAAGTGTATTCAATAATTTTAAAGACTTTATTCAACGCCATATTTGAGGAAGAATGGACTCTGTGCAAATCAAGTGTCGTTTACATTTCCTGCATCTTTTCAACGTGAGATTTGTTATTTTACTCCCTATTTGAGGAAGAATGGACTCTGTGCAAATCAAGTGTCGATTACATTTCGTGTATCTTTTAACGTGAAATTTGTTATTTTACTCCCTATTTGAGGAAGAATGGACTCTGTGCAAATCAAGTGTCGTTTACATTTCCTGCATCTTTTCAACGTGAAATTTGTTATTTTACTCCCTATTTGAGGAAGAATGGACTCTGTGCAAATCAAGTGTCGTTTACATTTCCTGCATCTTTTCAACGTGAGATTTGTTATTTTACTCCCTATTTGAGGAAGAATGGACTCTGTGCAAATCAAGTGTCGTTTACATTTCCTGCATCTTTTCAACGTGAGATTTGTTATTTTACACCCTGTTTGACGAAGAATGGACTCTGTTTGTTTGATGGACTTGCCACTCAAGGCCATGACTTTTTTATTATCTCATGTCACAACCATCCTAGGTCGCTTTCTTTGAAAAAGCTTCGATTCTACTTTCTCATCATTCAACACCGTTTCTCGGTGACAGTTTCCCAGACGCCTACGCAGTGACTCACGCGGATGGGTTGGACCGGAAAGCGCGAAGCCCGGTGATTGGTTGGACTCGTGGGGGAATCGACTATATAAGGAGAGCGTCGTCGTTCATTTCCTTACTCTTGCCTTGCCTCTGGTCGAGACTTTGTGAAAGCGATGGAGGAGAAAAAATTTTTCAAGAAGCCTTTTCCTTCCACCCGAATCACCCCAAATTCTATCGAAGTAATTGATGCCAGAAAGCTAGAAAGTTTGAAGCGAGACGTGTTTCCCTGCCAAGTTCTCGAGAGCTTTCCGGAAGAAGACCGGTTGCCCCGTCCATCGGAGTTTGCGGTGTTGCCGGAGCGACACCAGATCTATCCCTATATTATATATTTAACTAGTGCTTACAAAGTGGCCTATTGTTCCGTCAAGTATGATGATGTTATCCGCAAACATTTTGTGGATACATTAAAGTATCTCATGACTGCAGCCCCCTACACCTCCCGAAACTGGACAGATGCGATCCCTTTGCTACAGAAACCCATCTTAAAGACGAAGAATGTGAATCACCGTACCTGCTTCAAATTTAATATTCACTTTTTTCTCACCAAAAAGTACTTTACCTTTGGAAATAGATTAGTGGAGCCTGGGACGATGCATGTGATCCAGACTGGAAAACATCCCCTATGCATCTATACGTTGGAAAGGAAAAAAAGGGGACTCAATTTAAAAGGATTCGTCGATACAGAGCAACATAATTATAGAACTGTGATATTAGCCATCGATAGTATCTACATTATTCCCAGTGGTACGGTGTACGTCTTATACACCACAGATCGTTCCTTCTTCTCCCTGCACCTCTTGAAAGAAGATGTGGTCCTCCCTTTCTCTCATGTGACTACAATCCGCAGCACTCAGGCCACTTATCGGACAGATGATATCTACCGAGTCCCTGTACAGACTCCTTGCATTGAAACTCGCACTCGGCCAGACGACAGTAGTGACAGTGAGGAAGAATTTTCGACAGATCCAGCCGATCTCCCGGAGGAGGCGCCGGCCAAGGCACCCATGACCTCAAGAGTCCCCACCCCTCCTGCTGCGACGCCTGGACAACCTCTTGTCATTATCAAAAAAGTTTATGAGAGACATTTTCCTGTCGAAAAAAATATCGTATTATTGCATACCAACCTCATAAAACATTTACAGAGATTTATGTACAAAGAATATGACGACCCTCGACCCCCCATCACCTTTTATGCAACGGAAGATCCTGTGGAGGTATTAGATTTGTCACGTACCAGCCATCTAGACCAGTCTCGTGCCAGCAGTCCGGACTTGCTCATCGTGGATGAAATTTTTTCCCCTCCCCCTCCGGAAGAGTCTCCCAAAGAAATTGAGCAAAGGGACAACGAGGAGCCGGAATGGAAACGAGCTCGTCTGGAACCGACTTTTTCACCCACGTCCCCAGACGACCAATCGGCAGCCATTTCCAAAATTGTCCAAGATTTGGTGGACACGGAAACCCATTGGCGATCCACTCCCCAAGGTGTGTCGGCGGCCATTGACAACACTGTCCGAGATTTGGTGGACACGGAAACCCATTGGCGATCCACTCCCCAAGGTGTGTCGGCGGCCATTGACAACAGTGTCCAAGATTTGGTGGACACGGAAACCCATTGGCGATCCACTCCCCAAGGTGTGTCGGCGGCCATTGACAACATGGTCAGGGATTTAGAGGGCCTCGGCTCAGAGTGGAATCCACAACCCAATGAACAATCGCTGTTGCAAATAACCCCACCCAATTGGGAATCCTCCACCGATCCTGTCAACCGATATTTTCGTGAATTTTTTACGGTGAATCAAACATTTTTCGAAAAAAGTGACTAACTGGAACTGGATGGAAAAGGTGCAGCCTTTCTGTATACATTTATGTGTGATATCTTTGTAAAATGCTCCAAATGACTTTTAAACACTGCCGAGTAAATGGGCAAAAATGCAATCTCACCGATCTCAATCACCGAATGTAATGTCAATCTAACCGATCCTGTCAACCGATATTTTCGTGAATTTTTTACGGTGAATCAAACATTTTTCGAAAAACTGACTCAATGGAACTGGATGGAAAAGGTGCAGCCTTTCTGTATACATTTATGTGTGATAATTTTTTGTAAATATGCTCCAAATGACTTTTAAACACTGCCGAGTAAATGGGCAAAGTGTAATCTCTTCAATTAATTTTTAATAAAAAGAGATTGTTTATCATAGTTTGTTTTTTTGTTATGCCTTTCAAAGTATGTATTACACCTTCATTTTTAAAACCTTTTGGAAAACTCAGTAAAAGTTAAAGTTAAAATAGTACAAACATTTTTACATTTTTTACATTTTTAGTGATAAATGTGTGTTATAGAATGTATTCTTGAATAAGTGTCATTTTTTAAAATAGAGCGAAAAAAGATGTCTCCAATATTATTTAAAATGCTTAATTTACCTCCATAAAAAATTGCATTGAATTTTATATATCGGAATATAAAGGTAAGAAAAAAATATTTTCTAAATATTTTTTGAAATTTTGAACATGTTTGAATCTATTTGTACAATGAGCAAACTATACATTTTACAATTATTTATTTTCCAAAAATCCTGCACAGTGTTATGACCTGTAAATGAATCTAAAAAAATTCAAAGCATTTTATTTCAGCTATAAAAAGAATTGGGTGGCCAGTTGTGTGCGGAAAGAGCCCTAAAAATGAACTCCTTCACTTTGGATCCCGAAAATTCTGGATGGGGACAAGTTTTGGATTCTGTTTAAAGTCTTAACCCCATGCGTTCAAGACTGAGAATTTTCGCCTGGTAATACCGTAACCAACTTGAAAACTTTATGCCTCGGCTTCGCCTCATTACATAGGGTACAGAGCCTCTGTACTGGATTTGAACCCTACCGTGCTCAAAAAAATCCAACAAAACGTCCCCCCAAGCCACTCTCCATAAAAGTCGTAATAAATCAAAGATTTCAATCACACGCCAGCGTCGCATGCGCAAAGGACAATTGTGAGACACGGCGCCCATTTGGGATGAACCAAACTGCGCTACAAAGTTGGGGACCGACTCTACGTTTAAATATTTGGCAATATCGACTACTCTAAAATAAACATCCCCGCTAAAAGTCACATATCCCCACAAGCTGCCAGGAGATAGACAGAGTCGAAACGCCATCTCGCTTGATTCTTTCTATTTAAGAGTACATCATCAAATACTTGAGCCCTGTAAGCTTTTATTATAAAATATATTTAAAAGAATAAAGTAAAGAAAAACTAGTAAAAAATATAGTATCTTTATCAGAACATCAGCCTCAAATGAATCAAGACCATTACTCCTTCTATGACAAAATATGAAACAACTAGCGTTTTAGGAACAAGAGCATTACAGATTTCGATGTAAGCTCCCGTTTTAGTGAAAGTGGATGATGAAACAGATCCATTGCAACTTGCAATGAAAGAATTAAAAGAGAGAAACATTCCACTCCTTCTAAGATATCTTCCTGATGGTACACGTGAAGACTGGAGAGTAGATGAATTAATTATTAATAATTAAGTTACACTTTATCATTACTATAAAATATATTTAGAAAAATGAAGTAAAGATAAAGTAGCAAAAAATATATTATCTTTATCAGAACATCATCCTCAAATGAAACAAGAAAAAAAATCACAACTTATATGACAAAATATGAAAGAGCTAGAGTTTTAGGGACAAGAGCTATTATAAAATACATTGCAACTATTAAAAAAAAAAAAAAAAAAAAAAAAAAAATTTTTTTTTTTTTTTTTTTTTTTTTTTTTTTTTTTTTTTTTAGTATAATATATTTTATAATTAAGTTATAATAAAGATAAGATATTAGAGTAAAGTATTGTATGATGTACATTTAAGATATTTAATGTTTTGAATATATTTCATATCAACAGATGTAAAAAAAAAAAAAAAAAAAAAAAAAAAAAATTTTTTTTTTTTTTTTTTTTTTTTTTTTTTTTTTTACTGCTTTATAAAAGGCCGAGCCATCTCTCGCCTTTCGTTCCTCACGCTGCTTGTGCTTGCCTTACTGTGGAAGCCTCTGCCTTTTCTCTTATTCCATCGTTGGATCGCATGGGTTTTCCTTCTCCATGCGTCTGAAAGCATTTACCATGGGATCTAAAATGTTTGAATGAATAGCCCCCTTCACGGAGTGCCCCTCCACAGGAGACTTCTGCAACCTGTTTACACCCCCTATGGATGAATGGTTTTTTTAAAAACGTCTCTTGTAGGATGTCCTGGTGAAACTCCCCCCACGTCCGATTGGATTGGAAGCGGAAGCGGAGGCGGAGCCACGCTCTCTTATAAAAGGTCCTTTCCACCCCGGTTCCGTCTCACCATGATGCTCCAGCTGCACCTCACCGGTCAGCCTGCTTTGTGGGGATTCTTGGGAAGAGACGGCCAGCTCTTTTGGCTCGACACCTCGGCCACCCAGCTTTTAGGAAGGGCCGTGAAGGGCCAAGCCCGGGTCCAGGAGGTGGCGGACGAGGAGGCGCAGGAACTGTACCCACTGAGCTGGCTGCAACAGAAAGTCATTCCCCATTTCCAACTGATTGCCCTGCTGGACCATTTCAAGGTCAAGGAGCCTCTCCACCTCTTGGAGACGGACTTTGGTGTGAGCGTGACCCATGCCAAAGGGGTGTATAGGCTCCGGCAGTCGAACGCAGCGGATGCGAGTCCCTTTTGGCCCTGGATTGACCACCTCCTCCACCAGAGACCGACCTCGCCTGCCTCTTCACCCTGCCGTCCAGGCTACTCTCCCGCGTCCAGTCCAGGCTACTCTCCCGCGTCCAGTCCAGGCTACTCTCCCGCTTCACCCGTCTACACACCGGCCTCGCCTGCCCGAACAAACCCAGTCTACTCGGCCACAAGCCCCTGCTACACACCGGCCTCGCCAGTCTACTCGGCCACAAGCCCCTGCTACACACCGGCCTCGCCAGTCTACTCGGCCACAAGCCCCTGCTACACACCGGCCTCTCCGAGCTACACACCGGCCTCTCCGAGCTACACGCCGGCCTCACCGAGCTACACGCCAGCGTCCCCGAGTTACACGCCAGCCTCTCCGAGCTATACGCCAGCCTCACCGAGTTACACGCCCCAGCCCAACAGTCCGTCCCCGTCGGTCGTCACTTGCAGCTCCAGCTCGGATTCCAGCGACACAGAGGACACTGCACCAAACTACCCGCTGGATACTGGTATTATCATTCTAATAGACAAGATACCTGCGAAAAAAGTAATTATAAAGACGAAAGGACTGACACAAACCCTTTATGCTGTATGAAAAAAGATTTTTCAATAAAGGTTGTTTGGTTGTAAAAGGTGTGTTTCTTTCCACAGCAGAAAAAGGGGGTTGAAGGAAGTTGCTGGGACAACTTCCTTCAACCCCCTTTTTTTGCGAAAAAGGTTTTGCCAATCTTGGAAACGGAAAGGGATAAAAGACTCTTGAAAAATAGACACATCTACAGTTTGATATGAAATATATATTTAGAGAATTCAATGTATTATTCTATTTCAACTTTATAATAATTTTAATTCTATTATAACATTATTATAAAATATATTACAAAAAAAAAAAAAAAAAAAATTTTTTTTTTTTTTTTTTTTTTTTTTTTAATAGTAGTTATATTTTATTTTTACATTTGTTGATATGAAATATATTTAAAACATTAAGTATCTTAAATGTACTTTATTCTAATACATCTTATCTTTATTATAACTTGATTATAAAATATATTACACTACTAATAGGAAAAAAAAAAAAAAAAAAAAAAAAAAAAAAAAAATTTTTTTTTTTTTTTTTTTTTTTTTTTTTTTTTTTTTAAATAGTAGTTATATTTTATTTTTACATTTGTTGATATGAAATATATTTAAAACATTAAATATCTTAAATGTACATCATTCAATACTTTACTCTAATACATCTTATCTTTATTATAACTTGATTATAAAATAGATTACAAAAAAAAAAAAAAAAAAAAAAAAAAAAAAAAAATTTTTTTTTTTTTTTTTTTTTTAATGGTAGTTATATTTTATTTTTACATTTGTTGATATGAAATATATTTAAAACATTAAAGATCTTAAATGTACATCATTCAATACTTTACTCTAATACATCTTATCTTTATTATAACTTGATAAAAAAAAAAAAAAAAAAAAAAAAAAAAATTTTTTTTTTTTTTTTTTTTTTTTTTATACATATAAGATATGATAGAGTAAAGTGTTGTATGGTGTCCATTTACTATAAAACTTATTCATCTATTTATAGCCATCATTCTTCAAGAAAACACCATGAATACTAAAGATACTTTAAACGATAGCGGATTAGCAGAAGACGATCCCAACCCCCAAAACCTGCTTTTCTGCGAACAAAGGGTACCCTCCACATTTGTATCTCGGTGTCTGAAAAGTTATTTAAGAGTGGATGGCATACAAAAAAAGATTGACAATTGTCAAGCCAATATAACACTTGTTTATAAAAGATCCAACGGTATATTCAAGTCCATTCCTATTGATTGCGTCTATGAAATAGGATGGAATGTTTGGTATTTAAGAGTGTGTATATTGAATTTTAAAAAAATGTACGTCTATAAATTGTATTACGATAAGCATCAAACCAATCTTCCGGACGTTGCAGAATATCATATACTCTTTGATTTGAATGCCGCCATGGAGAAGTTGGATCCAGAAAAAACGTATGATGAAGTAGACGTGTGCGTCCTTACTTGTGACTGTACCCGAGAAGATTGTACGGGACATCCCGAAGGTTATAAAATTTTGAAATTGGAACAAATAACGGTTCTTCGGCCGGGGTATGAAAAAGACATAAAAGAAACGGGTAAACCTGCTCGGGTACAGAGGGCAGAAGAAGACCGAAAGGACTAAAAAAAAAAAAAAAAAAAAAAAAAAAAAAAAAATTTTTTTTTTTTTTTTTTTTTTTTTTTTTTTTTTTAATATATTTATATTTTATTTTTACATTTACAGTTATGAAATATATTTAGAAAATTACATATGTACATGATAAAATGCTTTGCTCTAACTTTATAACTTTATTATAAAATATATAATACTACTAAAAAAAAAAAAAAAAAAAAAAAAAAAAAAAAAATTTTTTTTTTTTTTTTTTTTTTTTTTTACATCTACAGTTATGAAATATATTTAGAAAATTACATATGTACATCATAAAATGCTTTGCTCTAACTTTATAGCTTTATTATAAAATATATAATACTACTACAAAAAAAAAAAAAAAAAAAAAAAAAATTTTTTTTTTTTTTTTTTTTTTTTTTTTTTTTTTTTTTTTTGACTAAATTTTTTATTTTCCGAGAAGGGTCTGCCTTCTTCTCTCCTCTTCCTTTGGCTCCGTTACCCCGGCTCGGATCCGTGGATTCCGACCCCCTCGTCCCTTTCCAGTTGACAGCCGGCTCTGAGACAGTCGACTGCACAATGTTTCGAGCACCGGACCCTCGGCGATTCCGAACCAGACGCGGCTCGCCTCAAAGAGTGGAGTGGCCCCGTTGCGGAACGAAACCTTTGCACGAGGGGGGTGGTGGTGGTCGAGAGTATGGTTTCAAAAGACGCTTGGCTCCCAAGGGGTTGTGTAAAAAAGGCGTACAAACACTGTGTTTCAAAAAACATCTGCCTGACTAGGTGTTGTGTAAAAAAAGGCGTACTGTCAACAGACGCCTGGCTCCCAATGTGTTTGTTTAAAAAAGACGCCTGAGTTGGAGACTCCCAAGGCGTACTGTCAACAGACGCCTGGCTCCCAATGTGTTTGTTTAAAAAAGACGCCTGAGTTGGAGACTCCCAAGGCGTACTGTCAACAGACGCCTGGCTCCCAATGTGTTTGTTTAAAAAAGACGCCTGAGTTGGAGACTCCCAAGGCGTACTGTCAACAGACGCCTGGCTCGCAATGTGTTTGTTTAACCCTTTCAGGGGCAAGGTATTTCTGCTCCGAAAATGTTCAAATAATTGATTCACACCACAATTTAAGAACAGATTTATTTGAAAATAATCAAGAGCTGTTTTTCACGAATATTATAAAATCCAAATTGTACTAAAATTATACTGGTGCCAGTTCGAAATTGGAACAGTAATATTATGTGTTTGCACACTGCAAACACCGCCCCTGAAAGGGTTAAAAAAGACGCCTGAGTTGGAGACTCCCAAGGTGTTGGTTTAAACCAGACGCCTGGCTCCCAAGGTGTTGGTTTAAACCAGACGCCTGGCTCCCAAGGTGTTGGTTTAAACCAGACGCCTGGCTCCCAAGGTGTTGGTTTAAACAGACGCCTGGCTCCCAAGGTGTTGGTTTAAACCAGACGCCATGCTCCCAAGCTAGACGCCTGTGTCCGGTCCCTCGGGAGACATGCGTCCAAAATCGTCCCACCGGTTTTTTTCTGTGCGATTCGAGTCGCACGCTCCACGTCTCGGGCCACAGAAGGGTGGGACGGAAAAAAAACCGTAGGTCGCACCGTGGCGGGCCTCCGTGTCACGAGAGCGAACATGGAGGCTCTTTGTAGAAAGCGTGTGACTAGGTTGGAAAACGAAAAACGGGGCGACAGTCGAAATAAGTTTTTATCCAACCCTGGAAAACGAAATCTGGAGTCTCTTTTTTATGTAGATATTCAAAGATGAGTATAGATATTTAAAGATAATTATTAGATGAGTCATTGAATCAGATGAGTCATAAAAAAAAAAAAAAAAAAAAAAAAAAAAAAAAAAACAAGTTGAATGTAGATTCTGCTACTGCAGAATTCAATTTCGCCTCCGAAAAAAAAAAAAAAAAAAAAAAAAAAAAAAAAAAAAATTTTTTTTTTTTTTTTTTTTTTTTTTTTTTTTTTTTCTTTTGAGATGAGTCATAATATTTTTTAATGACTCACCTAATTATTTAAAAAAAAAAAAAAAAAAAAAAAAAAAAAAAAAATATGACTTATTTAAAAAAAAAAAAAAAAAAAAAAAAAAAAAAAAAAAAAAAAAGACTCATTTCAAAAAAAAAAAAAAAAAAAATCGGTGGCTCATTCATGGAATCTTATTTCTATTTTTGTTTTTGGAAATGTGTTGTGTTGTGTTGGAGAGTGTTTCTTGTGGAAATGTGTGTGGGTGGGAGAGTGTTTCTTGTGGAAATGTGTGTGGGTGGGAGAGTGTTTCTTGTGGAAACGTGTGTGGGTGGGAGAGTGTTTCTTGTGGAAACGTGTGTGGTTTCGTGTGTGGTTTGGAGAGTGTTTCTTGTGGAAACGTGTGTGGTTTGGAGTGTGTGTGTGGGAGAGTGTTTCTTGTCAAAATGTGTGTGTGTGTGGGAGTGTGTTTCTTGTCAAAATGTGTGTGGGTGGGAGAGTGTTTCTTGTGGAAACGTGTGTGGGTGGGAGAGTGTTTCTTGTGGAAACGTGTGTGGGTGGGAGAGTGTTTCTTGTGGAAACGTGTGTGGTTTCGTGTGTGGTTTGGAGAGTGTTTCTTGTGGAAACGTGTGTGGTTTGGAGTGTGTGTGTGGGAGAGTGTTTCTTGTCAAAATGTGTGTGTGTGTGGGAGTGTGTTTCTTGTCAAAATGTGTGTGGGTGGGAGTGTGTTTCTTGTCAAAATGTGTGTGGGTGGGAGAGTGTTTCTTGTCAAAATGTGAGTGGGTGGGAGAGTGTTTCTTGTCAAAATGTGTGTGTGTGGGAGAGTGTTTCTTGTCAAAATGTGTGTGTGTGTGGGAGTGTGTTTCTTGTCAAAATGTGTGTGGGTGGGAGTGTGTTTCTTGTCAAAATGTGTGTGGGTGGGAGAGTGTTTCTTGTCAAAATGTGAGTGGGTGGGAGAGTGTTTCTTGTCAAAATGTGTGTGTGTGGGAGAGTGTTTCTTGTCAAAATGTGTGTGTGTGTGGGAGAGTGTTTCTTGTCAAAATGTGTGAGTGGGTGGGAGAGTGTTTCTTGTCAAAATGTGAGTGGGTGGGAGAGTGTTTCTTGTCAAAATGTGAGTGGGTGGGAGAGTGTTTCTTGTCAAAATGTGTGTGGGTGGGAGAGTATAAAAAGAACTTCACAAATTTTATAACAAGATTCCATCCTCCATGGTTGGATGAAATCTTATTTGTGAAGTTGTATTTGTGGAAATGAGTCTAAAAAAAAAAAAAAAAAAAAAAAAAAAAAAAAAAAAAAATGTTTGTGTTGTTTGTGTTGTTTGCGTTGTTTGTGTTGTTTATGTTGTTTATGTTGTTTGCGTTGTTTGTGTTGTTTGTGTTGTTTGTGTTGTTCGTGTTGTTTATGTTGTTTGTGTTGTTTGCGTTGTTTGCGTTGTTTGTGTTGTTTGTGTTGTTTGCGTTGTTTGCGTTGTTTGTGTTGTTTGTGTTGTTTGCGTTGTTTGTGTTGTTTGTGTTGTTTGTGTTGTTTATGTTGTTTGCGTTGTTTGTGTTGTTCGTGTTGTTTATGTTGTTTGTGTTGTTTGTGTTGTTTATGTTGTTTGCGTTGTTTGTGTTGTTTATGTTGTTTGCGTTGTTTATGTTGTTTGCGTTGTTTATGTTGTTTGCGTTGTTTATGTTGTTTGCGTTGTTTGTTGTTTGTGTTGTTTGTGTTTGTGGAAATGTGAAATATTATAACAAGATTCCATGGTTGGATGAAACTTTATTTCTAAATTTGTATTTGTGGAAATGTGAAATATAACAAGATTCCATGGTTGAATGAAATTTTATTTCTAAATTTGTATTTGTGGAAATGTGAAATATTATAACAAGATTCCATGGTTGGATGAAATCTTATTTGTAAATTTGTATTTGTGGAAATGTGTCTGGATTGGAGTCGAGTGTCTGTAAAAATGGGTTCAAATTGGGGTAAAAAAAAAAAAAAAAAAAAAAAAAAAAAAAAAAAAAATTGTTTGTGTTGTTTGTGTACAATTTTATTTGTGTATCCAATGTGTGCTAAAGCCCATCTGTGGTGGGACTTTGAAAGGGAACCTAACCCGCATTCACGCTCGAGGAGAGTTTCCGTTTTTGCCGGAAGCTCCCTTCGAGTTCGAAGGGAAACCACAGAAAACCTTCGAAGGCTAGGCCGACGGTCTGACCGTCTACCCGACTCCGTCTCGGGTGAAACTGGTTTCCTGTAAAAGAAAACGCCCTGTAAAAGAAAACGCGAAGACACGCGAAACTTGGTACTTGAGTCTTGTTTCCTGTAAAAGAAAACGCCTTGTAAGATCGAAGCGCATCTTGTAAAGAAAAACGCGAAACTTGGTACTTGAGTCTTGTTTCCTGTAAAAGAAAACGCCCTGTAAAAGAAAACGCCTTGTAAGATCGAAGCGCGTCTTGTAAAGAAAAACGCGAAGACACGTGAAAACTTGGTACTTGAGTCTTGTTTCCTGTAAAAGAAAACGCCTTGTAAGATCGAAGCGCATCTTGTAAAGAAAAACGCGAAACTTGGTACTTGAGTCTTGTTTCCTGTAAAAGAAAACGCCCTGTAAAAGAAAACGCCTTGTAAGATCGAAGCGCGTCTTGTAAAGAAAAACGCGAAGACACGTGAAAACTTGGTACTTGAGTCTTGTTTCCTGTAAAGGAAAACGCCCTGAAAAAGAATACGCGTTTTCTTGTTCATTGTAAAATCGACGAACTATCGATGCAATAATATCAAAAATATCAAATATTTATCAAGCATTTATCAAAAATATCAAGTATTTATCAAAAATATCAAATATTTATCAAGTATTTATCAAAAATTTATCAAGTATTTATCAAAAATTTATCAAGTATTTATCAAAAATTTATCAAAAATTTATCAAGTATTTATCAAAAATTTATCAAGTATTTATCAAATATTTATCAAATACATTTATCAAATACATTTATCAAATACATTTATCAAATACATTTATCAAATACCAATTTCTTAAGAAATGAAAAAACGTACCTTTCATAGTAACCTTTCATTTTTACATTTTCTATGAAAACTTGACTTTAAAAACATGACCTTCTTCAAAACAAACTTCCCCACAGGATTTTTTCACTTTTTAAAACACCCTTATAAGGATGTTCTATCAAACACTTTTTAAAACACTTTATAAAACAAAACCTTTATAAAACTTGACCTTCTTCAAAACAAACTTCCCCACAGGATTTTTTCACTTTTTAAAACACCCTTATTATATTATAAGGATGTTCTATCAAACACTTTTTAAAACACTTTATAAAACAAAACCTTTTTAAAGCATAACCTTTTCATACACTTTTTACCTTTTTAAAACACTTTATACACCATTACCTTTCCCCACCACTTTATAAAACAAAACCTTTTTAAAACATAACCTTTTTAAAACATGACCTTTTCATACACTTTTTACCTTTTTAAAACACTTTATACACCATGACCACCTTTTTAAAACCAAACCTGTGGCCACCTCTCATGCATCCATCTCTCTGTGTGAAAAAAGAAAACCACCCACCTTTGTAAGCCAGGGAAATGGGCCGGCAAGCCGCCGAAGCGGCTCAAACCGGTCATCATCATCATCATAATAATAATAATAATAATAATTATAAAAAAGAGTACCACCTTGGACATTTCTGTCTCACGCCCCCTAGACAAACCGTTCCTTCTTTCTTGTCGGAATCTCCTTCGCTAGACCACGCTTCCTGTTCGCTTCCCCCTTGTCCACCTTCCAGTCTTCCAGAGTGCCGCCAGAGCTTTCATCCCCCGAGGACCGAATTCGACCCTCAGATATCCGAATTCGGGTCAAGCGACTCTTTACCACGGTGGTTCTACGCGTACCCAAAGGCCTTGCGCCCCCGTAAGGGGGTGGGCAACACAGGCGCTCCCTCCATCGCGTTGTGACCACCCTTTCCCACCGTGGCATCTCCCAACCCCGGAGGCACCTGGACCGCAGTGCACAGAGGCCTCCGGTCCTGAGAGACTTCTTCTACTGCGCGCCCACGGCACACGGGGTGCCCCAGGCGCCTTCCAGCCGGTTGCCTCTCATCGAGGCCCCAGACCTACAGGCTCAAGCAATGGCCATGCCGGCACAGAGCATCAATTGACGAGGTTCGTTCCCTTACGGTGCGAGACACGGTCAGGTAATCTCTTTGTACCAGGAATTCGAATCCCGAACTCCCCATGCACGTACCGGGTCGCCCTGCAAGGGGCGCCGTTTTCGGAGGAACCTCTAGACCCCGCCAAGAGACAACCGGCCAACAGTAGCCCTTCGGACACCTTGTCGAGCTCCTTTGAACACCCGGAAGGGATTGGAAGGTTTGAAGGGTTCACTACTGGAGAAGAGCGGCGGCTGAAGTACAGACGATCCCTGCTGGAGAAGGGGGAGCAGGGTGGCTCCCATCACTCTGACCCTGGCGCCGCACTGGGAAAAGAAGTGGCTACCGGGGCCACGGTAGCCCTCGAGGAGAATCCTGCGAGCGGCCCCTACATACTGCATGGGAGCGGCGGTCCTCCGCACTCTCTCTTCCATCCGACCTTACTGAGGGCCAGGAATCTTAGGGCCGTGCATGCGAACCCCCTGCCTATACTAACCGACAGCGAGTATCGCGGTCCATGCTTGCAACTGACCCACAGCAGAGGATCGGAGAGCAGGATTGGAGCGACCCCATGTCCCCGGTATGCGGCCATCCGGCGAGTTCGGGGTGTAGTATCTGTATCCGCCTCCTCGCCCAGCGGGGGAGGGTAGGATCTGAGCAGCCCCCTGTCTCTCCCCTTCTGTCTAGAAGAGGTGCCACAGAAACGTCGCCATCTGAAAAGAAGAAGAAAAAGGACATGAGTGGAGCAAAAAGAAAAGGGTTGTCTCAGAAAATGAATCTTTTTAAAAAAGACAGTCAAGTTTCCATTTCAAAGAACATGGCAAAATTTTCAAACTCTTATGAAATACACTTTAGAAGAAAATGGACTTATTCTCTTTAACAGAAACTTTTTTAACAAAGTCGCAAAATAAAAACAATCTTTTTATATTCAAGTTTCAATTGTCAACATGGTCGCATAGCTAAATTTTCAAACTCTTATCCTCTCATGAAATACATTTTAGAAGAAAATGGATTAAAAACTTAAATTTTCAAAGTGTTGGATACATTCTCTTTAACAGAAGACGGCGAAATTTTCAAACTCTTATTCACAAACTCGAACCATTTCAGAATGGTTTTAAAACACCCTCTCAAAAAATCAATCTTTTTAACAAAGTCAAAATATAAAAACAATCTTTTTATATTCAAGTTTAACTTTTCAAAGTGTTGGATACATTCTCTTTAACCCGGCGAAATTTTTAAACTCTTATTCACAAACTCAATACATTTCAGAATGGTTTCAAAACACCCTCTCAAAAAATCAATCTTTTTAACAAAGTAACTTTTATCGCATCATAATACAAAATAAAACACTCACAGGCAGAATAATCCAAAGGCACAAGCATCGAGAAAGACGAAAGCCAAGTGAACGAGCTAGTGAATTCACGGCCTTTTATACACCCGTTTGACCCAATTAATTTTTTTTTTTTTTTTTTTTTTTTTTTTTTTTTTTTTTTTTTGTGACCTCAATAATTTTTTTTTTTTTTTTTTTTTTTTTTTTTTTTTTTTTCAAGGTGTTGGATACATTCTTTTTAACAGAACATAGCGAAACTTTTAAAGAATGAATCTTTTTAACAAAGTAACACATTAAAAACTTAAATTTTCAAAGTGTTGGATACATTCTCGCATAGCCAAATTTTCAAACTCTTATCCTCTAATGAAATACACTTTAGAAGAAAATGGATTAAAAACTTAAATTTTCAAAGTATTGGATACATTCTCTTTAACAGAACATAACGACATTTTCAAACTCTTATGCTCTCATTTCAGAAGAAAATTGTTTAAAATACCGTCTCAAAAAATCAAACTTTTTAACAAAATCACAAAATAAAAACAATCTTTTTATATTCAAGTTTAAATTTTCAAAGTGTTGGACGCAGCAAAATTTTCAAATTCTTATGCTCTCATTTCAGAAGAAACCATCTCAAAAAATCAAACTTTTTAACAAAGTCGCAAAATAAAAACAATCTTTTTATATTCAAGTTTAAATTTTCAAAGTGTTGGATAACAGAACGCAACAAAATTTTCAAACTCTTATGCTCTCATTTCAGAAGAAAATTGTTTAAAATACCATCTCAAAAAATGAAACTTTTTAACAAAGTCACAAAATAAAAACAATCTTTTTATATTCAAGTTAAAATTTTCAAAGTGTTGGATAACAGAACTCAGCAAAATTTTCCAACTCTTATACTTTCATTTCAGAAGAAAATTGGTTAAAATACTATCTCAAAAAATCAAACTTTTTAACACAGTCACAAAATAAAAACAATCTTTTTATATTCAAGTTTAAATTTTCAAAGTGTTGGATAACAGAACGCAGCAAAATTTTCAAACACTTATTCCCTCATTTCAGAAGAAAATTGTTTAAAATACCATCTCAAAAAATCAAAGTTCCAAAATAAAATAATACGAAGTAAAATACTCACAGAAATCCACAGGCACAGAAATCCACAGGCACAGAAATCCACAGGCACAGAAATCCACAGGCACAGAAATCCACAGGCACAGAAATCCACAGGCACAGAAATCCACAGGCAGCGTAATCCACGGGCAGAGTAATAAACAGGCAGAGTAATCCACAGGCAGAGTAATCCACAGGCAGAGTAATCCAAAGAGCAGGCACAAGCATCGAGGTAGACGAAAGCCAAGTGAAAGAGCTAGCGAATGCACGGCCTTTTATACACCAGTTTGACCTCAATATTTTTTTTTTTTTTTTTTTTTTTTTCAAGGTTGCAGAGGGTTGTGCAATAGGATGTAGGCTTCGTATACCTTACAAAGCATTGAAAAAAAAAAAAAAAAAAAAAAAAAATTTTTTTTTTTTTTTTTTTTTTTTTTTTTCAAGGTCGCAGAGGGTTGTGCAATAGGATATAGGCTTCGTATACCTTACAATGCATTAAAAAAAAAAAAAAAAAAAAAAAAATTTTTTTTTTTTTTTTTTTTTTTTTTTCAAGGTCGCAGAGTGTAGGAATGCAGTATAAAAGGCCGTGCATCCGCTTGCTCGTTCACTCGGCTGTCTTGTTTCACCCAGTTTTTGCCTGCCTGCCTGCCTGCTGGATGACCTTACCACCGCCGATATACAGGGCCGTTTTCCAAACACTTGGATTCTGTGGAAGATGCAGGAGGAGACTGGTTGCTTTCCGTGAGCTTTCGGGCAGACGGGTTTAGTTTATGAAGACTGCCACTTCCCGAGACATGGATTGAATTGGGTGCCATTGGAAAAGATGGACTTGTATTTTTTCGGTGACCATTCTACGATAAAACTCTGTTTTCTTTGATAGAGTCCAGCCGCATTTCGAAAGACATTTTTCAAAGTGTTGGAGTGGTCGAAACAGGCATCGAACTGAAAAAGATTGACTTTTTGTGACATTTCCAAGTTAAAACCGTTTTCTTGTATGGAGCCCAGCCGCATTTCGATAGACTGCGACATTTTTCAAAGTGTTGGAGTGGTCCAACTGAAAAAGATTGATTTTTTGTGACATTTCCAAGTTAAAACCGTTTTCTTGTATGGAGCCCAGCCGCATTTCGATAGACTTAGAATTTTTTCAAAGTGTTGGAGTGGTCCAACTGAAAAAGAGTGATTTTTTGTGACATTTCCAAGTTAAAACTTAAACTGTTTTCTTGTATGGAGCCCAGCCGCATTTCGATAGACTCTGAATTTTTTCAAAGTGTTGGAGTGGTCCAACTGAAAAAGATTGACTTTTTGTGACATTTCCAAGTTAAAACTGTTTTCTTGTGTGGAGCCCATCTGCATTTCGAAAGACTGCGACATTTTTCAAAGTGTTGGAGGGGTGGAACTGAAAAAGAGTGACATTTCCAAGTGAAACCAGAGAACGGTTCGTGAGATTTTATCAAAGAAGACCTCCCTCTCTTTCCACCCCATTCCCACGCGCGCGCTGACGCAGGCTTCAGTAGCTCTCTGTCTCGAGCACGATGAACACCTGCATGTGTTGCTCTCTGCCGGTCCACAACGGCTCGCGCTTGACGCGGTGCCAGCATGCGGTCCACCCGCCGTGTCTGCTGGAGCAGGTCCGAGATGCCCGGCATCTCAAGTGTCGGGTGTGCGGGGCCACACTCAAGGCCCGGACCTCACCTTTCTCTGGATCTATTACAAAGATAGGTTGACGGATGAGCAATTTCGTTGGTTGCGGGAAAAAAGGAACGAAATTTTGATTCTCGAACTGGATCCAGAAGATTTGGAAGAATCTCACCTCCAAGTCTAAAGTGTCTCATCCGTCGCAGAAAAAAGAGTTGAAAGGGGAAACCTGTTCCCCTTTCAACTCTTTTTTTTGCGCCCAACCCCTCACCAACGTTGGTCCCGAAAGGGATTTATTCGTATGAAATATGTTTAAACATTAAATATAAATATACATCATACATTTCTTTACTCAAAACTTAATTATAAAATATATTGTAATACAAAAAAAAAAAAAAAAAAAAAAAAAAAAAAAAAATTTTTTTTTTTTTTTTTTTAATAATATTTACATTTTATTTTTACATCTATTCATATGAAATATGTTTAAACATTAAATATAAATATACATCATATTATTCTTTATTCTATTATATCTTATCTCTATTATAACTTAAATATAAAATATATTATACTACTACAAAAAAAAAAAAAAAAAAAAAATTTTTTTTTTTTTTTTTTTTTTTTTTTTTAATAGTATTTACATTTTATTTTTACATCTATTCATATGAAATATGTTTAAACATTAAATATAAATATACATCATACATTTCTTTACTCTAATATATCTTATCTTTATTATAACTTGATTGTAAAATATAAGATACTACAAAAAAAAAAAAAAAAAAAAAAAAAAAAAATTTTTTTTTTTTTTTTTTAATAGCATTTACATTTTATTTTTACATCTATTCATATGAAATATGTTTAAACATTAAATATAAATATACATCATACATTTCTTTACTCTAATATATCTTATCTTTATTATAACTTGATTATAAAATATAGGATACTACTACTACTACAAAAAAAAAAAAATTTTTTTTTTTTTTTTTTTTTTTTTTTTTTTAATTGCATTTACATTTTATTTTTACATCTATTCATATGAAATATGTTTAAACATTAAATATAAATATACATCATACATTTCTTTACTCTAATATATCTTATCTTTATTATAACTTGATTGTAAAATATAGGATACTACAAAAAAAAAAAAAAAAAAAAAAAAAAAAAAAAAAAAATTTTTTTTTTTTTTTTTTTTTTTTTTTTAATAGTATTTACATTTTATTTTTACATCTATTCATATGAAATATGTTTAAACATTAAATATAAATATACATCATACATTTCTTTACTCTAATATATCTTATCTTTATTATAACTTGATTATAAAATATAGGATACTACTACTACTACCAAAAAAAAAAAAAAAAAAAAAAAAAAAATTTTTTTTTTTTTTTTTTTTTTTTTTTCAAGGTCGCAGAGTGTAGAAATGCAGTATAAAAGGCCGTGCATCCGCTTGCTCGTTCACTCGGCTGTCTTGTTTCACCCAGTTTTTGCCTGCCTGCCTGCTGGATGACCTTACCACCGCCGATATACAGGGCCGTTTTCCAGACTTGGATTCTGTGGAAGATGCAGGAGGAGACTGGAAAAAGATTGCTTTCCGTGACCTTTCGGGCAGACGGGTTTAGTTTATGAAGACTGCCACTTCCCGAGACATGGATTGAATTGGGTGCCATTGGAAAAGATGGACTTGTATTTTTTGGATACCGTTCGACTCGTTCGCTGACAGGATGGCCAGACATTCTCGACTCTTGTGTGTGTATTGCAGCGTGCCGCAAGGAGGACTGGGTTTAATTCTAAGAGAGTGTGGTCACGGATATCATGCGGGGTGCATCGTGTATTATGTCAAAAGCTGTTGTGATAACAAAGAGCTCCCCCTGACGTGTTTCGAATGTGCCACCTCCATCCACTGGCGAGAACTGAGGGCCGTATGGACGGTCCTCTGCCATCCCCTGAGTCCCAGCCGGCTCGGAAGGAGCCCCGCCGAAAGAGAATGTAGACTGTGGTTAGAAGAGGCCATTGAAAAAGAAAACAAGACATTGGATGTGTAAAATAATGCATGTCCCATGAATTCTATCCTATAAAGAATGGATCCCTACATACTTTCCCTCTATCATAATTTTTTTTTTTTTTTTTTTTTTTTTTTTTTTTCAATACAGTTATGTAGTAAATTATTTTTATTCAACAGATGTAAAGATAAAATATTTATATCATAAAATATATTTAAATACAATATTATTAAAAAAAAAAAAAAAAAAAAAAAAAAAAAATTTTTTTTTTTTTTTTTTTTTTTTTTTTTTTTTTTTTCAATATATATATATATTTGAATCGCATGTCCCTTAGACACTCTCTGCTTATTTTCAGTCCTAATCGAATGAAATCTCGAAAGTACACCTTCTGATTCACACAACTTTTTTTCAAATTGACGGAAAACGTTGAGGTGTATCCTCTTGTATGGGGTGTTTTAGGAATCCTCTTGGGTTGCGCAACAGGACACCTATTCCAAAAAGAGGATTGAGTGTGAAGGTGAACGACACGGTGCCTTTTCGTGATGCCGCGGACTACGACTCCCCATACACAGAAAGTGTGCCAGTAGACATGGCTTTAAAAAGTCTCTTTGTGCTTTCTAGCGTGATCGCTTCCTGTGCTTTTTTTTTTAATAGTAGCATTTATATTTTATTCTTACATCTGTTGATATAAAATATAGTTGGAAAACTAAAAACTAAATTTCTTAAAAGTACATTACAAAATGCTTTGTTCTATAACTGTATTATAAAATAGTTTATACTACTATAAAAAAAAAAAAAAAAAAAAAAAAAAAAAAAAAAAAATTTTTTTTTTTTTTTTTTTGTAATAGTATTTATATTTTATTTTTACATCTATTGATATGAAATATATTTAGAGAATTAAATATCTTAAATGTATATCAGAATACTTTAATATATCTTATCTCTATTATAACTTGATTATAAAAGTGTATCCTCTTTTAAGGGGTGGTTGCGCAACCTGTCCCCCCAAAGGGATGGAGCGGGAAGGTGAAGGGCAATGGGTCTTTTCGAGAGGCCGCCGCGGACTCCCCATCTACAGGGAGGATGTCAGGATTTTAAACGTGCCGTCGGGTGGGAAGATGAATGACAAGGTTCGTGGTGTCACTCTCCATGCACTGGCAGTATGCCACGGGGCACTCGATACACGGGATCCGATGCGGGGCGAAAGAATCAAGAGGAGCCCCCAGTAAAGAGAAGAGAAACAAGAGGTCCTCTCGACAAGGGAGGCGGCTCGTGTAAAAGTCGTCTAGAAGCCCCCCTTCAAACGGGTCTGAAACCATTTTCAGAGAAACAGGTAAGTATTAAAAAAAAAAAAAAAAAAAAAAAAAATATATATATATATATATATATATATTATAATATATATATATATATATATATATATATATATATATATATATATATATATCCCCTTTTTTTTTTTTTTTTTTTTTTTTTTTTTTTTTTTTTTTTTTTTTTTTACTTAAACTTTAATTTCAATTTCAATTTCAACTTTAATTTTAACTTAAACTTTAACTTAAACTTTAATTTTAATTTCAATTTCAATTTCAATTTCAACTTTAATTTTAACTTAAACTTTAACTTAAACTTTAATTTTAATTTCAATTTCAATTTCAATTTTAACACTTAAATGCTACTCCCTGAGGTGCGGGGGCTCGCTCAATGTCTACCCGATTCCCGGACACAAGTATCCCGCTCCCAAGAGGGGTGTTGCCTCTCTTGATTCAACAGGTCCCTACCCAAGAGGGGCTCTCTGGATTCAACAGGACCCGGGGAATAGAAAAAGTGGGTGGCCTTCCACGAGAGGGATGGGAAATGGATTGAGAGAACTCTACGTCTTCAATGGACATTATACAATCTTTTGCTCTAATATATCTCATCGCTACTATGCTTCACTTGTTATAAAACTATATTAGACTACTACTACTTGTATTTTATTTTTACATCTATTGATATGAAATAAATTTAGAATATGAAATACCTTAATTATACATCATAGAATACTTTACTCTAATATATCTCATCTCTATATATAACTTGATTATAAAATAAATTATACTACTACTACAAAAAAAAAAAAAAAAAAAAAAAAAAAAAAATTTTTTTTTTTTTTTTTTTTTTTTTGTAGTAGTATTTATATTTTATTTTTACATCTATTGATATGAAATATATTTAGAAAATTAAATATCTTAAATATACATCATAGAATACTTTAATATATCTTATCTCTATTATAACTTGATTATAAATAAATTATACTACTACTAGAAAAAAAAAAAAAAAAAAAAAAAAAAAAAAAAAAAAAAAAAATTTTTTTTTTTTTTTTTTTTTTTTTTTTTTTTTTTTAATAGTAGTATTTATATTTTATTTTTACATCTATTGATATGAAATATATTTAGAGAATTAAATATCTTAAATATACATCATAGAATACTTTAATATATCTTATCTCTATTATAACTTGATTATAAAATATATTATACTACTAAAAAAAAAAAAAAAAAAAAAAAAAAAAAATTTTTTTTTTTTTTTTTTTTTTTTTTTTTTAATTAGTAGTTTTATATTATTTATTTTTACATCTATTGATATGAAATATATTTAGAGAATTAAATATCTTAAATATACATCATAGAATACTTTAATATATCTTATCTCTATTATAACTTGATTATAAAATATATTATACTACTACTACAAAAAAAAAAAAAAAAAAAAAAAAAAAATTTTTTTTTTTTTTTTTTTTTTTTTTTTTTTTTTTGTAGTAGTATTTATATTTTATTTTTACATCTATTGATATGAAATATATTTAGAAAATTAAATATCTTAAATATACATCATAGAATACTTTAATATATCTTATCTCTATTATAACTTGATTATAAAATATATTATACTACTACAAAAAAAAAAAAAAATTTTTTTTTTTTTTTTTTTTTTTTTTTTTACATTTATTGATATGAAATATATTTAGAGAATTAAATATCTTAAATATACATCATAGAATACTTTGTTCATCCTTCTGAAATTTTACAAGTCCAGCGGCTTGTCTTTATAAAGGGAAAGGTTGAGTGGCCGTTTGAGAGAGGTTCCCGTGGAGAGAGGTCAGAATGGATGTCAGATTCACACCGGACGCAAGATGTAGATTAAAAAAAAAAAAAAAAAAAAAAAATTTTTTTTTTTTTTTTTTTTTTTTTTTTTAAATCTTGCGTCCGGCGTGAATCTGTCCTCCATTCTGACCCCACTGCATGGGAACCTCTCTCAAACGTCCCTTCAACTTTACCCTTTATCAAGAGAGGGTGTCTGGACTTGTGTTTCGCGTCGGACGACACCCGAAAATAAAAGTGTCCAGCAGGGATACGGAAAGGGGTCGGAACGTTCCCCTCGGTCCGAGCTTTCGTTTGCACCGGGTGGCGTGCCTCTCGTGGGTCGACCGGGGGAGAGGGGCCCGTCGGAAATTTCGGGTTCGCCTTTTCAAAAGGCCCTCCCGCACGCGGTGGGGGTCGGAAACTTGGGAGGGGGGGTCAGGCCGATGACCCTCGAGACGGTCTTTCGAGGGGTCCCTCGCATCCCGTCCCCAGACAGGTCGTTGACCCCTGAGGCGTGTTGGCATTTCCGCGGTAAAAGGGGAGGCAGGGGGGGACCGGAGAGGGCATCGACCCCCTTCCAACGACTTTTCGCTTCGTTTCCCTTCCTCCTCTGCCGAGACCCCCGTTTCGAACGCGGGCGGCACCCCACTCCCTTTTGGGGGCCCTCGGAGGCTTTTGGCGGAAGTGTTTTTCGCTGGTCACGGTCCAACGCGTCGCCGAACCGCCGAAAGAACATTGGTTTCGAATGGCTCGATTTTTTTCCAACCCGTAGATAGGTGACATGACCCCTCTAACCCGAGCGGTTCTGACCCGACCCAAACCCGCCCGAGACACGCCCCAACGGGACCGGGTCATGTGACCTATCCACGGGTCGGAAAAAAATCAAGCTTCTCAAAAATATCTCGGTTTCGGTCGGCATCCGCTTTTTTCGAGGTCAAAAGGGGTCAAAACCGCGAATCGGGGAACCCGGAAAAGGCCCTACAGGACCCCCCGGTCGCCCCACGCCTCCCCAACTCGCTGGGAAGAAGCGGACCGACGCGTAGAGTGGGACGTTTTGAGGGGGTCGTTCGGTCGACCGCCCGGGCCCCGGGCCACAAAGTAGAGCGTCTGAATTTCGAGGGGCCCCGGGCCCTTTCCACACGACCGGAAACGGACCGAAGCGACACCGTCGGGAAGAGGGGGGAGAGAGGGGGACCGCGACAGGGTCCGCGATCCCTTCCGCCCGAGATCCGACGCGACAGGCGTCCTCCAAGTTTCCACCCGAAAGTGGGTCAGGGCCCTCGACCCCCCCGTGGACCGCGGAGAGGGACGAAACTGGACGGGAAAGAAGGCCCTGCGAGAGAGGCAACTCCCAGTCGAAGCTCGAGGGTCGAGTCCCAAAATAAAGTTCAAGGTCGCCAAAAATTTTTTTTTTTTTTTTTTTTTTTTTCCAAGTTTTTGAACCTACATCTTGCGTCCGGCGTAAATCTCTCATCCATTCGGACCCAGCTCCACGGGAACCTCTCTGAAACGGCCACGCAACCTTTCCCTTTATAAAGACAAGACGCTGGACTTGTAAAACTTCAGAAGGCATGAAAACGAAAAGGGCCGTAGAGAGGTCCGTGGGCCCCAGAGGACACTGGGGAGTGTCGAATATCACATTAAAAAAAAAAAAAAAAAAAAAAAAAAAAAAATTTTTTTTTTTTTTTTTTTTTTTTTTTTTTTTTTGTAGTAGTATAATATATTTTATAATCAAGTTATAATAGAGATGAGATAAGATATATTAGAGTAAAGTATTCTATGATGTATATTTAAGATATTTAATTCTCTAAATATATTTCATATCAATAGATGTAAAAATAAAATATAAATACTATTAAAAAAAAAAAAAAAAAAAAAAAAAAAAAAAATTTTTTTTTTTTTTTTTTTTTTTTTTTTTTTGTAGTAGTAGTATAATGTATTTTATAATCAAGTTATGATAGAGATGAGATAAGATATATTAGAGTAAAGTATTCTATGATGTATATTTAAGATATTTAATTCTCTATATATATTTCATATCAATAGATGTAAATATAAAATATAAATACGACTATAAAAAAAAAAAAAAAAAAAAAAAAAAAATTTTTTTTTTTTTTTTTTTTTTTTTTTTTTGTAGTAGTATAATATATTTTATAATCAAGTTATAATAGAGATAAGATATATTAGAGTAAAGTATTGTATGATGTATAATAAAGGTATTTAATATTCTAAATTTATTTCATATCAATAGATGTAAAAATAAAATACAAGTAGTAGTAATCTAATATAGTTTTATAACAAGTGAAGCATAGTAGCGATAAGATATATTGGAGCGAAGGATTGTATAATGTCCTTTGTTCATCCTTCTGAAATTTTACAAGTCCAGCGTCTTGTAAAATAAGGGAAAAGTTGAGTGGCCGTTTGAGAGAGGTTTCCGTGGAGAGAGTCCAGAATGGATATCAGATTCACACCGGACGCAAAATGTAGGAAAAAAAAAAAAAAAAAAAAAAAAAAAATTTTTTTTTTTTTTTTTTTTTTTTTTTAATGTGATATTCGACACTCCCCAGTGTCCTCTGGGGCCCACGGACCTCTCTACGGCCCCTTTCGTTTTCATGCTTTCTGAAATTTTACAAGTCCGGCGTCTTGTCTTTATAAAGGGAAAGGTTGCGTGGCCGTTTCAGAGAGGTTCCCGTGGAGCTGGGTCCGAATGGATGAGAGATTTACGCCGGACGCAAGATGTAGGTTCAAAAACTTGGAAAAAAAAAAAAAAAAAAAAAAAAAATTTTGGCGACCTTGAACTTTATTTTGGGACTCGACCCTCGAGCTTCGACTGGGAGTTGCCTCTCTCGCAGGGCCTTCTTTCCCGTCCAGTTTCGTCCCTCTCCGCGGTCCACGGGGGGGTCGAGGGCCCTGACCCACTTTCGGGTGGAAACTTGGAGGACGCCTGTCGCGTCGGATCTCGGGCGGAAGGGATCGCGGACCCTGTCGCGGTCCCCCTCTCTCCCCCCTCTTCCCGACGGTGTCGCTTCGGTCCGTTTCCGGTCGTGTGGAAAGGGCCCGGGGCCCCTCGAAATTCAGACGCTCTACTTTGTGGCCCGGGGCCCGGGCGGTCGACCGAACGACCCCCTCAAAACGTCCCACTCTACGCGTCGGTCCGCTTCTTCCCAGCGAGTTGGGGAGGCGTGGGGCGACCGGGGGGTCCTGTAGGGCCTTTTCCGGGTTCCCCGATTCGCGGTTTTGACCCCTTTTGACCTCGAAAAAAGCGGATGCCGACCGAAACCGAGATATTTTTGAGAAGCTTGATTTTTTTCCGACCAGTGGATAGGTCACATGACCCGGTCCCGTTGGGGCGTGTCTCGGGCGGGTTTGGGTCGGGTCAGAACCGCTCGGGTTAGAGGGGTCATGTCACCTATCTACGGGTTGGAAAAAAATCGAGCCATTCGAAACCAATGTTCTTTCGGCGGTTCGGCGACGCGTTGGACCGTGACCAGCGAAAAACACTTCCGCCAAAAGCCTCCGAGGGCCCCCAAAAGGGAGTGGGGTGCCGCCCGCGTTCGAAACGGGGGTCTCGGCAGAGGAGGAAGGGAAACGAAGCGAAAAGTCGTTGGAAGGGGGTCGATGCCCTCTCCGGTCCCCCCCTGCCTCCCCTTTTACCGCGGAAATGCCAACACGCCTCAGGGGTCAACGACCTGTCTGGGGACGGGATGCGAGGGACCCCTCGAAAGACCGTCTCGAGGGTCATCGGCCTGACCCCCCCTCCCAAGTTTCCGACCCCCACCGCGTGCGGGAGGGCCTTTTGAAAAGGCGAACCCGAAATTTCCGACGGGCCCCTCTCCCCCGGTCGACCCACGAGAGGCACGCCACCCGGTGCAAACGAAAGCTCGGACCGAGGGGAACGTTCCGACCCCTTTCCGTATCCCTGCTGGACACTTTTATTTTCGGGTGTCGTCCGACGCGAAACACAAGTCCAGACACCCTCTCTTGATAAAGGGTAAAGTTGAAGGGACGTTTGAGAGAGGTTCCCATGCAGTGGGGTCAGAATGGAGGACAGATTCACGCCGGACGCAAGATTTAAAAAAAAAAAAAAAAAAAAAAAAAAAAAAAATTTTTTTTTTTTTTTTTTTTTTTTTTTTAATCTACATCTTGCGTCCGGTGTGAATCTGACATCCATTCTGACCTCTCTCCACGGGAACCTCTCTCAAACGGCCACTCAACCTTTCCCTTTATAAAGACAAGACGCTGGACTTGTAAAATTTCAGAAGGATGAACAAAGTATTCTATGATGTATATTTAAGATATTTAATTCTCTAAATATATTTCATATCAATAAATGTAAAAAAAAAAAAAAAAAAAAAAAAAAAAAAAAAAAAAAAATTTTTTTTTTTTTTTTTTTTTTTTTTTTTTTTTTTGTAGTAGTATAATATATTTTATAATCAAGTTATAATAGAGATAAGATATATTAAAGTATTCTATGATGTATATTTAAGATATTTAATTCTCTAAATATATTTCATATCAATAGATGTAAAAATAAAATATAAATACTACTATTAAAAAAAAAAAAAAAAAAAAAAAATTTTTTTTTTTTTTTTTTTTTTTTTCTAGTAGTAGTATAATTTATTTTATAATCAAGTTATAATAGAGATAAGATATATTAAAGTATTCTATGATGTATATTTAAGATATTTAATTTTCTAAATATATTTCATATCAATAGATGTAAAAATAAAATATAAATACTACTACAAAAAAAAAAAAAAAAAAAAAAAAAAAAATTTTTTTTTTTTTTTTTTTTTTTTTTTTTTAGTAGTATAATATATTTTATAATCAAGTTATAATAGAGATAAGATATATTAAAGTATTCTATGATGTATATTTAAGATATTTAATTCTCTAAATATATTTCATATCAATAGATGTAAAAATAAAATATAAATACTACTATTAAAACTACTATTTTTTTTTTTTTTTTTTTTTTTTTTTTTTTTTTTTTGTAGTAGTATAATATATTTTATAATCAAGTTATAATAGAGATAAGATATATTAAAGTATTCTATGATGTATATTTAAGATATTTAATTCTCTAAATATATTTCATATCAATAGATGTAAAAATAAAATATAAATACTACTATTAAAAAAAAAAAAAAAAAAAAAATTTTTTTTTTTTTTTTTTCCTAGTAGTAGTATAATTTATTTTATAATCAAGTTATAATAGAGATAAGATATATTAAAGTATTCTATGATGTATATTTAAGATATTTAATTTTCTAAATATATTTCATATCAATAGATGTAAAAATAAAATATAAATACTACTACAAAAAAAAAAAAAAAAAAAAAAAAAAAAAAATTTTTTTTTTTTTTTTTTTTTTTTTTTTTTTTTGTAGTAGTAGTATAATTTATTTTATAATCAAGTTATAATAGAGATGAGATATATTAGAGTAAAGTATTCTATGATGTATAATTAAGGTATTTCATATTCTAAATTTATTTCATATCAATAGATGTAAAAATAAAATACAAGTAGTAGTAGTCTAATATAGTTTTATAACAAGTGAAGCATAGTAGCGATGAGATATATTAGAGCAAAAGATTGTATAATGTCCATTGAAGACGTAGAGTTCTCTCAATCCATTTCCCATCCCTCTCGTGGAAGGCCACCCACCTTTTCTATTCCCCGGGTCCTGTTGAATCCAGAGAGCCCCTCTTGGGTAGGGACCTGTTGAATCAAGAGAGGCAACACCCCTCTTGGGAGCGGGATACTTGTGTCCGGGAATCGGGTAGACATTGAGCGAGCCCCCGCACCTCAGGGAGTAGCATTTAAGTGTTAAAATTGAAATTGAAATTGAAATTAAAATTAAAGTTTAAGTTAAAGTTTAAGTTAAAATTAAAGTTGAAATTGAAATTGAAATTGAAATTAAAATTAAAGTTTAAGTTAAAGTTTAAGTTAAAATTAAAGTTGAAATTGAAATTGAAATTAAAGTTTAAGTAAAAAAAAAAAAAAAAAAAAAAAAAAAAAAAAAAAAAAGGGGGATATATATATATATATATATATATATATATATATATATATATATATATATATTATAATATATATATATATATATATATATATATAGTTTTTTTTTTTTTTTTTTTTTTTTTAATACTTACCTGTTTCTCTGAAAATGGTTTCAGACCCGTTTGAAGGGGGGCTTCTAGACGACTTTTACACGAGCCGCCTCCCTTGTCGAGAGGACCTCTTGTTTCTCTTCTCTTTACTGGGGGGCTCCTCTTGATTCTTTCGCCCCGCATCGGATCCCGTGTATCGAGTGCCCCGTGGCATACTGCCAGTGCATGGAGAGTGACACCACGAACCTTGTCATTCATCTTCCCACCCGACGGCACGTTTTAAAATCCTGACATCCTCCCTGTAGATGGGGAGTCCGCGGCGGCCTCTCGAAAAGACCCATTGCCCTTCACCTTCCCGCTCCATCCCTTTGGGGGGACAGGTTGCGCAACCACCCCTTAAAAGAGGATACACTTTTATAATCAAGTTATAATAGAGATAAGATATATTAAAGTATTCTGATATACATTTAAGATATTTAATTCTCTAAATATATTTCATATCAATAGATGTAAAAATAAAATATAAATACTATTACAAAAAAAAAAAAAAAAAAAAAAAAAAAAAAATTTTTTTTTTTTTTTTTTTTTTTTTTTTTTTTTATAGTAGTATAAACTATTTTATAATACAGTTATAGAACAAAGCATTTTGTAATGTACTTTTAAGAAATTTAGTTTTTAGTTTTCCAACTATATTTTATATCAACAGATGTATGAATAAAATATAAATGCTACTATTAAAAAAAAAGCACAGGAAGCGATCACGCTAGAAAGCACAAAGAGACTTTTTAAAGCCATGTCTACTGGCACACTTTCTGTGTATGGGGAGTCGTAGTCCGCGGCATCACGAAAAGGCACCGTGTCGTTCACCTTCACACTCAATCCTCTTTTTGGAATAGGTGTCCTGTTGCGCAACCCAAGAGGATTCCTAAAACACCCCATACAAGAGGATACACCTCAACGTTTTCCGTCAATTTGAAAAAAAGTTGTGTGAATCAGAAGGTGTACTTTCGAGATTTCATTCGATTAGGACTGAAAATAAGCAGAGAGTGTCTAAGGGACATGCGATTCAAATATATATATGTTAAAAAAAAAAAAAAAAAAAAAAAAAAAATTTTTTTTTTTTTTTTTTTTTTTTTTTTTTTTTTTTTTTTTTAATAATATTGTATTTAAATATATTTTATGATATAAATATTTTATCTTTACATCTGTTGAATAAAAATAATTTACTACATAACTGTATTGAAAAAAAAAAAAAAAAAAAAAAAAAAAAAAAAAATTATGATAGAGGGAAAGTATGTAGGGATCCATTCTTTATAGGATAGAATGCATGGGACATGCATTATTTTACACATCCAATGTCTTGTTTTCTTTTTCAATGGCCTCTTCTAACCACAGTCTACATTCTCTTTCGGCGGGGCTCCTTCCGAGCCGGCTGGGACTCAGGGGATGGCAGAGGACCGTCCATACGGCCCTCAGTTCTCGCCAGTGGATGGAGGTGGCACATTCGAAACACGTCAGGGGGAGCTCTTTGTTATCACAACAGCTTTTGACATAATACACGATGCACCCCGCATGATATCCGTGACCACACTCTCTTAGAATTAAACCCAGTCCTCCTTGCGGCACGCTGCAATACACACACAAGAGTCGAGAATGTCTGGCCATCCTGTCAGCGAACGAGTCGAACGGTATCCAAAAAATACAAGTCCATCTTTTCCAATGGCACCCAATTCAATCCATGTCTCGGGAAGTGGCAGTCTTCATAAACTAAACCCGTCTGCCCGAAAGGT
Organism: Maratus speculifer; assembly: GCA_964019185.1. Taxonomy (NCBI): domain Eukaryota; kingdom Metazoa; phylum Arthropoda; class Arachnida; order Araneae; family Salticidae; genus Maratus; species Maratus speculifer. The sequence goes on along the minus strand of OZ025297.1, from coordinate 15,194,173 downwards.
CACGGAAAGCAATCTTTTTCCAGTCTCCTCCTGCATCTTCCACAGAATCCAAGTCTGGAAAACGGCCCTGTATATCGGCGGTGGTAAGGTCATCCAGCAGGCAGGCAGGCAAAAACTGGGTGAAACAAGACAGCCGAGTGAACGAGCAAGCGGATGCACGGCCTTTTATACTGCATTTCTACACTCTGCGACCTTGAAAAAAAAAAAAAAAAAAAAAAAATTTTTTTTTTTTTTTTTTTTTTTTGTAGTAGTAGTAGTATCCTATATTTTATAATCAAGTTATAATAAAGATAAGATATATTAGAGTAAAGAAATGTATGATGTATATTTATATTTAATGTTTAAACATATTTCATATGAATAGATGTAAAAATAAAATGTAAATACTATTAAAAAAAAAAAAAAAAAAAAAAAAAATTTTTTTTTTTTTTTTTTTTTTGTAGTATCCTATATTTTACAATCAAGTTATAATAAAGATAAGATATATTAGAGTAAAGAAATGTATGATGTATATTTATATTTAATGTTTAAACATATTTCATATGAATAGATGTAAAAATAAAATGTAAATGCAATTAAAAAAAAAAAAAAAAAAAAAAAAAAAAAATTTTTTTTTTTTTTTTTTTTTTTTTGTAGTAGTAGTAGTATCCTATATTTTATAATCAAGTTATAATAAAGATAAGATATATTAGAGTAAAGAAATGTATGATGTATATTTATATTTAATGTTTAAACATATTTCATATGAATAGATGTAAAAATAAAATGTAAATGCTATTAAAAAAAAAAAAAAAAAAAAAAAAAAATTTTTTTTTTTTTTTTTTTTTTTTTTTTTTTTTTTTGTAGTATCTTATATTTTACAATCAAGTTATAATAAAGATAAGATATATTAGAGTAAAGAAATGTATGATGTATATTTATATTTAATGTTTAAACATATTTCATATGAATAGATGTAAAAATAAAATGTAAATACTATTAAAAAAAAAAAAAAAAAGAAAAAAAAAAAAAAAAAATTTTTTTTTTTTTTTTTTTTTTTTTTTTTTGTAGTAGTATAATATATTTTATAATTAAGTTATAATAGAGATAAGATATAATAGAATAAAGAATAATATGATGTATATTTATATTTAATGTTTAAACATATTTCATATGAATAGATGTAAAAATAAAATGTAAATATTATTAAAAAAAAAAAAAAAAAAATTTTTTTTTTTTTTTTTTTTTTTTTTTTTTTTGTATTACAATATATTTTATAATTAAGTTTTGAGTAAAGAAATGTATGATGTATATTTATATTTAATGTTTAAACATATTTCATACGAATAAATCCCTTTCGGGACCAACGTTGGTGAGGGGTTGGGCGCAAAAAAAAGAGTTGAAAGGGGAACAGGTTTCCCCTTTCAACTCTTTTTTCTGCGACGGATGAGACACTTTAGACTTGGAGGTGAGATTCTTCCAAATCTTCTGGATCCAGTTCGAGAATCAAAATTTCGTTCCTTTTTTCCCGCAACCAACGAAATTGCTCATCCGTCAACCTATCTTTGTAATGGATCCAGAGAAAGGTGAGGTCCGGGGCCTTGAGTGTGGCCCCGCACACCCGACACTTGAGATGCCGGGCATCTCGGACCTGCTCCAGCAGACACGGCGGGTGGACCGCATGCTGGCACCGCGTCAAGCGCGAGCCGTTGTGGACCGGCAGAGAGCAACACATGCCATGTTCATCGTGCTCGAGACAGAGAGCTACTGAAGCCTGCGTCAGCGCGCGCGTGGGAATGGGGTGGAAAGAGAGGGAGGTCTTCTTTGATAAAATCTCACGAACCGTTCTCTGGTTTCACTTGGAAATGTCACTCTTTTTCAGTTCCACCCCTCCAACACTTTGAAAAATGTCGCAGTCTTTCGAAATGCAGATGGGCTCCACACAAGAAAACAGTTTTAACTTGGAAATGTCACAAAAAGTCAATCTTTTTCAGTTGGACCACTCCAACACTTTGAAAAAATTCAGAGTCTATCGAAATGCGGCTGGGCTCCATACAAGAAAACAGTTTAAGTTTTAACTTGGAAATGTCACAAAAAATCACTCTTTTTCAGTTGGACCACTCCAACACTTTGAAAAAATTCTAAGTCTATCGAAATGCGGCTGGGCTCCATACAAGAAAACGGTTTTAACTTGGAAATGTCACAAAAAATCAATCTTTTTCAGTTGGACCACTCCAACACTTTGAAAAATGTCGCAGTCTATCGAAATGCGGCTGGGCTCCATACAAGAAAACGGTTTTAACTTGGAAATGTCACAAAAAGTCAATCTTTTTCAGTTCGATGCCTGTTTCGACCACTCCAACACTTTGAAAAATGTCTTTCGAAATGCGGCTGGACTCTATCAAAGAAAACAGAGTTTTATCGTAGAATGGTCACCGAAAAAATACAAGTCCATCTTTTCCAATGGCACCCAATTCAATCCATGTCTCGGGAAGTGGCAGTCTTCATAAACTAAACCCGTCTGCCCGAAAGCTCACGGAAAGCAACCAGTCTCCTCCTGCATCTTCCACAGAATCCAAGTCTTTGGAAAACGGCCCTGTATATCGGCGGTGGTAAGGTCATCCAGCAGGCAGGCAGGCAGGCAAAAACTGGGTGAAACAAGACAGCCGAGTGAACGAGCAAGCGGATGCACGGCCTTTTATACTGCATTTCTACACTCTGCGACCTTGAAAAAAAAAAAAAAAAAAAAAAAAAAAAAAAAAAAAAAAAATTTTTTTTTTTTTTTTTTTTTTTAATGCATTGTAAGGTATACGAAGCCTATATCCTATTGCACAACCCTCTGCGACCTTGAAAAAAAAAAAAAAAAAAAAAAAAAATTTTTTTTTTTTTTTTTTTTTTTTTTTTTTTTTTTTTTTTCAATGCTTTGTAAGGTATACGAAGCCTACATCCTATTGCACAACCCTCTGCAACCTTGAAAAAAAAAAAAAAAAAAAAAAATATTGAGGTCAAACTGGTGTATAAAAGGCCGTGCATTCGCTAGCTCTTTCACTTGGCTTTCGTCTACCTCGATGCTTGTGCCTGCTCTTTGGATTACTCTGCCTGTGGATTACTCTGCCTGTGGATTACTCTGCCTGTTTATTACTCTGCCCGTGGATTACGCTGCCTGTGGATTACGCTGCCTGTGGATTTCTGTGCCTGTGGATTTCTGTGCCTGTGGATTTCTGTGCCTGTGGATTTCTGTGCCTGTGGATTTCTGTGCCTGTGGATTTCTGTGAGTATTTTACTTCGTATTATTTTATTTTGGAACTTTGATTTTTTGAGATGGTATTTTAAACAATTTTCTTCTGAAATGAGGGAATAAGTGTTTGAAAATTTTGCTGCGTTCTGTTATCCAACACTTTGAAAATTTAAACTTGAATATAAAAAGATTGTTTTTATTTTGTGACTGTGTTAAAAAGTTTGATTTTTTGAGATAGTATTTTAACCAATTTTCTTCTGAAATGAAAGTATAAGAGTTGGAAAATTTTGCTGAGTTCTGTTATCCAACACTTTGAAAATTTTAACTTGAATATAAAAAGATTGTTTTTATTTTGTGACTTTGTTAAAAAGTTTGATTTTTTGAGATGGTATTTTAAACAATTTTCTTCTGAAATGAGAGCATAAGAGTTTGAAAATTTTGTTGCGTTCTGTTATCCAACACTTTGAAAATTTAAACTTGAATATAAAAAGATTGTTTTTATTTTGCGACTTTGTTAAAAAGTTTGATTTTTTGAGATGGTTTCTTCTGAAATGAGAGCATAAGAATTTGAAAATTTTGCTGCGTCCAACACTTTGAAAATTTAAACTTGAATATAAAAAGATTGTTTTTATTTTGTGATTTTGTTAAAAAGTTTGATTTTTTGAGACGGTATTTTAAACAATTTTCTTCTGAAATGAGAGCATAAGAGTTTGAAAATGTCGTTATGTTCTGTTAAAGAGAATGTATCCAATACTTTGAAAATTTAAGTTTTTAATCCATTTTCTTCTAAAGTGTATTTCATTAGAGGATAAGAGTTTGAAAATTTGGCTATGCGAGAATGTATCCAACACTTTGAAAATTTAAGTTTTTAATGTGTTACTTTGTTAAAAAGATTCATTCTTTAAAAGTTTCGCTATGTTCTGTTAAAAAGAATGTATCCAACACCTTGAAAAAAAAAAAAAAAAAAAAAAAAAAAAAAAAAAAAATTATTGAGGTCACAAAAAAAAAAAAAAAAAAAAAAAAAAAAAAAAAAATTAATTGGGTCAAACGGATGTATAAAAGGCCGTGAATTCACTAGCTCGTTCACTTGGCTTTCGTCTTTCTCGATGCTTGTGCCTTTGGATTATTCTGCCTGTGAGTGTTTTATTTTGTATTATGATGCGATAAAAGTTACTTTGTTAAAAAGATTGATTTTTTGAGAGGGTGTTTTGAAACCATTCTGAAATGTATTGAGTTTGTGAATAAGAGTTTAAAAATTTCGCCGGGTTAAAGAGAATGTATCCAACACTTTGAAAAGTTAAACTTGAATATAAAAAGATTGTTTTTATATTTTGACTTTGTTAAAAAGATTGATTTTTTGAGAGGGTGTTTTAAAACCATTCTGAAATGGTTCGAGTTTGTGAATAAGAGTTTGAAAATTTCGCCGTCTTCTGTTAAAGAGAATGTATCCAACACTTTGAAAATTTAAGTTTTTAATCCATTTTCTTCTAAAATGTATTTCATGAGAGGATAAGAGTTTGAAAATTTAGCTATGCGACCATGTTGACAATTGAAACTTGAATATAAAAAGATTGTTTTTATTTTGCGACTTTGTTAAAAAAGTTTCTGTTAAAGAGAATAAGTCCATTTTCTTCTAAAGTGTATTTCATAAGAGTTTGAAAATTTTGCCATGTTCTTTGAAATGGAAACTTGACTGTCTTTTTTAAAAAGATTCATTTTCTGAGACAACCCTTTTCTTTTTGCTCCACTCATGTCCTTTTTCTTCTTCTTTTCAGATGGCGACGTTTCTGTGGCACCTCTTCTAGACAGAAGGGGAGAGACAGGGGGCTGCTCAGATCCTACCCTCCCCCGCTGGGCGAGGAGGCGGATACAGATACTACACCCCGAACTCGCCGGATGGCCGCATACCGGGGACATGGGGTCGCTCCAATCCTCCTCTCCGATCCTCTGCTGTGGGTCAGTTGCAAGCATGGACCGCGATACTCGCTGTCGGTTAGTATAGGCAGGGGGTTCGCATGCACGGCCCTAAGATTCCTGGCCCTCAGTAAGGTCGGATGGAAGAGAGAGTGCGGAGGACCGCCGCTCCCATGCAGTATGTAGGGGCCGCTCGCAGGATTCTCCTCGAGGGCTACCGTGGCCCCGGTAGCCACTTCTTTTCCCAGTGCGGCGCCAGGGTCAGAGTGATGGGAGCCACCCTGCTCCCCCTTCTCCAGCAGGGATCGTCTGTACTTCAGCCGCCGCTCTTCTCCAGTAGTGAACCCTTCAAACCTTCCAATCCCTTCCGGGTGTTCAAAGGAGCTCGACAAGGTGTCCGAAGGGCTACTGTTGGCCGGTTGTCTCTTGGCGGGGTCTAGAGGTTCCTCCGAAAACGGCGCCCCTTGCAGGGCGACCCGGTACGTGCATGGGGAGTTCGGGATTCGAATTCCTGGTACAAAGAGATTACCTGACCGTGTCTCGCACCGTAAGGGAACGAACCTCGTCAATTGACGCTCTGTGCCGGCATGGCCATTGCTTGAGCCTGTAGGTCTGGGGCCTCGATGAGAGGCAACCGGCTGGAAGGCGCCTGGGGCACCCCGTGTGCCGTGGGCGCGCAGTAGAAGAAGTCTCTCAGGACCGGAGGCCTCTGTGCACTGCGGTCCAGGTGCCTCCGGGGTTGGGAGATGCCACGGTGGGAAAGGGTGGTCACAACGCGATGGAGGGAGCGCCTGTGTTGCCCACCCCCTTACGGGGGCGCAAGGCCTTTGGGTACGCGTAGAACCACCGTGGTAAAGAGTCGCTTGACCCGAATTCGGATATCTGAGGGTCGAATTCGGTCCTCGGGGGATGAAAGCTCTGGCGGCACTCTGGAAGACTGGAAGGTGGACAAGGGGGAAGCGAACAGGAAGCGTGGTCTAGCGAAGGAGATTCCGACAAGAAAGAAGGAACGGTTTGTCTAGGGGGCGTGAGACAGAAATGTCCAAGGTGGTACTCTTTTTTATAATTATTATTATTATTATTATTATGATGATGATGATGACCGGTTTGAGCCGCTTCGGCGGCTTGCCGGCCCATTTCCCTGGCATACAAAGGTGGGTGGTTTTCTTTTTTCACACAGAGAGATGGATGCATGAGAGGTGGCCACAGGTTTGGTTTTAAAAAGGTGGTCATGGTGTATAAAGTGTTTTAAAAAGGTAAAAAGTGTATGAAAAGGTCATGTTTTAAAAAGGTTATGTTTTAAAAAGGTTTTGTTTTATAAAGTGGTGGGGAAAGGTAATGGTGTATAAAGTGTTTTAAAAAGGTAAAAAGTGTATGAAAAGGTTATGCTTTAAAAAGGTTTTGTTTTATAAAGTGTTTTAAAAAGTGTTTGATAGAACATCCTTATAATATAATAAGGGTGTTTTAAAAAGTGAAAAAATCCTGTGGGGAAGTTTGTTTTGAAGAAGGTCAAGTTTTATAAAGGTTTTGTTTTATAAAGTGTTTTAAAAAGTGTTTGATAGAACATCCTTATAAGGGTGTTTTAAAAAGTGAAAAAATCCTGTGGGGAAGTTTGTTTTGAAGAAGGTCATGTTTTTAAAGTCAAGTTTTCATAGAAAATGTAAAAATGAAAGGTTACTATGAAAGGTACGTTTTTTCATTTCTTAAGAAATTGGTATTTGATAAATGTATTTGATAAATGTATTTGATAAATGTATTTGATAAATGTATTTGATAAATGTATTTGATAAATATTTGATAAATACTTGATAAATTTTTGATAAATACTTGATAAATTTTTGATAAATTTTTGATAAATACTTGATAAATTTTTGATAAATACTTGATAAATTTTTGATAAATACTTGATAAATATTTGATATTTTTGATAAATACTTGATATTTTTGATAAATGCTTGATAAATATTTGATATTTTTGATATTATTGCATCGATAGTTCGTCGATTTTACAATGAACAAGAAAACGCGTATTCTTTTTCAGGGCGTTTTCCTTTACAGGAAACAAGACTCAAGTACCAAGTTTTCACGTGTCTTCGCGTTTTTCTTTACAAGACGCGCTTCGATCTTACAAGGCGTTTTCTTTTACAGGGCGTTTTCTTTTACAGGAAACAAGACTCAAGTACCAAGTTTCGCGTTTTTCTTTACAAGATGCGCTTCGATCTTACAAGGCGTTTTCTTTTACAGGAAACAAGACTCAAGTACCAAGTTTTCACGTGTCTTCGCGTTTTTCTTTACAAGACGCGCTTCGATCTTACAAGGCGTTTTCTTTTACAGGGCGTTTTCTTTTACAGGAAACAAGACTCAAGTACCAAGTTTCGCGTTTTTCTTTACAAGATGCGCTTCGATCTTACAAGGCGTTTTCTTTTACAGGAAACAAGACTCAAGTACCAAGTTTCGCGTGTCTTCGCGTTTTCTTTTACAGGGCGTTTTCTTTTACAGGAAACCAGTTTCACCCGAGACGGAGTCGGGTAGACGGTCAGACCGTCGGCCTAGCCTTCGAAGGTTTTCTGTGGTTTCCCTTCGAACTCGAAGGGAGCTTCCGGCAAAAACGGAAACTCTCCTCGAGCGTGAATGCGGGTTAGGTTCCCTTTCAAAGTCCCACCACAGATGGGCTTTAGCACACATTGGATACACAAATAAAATTGTACACAAACAACACAAACAATTTTTTTTTTTTTTTTTTTTTTTTTTTTTTTTTTTACCCCAATTTGAACCCATTTTTACAGACACTCGACTCCAATCCAGACACATTTCCACAAATACAAATTTACAAATAAGATTTCATCCAACCATGGAATCTTGTTATAATATTTCACATTTCCACAAATACAAATTTAGAAATAAAATTTCATTCAACCATGGAATCTTGTTATATTTCACATTTCCACAAATACAAATTTAGAAATAAAGTTTCATCCAACCATGGAATCTTGTTATAATATTTCACATTTCCACAAACACAAACAACACAAACAACAAACAACGCAAACAACATAAACAACGCAAACAACATAAACAACGCAAACAACATAAACAACGCAAACAACATAAACAACACAAACAACGCAAACAACATAAACAACACAAACAACACAAACAACATAAACAACACGAACAACACAAACAACGCAAACAACATAAACAACACAAACAACACAAACAACACAAACAACGCAAACAACACAAACAACACAAACAACGCAAACAACGCAAACAACACAAACAACACAAACAACGCAAACAACGCAAACAACACAAACAACATAAACAACACGAACAACACAAACAACACAAACAACACAAACAACGCAAACAACATAAACAACATAAACAACACAAACAACGCAAACAACACAAACAACACAAACATTTTTTTTTTTTTTTTTTTTTTTTTTTTTTTTTTTTTTTTTTTTTTTTAGACTCATTTCCACAAATACAACTTCACAAATAAGATTTCATCCAACCATGGAGGATGGAATCTTGTTATAAAATTTGTGAAGTTCTTTTTATACTCTCCCACCCACACACATTTTGACAAGAAACACTCTCCCACCCACTCACATTTTGACAAGAAACACTCTCCCACCCACTCACATTTTGACAAGAAACACTCTCCCACCCACTCACACATTTTGACAAGAAACACTCTCCCACACACACACACATTTTGACAAGAAACACTCTCCCACACACACACATTTTGACAAGAAACACTCTCCCACCCACTCACATTTTGACAAGAAACACTCTCCCACCCACACACATTTTGACAAGAAACACACTCCCACCCACACACATTTTGACAAGAAACACACTCCCACACACACACACATTTTGACAAGAAACACTCTCCCACACACACACATTTTGACAAGAAACACTCTCCCACCCACTCACATTTTGACAAGAAACACTCTCCCACCCACACACATTTTGACAAGAAACACACTCCCACCCACACACATTTTGACAAGAAACACACTCCCACACACACACACATTTTGACAAGAAACACTCTCCCACACACACACTCCAAACCACACACGTTTCCACAAGAAACACTCTCCAAACCACACACGAAACCACACACGTTTCCACAAGAAACACTCTCCCACCCACACACGTTTCCACAAGAAACACTCTCCCACCCACACACGTTTCCACAAGAAACACTCTCCCACCCACACACATTTTGACAAGAAACACACTCCCACACACACACACATTTTGACAAGAAACACTCTCCCACACACACACTCCAAACCACACACGTTTCCACAAGAAACACTCTCCAAACCACACACGAAACCACACACGTTTCCACAAGAAACACTCTCCCACCCACACACGTTTCCACAAGAAACACTCTCCCACCCACACACATTTCCACAAGAAACACTCTCCCACCCACACACATTTCCACAAGAAACACTCTCCAACACAACACAACACATTTCCAAAAACAAAAATAGAAATAAGATTCCATGAATGAGCCACCGATTTTTTTTTTTTTTTTTTTTTTTTTTGAAATGAGTCATTTTTTTTTTTTTTTTTTTTTTTGAAATGAGTCATATTTTTTTTTTTTTTTTTTTTTTTTTTTTTTTTTTTAAATAATTAGGTGAGTCATTAAAAAATATTATGACTCATCTCAAAAAAAAAAAAAAAAAAAAAAAAAAAAAAATTTTTTTTTTTTTTTTTTTTTTTTTTTTTTTTTTTTCGGAGGCGAAATTGAATTCTGCAGTAGCAGAATCTACATTCAACTTGTTTTTTTTTTTTTTTTTTTTTTTTTTTTTTTTTTTTATGACTCATCTGATTCAATGACTCATCTAATAATTATCTTTAAATATCTATACTCATCTTTGAATATCTACATAAAAAAGAGACTCCAGATTTCGTTTTCCAGGGTTGGATAAAAACTTATTTCGACTGTCGCCCCGTTTTTCGTTTTCCAACCTAGTCACACGCTTTCTACAAAGAGCCTCCATGTTCGCTCTCGTGACACGGAGGCCCGCCACGGTGCGACCTACGGTTTTTTTTCCGTCCCACCCTTCTGTGGCCCGAGACGTGGAGCGTGCGACTCGAATCGCACAGAAAAAAACCGGTGGGACGATTTTGGACGCATGTCTCCCGAGGGACCGGACACAGGCGTCTAGCTTGGGAGCATGGCGTCTGGTTTAAACCAACACCTTGGGAGCCAGGCGTCTGTTTAAACCAACACCTTGGGAGCCAGGCGTCTGGTTTAAACCAACACCTTGGGAGCCAGGCGTCTGGTTTAAACCAACACCTTGGGAGCCAGGCGTCTGGTTTAAACCAACACCTTGGGAGTCTCCAACTCAGGCGTCTTTTTTAACCCTTTCAGGGGCGGTGTTTGCAGTGTGCAAACACATAATATTACTGTTCCAATTTCGAACTGGCACCAGTATAATTTTAGTACAATTTGGATTTTATAATATTCGTGAAAAACAGCTCTTGATTATTTTCAAATAAATCTGTTCTTAAATTGTGGTGTGAATCAATTATTTGAACATTTTCGGAGCAGAAATACCTTGCCCCTGAAAGGGTTAAACAAACACATTGCGAGCCAGGCGTCTGTTGACAGTACGCCTTGGGAGTCTCCAACTCAGGCGTCTTTTTTAAACAAACACATTGGGAGCCAGGCGTCTGTTGACAGTACGCCTTGGGAGTCTCCAACTCAGGCGTCTTTTTTAAACAAACACATTGGGAGCCAGGCGTCTGTTGACAGTACGCCTTGGGAGTCTCCAACTCAGGCGTCTTTTTTAAACAAACACATTGGGAGCCAGGCGTCTGTTGACAGTACGCCTTTTTTTACACAACACCTAGTCAGGCAGATGTTTTTTGAAACACAGTGTTTGTACGCCTTTTTTACACAACCCCTTGGGAGCCAAGCGTCTTTTGAAACCATACTCTCGACCACCACCACCCCCCTCTTGCAAAGGTTTCGTTCCGCAACGGGGCCACTCCACTCTTTGAGGCGAGCCGCGTCTGGTTCGGAATCGCCGAGGGTCCGGTGCTCGAAACATTGTGCAGTCGACTGTAAATAGAAAATACCCACAGATGGTCCCAATTACATCAAACGGTTCTACTCTGTTATCCCGTCGACCGATTTCGACAAATTATGCAAATCGCCAGACTAATAGCCAAATTATACATATTGACATCCAATATGCAAACTAAAAGAAAATCCTACTTTTTTATAACTAATGAATTTATTATTTTGGAATTTTAATGGTCACAATTGTTCCCCAAAAATATGTATAGGAATGGTATAAATAGAAAATACCCACAGATGATCCCAATTACATCAAACGGTTCTACTCTGTTATTCCGTCGACCGATTTCGCCAAATTATACAAATCGCCAGACTAATAGCCAAAGTATACATATAGACATCCAATATGCAAACTAAAACTAAATCCTACTTTTTTTAACTAATGAATTTATTATTTTGGAGTTTTCATGGTCACAATTGTTCCTCAAAAATATGTTTAGGGATGGTATAAATAGAAAATATAGTGGTCATAATTTACCCACAGATGGTCTCAATTACATCAAACGGTACTACTCTGTTATCCCGTTTACCGATTTCGCCAAATTATACAAATCGCCTGACTAATAGCCAAATTATACATATTGACATCCAATATGCAAACTAAAAGAAAATCCTACTTTTTTATAACTAATGAATTTATTATTTTGGAATTTTAATGGTCACAATTGTTCCTCAAAAATATGTATAGGAATGGTATAAATAGAAAATACCCACAGATGGTCCCAATTACATCAAACGGTTCTACTCTGTTATCCCGTCGACCGATTTCGACAAATTATGCAAATCGCCAGACTAATAGCCAAATTATACATATTGACATCCAATATGCAAACTAATACAAAATCCTACTTTTTTTTAACTAATGAATTTATTATTTTGGAATTTTAATGGTCACAATTGTTCCCCAAAAATATGTATAGGAATGGTATAAATAGAAAATACCCACAGATGGTCCCAATTACATCAAACGGTTCTACTCTGTTATCCCGTCGACCGATTTCGCCAAATTATGCAAATCGCCAGACTAATAGCCAAATTATACATATTGACATCCAATATGCAAACTAAAAGAAAATCCTACCTTTTTTTAACTAATGAATTTATTATTTTGGAATTTTAATGGTCACAATTGTTCCCCAAAAATATGTATAGGAATGGTATAAATAGAAAATACCCACAGATGGTCCCAATTACATCAAACGGTTCTACGCTGTTTTCCCGTCGACCGATTTCGCCAAATTATACAAATCGCCAGACTAATAGCCAAAGTATACATATAGACATCCAATATGCAAACTAAAACTAAATCCTACTTTTTTTTAACTAATGAATTTATTATTTTGGAGTTTTCATGGTGACAATTGTTCCTCAAAAATATGTTTAGGGACGGTATAAATAGAAAATATAGTGGTCATAATTTACCCACAGATGGTCTAAATAACATCAAACGGTACTACTCTGTTATCCCGTCGACCGATTTCGCCAAATTATGCAAATCGCCTGACTAATAGCCAAATTATACATATTGACATCCAATATGCAAACTAAAAGAAAATCCTTCCTTTTTTTAACTAATGAATTTATTATTTTGGAATTTTAATGGTCACAATTGTTCCCCAAAAATATGTATAGGAATGGTATAAATAGAAAATACCCACAGATGGTCCCAATTACATCAAACGGTTCTACGCTGTTTTCCCGTCGACCGATTTCGCCAAATTATACAAATCGCCAGACTAATAGCCAAAGTATACATATAAACATCCAATATGCAAACTAAAACTAAATCCTACTTTTTTTTAAATAATGAATTTATTATTTTGGAGTTTTCATGGTCACAATTGTTCCTCAAAAATATGTTTAGGGATGGTATAAATAGAAAATATAGTGGTCATAATTTACCCACAGATGGTCTCAATTACATCAAACGGTACTACTCTGTTATCCCGTTTACCGATTTCGCCAAATTATACAAATCGCCAGACTAATAGCCAAGTTATACATATTGACATCCAATATGCAAACTAAAACTAAATCCTACTTTTTTTTAAACTAATGAATTTATTATTTTGGAGTTTTCATGGTCACAATTGTTCCTCAAAAATATGTATAGGAATGGTATAAATAGAAAATACCCACAGATGGTCCCAATTACATCAAACGGTTCTACTCTGTTATCCCGTCGACCGATTTCGACCAATTATGCAAATCGCCAGACTAATAGCCAAATTATACATATTGACATCCAATATGCAAACTAAAACAAAATCCTACTTATTTTAAATAATGAATTTATTATTTTGGAATTTTAATGGTCACAATTGTTCCCCAAAAACATGTATAGGAATGGTATAAATAGAAAATACCCACAGATGATCCCAATTACATCAAACGGTTCTACTCTGTTATCCCGTCGACCGATTTCGACAAATTATGCAAATCGCCAGACTAAAAGCCAAATTATACATATTGACATCCAATATGCAAACTAAAAGAAAATCCTACATATTTTAAATAATGAATTTATTGTTTTGGAATTTTAATGGACAATTGTTCCCCAAAAATATGTATAGGAATGGTATAAATAGAAAATACCCACAGATGGTCCCAATTACGCCAAACGGTTCTACTCTGTTATCCCGTCGACCGATTTCGACAAATTATGCAAATCGCCAGACTAATGGCCAAATTATACATATCGACATCCAATATGAAAACTAAAACAAAATCCTACCTATTTTAAATAATGAATTTATTGTTTTGGAATTTTAATGGTCACAATTGTTCCCCAAAAATATGTATAGGAATGGTATAAATAGAAAATACCCACAGATGGTCCCAATTATATCAAACTGTTCTACTCTGTTATCCCGTCGACCGATTTCGACAAATTATGCAAATCGCCAGACTAATAGCCAAATTATACATATTGACATCCAATATGCAAACTAAAACAAAATCCTACCTATTTTAAATAATGAATTTATTATTTTGGAATTTTAATGGTCACAATTGTTCCCCAAAAATATGTATAGGAATGGTATAAATAGAAAATACCCACAGATGGTCCCAATTACATCAAACTGTTCTACGCTGTTTTCCCGTCGACCGATTTCGCCAAATTATACAAATCGCCAGACTATTAGCCAAAGTATACATATAGACATCCAATATGCAAACTAAAACTAAATCCTACTTTTTTTTTACTAATGAATTTATTATTTTGGAGTTTTCATGGTGACAATTGTTCCTCAAAAATATGTTTAGGGACGGTATAAATAGAAAATATAGTGGTCATAATTTACCCACAGATGGTCTCAATAACATCAAACGGTACTACTCTGTTATCCCGTCGACCGATTTCGCCAAATTATGCAAATCGCCAGAATAATAGCCAAATTATACATATTGACATCCAATATGCAAACTAAAAGAAAATCCTTCCTTTTTTTAACTAATGAATTTACTATTTTGGAATTTTAATGGTCACAATTGTTCCCCAAAAATATGTATAGGAATGGTATAAATAGAAAATACCCACAGATGGTCCCAATTTACATCAAACGGTTCTACGCTGTTTTCCCGTCGACCGATTTCGCCAAATTATACAAATCGCAAGACTAATAGCCAAGTTATACATATTGACATCCAATATGCAAACTAAAAGAAAATCCTACTTTTTTTTAACTAATGAATTTATTATTTTGGAATTTTAATGGTCACAATTGTTCCCCAAAAATATGTATAGGAATGGTATAAATAGAAAATACCCACAGATGATCCCAATTACATCAAACGGTTCTACTCTGTTATTCCGTCGACCGATTTCGACAAATTATGCAAATCGCCAGACTAATAGCCAAATTATACATATTGACATCCAATATGCAAACTGAAACAAAATCCTACCTATTTTAAATAATGAATTTATTATTTTGGAATTTTAATGGTCACAATTGTTCCCCAAAAACATGTATAGGAATGGTATAAATAGAAAATACCCACAGATGGTCCCAATTACATCAAACGGTTCTACGCTGTTTTCCCGTCGACCGATTTCGCCAAATTATACAAATCGCCAGACTAATAGCCAAAGTATACATATAGACATCCAATATGCAAACTAAAACTAAATCCTACTTTTTTTAACTAATGAATTTATTATTTTGGAGTTTTCATGGTCACAATTGTTCCTCAAAAATATGTTTAGGGATGGTATAAATAGAAAATATAGTGGTCATAATTTACCCACAGATGGTCTCAATTACATCAAACGGTACTACTCTGTTATCCCGTTTACCGATTTCGCCAAATTATACAAATCGCCAGACTAATAGCCAAATTATACATATTGACATCCAATATGCAAACTAAAACTAAATCCTACTTTTTTTTAAACTAATGAATTTATTATTTTGCACTTTTCATGGTCACAATTGTTCCTCAAAAATATGTATAGGAATGGTATAAATAGAAAATACCCACAGATGGTCCCAATTACATCAAACGGTTCTACTCTGTTATCCCGTCGACCGATTTCGACAAATTATGCAAATCGCCTGACTAATAGCCAAATTATACATATTGACATCCAATATGCAAACTAAAAGAAAATCCTACTTTTTTTTAACTAATGAATTTATTATTTTGGAATTTTAATGGTCACAATTGTTCCCCAAAAATATGTATAGGAATGGTATAAATAGAAAATACCCACAGATGATCCCAATTACATCAAACGGTTCTACTCTGTTATTCCGTCGACCGATTTCGACAAATTATGCAAATCGCCAGACTAATAGCCAAATTATACATATTGACATCCAATATGCAAACTAAAACAAAATCCTACCTATTTTAAATAATGAATTTATTATTTTGGAATTTTAATGGTCACAATTGTTCCCCAAAAACATGTATAGGAATGGTATAAATAGAAAATACCCACAGATGGTCCCAATTACATCAAACGGTTCTACGCTGTTTTCCCGTCGACCGATTTCGCCAAATTATACAAATCGCCAGACTAATAGCCAAAGTATACATATAGACATCCAATATGCAAACTAAAACTAAATCCTACTTTTTTTAACTAATGAATTTATTATTTTGGAGTTTTCATGGTCACAATTGTTCCTCAAAAATATGTTTAGGGATGGTATAAATAGAAAATATAGTGGTCATAATTTACCCACAGATGGTCTCAATTACATCAAACGGTACTACTCTGTTATCCCGTATACCGATTTCGCCAAATTATACAAATCGCCAGACTAATAGCCAAATTATACATATTGACATCCAATATGCAAACTAAAACTAAATCCTACTTTTTTTTAAACTAATGAATTTATTATTTTGCACTTTTCATGGTCACAATTGTTCCTCAAAAATATGTATAGGAATGGTATAAATAGAAAATACCCACAGATGGTCCCAATTACATCAAACGGTTCTACTCTGTTATCCCGTCGACCGATTTCGACAAATTATGCAAATCGCCTGACTAATAGCCAAATTATACATATTGACATCCAATATGCAAACTAAAAGAAAATCCTACTTTTTTTTAACTAATGAATTTATTATTTTGGAATTTTAATGGTCACAATTGTTCCCCAAAAATATGTATAGGAATGGTATAAATAGAAAATACCCACAGATGGTCCCAATTACATCAAACGGTTCTACTCTGTTATTCCGTCGACCGATTTCGACAAATTATGCAAATCGCCAGACTAATAGCCAAATTATACATATTGACATCCAATATGCAAACTAAAACAAAATCCTACCTATATTAAATAATGAATTTATTATTTTGGAATTTTAATGGTCACAATTGTTCCCCAAAAACATGTATAGGAATGGCATAAATAGAAAATACCCACAGATGGTCCCAATTACATCAAACGGTTCTACGCTGTTTTCCCGTCGACCGATTTCGCCAAATTATACAAATCGCCAGACTAATAGCCAAAGTATACATATAGACATCCAATATGCAAACTAAAACTAAATCCTACTTTTTTTAACTAATGAATTTATTATTTTGGAGTTTTCATGGTCACAATTGTTCCTCAAAAATATGTTTAGGGATGGTATAAATAGAAAATATAGTGGTCATAATTTACCCACAGATGGTCTCAATTACATTAAACGGTACTACTCTGTTATCCCGTTTACCGATTTCGCCAAATTATACAAATCGCCAGACTAATAGCCAAATTATACATATTGACATCCAATATGCAAACTAAAACTAAATCCTACTTTTTTTTAAACTAATGAATTTATTATTTTGCACTTTTCATGGTCACAATTGTTCCTCAAAAATATGTATAGGAATGGTATAAATAGAAAATACCCACAGATGGTCCCAATTACATCAAACGGTTCTACTCTGTTATCCCGTCGACCGATTTCGACAAATTATACAAATCGCCAGACTAATAGCCAAATTATACATATTGACATCCAATATGCTAACTAATACAAAATCCTACTTTTTTTAACTAATGAATTTATTATTTTGGAATTTTAATGGTCACAATTGTTCCCCAAAAATATGTATAGGAATGGTAAAAATAGAAAATACCCACAGATGGTCCCAATTACATCAAACGGTTCTACTCTGTTATCCCGTCGACCGATTTCGCCAAATTATGCAAATCGCCAGACTAATAGCCAAATTATACATATTGACATCCAATATGCAAACTAAAAGAAAATCCTACCTTTTTTTAACTAATGAATTTATTATTTTGGAATTTTAATGGTCACAATTGTTCCCCAAAAATATGTAAATGATGGTATAAATAGAAAATACCCACAGATGGTCCCAATTACATCAAACGGTTCTACGCTGTTTTCCCGTCGACCGATTTCGCCAAATTATACAAATCGCCAGACTAATAGCCAAAGTATACATATAGACATCCAATATGCAAACTAAAACTAAATCCTACTTTTTTTTAACTAATGAATTTATTATTTTGGAGTTTTCATGGTCACAATTGTTCCTCAAAAATATGTTTAGGGATGGTATAAATTGAAAATATAGTGGTCATAATTTACCCACAGATGGTCTCAATTACATCAAACGGTACTACTCTGTTATCCCGTTTACCGATTTCGCCAAATTATACAAATCGCCAGACTAATAGCCAAATTATACATATTGACATCCAATATGCAAACTAAAACTAAATCCTACTTTTTTTTAAACTAATGAATTTATTATTTTGGAGTTTTCATGGTCACAATTGTTCCTCAAAAATATGTATAGGAATGGTATAAATAGAAAATACCCACATATGGTCCCAATTACATCAAACGGTTCTACTCTGTTATCCCGTCGACCGATTTCGAGAAAATTATGCAAATCGCCAGACTAATAGCCAAATTATACATATTGACATCCAATATGCAAACTAAAAGAAAATCCTACTTTTTTTTAACTAATGAATTTATTATTTTTGAATTTTAATGGTCACAATTGTTCCCCAAAAATATGTATAGGAATGGTATAAATAGAAAATACCCACAGATGATCCCAATTACATCAAACGGTTCTACTCTGTTATCCCGTCGACCGATTTCGCCAAATTATACAAATCGTCAGACTAATAGCCAAAGTATACATATAGACATCCAATATGCAAACTAAAACTAAATCCTACATTTTTTTAACTAATGAATTTATTATTTTGGAGTTTTCATGGTCACAATTGTTCCTCAAAAATATGTTTAGGGATGGTATAATTAGAAAATATAATGGTCATAATTTACCCACAGATGATCTCAATTACATCAAACGGTACTACTCTGTTATCTCGTCGACCGATTTCGCCAAATTATATAAATCGCCAGACTAATAGCCAAAGTATACATATAGACATCCAATATGCAAACTAAAACTAAATCCTACTTTTTTTTAACTAATGAATTTATTATTTTGGAGTTTTCATGGTCACAATTGTTCCTCAAAAATATGTTTAGGGATGGTATAAATAGAAAATATAGTGGTCATAATTTACCCACAGATGGTCTCAATTACATCAAACGGTACTACTCTGTTATCCCGTTTACCGATTTCGCCAAATTATACAAATCGCCAGACTAATAGCCAAATTATACATATTGACATCCAATATGCAAACTAAAACTAAATCCTACTTTTTTTTAAACTAATGAATTTATTATTTTGGAGTTTTCATGGTCACAATTGTTCCTCAAAAATATGTATAGGAATGGTATAAATAGAAAATACCCACATATGGTCCCAATTACATCAAACGGTTCTACTCTGTTATCCCGTCGACCGATTTCGACAAATTATGCAAATCGCCAGACTAATAGTCAAATTATACATATTGACATCCAATATGCAAACTAAAAGAAAATCCTACTTTTTTTTAACTAATGAATTTATTATTTTGGAATTTTAATGGTCACAATTGTTCCCCAAAAATATGTATAGGAATGGTATAAATAGAAAATACCCACAGATGATCCCAATTACATCAAACGGTTCTACTCTGTTATCCCGTCGACCGATTTCGCCAAATTATACAAATCGTCAGACTAATAGCCAAAGTATACATATAGACATCCAATATGCAAACTAAAACTAAATCCTACTTTTTTTTAACTAATGAATTTATTATTTTGGAGTTTTCATGGTCACAATTGTTCCTCAAAAATATGTTTAGGGATGGTATAATTAGAAAATATAATGGTCATAATTTACCCACAGATGATCTCAATTACATCAAACGGTACTACTCTGTTATCTCGTCGACCGATTTCGCCAAATTATACAAATCACCAGACTAATAGCCAAAGTATACATATAGATATCCAATATGCAAACTAAAACTAAATCCTACTTTTTTTTAACTAATGAATTTATTATTTTGGAGTTTTCATGGTGACAATTGTTCCTCAAAAATATGTTTAGGGACGGTATAAATAGAAAATATAGTGGTCATAATTTACCCACAGATGGTCTCAATTACATCAAACGGTACTACTCTGTTATCCCGTCGACCGATTTCGCCAAATTATGCAAATCGCCAGACTAATAGCCAAATTATACATATTGACATCCAATATGCAAACTAAAAGAAAATCCTTCCTTTTTTTAACTAATGAATTTATTATTTTGGAATTTTAATGGTCACAATTGTTCCCCAAAAATATGTATAGGGATGGTATAAATAGAAAATACCCACAGATGGTCCCAATTACATCAAACGGTTCTACTCTGTTATTCCGTCGACCGATTTCGACAAATTATGCAAATTGCCAGACTAATAGCCAAATTATACATATTGACATCCAATATGCAAACTAAAAGAAAATCCTACTTTTTTTTAACTAATGAATTTATTATTTTCGAATTATAATGGTCACAATTGTTCCCCAAAAATATGTATAGGAATGGTATAAATAGAAAATACCCACAGATGATCCCAATTACATCAAACGGTTCTACTCTGTTATTCCGTCGACCGATTTCGCCAAATTATACAAATCGCCAGACTAATAGCCAAAGAATACATATAGACATCCAATATGCAAACTAAAACTAAATCCTACTTTTTTTAACTAATGAATTTATTATTTTGGAGTTTTCATGGTCACAATTGTTCCTCAAAAATATGTTTAGGGATGGTATAAATAGAAAATATAGTGGTCATAATTTACCCACAGATGGTCTCAATTACATCAAACGGTACTACTCTGTTATCCCTTTTACCGATTTCGCCAAATTATACAAATCGCCAGACTAATAGCCAAATTATACATATTGACATCCAATATGCAAACTAAAACTAAATCCTACTTTTTTTTAAACTAATGAATTTATTATTTTGCAGTTTTCATGGTCACAATTGTTCCTCAAAAATATGTATAGGAATGGTATAAATAGAAAATACCCACAGATGGTCCCAATTACATCAAACGGTTCTACTCTGTTATCCCGTCGACCGATTTCGCCAAATTATGCAAAACGCCAGACTAATAGCCAAATTATACATATTGACATCCAATATGCAAACTAAAAGAAAATCCTACCTTTTTTTAACTAATGAATTTATTATTTTGGAATTTTAATGGTCACAATTGTTCCCCAAAAATATGTAAAGGATGGTATAAATAGAAAATACCCACAGATGGTCCCAATTACATCAAACGGTTCTACTCTGTTATTCCGTCGACCGATTTCGCCAAATTATGCAAATTGCCAGACTAATAGCCAAATTATACATATTGACATCCAATATGCAAACTAAAACAAAATCCTACCTATTTTAAATAATGAATTTTTTATTTTGGAATTTTAATGGTCACAATTGTTCCCCAAAAATATGTATAGGAATGGTATAAATAGAAAATACCCACAGATGGTCCCAATTACATCAAACGGTTCTACGCTGTTTTCCCGTCGACCGATTTCGCCAAATTATACAAATCGCCAGACTAATAGCCAAAGTATACATATAGACATCCAATATGCAAACTAAAACTAAATCCTACTTTTTTTTAACTAATGAATTTATTATTTTGGAGTTTTCATGGTGACAATTGTTCCTCAAAAATATGTTTAGGGACGGTATAAATAGAAAATATAGTGGTCATAATTTACCCACAGATGGTCTAAATAACATCAAACGGTACTACTCTGTTATCCCGTCGACCGATTTCGCCAAATTATGCAAATCGCCTGACTAATAGCCAAATTATACATATTGACATCCAATATGCAAACTAAAAGAAAATCCTTCCTTTTTTTAACTAATGAATTTATTATTTTGGAATTTTAATGGTCACAATTGTTCCCCAAAAATATGTATAGGAATGGTATAAATAGAAAATACCCACAGATGGTCCCAATTACATCAAACGGTTCTACGCTGTTTTCCCGTCGACCGATTTCGCCAAATTATACAAATCGCCAGACTAATAGCCAAAGTATACATATAAACATCCAATATGCAAACTAAAACTAAATCCTACTTTTTTTTAAATAATGAATTTATTATTTTGGAGTTTTCATGGTCACAATTGTTCCTCAAAAATATGTTTAGGGATGGTATAAATAGAAAATATAGTGGTCATAATTTACCCACAGATGGTCTCAATTACATCAAACGGTACTACTCTGTTATCCCGTTTACCGATTTCGCCAAATTATACAAATCGCCAGACTAATAGCCAAGTTATACATATTGACATCCAATATGCAAACTAAAACTAAATCCTACTTTTTTTTAAACTAATGAATTTATTATTTTGGAGTTTTCATGGTCACAATTGTTCCTCAAAAATATGTATAGGAATGGTATAAATAGAAAATACCCACAGATGGTCCCAATTACATCAAACGGTTCTACTCTGTTATCCCGTCGACCGATTTCGACAAATTATGCAAATCGCCAGACTAATAGCCAAATTATACATATTGACATCCAATATGCAAACTAAAAGAAAATCCTACTTTTTTATAACTAATGAATTTATTATTTTGGAATTTTAATGGTCACAATTGTTCCCCAAAAATATGTATAGGAATGGTATAAATAGAAAATACCCACAGATGATCCCAATTACATCAAACGGTTCTACTCTGTTATTCCGTCGACCGATTTCGCCAAATTATACAAATCGCCAGACTAATAGCCAAAGTATACATATAGACATCCAATATGCAAACTAAAACTAAATCCTACTTTTTTTAACTAATGAATTTATTATTTTGGAGTTTTCATGGTCACAATTGTTCCTCAAAAATATGTTTAGGGATGGTATAAATAGAAAATATAGTGGTCATAATTTACCCACAGATGGTCTCAATTACATCAAACGGTACTACTCTGTTATCCCGTTTACCGATTTCGCCAAATTATACAAATCGCCTGACTAATAGCCAAATTATACATATTGACATCCAATATGCAAACTAAAAGAAAATCCTACTTTTTTATAACTAATGAATTTATTATTTTGGAATTTTAATGGTCACAATTGTTCCTCAAAAATATGTATAGGAATGGTATAAATAGAAAATACCCACAGATGGTCCCAATTACATCAAACGGTTCTACTCTGTTATCCCGTCGACCGATTTCGACAAATTATGCAAATCGCCAGACTAATAGCCAAATTATACATATTGACATCCAATATGCAAACTAATACAAAATCCTACTTTTTTTTAACTAATGAATTTATTATTTTGGAATTTTAATGGTCACAATTGTTCCCCAAAAATATGTATAGGAATGGTATAAATAGAAAATACCCACAGATGGTCCCAATTACATCAAACGGTTCTACTCTGTTATCCCGTCGACCGATTTCGCCAAATTATACATATTGACATCCAATATGCAAACTAAAAGAAAATCCTACCTTTTTTTAACTAATGAATTTATTATTTTGGAATTTTAATGGTCACAATTGTTCCCCAAAAATATGTATAGGAATGGTATAAATAGAAAATACCCACAGATGGTCCCAATTACATCAAACGGTTCTACGCTGTTTTCCCGTCGA
The DNA here is from genome assembly GCA_964019185.1 of Maratus speculifer. NCBI lineage: Eukaryota > Metazoa > Arthropoda > Arachnida > Araneae > Salticidae > Maratus > Maratus speculifer. The sequence goes on along the minus strand of OZ025297.1, from coordinate 15,170,348 downwards.
CCGATTTCGCCAAATTATACAAATCGCCAGACTAATAGCCAAAGTATACATATAGACATCCAATATGCAAACTAAAACTAAATCCTACTTTTTTTTAACTAATGAATTTATTATTTTGGAGTTTTCATGGTGACAATTGTTCCTCAAAAATATGTTTAGGGACGGTATAAATAGAAAATATAGTGGTCATAATTTACCCACAGATGGTCTAAATAACATCAAACGGTACTACTCTGTTATCCCGTCGACCGATTTCGCCAAATTATGCAAATCGCCTGACTAATAGCCAAATTATACATATTGACATCCAATATGCAAACTAAAAGAAAATCCTTCCTTTTTTTAACTAATGAATTTATTATTTTGGAATTTTAATGGTCACAATTGTTCCCCAAAAATATGTATAGGAATGGTATAAATAGAAAATACCCACAGATGGTCCCAATTACATCAAACGGTTCTACGCTGTTTTCCCGTCGACCGATTTCGCCAAATTATACAAATCGCCAGACTAATAGCCAAAGTATACATATAAACATCCAATATGCAAACTAAAACTAAATCCTACTTTTTTTTAAATAATGAATTTATTATTTTGGAGTTTTCATGGTCACAATTGTTCCTCAAAAATATGTTTAGGGATGGTATAAATAGAAAATATAGTGGTCATAATTTACCCACAGATGGTCTCAATTACATCAAACGGTACTACTCTGTTATCCCGTTTACCGATTTCGCCAAATTATACAAATCGCCAGACTAATAGCCAAGTTATACATATTGACATCCAATATGCAAACTAAAACTAAATCCTACTTTTTTTTAAACTAATGAATTTATTATTTTGGAGTTTTCATGGTCACAATTGTTCCTCAAAAATATGTATAGGAATGGTATAAATAGAAAATACCCACAGATGGTCCCAATTACATCAAACGGTTCTACTCTGTTATCCCGTCGACCGATTTCGCCAAATTATGCAAATCGCCAGACTAATAGCCAAATTATACATATTGACATCCAATATGCAAACTAAAACAAAATCCTACTTATTTTAAATAATGAATTTATTATTTTGGAATTTTAATGGTCACAATTGTTCCCCAAAAACATGTATAGGAATGGTATAAATAGAAAATACCCACAGATGATCCCAATTACATCAAACGGTTCTACTCTGTTATCCCGTCGACCGATTTCGACAAATTATGCAAATCGCCAGACTAAAAGCCAAATTATACATATTGACATCCAATATGCAAACTAAAAGAAAATCCTACATATTTTAAATAATGAATTTATTGTTTTGGAATTTTAATGGACAATTGTTCCCCAAAAATATGTATAGGAATGGTATAAATAGAAAATACCCACAGATGGTCCCAATTACGCCAAACGGTTCTACTCTGTTATCCCGTCGACCGATTTCGACAAATTATGCAAATCGCCAGACTAATGGCCAAATTATACATATCGACATCCAATATGAAAACTAAAACAAAATCCTACCTATTTTAAATAATGAATTTATTGTTTTGGAATTTTAATGGTCACAATTGTTCCCCAAAAATATGTATAGGAATGGTATAAATAGAAAATACCCACAGATGGTCCCAATTATATCAAACTGTTCTACTCTGTTATCCCGTCGACCGATTTCGACAAATTATGCAAATCGCCAGACTAATAGCCAAATTATACATATTGACATCCAATATGCAAACTAAAACAAAATCCTACCTATTTTAAATAATGAATTTATTATTTTGGAATTTTAATGGTCACAATTGTTCCCCAAAAATATGTATAGGAATGGTATAAATAGAAAATACCCACAGATGGTCCCAATTACATCAAACTGTTCTACGCTGTTTTCCCGTCGACCGATTTCGCCAAATTATACAAATCGCCAGACTATTAGCCAAAGTATACATATAGACATCCAATATGCAAACTAAAACTAAATCCTACTTTTTTTTTACTAATGAATTTATTATTTTGGAGTTTTCATGGTGACAATTGTTCCTCAAAAATATGTTTAGGGACGGTATAAATAGAAAATATAGTGGTCATAATTTACCCACAGATGGTCTCAATAACATCAAACGGTACTACTCTGTTATCCCGTCGACCGATTTCGCCAAATTATGCAAATCGCCAGAATAATAGCCAAATTATACATATTGACATCCAATATGCAAACTAAAAGAAAATCCTTCCTTTTTTTAACTAATGAATTTACTATTTTGGAATTTTAATGGTCACAATTGTTCCCCAAAAATATGTATAGGAATGTTATAAATAGAAAATACCCACAGATGGTCCCAATTTACATCAAACGGTTCTACTCTGTTATCCCGTCGACCGATTTCGACAAATTATGCAAATCGCCAGACTAATAGCCAAATTATACATATTGACATCCAATATGCAAACTAAAACAAAATCCTACTTTTTTTTAACTAATGAATTTATTATTTTGGAATTTTAATGGTCACAATTGTTCCCCAAAAATATGTATAGGAATGGTATAAATAGAAAATACCCACAGATGATCCCAATTACATCAAACGGTTCTACTCTGTTATTCCGTCGACCGATTTCGACAAATTATGCAAATCGCCAGACTAATAGCCAAATTATACATATTGACATCCAATATGCAAACTAAAACAAAATCCTACCTATTTTAAATAATGAATTTATTATTTTGGAATTTTAATGGTCACAATTGTTCCCCAAAAACATGTATAGGAATGGTATAAATAGAAAATACCCACAGATGGTCCCAATTACATCAAACGGTTCTACGCTGTTTTCCCGTCGACCGATTTCGCCAAATTATACAAATCGCCAGACTAATAGCCAAAGTATACATATAGACATCCAATATGCAAACTAAAACTAAATCCTACTTTTTTTAACTAATGAATTTATTATTTTGGAGTTTTCATGGTCACAATTGTTCCTCAAAAATATGTTTAGGGATGGTATAAATAGAAAATATAGTGGTCATAATTTACCCACAGATGGTCTCAATTACATCAAACGGTACTACTCTGTTATCCCGTTTACCGATTTCGCCAAATTATACAAATCGCCAGACTAATAGCCAAATTATACATATTGACATCCAATATGCAAACTAAAACTAAATCCTACTTTTTTTTAAACTAATGAATTTATTATTTTGCACTTTTCATGGTCACAATTGTTCCTCAAAAATATGTATAGGAATGGTATAAATAGAAAATACCCACAGATGGTCCCAATTACATCAAACGGTTCTACTCTGTTATCCCGTCGACCGATTTCGACAAATTATGCAAATCGCCAGACTAATAGCCAAATTATACATATTGACATCCAATATGCTAACTAATACAAAATCCTACTTTTTTTAACTAATGAATTTATTATTTTGGAATTTAAATGGTCACAATTGTTCCCCAAAAATATGTATAGGAATGGTAAAAATAGAAAATACCCACAGATGGTCCCAATTACATCAAACGGTTCTACTCTGTTATCCCGTCGACCGATTTCGCCAAATTATGCAAATCGCCAGACTAATAGCCAAATTATACATATTGACATCCAATATGCAAACTAAAAGAAAATCCTACCTTTTTTTAACTAATGAATTTATTATTTTGGAATTTTAATGGTCACAATTGTTCCCCAAAAATATGTAAAGGATGGTATAAATAGAAAATACCCACAGATGGTCCCAATTACATCAAACGGTTCTACTCTGTTATCCCGTCGACCGATTTCGCCAAATTATGCAAATCGCCAGACTAATAGCCAAATTATACATATTGACATCCAAAATGCAAACTAAAAGAAAATCCTACCTATTTTAAATGATGAATTTATTGTTTTGGAATTTTAATGGACAATTGTTCCCCAAAAATATGTATAGGAATGGTATAAATAGAAAATACCCACAGATGGTCCCAATTACATCAAACGGTTCTACTCTGTTATCCCGTCGACCGATTTCGACAAATTATGCAAATCGCCAGACTAATAGCCAAATTATACATATCGACATCCAATATGAAAACTAAAACAAAATCCTACCTATTTTAAATAATGAATTTATTGTTTTGGAATTTTAATGGTCACAATTGTTCCAAAAAATATGTATAGGAATGGTATAAATAGAAAATACCCACAGATGGTCCCAATTATATCAAACTGTTCTACTCTGTTATCCCGTCGACCGATTTCGACAAATTATGCAAATCGCCAGACTAATAGCCAAATTATACATATTGACATCCAATATGCAAACTAAAACAAAATCCTACCTATTTTAAATAATGAATTTATTATTTTGGAATTTTAATGGTAACAATTGTTCTCCAAAAATATGTATAGGAATGGTATAAATAGAAAATACCCACAGCTGGTCCCAATTACATCAGACGGTTCTACGCTGTTTTCCCGTCGACCGATTTCGCCAAATTATACAAATCGCCAGACTAATAGCCAAAGTATACATATAGATATCCAATATGCAAACTAAAACTAAATCCTACTTTTTTTTAACTAATGAATTTATTATTTTGGAGTTTTCATGGTGACAATTGTTCCTCAAAAATATGTTTAGGGACGGTATAAATAGAAAATATAGTGGTCATAATTTACCCACAGATGGTCTCAATTACATCAAACGGTACTACTCTGTTATCCCGTCGACCGATTTCGCCAAATTATGCAAATCGCCAGACTAATAGCCAAATTATACATATTGACATCCAATATGCAAACTAAAAGAAAATCCTTCCTTTTTTTAACTAATGAATTTATTATTTTGGAATTTTAATGGTCACAATTGTTCCCCAAAAATATGTATAGGGATGGTATAAATAGAAAATACCCACTGATGGTCCCAATTACATCAAACGGTTCTACTCTGTTATTCCGTCGACCGATTTCGACAAATTATGCAAATTGCCAGACTAATAGCCAAATTATACATATTGACATCCAATATGCAAACTAAAACAAAATCCTACCTATTTTAAATAATGAATTTATTATTTTGGAATTTTAATCGTCACAATTGTTCCCCAAAAATATGTATAGGAATGGTATAAATAGAAAATACCCACAGATGGTCCCAATTACATCAAACGGTTCTACTCTGTTATCCCGTCGACCGATTTCGCCAAATTATGCAAATCGCCAGACTAATAGCCAAATTATACATATTGACATCCAATATGCAAACTAAAAGAAAATCCTACCTTTTTTTAACTAATGAATTTATTATTTTGGAATTTTAATGGTCACAATTGTTCCCCAAAAATATGTATAGGAATGGTATAAATAGAAAATACCCACAGATGGTCCCAATTACATCAAACGGTTCTACGCTGTTTTCCCGTCGACCGATTTCGCCAAATTATACAAATCGCCAGACTAATAGCCAAAGTATACATATAGACATCCAATATGCAAACTAAAACTAAATCCTACTTTTTTTTAACTAATGAATTTATTATTTTGGAGTTTTCATGGTGACAATTGTTCCTCAAAAATATGTTTAGGGACGGTATAAATAGAAAATATAGTGGTCATAATTTACCCACAGATGGTCTAAATAACATCAAACGGTACTACTCTGTTATCCCGTCGACCGATTTCGCCAAATTATGCAAATCGCCTGACTAATAGCCAAATTATACATATTGACATCCAATATGCAAACTAAAAGAAAATCCTTCCTTTTTTTAACTAATGAATTTATTATTTTGGAATTTTAATGGTCACAATTGTTCCCCAAAAATATGTATAGGAATGGTATAAATAGAAAATACCCACAGATGGTCCCAATTACATCAAACGGTTCTACGCTGTTTTCCCGTCGACCGATTTCGCCAAATTATACAAATCGCCAGACTAATAGCCAAAGTATACATATAAACATCCAATATGCAAACTAAAACTAAATCCTACTTTTTTTTAAATAATGAATTTATTATTTTGGAGTTTTCATGGTCACAATTGTTCCTCAAAAATATGTTTAGGGATGGTATAAATAGAAAATATAGTGGTCATAATTTACCCACAGATGGTCTCAATTACATCAAACGGTACTACTCTGTTATCCCGTTTACCGATTTCGCCAAATTATACAAATCGCCAGACTAATAGCCAAGTTATACATATTGACATCCAATATGCAAACTAAAACTAAATCCTACTTTTTTTTAAACTAATGAATTTATTATTTTGGAGTTTTCATGGTCACAATTGTTCCTCAAAAATATGTATAGGAATGGTATAAATAGAAAATACCCACAGATGGTCCCAATTACATCAAACGGTTCTACTCTGTTATCCCGTCGACCGATTTCGACAAATTATGCAAATCGCCAGACTAATAGCCAAATTATACATATTGACATCCAATATGCAAACTAAAAGAAAATCCTACTTTTTTTTAACTAATGAATTTATTATTTTGGAATTTTAATGGTCACAATTGTTCCCCAAAAATATGTATAGGAATGGTATAAATAGAAAATACCCACAGATGATCCCAATTACATCAAACGGTTCTACTCTGTTATTCCGTCGACCGATTTCGACAAATTATGCAAATCGCCAGACTAATAGCCAAATTATACATATTGACATCCAATATGCAAACTAAAACAAAATCCAACCTATTTTAAATAATGAATTTATTATTTTGGAATTTTAATGGTCACAATTGTTCCCCAAAAACATGTATAGGAATGGTATAAATAGAAAATACCCACAGATGGTCCCAATTACATCAAACGGTTCTACGCTGTTTTCCCGTCGACCGATTTCGCCAAATTATACAAATCGCCAGACTAATAGCCAAAGTATACATATAGACATCCAATATGCAAACTAAAACTAAATCCTACTTTTTTTAACTAATGAATTTATTATTTTGGAGTTTTCATGGTCACAATTGTTCCTCAAAAATATGTTTAGGGATGGTATAAATAGAAAATATAGTGGTCATAATTTACCCACAGATGGTCTCAATTACATCAAACGGTACTACTCTGTTATCCCGTTTACCGATTTCGCCAAATTATACAAATCGCCAGACTAATAGCCAAATTATACATATTGACATCCAATATGCAAACTAAAACTAAATCCTACTTTTTTTTAAACTAATGAATTTATTATTTTACACTTTTCATGGTCACAATTGTTCCTCAAAAATATGTATAGGAATGGTATAAATAGAAAATACCCACAGATGGTCCCAATTACATCAAACGGTTCTACTCTGTTATCCCGTCGACCGATTTCGACAAATTATGCAAATCGCCAGACTAATAGCCAAATTATACATATTGACATCCAATATGCTAACTAATACAAAATCCTACTTTTTTTAACTAATGAATTTATTATTTTGGAATTTAAATGGTCACAATTGTTCCCCAAAAATATGTATAGGAATGGTAAAAATAGAAAATACCCACAGATGGTCCCAATTACATCAAACGGTTCTACTCTGTTATCCCGTAGACCGATTTCGCCAAATTATGCAAATCGCCAGACTAATAGCCAAATTATACATATTGACATCCAATATGCAAACTAAAAGAAAATCCTACCTTTTTTTAACTAATGAATTTATTATTTTGGAATTTTAATGGTCACAATTGTTCCCCAAAAATATGTAAAGGATGGTATAAATAGAAAATACCCACAGATGGTCCCAATTACATCAAACGGTTCTACTCTGTTATCCCGTCGACCGATTTCGCCAAATTATGCAAATCGCCAGACTAATAGCCAAATTATACATATTGACATCCAAAATGCAAACTAAAAGAAAATCCTACCTATTTTAAATAATGAATTTATTGTTTTGGAATTTTAATGGACAATTGTTCCCCAAAAATATGTATAGGAATGGTATAAATAGAAAATACCCACAGATGGTCCCAATTACATCAAACGGTTCTACTCTGTTATCCCGTCGACCGATTTCGACAAATTATACAAATCGCCAGACTAATAGCCAAATTATACATATCGACATCCAATATGAAAACTAAAACAAAATCCTACCTATTTTAAATAATGAATTTATTGTTTTGGAATTTTAATGGTCACAATTGTTCCCCAAAAATATGTATAGGAATGGTATAAATAGAAAATACCCACAGATGGTCCCAATTATATCAAACTGTTCTACTCTGTTATCCCGTCGACCGATTTCGACAAATTATGCAAATCGCCAGACTAATAGCCAAATTATACATATTGACATCCAATATGCAAACTAAAACAAAATCCTACCTATTTTAAATAATGAATTTATTATTTTGGAATTTTAATGGTAACAATTGTTCTCCAAAAATATGTATAGGAATGGTATAAATAGAAAATACCCACAGCTGGTCCCAATTACATCAGACGGTTCTACGCTGTTTTCCCGTCGACCGATTTCGCCAAATTATACAAATCGCCAGACTAATAGCCAAAGTATACATATAGATATCCAATATGCAAACTAAAACTAAATCCTACTTTTTTTTAACTAATGAATTTATTATTTTGGAGTTTTCATGGTGACAATTGTTCCTCAAAAATATGTTTAGGGACGGTATAAATAGAAAATATAGTGGTCATAATTTACCCACAGATGGTCTCAATTACATCAAACGGTACTACTCTGTTATCCCGTCGACCGATTTCGCCAAATTATGCAAATCGCCAGACTAATAGCCAAATTATACATATTGACATCCAATATGCAAACTAAAAGAAAATCCTTCCTTTTTTTAACTAATGAATTTATTATTTTGGAATTTTAATGGTCACAATTGTTCCCCAAAAATATGTATAGGGATGGTATAAATAGAAAATACCCACTGATGGTCCCAATTACATCAAACGGTTCTACTCTGTTATTCCGTCGACCGATTTCGACAAATTATGCAAATTGCCAGACTAATAGCCAAATTATACATATTGACATCCAATATGCAAACTAAAACAAAATCCTACCTATTTTAAATAATGAATTTATTATTTTGGAATTTTAATCGTCACAATTGTTCCCCAAAAATATGTATAGGAATGGTATAAATAGAAAATACCCACAGATGGTCCCAATTACATCAAACGGTTCTACGCTGTTTTCCCGTCGACCGATTTCGCCAAATTATACAAATCGCCAGACTAATAGCCAAAGTATACATGTAGACATCCAATATGCAAACTAAAACTAAATCCTACTTTTTTTTAACTAATGAATTTATTATTTTGGAGTTTTCATGGTCACAATTTTTCCTCAAAAATATGTATAGGAATGGTATAAATAGAAAATACCCACAGATGATCCCAATTACATCAAACGGTTCTACTCTGTTATCCCGTCGACCGATTTCGACAAATTATGCAAATCGCCAGACTAATAGCCAAATTATACATATTGACATCCAATATGCAAACTAATACAAAATCCTACTTTTTTTTAACTAATGAATTTATTATTTTGGAATTTTAATGGTCACAATTGTTCCCCAAAAATATGTATAGGAATGGTATAAATAGAAAATACCCACAGATGGTCCCAATTACATCAAACGGTTCTACTCTGTTATCCCGTCGACCGATTTCGCCAAATTATGCAAATCGCCAGACTAATAGCCAAATTATACATATTGACATCCAATATGCAAACTAAAAGAAAATCCTACCTTTTTTTAACTAATGAATTTATTATTTTGGAATTTTAATGGTCACAATTGTTCCCCAAAAATATGTATAGGAATGGTATAAATAGAAAATACCCACAGATGGTCCCAATTACATCAAACGGTTCTACGCTGTTTTCCCGTCGACCGATTTCGCCAAATTATACAAATCGCCAGACTAATAGCCAAAGTATACATATAGACATCCAATATGCAAACTAAAACTAAATCCTACTTTTTTTTAACTAATGAATTTATTATTTTGGAGTTTTCATGGTGACAATTGTTCCTCAAAAATATGTTTAGGGACGGTATAAATAGAAAATATAGTGGTCATAATTTACCCACAGATGGTCTAAATAACATCAAACGGTACTACTCTGTTATCCCGTCGACCGATTTCGCCAAATTATGCAAATCGCCTGACTAATAGCCAAATTATACATATTGACATCCAATATGCAAACTAAAAGAAAATCCTTCCTTTTTTTAACTAATGAATTTATTATTTTGGAATTTTAATGGTCACAATTGTTCCCCAAAAATATGTATAGGAATGGTATAAATAGAAAATACCCACAGATGGTCCCAATTACATCAAACGGTTCTACGCTGTTTTCCCGTCGACCGATTTCGCCAAATTATACAAATCGCCAGACTAATAGCCAAAGTATACATATAAACATCCAATATGCAAACTAAAACTAAATCCTACTTTTTTTTAAATAATGAATTTATTATTTTGGAGTTTTCATGGTCACAATTGTTCCTCAAAAATATGTTTAGGGATGGTATAAATAGAAAATATAGTGGTCATAATTTACCCACAGATGGTCTCAATTACATCAAACGGTACTACTCTGTTATCCCGTTTACCGATTTCGCCAAATTATACAAATCGCCAGACTAATAGCCAAGTTATACATATTGACATCCAATATGCAAACTAAAACTAAATCCTACTTTTTTTTAAACTAATGAATTTATTATTTTGGAGTTTTCATGGTCACAATTGTTCCTCAAAAATATGTATAGGAATGGTATAAATAGAAAATACCCACAGATGGTCCCAATTACATCAAACGGTTCTACTCTGTTATCCCGTCGACCGATTTCGACAAATTATGCAAATCGCCAGACTAATAGCCAAATTATACATATTGACATCCAATATGCAAACTAAAACAAAATCCTACTTATTTTAAATAATGAATTTATTATTTTGGAATTTTAATGGTCACAATTGTTCCCCAAAAACATGTATAGGAATGGTATAAATAGAAAATACCCACAGATGATCCCAATTACATCAAACGGTTCTACTCTGTTATCCCGTCGACCGATTTCGACAAATTATGCAAATCGCCAGACTAAAAGCCAAATTATACATATTGACATCCAATATGCAAACTAAAAGAAAATCCTACATATTTTAAATAATGAATTTATTGTTTTGGAATTTTAATGGACAATTGTTCCCCAAAAATATGTATAGGAATGGTATAAATAGAAAATACCCACAGATGGTCCCAATTACGCCAAACGGTTCTACTCTGTTATCCCGTCGACCGATTTCGACAAATTATGCAAATCGCCAGACTAATGGCCAAATTATACATATCGACATCCAATATGAAAACTAAAACAAAATCCTACCTATTTTAAATAATGAATTTATTGTTTTGGAATTTTAATGGTCACAATTGTTCCCCAAAAATATGTATAGGAATGGTATAAATAGAAAATACCCACAGATGGTCCCAATTATATCAAACTGTTCTACTCTGTTATCCCGTCGACCGATTTCGACAAATTATGCAAATCGCCAGACTAATAGCCAAATTATACATATTGACATCCAATATGCAAACTAAAACAAAATCCTACCTATTTTAAATAATGAATTTATTATTTTGGAATTTTAATGGTCACAATTGTTCCCCAAAAATATGTATAGGAATGGTATAAATAGAAAATACCCACAGATGGTCCCAATTACATGAAACTGTTCTACGCTGTTTTCCCGTCGACCGATTTCGCCAAATTATACAAATCGCCAGACTATTAGCCAAAGTATACATATAGACATCCAATATGCAAACTAAAACTAAATCCTACTTTTTTTTTACTAATGAATTTATTATTTTGGAGTTTTCATGGTGACAATTGTTCCTCAAAAATATGTTTAGGGACGGTATAAATAGAAAATATAGTGGTCATAATTTACCCACAGATGGTCTCAATAACATCAAACGGTACTACTCTGTTATCCCGTCGACCGATTTCGCCAAATTATGCAAATCGCCAGAATAATAGCCAAATTATACATATTGACATCCAATATGCAAACTAAAAGAAAATCCTTCCTTTTTTTAACTAATGAATTTACTATTTTTGAATTTTAATGGTCACAATTGTTCCCCAAAAATATGTATAGGAATGGTATAAATAGAAAATACCCACAGATGGTCCCAATTTACATCAAACGGTTCTACGCTGTTTTCCCGTCGACCGATTTCGCCAAATTATACAAATCGCCAGACTAATAGCCAAAGTATACATATAGACATCCAATATGCAAACTAAAACTAAATCCTACTTTTTTTTAACTAATGAATTTATTATTTTGGAGTTTTCATGGTCACAATTGTTCCTCAAAAATATGTTTAGGGATGGTATAAATAGAAAATATAGTGGTCATAATTTACCCACAGATGGTCTCAATTACATCAAACGGTACTACTCTGTTATCCCGTTTACCGATTTCGCCAAATTATACAAATCGCCAGACTAATAGCCAAGTTATACATATTGACATCCAATATGCAAACTAAAACTAAATCTTACTTTTTTTTAAACTAATGAATTTATTATTTTGGAGTTTTCATGGTCACAATTGTTCCTCAAAAATATGTATAGGAATGGTATAAATAGAAAATACCCACAGATGGTCCCAATTTACATCAAACGGTTCTACGCTGTTTTCCCGTCGACCGATTTCGCCAAATTATACAAATCGCCAGACTAATAGCCAAAGTATACATATAGACATCCAATATGCAAACTAAAACTAAATCCTACTTTTTTTTAACTAATGAATTTATTATTTTGGAGTTTTCATGGTCACAATTGTTCCTCAAAAATATGTTTAGGGATGGTATAAATAGAAAATATAGTGGTCATAATTTACCCACAGATGGTCTCAATTACATCAAACGGTACTACTCTGTTATCCCGTTTACCGATTTCGCCAAATTATACAAATCGCCAGACTAATAGCCAAGTTATACATATAGACATCCAATATGCAAACTAAAACTAAATCCTACTTTTTTTTAACTAATGAATTTATTATTTTGGAGTTTTCATGGTCACAATTGTTCCTCAAAAATATGTTTAGGGATGGTATAAATAGAAAATATAGTGGTCATAATTTACCCACAGATGGTCCCAATTACATCAAACGGTTCTACTCTGTTATCCCGTCGACCGATTTCGACAAATTATGCAAATCGCCAGACTAATAGCCAAATTATACATATTGACATCCAATATGCAAACTAAAAGAAAATCCTACCTTTTTTTAACTAATGAATTTATTATTTTGGAATTTTAATGGTCACAATTGTTCCCCAAAAATATGTAAATGATGGTATAAATAGAAAATACCCACAGATGGTCCCAATTACATCAAACGGTTCTACTCTGTTATCCCGTCGACCGATTTCGCCAAATTATGCAAATCGCCAGACTAATAGCCAAATTATACATATTGACATCCAAAATGCAAACTAAAAGAAAATCCTACCTATTTTAAATAATGAATTTATTGTTTTGGAATTTTAATGGACAATTGTTCCCCAAAAATATGTATAGGAATGGTATAAATAGAAAATACCCACAGATGGTCCCAATTACATCAAACGGTTCTACTCTGTTATCCCGTCGACCGATTTCGACAAATTATGCAAATCTCCAGACTAATAGCCAAATTATACATATCGACATCCAATATGAAAACTAAAACAAAATCCTACCTATTTTAAATAATGAATTTATTGTTTTGGAATTTTAATGGTCACAATTGTTCCCCAAAAATATGTATAGGAATGGTGTAAATAGAAAATACCCACAGATGGTCCCAATTATATCAAACTGTTCTACTCTGTTATCCCGTCGACCGATTTCGACAAATTATGCAAATCGCCAGACTAATAGCCAAATTATACATATTGACATCCAATATGCAAACTAAAACAAAATCCTACCTATTTTAAATAATGAATTTATTATTTTGGAATTTTAATGGTAACAATTGTTCCCCCAAAATATGTATAGGAATGGTATAAATAGAAAATACCCACAGCTGGTCCCAATTACATCAGACGGTTCTACGCAGTTTTCCCGTCGACCGATTTCGCCAAATTATACAAATCGCCAGACTAATAGCCAAAGTATACATATAGATATCCAATATGCAAACTAAAACTAAATCCTACTTTTTTTTAACTAATGAATTTATTATTTTGGAGTTTTCATGGTGACAATTGTTCCTCAAAAATATGTTTAGGGACGGTATAAATAGAAAATATAGTGGTCATAATTTACCCACAGATGGTCTCAATTACATCAAACGGTACTACTCTGTTATCCCGTCGACCGATTTCGCCAAATTATGCAAATCGCCAGACTAATAGCCAAATTATACATATTGACATCCAATATGCAAACTAAAACAAAATCCTACCTATTTTAAATAATGAATTTATTATTTTGGAATTTTAATCGTCACAATTGTTCCCCAAAAATATGTATAGGAAAGGTATAAATAGAAAATACCCACAGATGGTCCCAATTACATCAAACGGTTCTACGCTGTTTTCCCGTCGACCGATTTCGCCAAATTATACAAATCGCCAGACTAATAGCCAAAGTATACATGTAGACATCCAATATGCAAACTAAAACTAAATCCTACTTTTTTTTAACTAATGAATTTATTATTTTGGAGTTTTCATGGTCACAATTTTTCCTCAAAAATATGTAAAGGATGGTATAAATAGAAAATACCCACAGATGGTCCCAATTATATCAAACTGTTCTACTCTGTTATCCCGTCGACCGATTTCGACAAATTATGCAAATCGCCAGACTAATAGCCAAATTATACATATTGACATCCAATATGCAAACTAAAACAAAATCCTACCTATTTTAAATAATGAATTTATTATTTTGGAATTTTAATGGTAACAATTGTTCCCCAAAAATATGTATAGGAATGGTATAAATAGAAAATACCCACAGATGGTCCGAATTACATCAGACGGTTCTACGCTGTTTTCCCGTCGACCGATTTCGCCAAATTATACAAATCGCCAGACTAATAGCCAAAGTATACATATAGATATCCGATATGCAAACTAAAACTAAATCCTACTTTTTTTTAACTAATGAATTTATTATTTTGGAGTTTTCATGGTGACAATTGTTCCTCAAAAATATGTTTAGGGACGGTATAAATAGAAAATATAGTGGTCATAATTTACCCACAGATGGTCTCAATTACATCAAACGGTACTACTCTGTTATCCCGTCGACCGATTTCGCCAAATTATGCAAATCGCCAGACTAATAGCCAAATTATACATATTGACATCCAATATGCAAACTAAAAGAAAATCCTTCCTTTTTTTAACTAATGAATTTATTATTTTGGAATTTTAATGGTCACAATTGTTCCCCAAAAATATGTATAGGGATGGTATAAATAGAAAATACCCACAGATGGTCCCAATTACATCAAACGGTTCTACTCTGTTATTCCGTCGACCGATTTCGACAAATTATGCAAATTGCCAGACTAATAGCCAAATTATACATATTGACATCCAATATGCAAACTAAAACAAAATCCTACCTATTTTAAATAATGAATTTATTATTTTGGAATTTTAATGGTCACAATTGTTCCCCAAAAATATGTATAGGAATGGTATAGATAGAAAATACCCACAGATGGTCCCAATTACATCAAACGGTTCTACGCTGTT
Organism: Maratus speculifer; assembly: GCA_964019185.1. Classification (NCBI taxonomy): domain Eukaryota; kingdom Metazoa; phylum Arthropoda; class Arachnida; order Araneae; family Salticidae; genus Maratus; species Maratus speculifer. The sequence goes on along the minus strand of OZ025297.1, from coordinate 15,154,576 downwards.
TTCCCTTCGACCGATTTCGCCAAATTATACAAATCGCCAGACTAATAGCCAAAGTATACATATAGACATCCAATATGCAAACTAAAACTAAATCCTACTTTTTTTTAACTAATGAATTTATTATTTTGGAGTTTTCATGGTCACAATTGTTCCTCAAAAATATGTTTAGGGATGGTATAAATAGAAAATATAGTGGTCATAATTTACCCACAGATGGTCTCAATTACATCAAACGGTACTACTCTGTTATCCCGTTTACCGATTTCGCCAAATTATACAAATCGCCAGACTAATAGCCAAATTATACATATTGACATCCAATATGCAAACTAAAACTAAATCCTACTTTTTTTTAAACTAATGAATTTATTATTTTGGAGTTTTCATGGTCACAATTGTTCCTCAAAAATATGTATAGGAATGGTATAAATAGAAAATACCCACATATGGTCCCAATTACATCAAACGGTTCTACTCTGTTATCCCGTCGACCGATTTCGAGAAAATTATGCAAATCGCCAGACTAATAGCCAAATTATACATATTGACATCCAATATGCAAACTAAAAGAAAATCCTACTTTTTTTTAACTAATGAATTTATTATTTTGGAATTTTAATGGTCACAATTGTTCCCCAAAAATATGTAAATGATGGTATAAATAGAAAATACCCACAGATGGTCCCAATTACATCAAACGGTTCTACTCTGTTATCCCGTCGACCGATTTCGCCAAATTATGCAAATCGCCAGACTAATAGCCAAATTATACATATTGACATCCAAAATGCAAACTAAAAGAAAATCCTACCTATTTTAAATAATGAATTTATTGTTTTGGAATTTTAATGGACAATTGTTCCCCAAAAATATGTATAGGAATGGTATAAATAGAAAATACCCACAGATGGTCCCAATTACATCAAACGGTTCTACTCTGTTATCCCGTCGACCGATTTCGACAAATTATGCAAATCTCCAGACTAATAGCCAAATTATACATATCGACATCCAATATGAAAACTAAAACAAAATCCTACCTATTTTAAATAATGAATTTATTGTTTTGGAATTTTAATGGTCACAATTGTTCCCCAAAAATATGTATAGGAATGGTATAAATAGAAAATACCCACAGATGGTCCCTATTATATCAAACTGTTCTACTCTGTTATCCCGTCGACCGATTTCGACAAATTATGCAAATCGCCAGACTAATAGCCAAATTATACATATTGACATCCAATATGCAAACTAAAACAAAATCCTACCTATTTTAAATAATGAATTTATTATTTTGGAATTTTAATGGTAACAATTGTTCCCCCAAAATATGTATAGGAATGGTATAAATAGAAAATACCCACAGCTGGTCCCAATTACATCAGACGGTTCTACGCAGTTTTCCCGTCGACCGATTTCGCCAAATTATACAAATCGCCAGACTAATAGCCAAAGTATACATATAGATATCCAATATGCAAACTAAAACTAAATCCTACTTTTTTTTAACTAATGAATTTATTATTTTGGAGTTTTCATGGTGACAATTGTTCCTCAAAAATATGTTTAGGGACGGTATAAATAGAAAATATAGTGGTCATAATTTACCCACAGATGGTCTCAATTACATCAAACGGTACTACTCTGTTATCCCGTCGACCGATTTCGCCAAATTATGCAAATCGCCAGACTAATAGCCAAATTATACATATTGACATCCAATATGCAAACTAAAACAAAATCCTACCTATTTTAAATAATGAATTTATTATTTTGGAATTTTAATCGTCACAATTGTTCCCCAAAAATATGTATAGGAAAGGTATAAATAGAAAATACCCACAGATGGTCCCAATTACATCAAACGGTTCTACGCTGTTTTCCCGTCGACCGATTTCGCCAAATTATACAAATCGCCAGACTAATAGCCAAAGTATACATGTAGACATCCAATATGCAAACTAAAACTAAATCCTACTTTTTTTTAACTAATGAATTTATTATTTTGGAGTTTTCATGGTCACAATTTTTCCTCAAAAATATGTAAAGGATGGTATAAATAGAAAATACCCACAGATGGTCCCAATTATATCAAACTGTTCTACTCTGTTATCCCGTCGACCGATTTCGACAAATTATGCAAATCGCCAGACTAATAGCCAAATTATACATATTGACATCCAATATGCAAACTAAAACAAAATCCTACCTATTTTAAATAATGAATTTATTATTTTGGAATTTTAATGGTAACAATTGTTCCCCAAAAATATGTATAGGAATGGTATAAATAGAAAATACCCACAGATGGTCCGAATTACATCAGACGGTTCTACGCTGTTTTCCCGTCGACCGATTTCGCCAAATTATACAAATCGCCAGACTAATAGCCAAAGTATACATATAGATATCCGATATGCAAACTAAAACTAAATCCTACTTTTTTTTAACTAATGAATTTATTATTTTGGAGTTTTCATGGTGACAATTGTTCCTCAAAAATATGTTTAGGGACGGTATAAATAGAAAATATAGTGGTCATAATTTACCCACAGATGGTCTCAATTACATCAAACGGTACTACTCTGTTATCCCGTCGACCGATTTCGCCAAATTATGCAAATCGCCAGACTAATAGCCAAATTATACATATTGACATCCAATATGCAAACTAAAAGAAAATCCTTCCTTTTTTTAACTAATGAATTTATTATTTTGGAATTTTAATGGTCACAATTGTTCCCCAAAAATATGTATAGGGATGGTATAAATAGAAAATACCCACAGATGGTCCCAATTACATCAAACGGTTCTACTCTGTTATTCCGTCGACCGATTTCGACAAATTATGCAAATTGCCAGACTAATAGCCAAATTATACATATTGACATCCAATATGCAAACTAAAACAAAATCCTACCTATTTTAAATAATGAATTTATTATTTTGGAATTTTAATGGTCACAATTGTTCCCCAAAAATATGTATAGGAATGGTATAGATAGAAAATACCCACAGATGGTCCCAATTACATCAAACGGTTCTACGCTGTTTTCCCGTCGACCGATTTCGCCAAATTATACAAATCGCCAGACTAATAGCCAAAGTATACATATAGACATCCAATATGCAAACTAAAACTAAATCCTACTTTTTTTTAACTAATGAATTTATTATTTTGGAGTTTTCATGGTCACAATTGTTCCTCAAAAATATGTTTAGGGATGGTATAAATAGAAAATATAGTGGTCATAATTTACCCACAGATGGTCTCAATTACATCAAACGGTACTACTCTGTTATCCCGTTTACCGATTTCGCCAAATTATACAAATCGCCAGACTAATAGCCAAATTATACATATTGACATCCAATATGCAAACTAAAACTAAATCCTACTTTTTTTTAAACTAATGAATTTATTATTTTGGAGTTTTCATGGTCACAATTGTTCCTCAAAAATATGTATAGGAATGGTATAAATAGAAAATACCCACATATGGTCCCAATTACATCAAACGGTTCTACTCTGTTATCCCGTCGACCGATTTCGAGAAAATTATGCAAATCGCCAGACTAATAGCCAAATTATACATATTGACATCCAATATGCAAACTAAAAGAAAATCCTACTTTTTTTTAACTAATGAATTTATTATTTTTGAATTTTAATGGTCACAATTGTTCCCCAAAAATATGTATAGGAATGGTATAAATAGAAAATACCCACAGATGATCCCAATTACATCAAACGGTTCTACTCTGTTATCCCGTCGACCGATTTCGCCAAATTATACAAATCGTCAGACTAATAGCCAAAGTATACATATAGACATCCAATATGCAAACTAAAACTAAATCCTACATTTTTTTAACTAATGAATTTATTATTTTGGAGTTTTCATGGTGACAATTGTTCCTCAAAAATATGTTTAGGGACGGTATAAATAGAAAATATAGTGGTCATAATTTACCCACAGATGGTCTCAATTACATCAAACGGTACTACTCTGTTATCCCGTCGACCGATTTCGCCAAATTATGCAAATCGCCAGACTAATAGCCAAATTATACATATTGACATCCAATATGCAAACTAAAAGAAAATCCTTCCTTTTTTTAACTAATGAATTTATTATTTTGGAATTTTAATGGTCACAATTGTTCCCCAAAAATATGTATAGGGATGGTATAAATAGAAAATACCCACAGATGGTCCCAATTACATCAAACGGTTCTACTCTGTTATTCCGTCGACCGATTTCGACAAATTATGCAAATTGCCAGACTAATAGCCAAATTATACATATTGACATCCAATATGCAAACTAAAACAAAATCCTACCTATTTTAAATAATGAATTTATTATTTTGGAATTTTAATGGTCACAATTGTTCCCCAAAAATATGTATAGGAATGGTATAGATAGAAAATACCCACAGATGGTCCCAATTACATCAAACGGTTCTACGCTGTTTTCCCGTCGACCGATTTCGCCAAATTATACAAATCGCCAGACTAATAGCCAAATTATACATATTGACATCCAATATGCAAACTAAAACTAAATCCTACTTTTTTTTAAACTAATGAATTTATTATTTTGGAGTTTTCATGGTCACAATTGTTCCTCAAAAATATGTATAGGAATGGTATAAATAGAAAATACCCACATATGGTCCCAATTACATCAAACGGTTCTACTCTGTTATCCCGTCGACCGATTTCGAGAAAATTATGCAAATCGCCAGACTAATAGCCAAATTATACATATTGACATCCAATATGCAAACTAAAAGAAAATCCTACTTTTTTTTAACTAATGAATTTATTATTTTTGAATTTTAATGGTCACAATTGTTCCCCAAAAATATGTATAGGAATGGTATAAATAGAAAATACCCACAGATGATCCCAATTACATCAAACGGTTCTACTCTGTTATCCCGTCGACCGATTTCGCCAAATTATACAAATCGTCAGACTAATAGCCAAAGTATACATATAGACATCCAATATGCAAACTAAAACTAAATCCTACATTTTTTTAACTAATGAATTTATTATTTTGGAGTTTTCATGGTCACAATTGTTCCTCAAAAATATGTTTAGGGATGGTATAATTAGAAAATATAATGGTCATAATTTACCCACAGATGATCTCAATTACATCAAACGGTACTACTCTGTTATCTCGTCGACCGATTTCGCCAAATTATACAAATCGCCAGACTAATAGCCAAAGTATACATATAGACATCCAATATGCAAACTAAAACTAAATCCTACTTTTTTTTAACTAATGAATTTATTATTTTGGAGTTTTCATGGTCACAATTGTTCCTCAAAAATATGTTTAGGGATGGTATAAATAGAAAATATAGTGGTCATAATTTACCCACAGATGGTCTCAATTACATCAAACGGTACTACTCTGTTATCCCGTTTACCGATTTCGCCAAATTATACAAATCGCCAGACTAATAGCCAAATTATACATATTGACATCCAATATGCAAACTAAAACTAAATCCTACTTTTTTTTAAACTAATGAATTTATTATTTTGCACTTTTCATGGTCACAATTGTTCCTCAAAAATATGTATAGGAATGGTATAAATAGAAAATACCCACAGATGGTCCCAATTACATCAAACGGTTCTACTCTGTTATCCCGTCGACCGATTTCGACAAATTATGCAAATCGCCAGACTAATAGCCAAATTATACATATTGACATCCAATATGCTAACTAATACAAAATCCTACTTTTTTTAACTAATGAATTTATTATTTTGGAATTTTAATGGTCACAATTGTTCCCCAAAAATATGTATAGGAATGGTAAAAATAGAAAATACCCACAGATGGTCCCAATTACATCAAACGGTTCTACTCTGTTATCCCGTCGACCGATTTCGCCAAATTATGCAAATCGCCAGACTAATAGCCAAATTATACATATTGACATCCAATATGCAAACTAAAAGAAAATCCTACCTTTTTTTAACTAATGAATTTATTATTTTGGAATTTTAATGGTCACAATTGTTCCCCAAAAATATGTAAATGATGGTATAAATAGAAAATACCCACAGATGGTCCCAATTACATCAAACGGTTCTACTCTGTTATCCCGTCGACCGATTTCGCCAAATTATGCAAATCGCCAGACTAATAGCCAAATTATACATATTGACATCCAAAATGCAAACTAAAAGAAAATCCTACCTATTTTAAATAATGAATTTATTGTTTTGGAATTTTAATGGACAATTGTTCCCCAAAAATATGTATAGGAATGGTATAAATAGAAAATACCCACAGATGGTCCCAATTACATCAAACGGTTCTACTCTGTTATCCCGTCGACCGATTTCGACAAATTATGCAAATCGCCAGACTAATAGCCAAATTATACATATCGACATCCAATATGAAAACTAAAACAAAATCCTACCTATTTTAAATAATGAATTTATTGTTTTGGAATTTTAATGGTCACAATTGTTCCCCAAAAATATGTATAGGAATGGTATAAATAGAAAATACCCACAGATGGTCCCAATTATATCAAACTGTTCTACTCTGTTATCCCGTCGACCGATTTCGACAAATTATGCAAATCGCCAGACTAATAGCCAAATTATACATATTGACATCCAATATGCAAACTAAAACAAAATCCTACCTATTTTAAATAATGAATTTATTATTTTGGAATTTTAATGGTAACAATTGTTCCCCAAAAATATGTATAGGAATGGTATAAATAGAAAATACCCACAGCTGGTCCCAATTACATCAGACGGTTCTACGCTGTTTTCCCGTCGACCGATTTCGCCAAATTATACAAATCGCCAGACTAATAGCCAAAGTATACATATAGATATCCAATATGCAAACTAAAACTAAATCCTACTTTTTTTTAACTAATGAATTTATTATTTTGGAGTTTTCATGGTGACAATTGTTCCTCAAAAATATGTTTAGGGACGGTATAAATAGAAAATATAGTGGTCATAATTTACCCACAGATGGTCTCAATTACATCAAACGGTACTACTCTGTTATCCCGTCGACCGATTTCGCCAAATTATGCAAATCGCCAGACTAATAGCCAAATTATACATATTGACATCCAATATGCAAACTAAAAGAAAATCCTTCCTTTTTTTAACTAATGAATTTATTATTTTGGAATTTTAATGGTCACAATTGTTCCCCAAAAATATGTATAGGGATGGTATAAATAGAAAATACCCACTGATGGTCCCAATTACATCAAACGGTTCTACTCTGTTATTCCGTCGACCGATTTCGACAAATTATGCAAATTGCCAGACTAATAGCCAAATTATACATATTGACATCCAATATGCAAACTAAAACAAAATCCTACCTATTTTAAATAATGAATTTATTATTTTGGAATTTTAATCGTCACAATTGTTCCCCAAAAATATGTATAGGAATGGTATAAATAGAAAATACCCACAGATGGTCCCAATTACATCAAACGGTTCTACGCTGTTTTCCCGTCGACCGATTTCGCCAAATTATACAAATCGCCAGACTAATAGCCAAAGTATACATGTAGACATCCAATATGCAAACTAAAACTAAATCCTACTTTTTTTTAACTAATGAATTTATTATTTTGGAGTTTTCATGGTCACAATTTTTCCTCAAAAATATGTATAGGAATGGTATAAATAGAAAATACCCACAGATGATCCCAATTACATCAAACGGTTCTACTCTGTTATCCCGTCGACCGATTTCGACAAATTATGCAAATCGCCAGACTAATAGCCAAATTATACATATTGACATCCAATATGCAAACTAATACAAAATCCTACTTTTTTTTAACTAATGAATTTATTATTTTGGAATTTTAATGGTCACAATTGTTCCCCAAAAATATGTATAGGAATGGTATAAATAGAAAATACCCACAGATGGTCCCAATTACATCAAACGGTTCTACTCTGTTATCCCGTCGACCGATTTCGCCAAATTATGCAAATCGCCAGACTAATAGCCAAATTATACATATTGACATCCAATATGCAAACTAAAAGAAAATCCTACCTTTTTTTAACTAATGAATTTATTATTTTGGAATTTTAATGGTCACAATTGTTCCCCAAAAATATGTATAGGAATGGTATAAATAGAAAATACCCACAGATGGTCCCAATTACATCAAACGGTTCTACGCTGTTTTCCCGTCGACCGATTTCGCCAAATTATACAAATCGCCAGACTTATAGCCAAAGTATACATATAGACATCCAATATGCAAACTAAAACTAAATCCTACTTTTTTTTAACTAATGAATTTATTATTTTGGAGTTTTCATGGTGACAATTGTTCCTCAAAAATATGTTTAGGGACGGTATAAATAGAAAATATAGTGGTCATAATTTACCCACAGATGGTCTAAATAACATCAAACGGTACTACTCTGTTATCCCGTCGACCGATTTCGCCAAATTATGCAAATCGCCTGACTAATAGCCAAATTATACATATTGACATCCAATATGCAAACTAAAAGAAAATCCTTCCTTTTTTAACTAATGAATTTATTATTTTGGAATTTTAATGGTCACAATTGTTCCCCAAAAATATGTATAGGAATGGTATAAATAGAAAATACCCACAGATGGTCCCAATTACATCAAACGGTTCTACGCTGTTTTCCCGTCGACCGATTTCGCCAAATTATACAAATCGCCAGACTAATAGCCAAAGTATACATATAAACATCCAATATGCAAACTAAAACTAAATCCTACTTTTTTTTAAATAATGAATTTATTATTTTGGAGTTTTCATGGTCACAATTGTTCCTCAAAAATATGTTTAGGGATGGTATAAATAGAAAATATAGTGGTCATAATTTACCCACAGATGGTCTCAATTACATCAAACGGTACTACTCTGTTATCCCGTTTACCGATTTCGCCAAATTATACAAATCGCCAGACTAATAGCCAAGTTATACATATTGACATCCAATATGCAAACTAAAACTAAATCCTACTTTTTTTTAAACTAATGAATTTATTATTTTGGAGTTTTCATGGTCACAATTGTTCCTCAAAAATATGTATAGGAATGGTATAAATAGAAAATACCCACAGATGGTCCCAATTACATCAAACGGTTCTACTCTGTTATCCCGTCGACCGATTTCGACAAATTATGCAAATCGCCAGACTAATAGCCAAATTATACATATTGACATCCAATATGCAAACTAAAACAAAATCCTACTTATTTTAAATAATGAATTTATTATTTTGGAATTTTAATGGTCACAATTGTTCCCCAAAAACATGTATAGGAATGGTATAAATAGAAAATACCCACAGATGATCCCAATTACATCAAACGGTTCTACTCTGTTATCCCGTCGACCGATTTCGACAAATTATGCAAATCGCCAGACTAAAAGCCAAATTATACATATTGACATCCAATATGCAAACTAAAAGAAAATCCTACATATTTTAAATAATGAATTTATTGTTTTGGAATTTTAATGGACAATTGTTCCCCAAAAATATGTATAGGAATGGTATAAATAGAAAATACCCACAGATGGTCCCAATTACATCAAACTGTTCTACGCTGTTTTCCCGTCGACCGATTTCGCCAAATTATACAAATCGCCAGACTATTAGCCAAAGTATACATATAGACATCCAATATGCAAACTAAAACTAAATCCTACTTTTTTTTTACTAATGAATTTATTATTTTGGAGTTTTCATGGTGACAATTGTTCCTCAAAAATATGTTTAGGGACGGTATAAATAGAAAATATAGTGGTCATAATTTACCCACAGATGGTCTCAATAACATCAAACGGTACTACTCTGTTATCCCGTCGACCGATTTCGCCAAATTATGCAAATCGCCAGAATAATAGCCAAATTATACATATTGACATCCAATATGCAAACTAAAAGAAAATCCTTCCTTTTTTTAACTAATGAATTTACTATTTTGGAATTTTAATGGTCACAATTGTTCCCCAAAAATATGTATAGGAATGGTATAAATAGAAAATACCCACAGATGGTCCCAATTTACATCAAACGGTTCTACGCTGTTTTCCCGTCGACCGATTTCGCCAAATTATACAAATCGCCAGACTAATAGCCAAAGTATACATATAGACATCCAATATGCAAACTAAAACTAAATCCTACTTTTTTTTAACTAATGAATTTATTATTTTGGAGTTTTCATGGTCACAATTGTTCCTCAAAAATATGTTTAGGGATGGTATAAATAGAAAATATAGTGGTCATAATTTACCCACAGATGGTCTCAATTACATCAAACGGTACTACTCTGTTATCCCGTTTACCGATTTCGCCAAATTATACAAATCGCCAGACTAATAGCCAAGTTATACATATTGACATCCAATATGCAAACTAAAACTAAATCTTACTTTTTTTTAAACTAATGAATTTATTATTTTGGAGTTTTCATGGTCACAATTGTTCCTCAAAAATATGTATAGGAATGGTATAAATAGAAAATACCCACAGATGGTCCCAATTACATCAAACGGTTCTACTCTGTTATCCCGTCGACCGATTTCGACAAATTATGCAAATCGCCAGACTAATAGCCAAATTATACATATTGACATCCAATATGCAAACTAAAAGAAAATCCTACTTTTTTTTAACTAATGAATTTATTATTTTGGAATTTTAATGGTCACAATTGTTCCCCAAAAATATGTATAGGAATGGTATAAATAGAAAATACCCACAGATGATCCCAATTACATCAAACGGTTCTACTCTGTTATTCCGTCGACCGATTTCGACAAATTATGCAAATCGCCAGACTAATAGCCAAATTATACATATTGACATCCAATATGCAAACTAAAACAAAATCCTACCTATTTTAAATAATGAATTTATTATTTTGGAATTTTAATGGTCACAATTGTTCCCCAAAAACATGTATAGGAATGGTATAAATAGAAAATACCCACAGATGGTCCCAATTACATCAAACGGTTCTACGCTGTTTTCCCGTCGACCGATTTCGCCAAATTATACAAATCGCCAGACTAATAGCCAAAGTATACATATAGACATCCAATATGCAAACTAAAACTAAATCCTACTTTTTTTAACTAATGAATTTATTATTTTGGAGTTTTCATGGTCACAATTGTTCCTCAAAAATATGTTTAGGGATGGTATAAATAGAAAATATAGTGGTCATAATTTACCCACAGATGGTCTCAATTACATCAAACGGTACTACTCTGTTATCCCGTTTACCGATTTCGCCAAATTATACAAATCGCCAGACTAATAGCCAAATTATACATATTGACATCCAATATGCAAACTAAAACTAAATCCTACTTTTTTTTAAACTAATGAATTTATTATTTTGCACTTTTCATGGTCACAATTGTTCCTCAAAAATATGTATAGGAATGGTATAAATAGAAAATACCCACAGATGGTCCCAATTACATCAAACGGTTCTACTCTGTTATCCCGTCGACCGATTTCGACAAATTATGCAAATCGCCAGACTAATAGCCAAATTATACATATTGACATCCAATATGCAAACTAAAAGAAAATCCTACCTTTTTTTAACTAATGAATTTATTATTTTGGAATTTTAATGGTCACAATTGTTCCCCAAAAATATGTAAATGATGGTATAAATAGAAAATACCCACAGATGGTCCCAATTACATCAAACGGTTCTACTCTGTTATCCCGTCGACCGATTTCGACAAATTATACAAATCGCCAGACTAATAGCCAAATTATACATATTGACATCCAATATGCAAACTAAAACAAAATCCTACCTATTTTAAATAATTAATTTATTATTTTGGAATTTTAATGGTCACAATTGTTCCCCAAAAATATGTATAGGAATGGTATAAATAGAAAATACCCACAGCTGGTCCCAATTACATCAGACGGTTCTACTCTGTTATCCCGTCGACCGATTTCGACAAATTATACAAATCGCCAGACTAATAGCCAAATTATACATATCGACATCCAATATGAAAACTAAAACAAAATCCTACCTATTTTAAATAATTAATTTATTATTTTGGAATTTTAATGGTAACAATTGTTCCCCAAAAATATGTATAGGAATGGTATAAATAGAAAATACCCACAGCTGGTCCCAATTACATCAGACGGTTCTACTCTGTTATCCCGTCGACCGATTTCGACAAATTATACAAATCGCCAGACTAATAGCCAAATTATACATATTGACATCCAATATGCAAACTAAAACAAAATCCTACCTATTTTAAATAATTAATTTATTATTTTGGAATTTTAATGGTAACAATTGTTCCCCAAAAATATGTATAGGAATGGTATAAATAGAAAATACCCACAGCTGGTCCCAATTACATCAGACGGTTCTACTCTGTTATCCCGTCGACCGATTTCGACAAATTATACAAATCACCAGACTAATAGCCAAATTATACATATCGACATCCAATATGAAAACTAAAACAAAATCCTACCTATTTTAAATAATGAATTTATTGTTTTGGAATTTTAATGGTCACAATTGTTCCCCAAAAATATGTATAGGAATGGTATAAATAGAAAATACCCACAGATGGTCCCAATTATATCAAACTGTTCTACTCTGTTATCCCGTCGACCGATTTCGACAAATTATGCAAATCGCCAGACTAATAGCCAAATTATACATATTGACATCCAATATGCAAACTAAAACAAAATCCTACCTATTTTAAATAATGAATTTATTATTTTGGAATTTTAATGGTAACAATTGTTCCCCAAAAATATGTATAGGAATGGTATAAATAGAAAATACCCACAGCTGGTCCCAATTACATCAGACGGTTCTACGCTGTTTTCCCGTCGACCGATTTCGCCAAATTATACAAATCGCCAGACTAATAGCCAAAGTATACATATAGATATCCAATATGCAAACTAAAACTAAATCCTACTTTTTTTTAACTAATGAATTTATTATTTTGGAGTTTTCATGGTGACAATTGTTCCTCAAAAATATGTTTAGGGACGGTATAAATAGAAAATATAGTGGTCATAATTTACCCACAGATGGTCTCAATTACATCAAACGGTACTACTCTGTTATCCCGTCGACCGATTTCGCCAAATTATGCAAATCGCCAGACTAATAGCCAAATTATACATATTGACATCCAATATGCAAACTAAAAGAAAATCCTTCCTTTTTTTAACTAATGAATTTATTATTTTGGAATTTTAATGGTCACAATTGTTCCCCAAAAATATGTATAGGGATGGTATAAATAGAAAATACCCACTGATGGTCCCAATTACATCAAACGGTTCTACTCTGTTATTCCGTCGACCGATTTCGACAAATTATGCAAATTGCCAGACTAATAGCCAAATTATACATATTGACATCCAATATGCAAACTAAAACAAAATCCTACCTATTTTAAATAATGAATTTATTATTTTGGAATTTTAATCGTCACAATTGTTCCCCAAAAATATGTATAGGAATGGTATAAATAGAAAATACCCACAGATGGTCCCAATTACATCAAACGGTTCTACGCTGTTTTCCCGTCGACCGATTTCGCCAAATTATACAAATCGCCAGTCTAATAGCCAAAGTATACATGTAGACATCCAATATGCAAACTAAAACTAAATCCTACTTTTTTTTAACTAATGAATTTATTATTTTGGAGTTTTCATGGTCACAATTTTTCCTCAAAAATATGTAAAGGATGGTATAAATAGAAAATACCCACAGATGGTCCCAATTACATCAAACGGTTCTACTCTGTTATCCCGTCGACCGATTTCGCCAAATTATGCAAATCGCCAGACTAATAGCCAAATTATACATATTGACATCCAATATGCAAACTAAAATAAAATCCTACCTATTTTAAATAATGAATTTATTGTTTTGGAATTTTAATGGACAATTGTTCCCCAAAAATATGTATAGGAATGGTATAAATAGAAAATACCCACAGATGGTCCCAATTACATCAAACGGTTCTACTCTGTTATCCCGTCGACCGATTTCGACAAATTATGCAAATCGCCAGACTAATAGCCAAATTATACATATTGACATCCAATATGCAAACTAAAACAAAATCCTACCTATTTTAAATAATGAATTTATTATTTTGGAATTTTAATGGTAACAATTGTTCCCCAAAAATATGTATAGGAATGGTATAAATAGAAAATACCCACAGATGGTCCGAATTACATCAGACGGTTCTACGCTGTTTTCCCGTCGACCGATTTCGCCAAATTATACAAATCGCCAGACTAATAGCCAAAGTATACATATAGATATCCGATATGCAAACTAAAACTAAATCCTACATTTTTTTAACTAATGAATTTATTATTTTGGAGTTTTCATGGTGACAATTGTTCCTCAAAAATATGTTTAGGGACGGTATAAATAGAAAATATAGTGGTCATAATTTACCCACAGATGGTCTCAATTACATCAAACGGTACTACTCTGTTATCCCGTCGACCGATTTCGCCAAATTATGCAAATCGCCAGACTAATAGCCAAATTATACATATTGACATCCAATATGCAAACTAAAAGAAAATCCTTCCTTTTTTTAACTAATGAATTTATTATTTTGGAATTTTAATGGTCACAATTGTTCCCCAAAAATATGTATAGGGATGGTATAAATAGAAAATACCCACAGATGGTCCCAATTACATCAAACGGTTCTACTCTGTTATTCCGTCGACCGATTTCGACAAATTATGCAAATTGCCAGACTAATAGCCAAATTATACATATTGACATCCAATATGCAAACTAAAACAAAATCCTACCTATTTTAAATAATGAATTTATTATTTTGGAATTTTAATGGTCACAATTGTTCCCCAAAAATATGTATAGGAATGGTATAGATAGAAAATACCCACAGATGGTCCCAATTACATCAAACGGTTCTACGCTGTTTTCCCGTCGACCGATTTCGCCAAATTATACAAATCGCCAGACTAATAGCCAAAGTATACATATAGACATCCAATATGCAAACTAAAACTAAATCCTACTTTTTTTTAACTAATGAATTTATTATTTTGGAGTTTTCATGGTCACAATTGTTCCTCAAAAATATGTTTAGGGATGGTATAAATAGAAAATATAGTGGTCATAATTTACCCACAGATGGTCTCAATTACATCAAACGGTACTACTCTGTTATCCCGTTTACCGATTTCGCCAAATTATACAAATCGCCAGACTAATAGCCAAATTATACATATTGACATCCAATATGCAAACTAAAACTAAATCCTACTTTTTTTTAAACTAATGAATTTATTATTTTGGAGTTTTCATGGTCACAATTGTTCCTCAAAAATATGTATAGGAATGGTATAAATAGAAAATACCCACATATGGTCCCAATTACATCAAACGGTTCTACTCTGTTATCCCGTCGACCGATTTCGAGAAAATTATGCAAATCGCCAGACTAATAGCCAAATTATACATATTGACATCCAATATGCAAACTAAAAGAAAATCCTACTTTTTTTTAACTAATGAATTTATTATTTTTGAATTTTAATGGTCACAATTGTTCCCCAAAAATATGTATAGGAATGGTATAAATAGAAAATACCCACAGATGATCCCAATTACATCAAACGGTTCTACTCTGTTATCCCGTCGACCGATTTCGCCAAATTATACAAATCGTCAGACTAATAGCCAAAGTATACATATAGACATCCAATATGCAAACTAAAACTAAATCCTACATTTTTTTAACTAATGAATTTATTATTTTGGAGTTTTCATGGTCACAATTGTTCCTCAAAAATATGTTTAGGGATGGTATAATTAGAAAATATAATGGTCATAATTTACCCACAGATGATCTCAATTACATCAAACGGTACTACTCTGTTAACTCGTCGACCGATTTCGCCAAATTATACAAATCGCCAGACTAATAGCCAAAGTATACATATAGACATCCAATATGCAAACTAAAACTAAATCCTACTTTTTTTTAACTAATGAATTTATTATTTTGGAGTTTTCATGGTCACAATTGTTCCTCAAAAATATGTTTAGGGATGGTATAAATAGAAAATATAGTGGTCATAATTTACCCACAGATGGTCTCAATTACATCAAACGGTACTACTCTGTTATCCCGTTTACCGATTTCGCCAAATTATACAAATCGCCAGACTAATAGCCAAATTATACATATTGACATCCAATATGCAAACTAAAACTAAATCCTACTTTTTTTTAAACTAATGAATTTATTATTTTGGAGTTTTCATGGTCACAATTGTTCCTCAAAAATATGTATAGGAATGGTATAAATAGAAAATACCCACATATGGTCCCAATTACATCAAACGGTTCTACTCTGTTATCCCGTCGACCGATTTCGACAAATTATGCAAATCGCCAGACTAATAGTCAAATTATACATATTGACATCCAATATGCAAACTAAAAGAAAATCCTACTTTTTTTTAACTAATGAATTTATTATTTTGGAATTTTAATGGTCACAATTGTTCCCCAAAAATATGTATAGGAATGGTATAAATAGAAAATACCCACAGATGATCCCAATTACATCAAACGGTTCTACTCTGTTATCCCGTCGACCGATTTCGCCAAATTATACAAATCGTCAGACTAATAGCCAAAGTATACATATAGACATCCAATATGCAAACTAAAACTAAATCCTACTTTTTTTTAAACTAATGAATTTATTATTTTGGAGTTTTCATGGTCACAATTGTTCCTCAAAAATATGTATAGGAATGGTATAAATAGAAAATACCCACAGATGATCCCAATTACATCAAACGGTTCTACTCTGTTATCCCGTCGACCGATTTCGCCAAATTATACAAATCGTCAGACTAATAGCCAAAGTATACATATAGACATCCAATATGCAAACTAAAACTAAATCCTACATTTTTTTAACTAATGAATTTATTATTTTGGAGTTTTCATGGTGACAATTGTTCCTCAAAAATATGTTTAGGGACGGTATAAATAGAAAATATAGTGGTCATAATTTACCCACAGATGGTCTCAATTACATCAAACGGTACTACTCTGTTATCCCGTCGACCGATTTCGCCAAATTATGCAAATCGCCAGACTAATAGCCAAATTATACATATTGACATCCAATATGCAAACTAAAAGAAAATCCTTCCTTTTTTTAACTAATGAATTTATTATTTTGGAATTTTAATGGTCACAATTGTTCCCCAAAAATATGTATAGGGATGGTATAAATAGAAAATACCCACAGATGGTCCCAATTACATCAAACGGTTCTACTCTGTTATTCCGTCGACCGATTTCGACAAATTATGCAAATTGCCAGACTAATAGCCAAATTATACATATTGACATCCAATATGCAAACTAAAACAAAATCCTACCTATTTTAAATAATGAATTTATTATTTTGGAATTTTAATGGTCACAATTGTTCCCCAAAAATATGTATAGGAATGGTATAGATAGAAAATACCCACAGATGGTCCCAATTACATCAAACGGTTCTACGCTGTTTTCCCGTCGACCGATTTCGCCAAATTATACAAATCGCCAGACTAATAGCCAAAGTATACATATAGACATCCAATATGCAAACTAAAACTAAATCCTACTTTTTTTTAACTAATGAATTTATTATTTTGGAGTTTTCATGGTCACAATTGTTCCTCAAAAATATGTTTAGGGATGGTATAAATAGAAAATATAGTGGTCATAATTTACCCACAGATGGTCTCAATTACATCAAACGGTACTACTCTGTTATCCCGTTTACCGATTTCGCCAAATTATACAAATCGCCAGACTAATAGCCAAATTATACATATTGACATCCAATATGCAAACTAAAACTAAATCCTACTTTTTTTTAAACTAATGAATTTATTATTTTGGAGTTTTCATGGTCACAATTGTTCCTCAAAAATATGTATAGGAATGGTATAAATAGAAAATACCCACATATGGTCCCAATTACATCAAACGGTTCTACTCTGTTATCCCGTCGACCGATTTCGAGAAAATTATGCAAATCGCCAGACTAATAGCCAAATTATACATATTGACATCCAATATGCAAACTAAAAGAAAATCCTACTTTTTTTTAACTAATGAATTTATTATTTTTGAATTTTAATGGTCACAATTGTTCCCCAAAAATATGTATAGGAATGGTATAAATAGAAAATACCCACAGATGATCCCAATTACATCAAACGGTTCTACTCTGTTATCCCGTCGACCGATTTCGCCAAATTATACAAATCGTCAGACTAATAGCCAAAGTATACATATAGACATCCAATATGCAAACTAAAACTAAATCCTACATTTTTTTAACTAATGAATTTATTATTTTGGAGTTTTCATGGTCACAATTGTTCCTCAAAAATATGTTTAGGGATGGTATAATTAGAAAATATAATGGTCATAATTTACCCACAGATGATCTCAATTACATCAAACGGTACTACTCTGTTATCTCGTCGACCGATTTCGCCAAATTATACAAATCGCCAGACTAATAGCCAAAGTATACATATAGACATCCAATATGCAAACTAAAACTAAATCCTACTTTTTTTTAACTAATGAATTTATTATTTTGGAGTTTTCATGGTCACAATTGTTCCTCAAAAATATGTTTAGGGATGGTATAAATAGAAAATATAGTGGTCATAATTTACCCACAGATGGTCTCAATTACATCAAACGGTACTACTCTGTTATCCCGTTTACCGATTTCGCCAAATTATACAAATCGCCAGACTAATAGCCAAATTATACATATTGACATCCAATATGCAAACTAAAACTAAATCCTACTTTTTTTTAAACTAATGAATTTATTATTTTGCACTTTTCATGGTCACAATTGTTCCTCAAAAATATGTATAGGAATGGTATAAATAGAAAATACCCACAGATGGTCCCAATTACATCAAACGGTTCTACTCTGTTATCCCGTCGACCGATTTCGACAAATTATGCAAATCGCCAGACTAATAGCCAAATTATACATATTGACATCCAATATGCTAACTAATACAAAATCCTACTTTTTTTAACTAATGAATTTATTATTTTGGAATTTTAATGGTCACAATTGTTCCCCAAAAATATGTATAGGAATGGTAAAAATAGAAAATACCCACAGATGGTCCCAATTACATCAAACGGTTCTACTCTGTTATCCCGTCGACCGATTTCGCCAAATTATGCAAATCGCCAGACTAATAGCCAAATTATACATATTGACATCCAATATGCAAACTAAAAGAAAATCCTACCTTTTTTTAACTAATGAATTTATTATTTTGGAATTTTAATGGTCACAATTGTTCCCCAAAAATATGTAAATGATGGTATAAATAGAAAATACCCACAGATGGTCCCAATTACATCAAACGGTTCTACTCTGTTATCCCGTCGACCGATTTCGCCAAATTATGCAAATCGCCAGACTAATAGCCAAATTATACATATTGACATCCAAAATGCAAACTAAAAGAAAATCCTACCTATTTTAAATAATGAATTTATTGTTTTGGAATTTTAATGGACAATTGTTCCCCAAAAATATGTATAGGAATGGTATAAATAGAAAATACCCACAGATGGTCCCAATTACATCAAACGGTTCTACTCTGTTATCCCGTCGACCGATTTCGACAAATTATGCAAATCGCCAGACTAATAGCCAAATTATACATATCGACATCCAATATGAAAACTAAAACAAAATCCTACCTATTTTAAATAATGAATTTATTGTTTTGGAATTTTAATGGTCACAATTGTTCCCCAAAAATATGTATAGGAATGGTATAAATAGAAAATACCCACAGATGGTCCCAATTATATCAAACTGTTCTACTCTGTTATCCCGTCGACCGATTTCGACAAATTATGCAAATCGCCAGACTAATAGCCAAATTATACATATTGACATCCAATATGCAAACTAAAACAAAATCCTACCTATTTTAAATAATGAATTTATTATTTTGGAATTTTAATGGTAACAATTGTTCCCCAAAAATATGTATAGGAATGGTATAAATAGAAAATACCCACAGCTGGTCCCAATTACATCAGACGGTTCTACGCTGTTTTCCCGTCGACCGATTTCGCCAAATTATACAAATCGCCAGACTAATAGCCAAAGTATACATATAGATATCCAATATGCAAACTAAAACTAAATCCTACTTTTTTTTAACTAATGAATTTATTATTTTGGAGTTTTCATGGTGACAATTGTTCCTCAAAAATATGTTTAGGGACGGTATAAATAGAAAATATAGTGGTCATAATTTACCCACAGATGGTCTCAATTACATCAAACGGTACTACTCTGTTATCCCGTCGACCGATTTCGCCAAATTATGCAAATCGCCAGACTAATAGCCAAATTATACATATTGACATCCAATATGCAAACTAAAAGAAAATCCTTCCTTTTTTTAACTAATGAATTTATTATTTTGGAATTTTAATGGTCACAATTGTTCCCCAAAAATATGTATAGGGATGGTATAAATAGAAAATACCCACTGATGGTCCCAATTACATCAAACGGTTCTACTCTGTTATTCCGTCGACCGATTTCGACAAATTATGCAAATTGCCAGACTAATAGCCAAATTATACATATTGACATCCAATATGCAAACTAAAACAAAATCCTACCTATTTTAAATAATGAATTTATTATTTTGGAATTTTAATCGTCACAATTGTTCCCCAAAAATATGTATAGGAATGGTATAAATAGAAAATACCCACAGATGGTCCCAATTACATCAAACGGTTCTACGCTGTTTTCCCGTCGACCGATTTCGCCAAATTATACAAATCGCCAGACTAATAGCCAAAGTATACATGTAGACATCCAATATGCAAACTAAAACTAAATCCTACTTTTTTTTAACTAATGAATTTATTATTTTGGAGTTTTCATGGTCACAATTTTTCCTCAAAAATATGTATAGGAATGGTATAAATAGAAAATACCCACAGATGATCCCAATTACATCAAACGGTTCTACTCTGTTATCCCGTCGACCGATTTCGACAAATTATGCAAATCGCCAGACTAATAGCCAAATTATACATATTGACATCCAATATGCAAACTAATACAAAATCCTACTTTTTTTTAACTAATGAATTTATTATTTTGGAATTTTAATGGTCACAATTGTTCCCCAAAAATATGTATAGGAATGGTATAAATAGAAAATACCCACAGATGGTCCCAATTACATCAAACGGTTCTACTCTGTTATCCCGTCGACCGATTTCGCCAAATTATGCAAATCGCCAGACTAATAGCCAAATTATACATATTGACATCCAATATGCAAACTAAAAGAAAATCCTACCTTTTTTTAACTAATGAATTTATTATTTTGGAATTTTAATGGTCACAATTGTTCCCCAAAAATATGTATAGGAATGGTATAAATAGAAAATACCCACAGATGGTCCCAATTACATCAAACGGTTCTACGCTGTTTTCCCGTCGACCGATTTCGCCAAATTATACAAATCGCCAGACTTATAGCCAAAGTATACATATAGACATCCAATATGCAAACTAAAACTAAATCCTACTTTTTTTTAACTAATGAATTTATTATTTTGGAGTTTTCATGGTGACAATTGTTCCTCAAAAATATGTTTAGGGACGGTATAAATAGAAAATATAGTGGTCATAATTTACCCACAGATGGTCTAAATAACATCAAACGGTACTACTCTGTTATCCCGTCGACCGATTTCGCCAAATTATGCAAATCGCCTGACTAATAGCCAAATTATACATATTGACATCCAATATGCAAACTAAAAGAAAATCCTTCCTTTTTTTAACTAATGAATTTATTATTTTGGAATTTTAATGGTCACCATTGTTCCCCAAAAATATGTATAGGAATGGTATAAATAGAAAATACCCACAGATGGTCCCAATTACATCAAACGGTTCTACGCTGTTTTCCCGTCGACCGATTTCGCCAAATTATACAAATCGCCAGACTAATAGCCAAAGTATACATATAAACATCCAATATGCAAACTAAAACTAAATCCTACTTTTTTTTAAATAATGAATTTATTATTTTGGAGTTTTCATGGTCACAATTGTTCCTCAAAAATATGTTTAGGGATGGTATAAATAGAAAATATAGTGGTCATAATTTACCCACAGATGGTCTCAATTACATCAAACGGTACTACTCTGTTATCCCGTTTACCGATTTCGCCAAATTATACAAATCGCCAGACTAATAGCCAAGTTATACATATTGACATCCAATATGCAAACTAAAACTAAATCCTACTTTTTTTTAAACTAATGAATTTATTATTTTGGAGTTTTCATGGTCACAATTGTTCCTCAAAAATATGTATAGGAATGGTATAAATAGAAAATACCCACAGATGGTCCCAATTACATCAAACGGTTCTACTCTGTTATCCCGTCGACCGATTTCGACAAATTATGCAAATCGCCAGACTAATAGCCAAATTATACATATTGACATCCAATATGCAAACTAAAACAAAATCCTACTTATTTTAAATAATGAATTTATTATTTTGGAATTTTAATGGTCACAATTGTTCCCCAAAAACATGTATAGGAATGGTATAAATAGAAAATACCCACAGATGATCCCAATTACATCAAACGGTTCTACTCTGTTATCCCGTCGACCGATTTCGACAAATTATGCAAATCGCCAGACTAAAAGCCAAATTATACATATTGACATCCAATATGCAAACTAAAAGAAAATCCTACATATTTTAAATAATGAATTTATTGTTTTGGAATTTTAATGGACAATTGTTCCCCAAAAATATGTATAGGAATGGTATAAATAGAAAATACCCACAGATGGTCCCAATTACGCCAAACGGTTCTACTCTGTTATCCCGTCGACCGATTTCGACAAATTATGCAAATCGCCAGACTAATGGCCAAATTATACATATCGACATCCAATATGAAAACTAAAACAAAATCCTACCTATTTTAAATAATGAATTTATTGTTTTGGAATTTTAATGGTCACAATTGTTCCCCAAAAATATGTATAGGAATGGTATAAATAGAAAATACCCACAGATGGTCCCAATTATATCAAACTGTTCTACTCTGTTATCCCGTCGACCGATTTCGACAAATTATGCAAATCGCCAGACTAATAGCCAAATTATACATATTGACATCCAATATGCAAACTAAAACAAAATCCTACCTATTTTAAATAATGAATTTATTATTTTGGAATTTTAATGGTCACAATTGTTCCCCAAAAATATGTATAGGAATGGTATAAATAGAAAATACCCACAGATGGTCCCAATTACATCAAACTGTTCTACGCTGTTTTCCCGTCGACCGATTTCGCCAAATTATACAAATCGCCAGACTATTAGCCAAAGTATACATATAGACATCCAATATGCAAACTAAAACTAAATCCTACTTTTTTTTTACTAATGAATTTATTATTTTGGAGTTTTCATGGTGACAATTGTTCCTCAAAAATATGTTTAGGGACGGTATAAATAGAAAATATAGTGGTCATAATTTACCCACAGATGGTCTCAATAACATCAAACGGTACTACTCTGTTATCCCGTCGACCGATTTCGCCAAATTATGCAAATCGCCAGAATAATAGCCAAATTATACATATTGACATCCAATATGCAAACTAAAAGAAAATCCTTCCTTTTTTTAACTAATGAATTTACTATTTTGGAATTTTAATGGTCACAATTGTTCCCCAAAAATATGTATAGGAATGGTATAAATAGAAAATACCCACAGATGGTCCCAATTTACATCAAACGGTTCTACGCTGTTTTCCCGTCGACCGATTTCGCCAAATTATACAAATCGCCAGACTAATAGCCAAAGTATACATATAGACATCCAATATGCAAACTAAAACTAAATCCTACTTTTTTTTAACTAATGAATTTATTATTTTGGAGTTTTCATGGTCACAATTGTTCCTCAAAAATATGTTTAGGGATGGTATAAATAGAAAATATAGTGGTCATAATTTACCCACAGATGGTCTCAATTACATCAAACGGTACTACTCTGTTATCCCGTTTACCGATTTCGCCAAATTATACAAATCGCCAGACTAATAGCCAAGTTATACATATTGACATCCAATATGCAAACTAAAACTAAATCTTACTTTTTTTTAAACTAATGAATTTATTATTTTGGAGTTTTCATGGTCACAATTGTTCCTCAAAAATATGTATAGGAATGGTATAAATAGAAAATACCCACAGATGGTCCCAATTACATCAAACGGTTCTACTCTGTTATCCCGTCGACCGATTTCGACAAATTATGCAAATCGCCAGACTAATAGCCAAATTATACATATTGACATCCAATATGCAAACTAAAAGAAAATCCTACTTTTTTTTAACTAATGAATTTATTATTTTGGAATTTTAATGGTCACAATTGTTCCCCAAAAATATGTATAGGAATGGTATAAATAGAAAATACCCACAGATGATCCCAATTACATCAAACGGTTCTACTCTGTTATTCCGTCGACCGATTTCGACAAATTATGCAAATCGCCAGACTAATAGCCAAATTATACATATTGACATCCAATATGCAAACTAAAACAAAATCCTACCTATTTTAAATAATGAATTTATTATTTTGGAATTTTAATGGTCACAATTGTTCCCCAAAAACATGTATAGGAATGGTATAAATAGAAAATACCCACAGATGGTCCCAATTACATCAAACGGTTCTACGCTGTTTTCCCGTCGACCGATTTCGCCAAATTATACAAATCGCCAGACTAATAGCCAAAGTATACATATAGACATCCAATATGCAAACTAAAACTAAATCCTACTTTTTTTAACTAATGAATTTATTATTTTGGAGTTTTCATGGTCACAATTGTTCCTCAAAAATATGTTTAGGGATGGTATAAATAGAAAATATAGTGGTCATAATTTACCCACAGATGGTCTCAATTACATCAAACGGTACTACTCTGTTATCCCGTTTACCGATTTCGCCAAATTATACAAATCGCCAGACTAATAGCCAAATTATACATATTGACATCCAATATGCAAACTAAAACTAAATCCTACTTTTTTTTAAACTAATGAATTTATTATTTTGCACTTTTCATGGTCACAATTGTTCCTCAAAAATATGTATAGGAATGGTATAAATAGAAAATACCCACAGATGGTCCCAATTACATCAAACGGTTCTACTCTGTTATCCCGTCGACCGATTTCGACAAATTATGCAAATCGCCAGACTAATAGCCAAATTATACATATTGACATCCAATATGCAAACTAAAAGAAAATCCTACCTTTTTTTAACTAATGAATTTATTATTTTGGAATTTTAATGGTCACAATTGTTCCCCAAAAATATGTAAATGATGGTATAAATAGAAAATACCCACAGATGGTCCCAATTACATCAAACGGTTCTACTCTGTTATCCCGTCGACCGATTTCGACAAATTATACAAATCGCCAGACTAATAGCCAAATTATACATATTGACATCCAATATGCAAACTAAAACAAAATCCTACCTATTTTAAATAATTAATTTATTATTTTGGAATTTTAATGGTCACAATTGTTCCCCAAAAATATGTATAGGAATGGTATAAATAGAAAATACCCACAGCTGGTCCCAATTACATCAGACGGTTCTACTCTGTTATCCCGTCGACCGATTTCGACAAATTATACAAATCGCCAGACTAATAGCCAAATTATACATATCGACATCCAATATGAAAACTAAAACAAAATCCTACCTATTTTAAATAATTAATTTATTATTTTGGAATTTTAATGGTAACAATTGTTCCCCAAAAATATGTATAGGAATGGTATAAATAGAAAATACCCACAGCTGGTCCCAATTACATCAGACGGTTCTACTCTGTTATCCCGTCGACCGATTTCGACAAATTATACAAATCACCAGACTAATAGCCAAATTATACATATCGACATCCAATATGAAAACTAAAACAAAATCCTACCTATTTTAAATAATGAATTTATTGTTTTGGAATTTTAATGGTCACAATTGTTCCCCAAAAATATGTATAGGAATGGTATAAATAGAAAATACCCACAGATGGTCCCAATTATATCAAACTGTTCTACTCTGTTATCCCGTCGACCGATTTCGACAAATTATGCAAATCGCCAGACTTATAGCCAAATTATACATATTGACATCCAATATGCAAACTAAAACAAAATCCTACCTATTTTAAATAATGAATTTATTATTTTGGAATTTTAATGGTAACAATTGTTCCCCAAAAATATGTATAGGAATGGTATAAATAGAAAATACCCACAGCTGGTCCCAATTACATCAGACGGTTCTACGCTGTTTTCCCGTCGACCGATTTCGCCAAATTATACAAATCGCCAGACTAATAGCCAAATTATACATATCGACATCCAATATGAAAACTAAAACAAAATCCTACCTATTTTAAATAATGAATTTATTGTTTTGGAATTTTAATGGTCACAATTGTTCCCCAAAAATATGTATAGGAATGGTATAAATAGAAAATACCCACAGATGGTCCCAATTATATCAAACTGTTCTACTCTGTTATCCCGTCGACCGATTTCGACAAATTATGCAAATCGCCAGACTAATAGCCAAATTATACATATTGACATCCAATATGCAAACTAAAACAAAATCCTACCTATTTTAAATAATGAATTTATTATTTTGGAATTTTAATGGTAACAATTGTTCCCCAAAAATATGTATAGGAATGGTATAAATAGAAAATACCCACAGCTGGTCCCAATTACATCAGACGGTTCTACGCTGTTTTCCCGTCGACCGATTTCGCCAAATTATACAAATCGCCAGACTAATAGCCAAAGTATACATATAGATATCCGATATGCAAACTAAAACTAAATCCTACATTTTTTTAACTAATGAATTTATTATTTTGGAGTTTTCATGGTGACAATTGTTCCTCAAAAATATGTTTAGGGACGGTATAAATAGAAAATATAGTGGTCATAATTTACCCACAGATGGTCTCAATTACATCAAACGGTACTACTCTGTTATCCCGTCGACCGATTTCGCCAAATTATGCAAATCGCCAGACTAATAGCCAAATTATACATATTGACATCCAATATGCAAACTAAAAGAAAATCCTTCCTTTTTTTAACTAATGAATTTATTATTTTGGAATTTTAATGGTCACAATTGTTCCCCAAAAATATGTATAGGGATGGTATAAATAGAAAATACCCACAGATGGTCCCAATTACATCAAACGGTTCTACTCTGTTATTCCGTCGACCGATTTCGACAAATTATGCAAATTGCCAGACTAATAGCCAAATTATACATATTGACATCCAATATGCAAACTAAAACAAAATCCTACCTATTTTAAATAATGAATTTATTATTTTGGAATTTTAATGGTCACAATTGTTCCCCAAAAATATGTATAGGGATGGTATAAATAGAAAATACCCACAGATGGTCCCAATTACATCAAACGGTTCTACTCTGTTATTCCGTCGACCGATTTCGACAAATTATGCAAATCGCCAGACTAATAGCCAAATTATACATATTGACATCCAATATGCAAACTAAAACAAAATCCTACCTATTTTAAATAATGAATTTATTATTTTGGAATTTTAATGGTAACAATTGTTCCCCAAAAATATGTATAGGAATGGTATAAATAGAAAATACCCACAGATGGTCCGAATTACATCAGACGGTTCTACGCTGTTTTCCCGTCGACCGATTTCGCCAAATTATACAAATCGCCAGACTAATAGCCAAAGTATACATATAGATATCCGATATGCAAACTAAAACTAAATCCTACATTTTTTTAACTAATGAATTTATTATTTTGGAGTTTTCATGGTGACAATTGTTCCTCAAAAATATGTTTAGGGACGGTATAAATAGAAAATATAGTGGTCATAATTTACCCACAGATGGTCTCAATTACATCAAACGGTACTACTCTGTTATCCCGTCGACCGATTTCGCCAAATTATGCAAATCGCCAGACTAATAGCCAAATTATACATATTGACATCCAATATGCAAACTAAAAGAAAATCCTTCCTTTTTTTAACTAATGAATTTATTATTTTGGAATTTTAATGGTCACAATTGTTCCCCAAAAATATGTATAGGGATGGTATAAATAGAAAATACCCACAGATGGTCCCAATTACATCAAACGGTTCTACTCTGTTATTCCGTCGACCGATTTCGACAAATTATGCAAATTGCCAGACTAATAGCCAAATTATACATATTGACATCCAATATGCAAACTAAAACAAAATCCTACCTATTTTAAATAATGAATTTATTATTTTGGAATTTTAATGGTCACAATTGTTCCCCAAAAATATGTATAGGAATGGTATAGATAGAAAATACCCACAGATGGTCCCAATTACATCAAACGGTTCTACGCTGTTTTCCCGTCGACCGATTTCGCCAAATTATACAAATCGCCAGACTAATAGCCAAAGTATACATATAGACATCCAATATGCAAACTAAAACTAAATCCTACTTTTTTTTAACTAATGAATTTATTATTTTGGAGTTTTCATGGTCACAATTGTTCCTCAAAAATATGTTTAGGGATGGTATAAATAGAAAATATAGTGGTCATAATTTACCCACAGATGGTCTCAATTACATCAAACGGTACTACTCTGTTATCCCGTTTACCGATTTCGCCAAATTATACAAATCGCCAGACTAATAGCCAAATTATACATATTGACATCCAATATGCAAACTAAAAGAAAATCCTACTTTTTTTTAACTAATGAATTTATTATTTTTGAATTTTAATGGTCACAATTGTTCCCCAAAAATATGTATAGGAATGGTATAAATAGAAAATACCCACAGATGATCCCAATTACATCAAACGGTTCTACTCTGTTATCCCGTCGACCGATTTCGCCAAATTATACAAATCGTCAGACTAATAGCCAAAGTATACATATAGACATCCAATATGCAAACTAAAACTAAATCCTACATTTTTTTAACTAATGAATTTATTATTTTGGAGTTTTCATGGTCACAATTGTTCCTCAAAAATATGTTTAGGGATGGTATAATTAGAAAATATAATGGTCATAATTTACCCACAGATGATCTCAATTACATCAAACGGTACTACTCTGTTAACTCGTCGACCGATTTCGCCAAATTATACAAATCGCCAGACTAATAGCCAAAGTATACATATAGACATCCAATATGCAAACTAAAACTAAATCCTACTTTTTTTTAACTAATGAATTTATTATTTTGGAGTTTTCATGGTCACAATTGTTCCTCAAAAATATGTTTAGGGATGGTATAAATAGAAAATATAGTGGTCATAATTTACCCACAGATGGTCTCAATTACATCAAACGGTACTACTCTGTTATCCCGTTTACCGATTTCGCCAAATTATACAAATCGCCAGACTAATAGCCAAATTATACATATTGACATCCAATATGCAAACTAAAACTAAATCCTACTTTTTTTTAAACTAATGAATTTATTATTTTGGAGTTTTCATGGTCACAATTGTTCCTCAAAAATATGTATAGGAATGGTATAAATAGAAAATACCCACATATGGTCCCAATTACATCAAACGGTTCTACTCTGTTATCCCGTCGACCGATTTCGACAAATTATGCAAATCGCCAGACTAATAGTCAAATTATACATATTGACATCCAATATGCAAACTAAAAGAAAATCCTACTTTTTTTTAACTAATGAATTTATTATTTTGGAGTTTTCATGGTCACAATTGTTCCTCAAAAATATGTTTAGGGATGGTATAAATAGAAAATATAGTGGTCATAATTTACCCACAGATGGTCTCAATTACATCAAACGGTACTACTCTGTTATCCCGTCGACCGATTTCGCCAAATTATGCAAATCGCCAGACTAATAGCCAAATTATACATATTGACATCCAATATGCAAACTAAAAGAAAATCCTTCCTTTTTTTAACTAATGAATTTATTATTTTGGAATTTTAATGGTCACAATTGTTCCCCAAAAATATGTATAGGGATGGTATAAATAGAAAATACCCACAGATGGTCCCAATTACATCAAACGGTTCTACTCTGTTATTCCGTCGACCGATTTCGACAAATTATGCAAATTGCCAGACTAATAGCCAAATTATACATATTGACATCCAATATGCAAACTAAAACAAAATCCTACCTATTTTAATTAATGAATTTATTATTTTGGAATTTTAATGGTCACGATTGTTCCCCAAAAATATGTATAGGAATGGTATAGATAGAAAATACCCACAGATGGTCCCAATTACATCAAACGGTTCTACGCTGTTTTCCCGTCGACCGATTTCGCCAAATTATACAAATCGCCAGACTAATAGCCAAAGTATACATATAGACATCCAATATGCAAACTAAAACTAAATCCTACTTTTTTTTAACTAATGAATTTATTATTTTGGAGTTTTCATGGTCACAATTGTTCCTCAAAAATATGTTTAGGGATGGTATAAATAGAAAATATAGTGGTCATAATTTACCCACAGATGGTCTCAATTACATCAAACGGTACTACTTTGTTATCCCGTTTACCGATTTCGCCAAATTATACAAATCGCCAGACTTATAGCCAAATTATACATATTGACATCCAATATGCAAACTAAAACTAAATCCTACTTTTTTTTAAACTAATGAATTTATTATTTTGGAGTTTTCATGGTCACAATTGTTCCTCAAAAATATGTATAGGAATGGTATAAATAGAAAATACCCACATATGGTCCCAATTACATCAAACGGTTCTACTCTGTTATCCCGTCGACCGATTTCGAGAAAATTATGCAAATCGCCAGACTAATAGCCAAATTATACATATTGACATCCAATATGCAAACTAAAAGAAAATCCTACTTTTTTTTAACTAATGAATTTATTATTTTTGAATTTTAATGGTCACAATTGTTCCCCAAAAATATGTATAGGAATGGTATAAATAGAAAATACCCACAGATGATCCCAATTACATCAAACGGTTCTACTCTGTTATCCCGTCGACCGATTTCGCCAAATTATACAAATCGTCAGACTAATAGCCAAAGTATACATATAGACATCCAATATGCAAACTAAAACTAAATCCTACATTTTTTTAACTAATGAATTTATTATTTTGGAGTTTTCATGGTCACAATTGTTCCTCAAAAATATGTTTAGGGATGGTATAATTAGAAAATATAATGGTTATAATTTACCCACAGATGATCTCAATTACATCAAACGGTACTACTCTGTTATCTCGTCGACCGATTTCGCCAAATTATACAAATCGCCAGACTAATAGCCAAAGTATACATATAGACATCCAATATGCAAACTAAAACTAAATCCTACTTTTTTTTAACTAATGAATTTATTATTTTGGAGTTTTCATGGTCACAATTGTTCCTCAAAAATATGTTTAGGGATGGTATAAATAGAAAATATAGTGGTCATAATTTACCCACAGATGGTCTCAATTACATCAAACGGTACTACTCTGTTATCCCGTTTACCGATTTCGCCAAATTATACAAATCGCCAGACTAATAGCCAAATTATACATATTGACATCCAATATGCAAACTAAAACTAAATCCTACTTTTTTTTAAACTAATGAATTTATTATTTTGGAGTTTTCATGGTCACAATTGTTCCTCAAAAATATGTATAGGAATGGTATAAATAGAAAATACCCACATATGGTCCCAATTACATCAAACGGTTCTACTCTGTTATCCCGTCGACCGATTTCGACAAATTATGCAAATCGCCAGACTAATAGTCAAATTATACATATTGACATCCAATATGCAAACTAAAAGAAAATCCTACTTTTTTTTAACTAATGAATTTATTATTTTGGAATTTTAATGGTCACAATTGTTCCCCAAAAATATGTATAGGAATGGTATAAATAGAAAATACCCACAGATGATCCCAATTACATCAAACGGTTCTACTCTGTTATCCCGTCGACCGATTTCGCCAAATTATACAAATCGTCAGACTAATAGCCAAAGTATACATATAGACATCCAATATGCAAACTAAAACTAAATCCTACTTTTTTTAACTAATGAATTTATTATTTTGGAGTTTTCATGGTCACAATTGTTCCTCAAAAATATGTTTAGGGATGGTATAATTAGAAAATATAATGGTCATAATTTACCCACAGATGATCTCAATTACATCAAACGGTACTACTCTGTTATCTCGTCGACCGATTTCGCCAAATTATACAAATCACCAGACTAATAGCCAAATTATACATATTGACATCCAATATGCAAACTAAAACAAAATCCTACTTTTTTTTTTTAACTAATGAATTTATTATTTTGGAGTTTTAGTGTTCACAATTGTTGTAATTTTTATTTTAAACAACAACAACAAATAAATAATAATTAGTAGAATATTAAAAAAATACAAATAAAAATCACTTAATGATGTTTTAAATACGTGTATCGTATTTAATGTCATTGAAGTTACATTCACGATCATCCATTATTGGCTCTTAATCTTATAATTTGGCGATAGTATTTTGGTCGATGGGATAACATAGTAGTACCTATCAAACATATCTTATTATGAGATATTGATGGGTTAATTAATAACCATCCTTCTAACAAAAATAATTTTAAAAAGAAATTAAAAAAAAATCCATGGTGATTTAAATGGTCACAATTGTTGAAATTTTTATTTTAAACAACAACAACAACAAAAAAAAATAATAATAATAATTCGTAGAATATTAAAAAATAGTAATAAAAATCACTTAATGATGTTTTAAATACGTGTAATGTATTTAATGTCATTGAAGTTTATTTCTCGATCATCCATTATTGGCTCTTAATCTTATAGTTTGGCGATAGTAATTTGGTCGACGGGATAACATAGTAGTACCTATCAAACATTTCTTATTATGAGATATTGATGGGTTAATTAATAACCATCCTTTTAATAAAAAGAAATTAAAAAAGAAATTTTCAAAAAAATCTATGGTGGTTTAAACTTTAATCGGATGTTTTTAAAATGTCAAAGCTACTTCCTATGTTCTAAGAATATCACTTTCTCAAATAGAAAAAAGTAAAAAAAATGTAGAAAATGTACCAAGTGGCCATAGTTACCCTTCTTCACCAAATTTTAAATTGAATACATGAATGAAATTTATGAAACATTTAAATTTACAATTGTTAGAACAAGTTTATGATTTCTCCAAAATTTACCAAAAATATTATTTTACTAGCTGTTCCGCCCGTCGTTGCCCGGGTTCATCAAAAAATAGCAAGAATTGCGAAAAAACTTTACAAATCATAATAAAAACCTCGAAAATTTTAAAAAATGCTGTACGCATTTCGTCTAAACTTCGTTGAAAAGAGATGGGCTAGAAAATTGAAGTTGGATTATTTTTACTAACAAACTATCTTACAAATCGCAAAAGAAAAACATTAAAAATCTCATAAAAATATAAAACAAAATTCAAAAATTGTGTTTCAAAATTCGAATAAACTTTGAAGAAAAGAGATCAGAATTTATTAAATTCGGGCAAAAATTGAACCTCTAAAAAATCGAAACGGGTTGCAAAGAAACGTAAACATCGCTTTAAAAATGGCAAAATTTTCAAAAATCACGGAACTCAAAATTTACTCTACTTGGATAAATGTTTTGAATCTAATTAATTTGATAATGTAAAAAGCATTGAAATACGAAAAAAAAAACTGCTAAAAAATCGCAATAAAAATCTTTAATCGCACAGGAGAAAATTTATCATATTAGCGAAGAAATTAAAAACCGAATTCCTTTTCCGCATCTGAAAAAAATCGCCGTGAACTCTTCAAAATAAGAGAGCAAAACAATTACCGTAAAGGATAAAAGTTTGAAACCAAACTCTTATTAGTCTAGAAATTTAAAATCGATTCCTTTGAAAAATGTTAAAGACTGAGAAAGCCCAAAAATTGCATTGAAACTTGTAATGAAAGTCGTAAAACATTAAAAAATTTCTAGGGTAAAAATTCACTGTTATAACATAAAATATTGTAATCAAGAAATTAACCATATTAACCAAAACGTTTGAAATCGAAATCTATTTGCGGATGTAAAAAAATCGCCACGGAACTTGAAGAATGGCTAAAAATTACATTCAAAATTGCGTTAAAAATAGCTAAATATTTGGAAGTCAATGCTTAAAAAAATAATATTAAGATCAGGGCGGGGGGGGGCGGGGGGGTTATGATCGAAATCATTCAAAAATTACAAACTGTACGCATGGAACGCCAAAATTATATTAAGAGATAAAACATTGCATTCGAAACATAACAACATTAAACAAAATGTTTGATATCAAAATTGGTTTCTGAAAGGCAGAAAATCACCAAGGAACTTAAAAAATAGCTGAAAATCGTATCGAAAACTATATTAAAAATCAATTAATATTTAAAAGTCATGGCTGTAAAAATTTAATATTCAGTCGAAAATATTGTAATCGGAAATCGCTCATGAATAAGGAAAAGTCAACACGGAACACCTAAAATCCCCCAAACTAACTAAAAATTACATTGAATATCGCATTAGAAATTGGCAAAATTCATAAAAGCGTGGAGAACAAATAGTACTATTTATGCTAAAAGTTAGAAACCGAAATTCTTTTACCAATGTTAACAACTGTTACAGAACTTGAAAAATCACTAAAAACAGACTAAAAATCAGTAAAATTCAAAAATCCGGACAAAATTTGCCATAGTAAGATAAACATTTATATTAAATTCCTGCGAACATAATTTACCATAATGGGACAAAACATTGAAATCTGAACTCTTTCATTAGTTAAAAAATATCGACACCAAACTTGCTAAACATTTCGCTAAACATTTTATGAAAATACAGAAAAAATCTGAATCATTGATGTCAAAATTTACTACATTAAGCTACAAATTATTTAAAAATTTCTTTTCCAATAGTGAAAAAATCGCCGTGGACTCGAAAACATCTAAAAATTGTATTCAAAAATGCATTACAAATCGTTTCAAATTTAAAAATAGCGGGGGACAACATTTACATTAATAGAGTAAAATAGTGTAATCTGAATTCTTTCTTAAATAAGAATGAAAAAATCGGCGCAAAGCGTGAGAAATAATGAAAAGATTGCTACAAATTGCATTCAAAAATCACTAAATTTCAAAATTCGTAAATGAAGTGTAAATGTTTAAAATTAATTTCCTTTTCGAAATTTCAAAAAATCGCCGTGGGATTCAAAAAATCAATACAAAACCATTGAAAAATTCATTAAAAATCGCTAAATGTAAATACATCCCGTGAATAAAAAAATATTCTAGTCGTGTAAAACGTAGCAATCATTCTTTTTTACATGAATTACAAAAAAATCGACGCAGAACACAAAATATATCAAAAATCACATTGAAAATCGACAAAATTAAAAAAAGGTAAATGGTGAAATTTACTATATTAGGCAAAAAGTTTGAAACCAAAATAATTTTTTTATTGTCAAAACACCACAGTGGTGGGGATCGAAAAAAATAGTACTAAATCGCATTAAAAAGTTCATTAAAAACGCATTGAAAAATGCACTAAATATCGTTAGTTATTTTTTAAATCGCAGTAATCAGAATTTCATCAAACGGATAAAACTTTCTAATCGGAAATCTGTACTATTTGATTATCTGGTTGACTAAGAAACTATCTGGGTCAAACCATAAGATTAAATGACAATAATGGCGGATAGTAAATTCCATATGCACTTGACATTAAACATTTTACATATGTTTGTTACGTCATCAAGTGATTTTTACTTCTTATTTTTATATGTATTTGTATTAATGTTTTTCTAAATTATCTTTTCTTTCATTATTTGACATAAAAATTACAGCAATTTGCATAATTTGGCTTGTTTCACGATTGATATAATTTGGCGAAATTGGTCGACAGGATAATCACGTAGTAAATGGAAATTCTTTATAGATAATAAAAAATCGAGACGCAACACAAAAATTCTTGAAAAATCGCGTTAAAAATCTCTAAAATTATATTAGATTAAAAGTTTGGAATCAATTTTTACTTCCGAGTATCAAAAAATCACCATAAAACTCGAAAAATTTCTAAAAATTGCATTGAAAAGTGCATTAAAAATCACAGGGGTCAAAATTTACTCTAATAGGGTAAAACGTTGTAATTGGAAATATCTCATGAATGACAAAAATTCGACATCAAACGCAAAAAATCTCGAAAAATCGCATTAAAATTAGCTGAAATTCATAAATCTTAACAGCTAAAATTTAATACATCAGCCTGAAAGTTTTAAGCAAAATTCCTTTTACTAATGTCGAATAATAGCGGCAAAATTTACATTAAATAATTCACTAAAAATCGAAACATCGCTGCACGAAATCCAAATAAATTATATTGAAAAGAGAACAAAATTCACTAATTTAGGTCGAAAGAATGAAACCGCTTTCATTTTCGCTAATGTGGAAAAATAGCCTCGAAACCCACTAAAATTCGCATATGAATTAAATTAAAAAAACTGAAAATCGGCCTTCAAGGTGTAAAATCTCATACATAACTTCGTGCAGCGGTCTCCCCAGAGCATCGCCAGTACTTTAAAAATTTTAACATGCGTTATAAACTACCTTAAAGTGTAAAAAAGATCTCCTTATTACATTTCCTAATTTTGTTCGCGCCCCTCCTTTCACGCACCCTGAAATGTGTCACACCATTCTTTTTTTACATTTTTTATCATGTATTATAAACCATTTTAAAATTTTAAATAAATCACATTGTTATATTTCCAAATTTTAACAAAATCGCGTTCTGTTAGTTCCATTTTTCACCACCAGCTAGCGTACTCTATTCTTCAAAAACTTTATCAAAACGATACTCTGTTAAACAACCTATCAGGTGATATATTACTCGAGGGGGTAGCGGTCTTAAGGAAGAATTTAAGATTTTTTATGAAATTGCTATTCGAAAATAGTGGTAACTAAATTTTTGACATTTTAGGTAAATTTCGCAACAAAAATACTACTTATTGCATTCTCTACAGCTCAAGATTTTGATTGAACAACTATGAAAAAAATAGATGCTAAACGCAAAAAATCTTGAAAAAGCGTTAAAAATCACATTGAAAATCGCATTAAAAATCGTTAAAATCTAAAATTCGTAACAAACACAAAATTTAGGGCTAAAAGTTTGAAACGGTTTTCTTTTTATCAATCTCAAAAAAAAAAAAAAAAAAAAAAAAAAAAAAAGAGAGAGAAAACACTAAAAATCGCATTAAAAATTCGTTAAAAATTCAAAAATCGCTGTACAAATTCCGAATAAACTTTGCTGAAAAGAGAAAAAAATTGCTATATTGGGTTAAAAGAATGAAACCGTATTTCTTTCACTAATGGGATAAAACTGCAAAAAGAACGCTAAAAATCGTCTAAAAAAATTATCAAAAAAAAAAAAAATCTTATCAAAAAATTGAAAATCGGGCCAGTGTTGCCAGATCAATTTTAGGAAAGTAGCACAAAATTTTTCAAAAGTAGCAAAAAGTAGCCCATGCTGCAAAACAGTGGTGCCATCTACTGGTACTTCCTGAAATTACTAAGTAATGTAAAAAAAGTAGCCTGGGGTGTTCAAAAGTAGCCCAATTCCTTACTTGTAGCCCGATCACAGACTTCTCACATAAGTAGACGCCACATTCCATTATTCTCGTGTCAAGGTTTCGAATCCAACATCTTTGGCGAAAAGATGCCTTTTTTGGCGGTGATCGCTTTATTGGCAACTTTCAGATTCCACAAAGAGAAAAGTAGAAGTGAGGTCAACTAAAGACAAACACAAGAATGTGAGTTTTGTCGGAAGAAAAACCGGTTTGGCGCGCTAAATCTGACCTCCGTCACGTGACGGCAGACAAAGATCCCAGCGTAAGAAAAGGTTGCCGATGTGCAGTCTAGTTATGAGAAGTCTGTGAGCCCGATCTGGCAACACTGCGAACTACAACCAAAATAATTTTGCCGTTGCCATTCCAAATTCCAAAGAAAAATATAGATTTAAAAGAAAGTTGCCAAATATTTTTCATAATTTACCCATAAGTATTTAAATATAAAGAAAGAAATAGAGAGAACGAGAGGAAGCTAAAAGTAGCAAATTGTAGCCCTATTATTTTTTTAGTAGCCCAAAAAGTAGAAAGTAGCCCAGATTTTAAAAAAAGTAGTCTGGAATGTTCAAAAGTAGTCCAATTCGCTATTTGTAGCCCGATCTGGCAACACTGAATTGGGCTTCGAGGTGCAAAACTACATGTATAAAAGTACCTTCCCTCCACATTTTGTAACTCTACGTACAGCAGACTCTTCAGAACAGCGCTGACACACACACAAACTAGTCTCTTTATTATTATAGATTAAAAAAAATAACATTCTATTAGTTCCATTTTCCACCACCAGGTAGAGCACTCTATTCTTCAAAAACTTTATCAAAACCATACTTTGTTAAATAACCTATCAGGTGATATATAACTCGAGGGGTAGCGGTCTTAAGCAAGAATTTAAGATAGTTTATGAAATTGCTATTCGAAAATAGTGGTACCTAAATTTTTGACATTTTAAGTAGATTTCACAAAAAAATACTACTTATTGCATTCTCAACAGCTCAAGTTTTTGATAGAACAACTATGAAAAAAAAATAGATGCTAAACGCAAAAATCTTTAAAAAACGTTAAAAATCGCATTGGAAATCGCATTAAAAATCGTTAAAATCTAAAAATCGTAACAAACACAAAATTTAGGGCATTAGGCTAAAAGTGTAAACCGATTTTCTTTTTATCAACCTCAAAAAAAATAGCCGCAAAATGAGAAAAAACACTAAAAATTGCATTGAAAATTCGTTAAAAATTCAAAAATCGCTGTACAAATTCCGAATAAACTTTGTTGAAAAGAGAAAAAAAAAATGCTATTTTGGGTTAAAAGAATGAAACCGTATTCCCTTCACTAATGGGATAAAACCGCAAAAATAACGCTAAAAATCGCCTAAAAATTATTTAAAAAAATCTACACAAAAAATCGAAAATCGGGCTTCGAGGTGCAAAACTACATGTAAAAAAGTACCTTCCCTCCACATTTTGTAACTCTACGTGCAGCAGTCTCTTCTGAACAGCGCTGACAGACAAACATCCTTCTCTCTTTATTATTATAGATAGATAGATACACGATGCAATGCGTGAACTTCAGATATATAACAATAAAAATGATTTAAAGTTTTAAAAATAAAACACTAGAAATTCTAATGTTTGAGGCTTGTAGATTCCAAATTGTGACACAAGCGTATTTTTAAATGAAATTTTAACATATTTTACATATTTGGAAAAAAGCATGTACCACTGCATCTAATATTGTAGCCAAGAACTGTATGTAACATTATATTTTGCAATAAAAGTACACATCCAAACATATATCTACACACAGACACACATACATATATATATATATACATTCGAGATAACTTGGAAGACAAAAAAAAAAAAAAAAATGCTGGCACACGGCTTCGCAAACTTTGAATGAAGCTACTTGCAATTAATTTAATGCATACATAGATCTTTTCATATGTTTTATTAATAAATAATTATTTCTTAAAATAATGTTCAAATAACATTATATTTTAACAATTTCTCTACAATTAAAACTCAATATTATTTTTTTTCTGAAATACTACAATAAATACTGTTTTTTTACATAGCAGATTATCTACAATACGGTATATTAAATAATAACCGATATAAATAAAATATTCATAAAATGAGTGCTTCGATATTTTTAATAAAAGCATCGCCATACGTAGCAAAATGTGCATAGAAATCATTTGATAGGTGGTAGCAACTATACGACGACGCCATCTGTTCAGATCATTATTAATAACATAGCTAGAGGATGATAGATTATGAAGGCTTTCATATACTAAACCAAAGTGTCGCATTTTGCGCGTTGTAAGCTGTAGAAAATGATGAACAACATTTATCATAGCAGTCATTTATCAAAATCTGATTCAGGAATAATAATTCATCCTTAAAAAAGCAAGTAAGGTACTCTTCTAAACAGATGTGTCTGCGATTAATACATAACAAGAAATATAAAAGTTATAAAAGCGTAAAAAACAAAAAGTAAAATATACTTACAATTATAATTTGTTTTACAGAATAATATGAAACTATTGTTTGATGATATAGTAAAACAAAGCATTTAAATGGATTTTTATATTTTATTCCTTAAAGATTAGCATTTAATAAAAATCATTTCAAAGTATTTTGAATTTTTGTTAAAAATTTTTAAAATTCAAAGGGAAGGTCTCCATACTAGACATACTCAGAATATTTTGAAAAAAAAAATACTAATTATACTACTTATGTGTGTAATAAAGGTTCACTCAAATTTAGCGGCAGAATACCTCAGAAATTTTGTAAAAAAATAAAATACTTTCGTATATTTGACGTGAAAAAACAAAAGCGTCATTCGATTTGGTGAACAACATTTTTTCTCGCCAAAAGTAAACGATTTTCATGCAACTGAAAATTGTTTGTTAATTGATTTTTAGAATTTTTGTAAATCTTATTTGATGAATTTAAACTTAAACAATGACAGAGTTTAATATATATATATATAATATTGTATTACATATATATATAATATTTTTGTATGGAAAAATATATTTTCATATATTTAAGCGTATTCCAAAATAAAGACTAAATGAAGAATGCTGCTGGAATGCATTTTAATATCGGATGATTTTTTGTTTCCATAGCAACGAAATTGAATAAAGAGTCTCAATAGGATTTAATTTAATTAATTTAATTTTCGTTTTAATTCATAAAATTTCACAGCTAATTTTTATTATAAAAATGTATAACATAAACTATAATTATAACAAACGGAAGCCCCCCCCCCAAAAAAAAAGTTACTTAAATAAATATTTGGAAAAATAGTTCAACATGAAAAATTTTTACCTTTAAAAAGTATTTGACAAAAAGTGTTTTTTGAAATTTTATTTCGACGCCAACTGGTGCCAAATAAACAAAATGTTCATTATTTTTCTACAAACGTTCTTTAGAGGTTCCGCTGAAATTTTTTTATAAACATATATATATCCAGTTTTATTTCAGAATTTCCTGAGTATGCATGTATGGAGACCTTCCTTGTCAGTAAGTTTTAAAATAGGTTAGCGCGTGTTCCTAAATTCAAACGAAAGATGTAACTTCATGTACAATCGTAGAAAAAAACGCCTTTTATTAATTATTCAACAAGCTAATGTAGAAGAAAGTTACTGATACCGAAATAATTGGACTCACTTCTATTAATAGTCTTATACGTCTGTCTGTTTGTGAAAAAAAAACCCCATAAGATCGGATAAATATTTTTCTTATTTGACGCAGAAAGACGCGAGATGAATATATAAGAAACAAGCTAATTTTCCGCTGTTCCCGGCTATTGCTGTCTTGAAAAACTATGACGTTAATTAGTGATAAAATTAATAAAAAACCACTTTTTTAATGTTTTTAATCTTAATCGGATAAAAAGCCGGTGCCAATTTAACTGAATTTATTTACGAGGTAAATTTTTAAAAGGCGATATATTTCGTCCTAATTAAACCACGAACGCGCAATTTGCACGACAAAATGTGAAATTAAATTGCTTTCCTAAATTCTAAAATTTTATTTTATAACCCGATTATTTCTCGAAATATCCTTAAAAATCGATTAAAAATCATTTATTTTATTTATTTCTCGGATCTTTAACAGAGGTTTGAAATCAAACTCCATGATTATCAAATTTTCACAGCAGCTGCTGTATCACGTGGCATCTGTTACTAGGAGATTATTGAAGTGGTCTTTAAATTTTTTTATGCATTACAGAAATTCGAAACTTGCATTCCTTACAGTTATTTTAAAAAGGAAAATAATAACTTTTAAGCAATCTAGGTCAAAAAATTATTTAAAAAATCAAAAATTAATTTT
The DNA here is from genome assembly GCA_964019185.1 of Maratus speculifer. NCBI lineage: Eukaryota > Metazoa > Arthropoda > Arachnida > Araneae > Salticidae > Maratus > Maratus speculifer. Next base: position 15,112,207 of record OZ025297.1, on the reverse strand, counting down.
TTATGCGATCCCCCGCTCCTATCAGTGACATTTAGTAAATCCCCCCCCCCCCTCCTACTCTAATAAGTAAGACAGAAAAAAGTCCCATTAATCCGCGATTAAAACTGACCGAGTAATAGCGGTTTAAAGTTGAAGCATCTTTTTTGAAGCAGAAAAGGGGCCAGTCACAAATTTGCTGGGAATAAAAATAAACGTCAGATATAAAATTTATCATTAAACGTTGAGAGTAAAATATTTTTTACAATTTTTTTTTATTATTTATGTTGATGTTTGCATATTAAAGCAAAATATACAACTTCTACTAAAACTATAAGTAAAAAAAAAATAATATATATGTTATTAAATTAAAATATAAAATGCAACAGACACAATTCGTTACAAAATGATACATGTTTAAAATCTATTAGATTACTTAACCTAATAGAATTTGGTGTAGACCTATAGAATAAATAAATGATACGCACCTGAACTCTTATTAATATTACATTGTCGTTGAATATAAATAAGTATGCTCATTAAACCTCGATTGGATATTTGGAAATGGGTTAAAACTTGAACACAGAATTTGACCTAGGAAAAATATGCAAACGAACGATATAAGTAAAATAAAAGCATATCAAAAAGTCCTTCCGGCAATGCCGGGAGGAAGAGGTAGCTTTCATATACTTATTCATTTTTTTATATTAAGTTATATAAAGCAAATATAGGAAGTTCAGAATAGTGGAACACGATTATGTAACATTGAATACTAGTTTTTGTCAATACTGAATATTAATAGAAATTTTTAGAAATTAGTCATCTTTTATTCAACCTGGTTTTATTTTAAGCGATTTGTAGAGTCGCCAAATTCCACGATATCCATTTTAAAGCAGCATGATGGATAAAAATAAAAGCAATAAGCTTGATCGAAATCTTAATTCATGTGAACATGCACACTCGCATCGAAATCCATTTATATGTACACGAGTGCTATCGCGGGCAAATTGACTTAAAAAAAAATGTCACCCACATTAGAAATTCAAACTGCTATATCCCAGGGGTTTTTCAAGGTAAAGACAAAGCAAAAAATACTTCGGAATTCATTATTAAGATAAATTGTTTAGAAAGAACCTTTTTTTAATTTCTAATTTTTTGTTTATTCATTATTATACATTTAAAATATTTTTGAGAAATTTAAATGGCCGCCATTTTGAAACAAGATGGCGGATAAAGTTGGACCGTGAACTCGGTCAAATCATTGGTATGTACCATGAACACACGGAGTTACATCGAAATCAGTTTATAAATATGCGTATTAACACGTGACAAATTTTAGACCGTTTCAAAATGTCAATCTCACTGAAAATTGAAAGTGCTAAAACTCAGCCATTTTTCAGGATATTGATGAAACAAAAATGCTCTAGAATCTTTGTATTAAAGTCAAAACACAAAAGAAAAATCTTTTTCAATTTTTTACTTTTTTTCTCCTAATTTTAAAATTTAAATAAAAAAAATAATAATATTTCCCCATTTTGAAACATGACGGTGGTTGGAACTGGCCAACGAACTCGGTCCAGGCATAAGTATGTCCTATCTACGCATCAAGTTTCATCCAAATCGGTATATAAATACGCGTGTTATCACGGGACGAAAACCAGATCATTTCAAAATGTGAGCAACACTAGAAATTAAAAGTACTATAACTCAGACATTTTTACAGACGAAACAAAAAGTGCTTTGGAATCTTTGTATCAAGGTCAAATGCATAAAAGAAAAATCTCTTTCAATTTCTTACTTTTTTGTACCTAATTTCAAATTTTAAATTTCTTTAAAAAAAATTAAATGGCCGCCATTTTTAAACAAGATAGCGGATGGAACTCGTTAACGAACTCGGTCCAGGCTTTATTAAGTACTATTTACACATCAAGTTACATCCAAATCGATTTATAAATACGAGTGTTATCACATGACAAAATCAGATCGTTTCAAAATGTCAGCCATACGAAAAATTCAAAGTTCTATAGCTCAATCATTTTTTAAGGTATAGACAAAGGAAAAAGTGTTCTAGAATTGGTGTTTTAAGATCTAACACATAAAATAAAAATATTTTTCAACTTTTAATTTTTTCGCATTTATTTTTAAATTTTAAATTTTTTAAACATTTTTAAATGGCCGCCATTTTGAAACAAGATGGCGGATGATGCTGGCCAACGATCTCGGTCGAGATATTTGTATGTACTATGTACATATAAAGTTTCATTCAAATCGGTTCATAAATACGTTAGTTATAGCATGACAAAAATTAGATCGTTTCAAAATGTCAGCCATAAGAAAAATTCAAAGTACTATAACTCAATCATTTTTTAAGATATAGACAAAACAAAAAGTGTTCTGAAATTGATGTTTTAAGATCTAACACATAAAATAAAAATATTTTTCAACTTTTAATTTTTTCACATTTAATTTTAAATTTTAAATTTTTTAATTTTTTTTAAATGGCCGCCATTTTGAAACAAAATGGCGGATGATGCTGGCCAACGAACTCGGTCGAGATATTTGTACGTACTATGTGCATACCAAGTTTCATTTAAATCGGTTCATAAATACGTTAGTTATCGCATGACAAAAATCAGATATACATATATATGGTTATATATATATATATATATATATATATATCAACATTTGAACGAAGGGTGGTTTTGGGGTCTGGGGGTCATGATCGGTGAAAATATACCAAAATTTTCTGGAAATGCTTTCCTCCGGACGGCTGCAATAGGTAGCTTTTTACTTTTTGTAATGAAAGCTACCTAAAAATAACCACCTTTTTATAATAAAATCATGAAAATTTAACAGTTAAAATTTGGCAGTGCAGGAAATGGACGTTCTTTACAATGTTTTAAGCAATTTGTACGCAGGTACACTAATTTCTAATTAGTTTAGTCCAAATCATAGTTTTCTATTTCAGAAAAGGGGTCTTATGACTCGGTCAATTTTAATGTTAGATAAATACGACCGTTTTTCTATTACTTCTTAAAGTGGTGGATAATTATTACTATCTATCATTTATAGGAACGGGACATCGTGTAATTTTTTTAAAATAATTTTCTTGTTCACCTAAATCGCTTAAAAACAATTCTTTATCCTTTTTAAAGCATTTTTGCATTTCCAACTATATGTATATGACTAACTGTTTAGAAATTACCTATTGGCAACGGTTGAGATTGAACACACTGTATACGGTATCTCTTTTCACTTTTATCTCTCTTCTCAAATAAAAATTAAATAATAAGTGTATATAATCGTAATTTTGGACTTCGAAACTAGTCTTCGGGTGGCTTGAACATACATCCTTAAATGAAAATATCCTCAAAAAAGTTTAAAAAATCAGGAAAAAAATAAAAGAAAGTGTCGCTAAACTATAGTTATGTTTTATACATAGGAGGTGTTTAAAGGTAAAAGTAAGGAACTGCGTAACAACCAACCAACAAAAATTCGAATATGCCACATTTGGAAAATATAGTTAAACATCGAGGGGCGTGATTGGAATATTCGACTTGATTGTATGAATACACTGGAGCCCGGTCAGGATGAAAGACCGAAGTAGGCACTTATGTGTCCCGTCTTAATAACACAATAGTGCGTATGAATACATCATGGATTTCCCATTGCAAAATTCGACGAATGAGCAGCAGCGAAATGTCTAATGGAAATCTTGTACAGAGAGAAATCTGGCAGCACCTCCCTAATTGTCCCTGCTACGTAACCGTCTAATTTTCAAATAGGGGTTTTATGATATCCTCGCACGCATTTTCACAATCATTTCTTTAGAGTGTTTCAGGTTTTTATTCTCTTTCCTAAAATTTTATGTTATAATTGCTTAAAGTTTTATTCACAAAAGTTTTCTTAACACAGATGATTAATTTCTGTTATGAAAACTCAATTACAAATACCGTGTGTATCTGAATACACTCATGCTCTGTATAATATGTAAATTGTGTTTTAATTCAAGTTACGACTGGGAATCTACAAACACTCATAAACAGGATGTTTATTTAGATATTTTCACAATAACAGGCTCTTAAAAATAGTTCTAATTAAAGTATTTTTATATACAGACGATTTATTATGTTTTTATAAACGAATTTTACGTCATTACCTGTTAGATTACTTTTGCTGAGAGATAAGTCAAAACATGTGCTGTAATTTTGTTATGAAAATTCATTTGAGACATTCTTCTTAATTATAATTATTTATGTCAATACCTTACTTTACACTTTTATTTTGTATTAATTCATGGTACGTTTGAGAATCACAAACATTTTTACTACTTCTACTACACTATAGGTAATATAAATGAAAATTTCAACATTGTAGTTAACAATATTGTGAAATATTAAAATTTTTTTTGCAAAAAATTATGTTCAGCGAATAATTTAATAGAATCAGTTATCAGTTCTTTTATTTTTTCTTCTATTTTATGAAGGATGAAACTTTTTACCGACTTCTACTTGCTCTTTAAGCACAAAAATAATTGTATATACCAATAAATCATAAGATTAAAGCAATATAATTCATTTTAAAAGAAATTAGAGAAAAGCTATTGTGCTCCTTGTATTTATTTTAGTCGTGATCATTTGTCATTAAAATATATATGTCGTTTACTTTCACATTTTCTAAGGAGTATAATTCCAGTTGAATAATGAACAATAATATCTGTAATAAGCAGTGTATTTTACGCTAGAAAAAATCGAAATTGATTTTTTTCTTTGTCAAATGGAAGATTCTAGATATATTGAAAAACGTTTATAGGATATTATATCATTACATCCTTTTTTTAAAAGTTGAAATTACGGCATTATCTGATTTGCTACAACGCATGCGTTAAGAATTGCAAAACCCTTTTTTTTCTTAACCTAAAAATAATATGATAAAATTAAAGCAATAATTGTTTTCTGAATGCAAGATATTATTAAAGTGAAAAATAATGTTGTCAGTCGAAATAGATAGGGGAAAAATATAAATGTATATTGTTCTGATTCATTGATTCGATTGAGATGTCTTAATTTTTTATATGCATTGAATGCAAAAGAGATTTTTTTAATGACCTCTCCAATAGTTCAGCAAGTGTTTGAATTATTTCAATATTTCATGCGGACACGAGTTTTATAAATGACACTTGATACAGTATTTTTATTTCGATTTTGGTGAATCTTTAGTCCCGTTGTCAGCTGTCTACTGAAAATGATGTTATTTTATCATTTTTTTATTAGAAAGTGTAAACATTAATTTTTATAGATTAAGACAGTTGCGGTAAGTTCAAATATTTCAGTTCTATCTTGATTATTTCAATTAATCAACTGATATTTATGTAAGGATTCCTGTTAAACTATTTACGATGGTTCAGTTATTTTTCATCGGCTTTAAATGAATTTTGGTCTGGTGCTGTCTAAGTCTTGTATAAATGTTAATCGCAACACAACGATGATATTTTAAAGATTTTTTTTTAGATTTTTGAATGAAATAAGTTTAGGGTTGAAATTTGATGTATCAACTTCGGCTATTTTTATCCCCCTGACCGCTGAGCAAAATGGCTAAATTGTAAAGTTTTTTTTACAGTAAGTTATCTGTATATATATAAAGATATTTACATAAAAAAACTACTCCTAGGAGCATAAGCCTTGAGTGTATTTAAGAAATCAAAATGTTTTAAGACTGCACTATAATTTTTAATTTATATTAATTTAAATAATGCTTCTGTCGATGGTTCTGCTTAGTGATTGGTTATATCAGTTTTTGGCGGTAAATGATTGAAGAAATCGATCATCTGTTATTAACTATTGCTAATTAAGATCTATTTATTAGTCAATATGACACTTTTAGCGAACAATGGCTGTAGCCACTTGTACATAATTTTTTTTCATTTCTTTTACTTACTAGGCCATTATTGCATATTATCAAAATTTATTATGCCGTCGGATTTTTTTTTTTTAAATCTGTTGATAATTATCGAAGGACCAAGAATTATTTGAGAGAAAACTGCGTTACCTTAAGGAAAGCCTTCAAAATAAAATGACTTAGAAGAACTTTGAATAAAAAGGTATTATATAGGGTAAAATGCTTCAAAACCTTTTCTAACATGCATTAATATACGTAATTTTGAATCAATAGTCCTCTTCTAAATATTTCGAATTTGTTTCCTTAAAAAGCTTCTTGGTACTGAGTTAGTAAATTTTCATCAATGAAGTAAAAATCTCCTCGTTCAGTCAAAAAAAAAAAAAAAAAATATATATATATTTGGCCAAAATAATTTATTGTTTAAGAATAGGGACTTAATTGTAACAGTGCATCATTGTCGCCGATGACACGGCAAAATAATTTTAAAACTCAAATATGGAGAAAAAAGGGGGTTACACTATTTATGCAAAAACACCGTTCGATAGCTGACAGGTATGCAAATTGTATCAATACTGCAAAAGCAGTAGTTTTAAAGTCCAACATCCGCCAATTGTTCCAAGAACTTCAGAAATATCTTAAAACGGAAGACTGCCTTGTCATTCTTCTTGAGTCCAGATGAATTTGTAATGCGAGCGAAAGCATTTTTCATTCTAATAAAAAAACGGGCAATGTTTTAGGATCCATGTCAACCCATTCTGTTGGTACAATGGGTCTTAAACCATTTTCCCAATCCAATCGTTTAGGACCCATTTAACCATACTTTCATTCTGATGATTAAATTAAATAAAAATTTTAAATGAAATAAAAACAGATAAAGAAAAAGAAACTATATCCATAATAGAAATTTTCAATGAATAAAAATAGGATATTCGGAAGGATCGTTTACAGATTGATTATGAAATTTTATTATGATCATGAAACAAGAGATTTTTCTAGGCAGCGGTTCCCATTCTAAATTATATGACTCCAGATCGGCCAGACTTTTGCCTAGCTCAATTAAAATAGTCAGTAGATATTTTGCAGACAACAATCCATTATTTTATGATGCTTTAGGTACGAAGAAAAAAAAGAAAACGGCTACTTTATGCTTTATTTTTAAAACAGTGAATAAAGTCGGTGGTAAAGTCTAAAGGAAAAGCGGAGAAATAAACCCTATAGAAAGAAATTATAAGTAAAGTGAAGAGGGTTAGCAACAATTTTGAAATAAAAATAAATATGATGCTTCTACCTCAAAATACAACAAAAAAACTGAAACAGGTCGGAGTTAATTGGTAAAATTTCGTCCGTCGAGAATTCTTGGGTGGAAAATTGTCCATATTTCGAAGACAATGTTAAAGAAACATACTGTCATCAAGAAAGAAAACATTTTCCGGAGGAATAATTTTCAATATATTTAGGAAAGATGTTGGCTTCGATGGCAGTCTTTAGGCGCATCTGGAAGTTTCCTGAAATAAAATGCGTGATTTTTTGACAAGAGGGATTCGTTTATTTCCCCAAATAATTCACAAAAACCAGTAAACCTGGAATTAGTTTATAAATCACATAATAAAAATCTGAAATATTAGATACATTTTGCACAATCGTATTCAGCGTCACATTAAATGCTTTATAGGTCATCAATGTGGAGAGTATGCTATGATGAATTCATTTGAACTTAAGATAAAATATTACTAATTTAAAATGATGAGAGAAAATATTAACATTCATTAGTAGTAACTCATTAACTACTGCAGCTTTTATCACCACCTCCAACAACAACAAATCACAATTCCGTACATTTAAAAATTGTCCGTATATAATGTACAGATAACATATGCTATGTAAGTAAAATTTCACTTTCCATTCACCAGATTGTAAAATTCTTTTATGACTGTTTAAATAAAATCAGATTTGCAAGTGAAAATAACCCAAAAGTAGTACTGTTGCGATACATTTTAGATCTTCAGCTGGTTGTATGCTTAGATAAAAAAATATTTTATATAAAAAGAATATAGCCCAGTGTAACTGATGGTATTGAGCTCACAGGCTATGAATACTAATTGTACAATACAGCCTTATATTTTCAAGGGTTAATTCTGTTCGAAAAAAATTAAAAAGAAACAGCTCTCCCCTTTCCCCCTTTTTATACATAATCATTGAACCTCCTAAACTATCAAGGGCATGCTTTATCCTTTAAAAATCTATAACCAAAATTCAGAGCAAATCGGATAAGTCTTAATAAAAACCCATTTAGCATTTATATAATTTAAGATGAGTTATCCCCCTCTTTCATACTTAATTATAAACTTCCAAAACTATTCAGAGATTTGAACGAAATCTGACAATTCTGCTTGAAAAATCCATTTACATAAATTACGGGGAGGGGCATTAGAACCCCCGTTCCCCCTATTAATACATATTCAATGAACACCTAATAGCAGTCACGGAATCGCCTCATATGAATGATCCTATATCTAAATTTTGAACAAAATCTATTAATTCTACATGAAAAACCCATTTGTATGAATTAAGGCGAGGGGCATGAGCTTCCCGTTCCCCCTCTTATACACATCGAATGAACTTCAAAAACTAATCAGGGAAGTGCCTTATCAAGACATACCTATATACAAAATTTCAAGTGGATTGGATATTTTTATCATGAGTTATCGCGTTACGCACGAACGAACATACATACAGAATGATCGGGCTTATAAGATCTCAGGCTATGCTAGTCTGTGAGCTAAAAAGGAGGCCAGCTGAATATTTTTTTTCTCTATTTTATACCTTTAATGACTTGTCTTTCCTTTTCTCACTCTGTAAATTATACCTTTTCTCACATTATTTTGAGCACCGTAACAACGGTATCTACAATATTTCAAAATCAAAACTATTATAAAAATATTCATATGATACTTGTATTTGAAATTTAAGGCAACAATTCCAAACAGTAAATTCCTTACGTGTCAAAAGAATGAGCACAAATCTCTTGATTATTTTTGCAAAGGTTAATTCCAATGTACAATGTAAAAAAAAAAAAAAACACATTTAACAATCAAAATTGCAATTTAATTTCCAAATTACTTTTTAATGAATAAAATGCAAAAAAGTCCTTTTTTTTCACCCAAGTGAATGTAAATGAAGTAAAGATGAAATATACAAGTATTTTGAGTATTTTGGAATAATGTAACACACAAATTGTAAGCTAACATAAAACAAAGTTATGTATATTACTAGCTGTCCCGCTAGGCGATGTCTGGGCGCATAATAATATTTTATATAAACATAGAATTTTTATCACAGCCCCTTACAGAGAGAGTATAGGCATAGTGTGTGCAAATTACTATAACGCCTAATATTGTTCAGCTGGAACGGTGTGTAAATTCACAGGACAAGGTTTTGAATTTTTATTTATCTCAAACATTAAAATCTTTATTTCAAAATAAATTAATGAATTCACGTAAACTTTAATTATCTTTTCAATACCATAAATTTCAATTTATCAACTTTAGATAAAAAAGTAATTACAAATAACATCATAAACTATAATACTAAAAACAAAAATACCAAAACTGCAAGTAAATACAACTATATATATATTTTTAAAGAGGTACAAATGTAGAAAACTTATTTTCTAATATAATAAAGTCCGATCATAACAGAATAGTGCAATAAAATAAAATAAACAGATTTAAGCTTCCACCCACGTCTCTAAAAATGAAATTACATTTTGTTCAGTTTAAAAAATCTGCAAACAAAGGAATTTAGCATTGGTTGTTTGCATTTCTATCCAAACAGACTTTATTGTACACTACTTCTGGTAGAGACCCTTCACTGGAAGTATAAGCATAATGCGGACTCATTTTACGGCGAAAATTGTATCATTTTTTTACCTTTGCACACTTTTATTACGCCATCTAGTGAGAATTTCTATAAGTGAAAGAAATAATGTTATTGGTAAATTTAAAAAACGCTTAAAATTGAGAAAAAAATCGAATGGATGATAAAAAATGTATTTTTTCAGTAATATGTATGGAAAAATAGTTGTTTATAAAATGAATTTGCTTCTTTAAAATCATAATAAAAAATTAATTCATGTGTGAAAAATTCAGATTTAAATATATATTCGATGTATAAACAACATTTTTTTTCGGCTAGTGCAAAGAGAACATATTTTGAAAATTGATTTATTTGAAAAACTTCTGCTAATATAATACTTGCGCAGACGCTAAATGAAGCAGAAACAACAACTGCATCAAAAACGGGTTATACTAGATTTCTTCTGTGTGACTTTTATATCTCCTGTCCAGATGTTGTCGAAGTTTAATACTTCAAAACAAAAATACTTGCAATAAAACAGAAACTATTAAAATACTCAGAAATAAGTTATTCCTTTTAAATTCAATAATTCTACAATTCTTCTACTTTCAAAATTTCTGTCATACAGTACACATAAAATAAAAAAATATTTGAATATCCCTAAATATAGGAAAATTTCATTTACATACTGATATTAATACCGTATTTTTATGTATTATGTTCATTCGTATTATGAAGTATTTAGCTTTATTTCAATATAATCGAATTTATTTTATAGATTACCTGTATCTGAACGGACAAGAGATACAAAAATAGCATTAATATATCATTTCACACACGATTATAAAATCGTTCTAATTTAAGCACTCTTTAGAAATTCCTTTTGTACAGGAACCACTGAATATAATTCTCACAATTTAATATTTTTAATTTTATGTTTTTACCTCAAATTTTCGACACTATTAACATTTTAGGAAATAAAATTGCTTTTACTAATGAGACATAAAATCATAGAAATAGGATTATAGCAAAAAACTCCCTGATATATGTACCCTTAGTGACCTAATAGATCAATCATTCGAAAGGAAATTTCAGATTTAGTTATTTGGAGGTATCCATTCAAAATCATGATGATTTAAAGCAATATAGTTCTTATAGATACGGTTACAGTAAAAATGTAAAAAAAATCGAATGGAATTATTATATATATATAAATTCATATTTCTAGTACAAATTCATCATAACATTGAAAATCTATACCTGGAGGTTTAACAGTACACGCTCGACTAAAATTGCCAGTTTATTATCGTAACTCTCAGTCCTAATCTGTACATGTGTAACGTCATATTAAGCACTTTAAAAAACATGATTACACTTTTATTTTCACAATCAGCACGCATTTGTTTGCCGGACCGACTGACTGCATATAACATCTTAAAAACTGCCTTCCCAATTGATTTGACTTTTAAAAAAATAATATTTACACGATTTTGATCATTTAGATTTTCATGAAAATCCATTCAAAAAATAAAAATATATTAATGAAAGTTTTCTTAATTCTATAAAATCCTAAAATACGTAATTAAATCAATGATATACAATTATCTTTTAACACAATCAAACTTATTGCCTCAAAAACCTAAACCGTCAAACCTCAAAATTGGTAAATTTATCATACGAATCATATATATCATCATATCATCTGGGTTCAATTCCCCGCACCGGCAATTTTTCGCGCTGATGGAAAATTCAATACATATGATAAACTTACAATCAGTTTGACTGTGTTAAAAAATAATGGTACATGAACGTACTCATCGTTATATTAAGTTCCATTACCTGCGGTTTATTCTGTCGAGCTGTTTAAATGACAGACCAGATGTTATGACCAATAAGGTTGTCTGAGCGAAAAATGTCCGTCGTTTATCGCCCTGTGAGCATTAACTGTAAATCATTGGCTTTGTAAAGCAAGGATTTGGGTTCGATACTCCGCGTGGAAATTTTTTCGCTCAGTTGGAATTTATTAAATCCGTATCAATCAATGATGTCCCATAATAGGTAATAATTTCAGATTTCCATTGTGGTTACGTCATTTTTAAGATAGAGTAATATTTTCCCATGCTTACCCCTTTTTTATCCTTTTGTATATAATCGCAATAAATTTTGTATTTATGCTATTTTGCATAAAAATGAAACAGCTATTGAACCAAAATCTGAATATCTATAAAACATGTTATACTAAAAATGCATCTCATTTGAAGCATCTTATGTGAAATTGTCAAGTTGTTTTTGTTGGGAAAATGTATAATAATGGTAAAAAATGTATTTTTAGTGGTTAGAAAAAAATATTTTAAAAATTCAAGTCAAGAAATGATAAACATGCAAATTTAGTGGTAATCTTTTTAGGTAACTGTATATTTTTGTTTTTTTCTCAATTCTAATAACCATTGGACAAAATACTATTAATCATAATCATCTATAAGGCTTGAAAAGGAAAATTTGTTAGAACGCATGAAGAAAGTCTTTTGAAATGATTTCTTTTTTAAATGTTATCTTTCTATTTTCAGGAAGCTGAATTCATGTGTAATAAAATATTAATAAATTTATATAATGCGTTAATGTGATGATTCCGGGTTTCTCATCCTCCAGAGAAACGAACTGAACGCGACCATGCTAGGCGTAAGTAAATATTCCGATAAACATTTGCACGAGGGGCTCGGACAATGAAACATTCTATACCGTATTGATGCTGTCTGAGCCCAGATGTACACATTGTGGTTCATTTTCTTTTACACCTTTAAAAATCATCCAATCATAGTATTTTAAATTCTAAATAATTAATAAGGAATTAACAGTAATCAAGAGCTTTCATATATTGACTTGTTTAATAATAATTTGTTTTGAACCGCCATTTATTGACAACTAGCTGACCCGCCCGGCGTTTCAGGGTTCCGAAATAATAATATTAAAGGAACATGAAATTTGTGATTTTATCTCTAACTCGAAATGTGTGAAATTACGCTGTCAGAAATACACGGACACAGACTGTGTAAAAAACTTGTTTAAAAAACGATCAAAAAATATTTAGCGGTGAAAATATTCAAAAGGACTGCAATGGAAAACGGGAGAGGAACTACTCAAGTAATAATTAAAATTTTGAAAATCTCTATGTCAGATACATTGGGAGAGACTTTGGGGTACTTTCAAGAAACTTTTGAGCCTCATAAGCGCCGCAGATTTTGCTAGCCATGCACAAAAACATACATGCACACTGACAGTGCGTTTAGTTATTTTATTAGTGTAGGTTACTGTGGATATTCAAAATAATTCCTTTGTCGCTAATTCATTAGATTTATGGTTTTTGCCTTTTAGGTAGCTTTCATTACAAAAAGTAAAAAGTTACCTATTGCAGCCGTCCGGAAAAAAGCACTTCCAGAAAATTTTGGTATACCGATCATGACCCCCAGACCCCAAAACCACTCTCCGTCCAAATGTTGACATATATATATATATATATATATATATATATATATATATATATATAACCATATATATATATATGGTTATATATATGTGCCATGCCTGTGATAGCACCCATGTGGAAAATGTTTAATCAAAATAAAAGTTTTAGTTTCTCCGATCTGCATTGTAATCAGAGATTAGTGTACCGACTCTGCGTCATATTCAAATTTCCTCCTTGCGCCCCAATCGAGTTTTTTCTATGGGGGGGAGGATTCCCAGAACGGTTTTTTGTGTGCCAATAACATGTCCGTTTCTTGTGATACACGTACGATTCCAACGCTCTTTAGCGTTTTCGCATGCGCTGAGCATTTTGCGATGAAAAAAAGGGTGTTGCCATTGGAAATTTTCGAGTTTATGTAACTATAACCGTAACCGTGAGCGCCATTTTGTTGCCTTTAACAGAATCTCGAGCGCATACCTCTGAATAGATATATCTGAAATTTCACCTCGATCGGTTGAGCGGACTGGCCGCTAGAGCACCATACATCGGCAAATTTTTTTTATGACCACGCTGTATTGCTAGCATATATATCGCGACATTTACCCTTTCTTTTTTCATGATGTGATATTTTAGTTGTGATGTTAAATTACAGTTTACATAATAGATATGTTATAGTCAACAAAAATCAAAGAATAATACATTTTGATTAACAAAATGCAAAAATCATAAAATGATTTTTGTTTCCTTTTAGTCAGAAAAATAATTTTTTCATGTCAAATTTGCATGATTAGTTTTTCCAGCAAAACGTTGTACAGCTCTGAATAGAATTTTAAGTGTTTTGACGTGAACTTAAATTTAAAAAGAAACAGAAACAAAGCCTATACCTTTGTCAACCAGACGTTTTTCTTAGTTTCATTCATATTTATTTATCATTTAGATTTTTGTAATTTAATAATAATAATAATAATAATAATAATAAAACAGCCATTGACATTTTATGATGCCATGCTTAACCGAAAATCGAAATTAAAATAATATCTTGTAATTCAAAGGCTGAAAGTAGCAGTGCCACAAAACGATTACTATTTTTTAATACAAGTCCTATGATTTCATACCTATCTTCATCTTGTTCTCTCTGCTATATTTTATCTTCAAGATTAAAATATTTTGAATATTGATTATTCACATTTCCTCATTTTTGACAAGGAATATAAACTAGCATATTATATAACATTAAATTATTAGGTACTACATGATTATCCCGTCGACCAAATTTGCCAAATTATACAAATTGCCAAACTAATAGCGAAATTATACATATTGACATAATTTTTATTTTAAATAACGACAAAACAAATAATTAGTAGAATATTAATAAAAATACAAATAAAAAGTCTAAATAAATATAACTTAATGCCGTTTTAAACACGCGTGTCATATTTAATGTCATTGAATGTGAAATTCACGATCATCAATTTTTGGCACTTAATCTTATAGTTTGGCGATAGTTTTTTGGCCGACGGGTTAACCAAGTAGTACCAATTATTATTACGTTGAATGAAATGCTATTTAATCATGTTATCATAATTTCTTCCAGTGTTCGTTAATGTAATTATTTTGTTCATATCAAAATCATTATCATGCTACAATGTCTTCCTATTTAAGATATAAGAATAAGCCAGCTGTGAATGACAGTCATTTTTCATTTAATAACGTCATTGTTGGAAAAAATATTTTTCTTACCACAGATATTAAGTGATCGCAAAGAGCTCTTCAATACATCAAATGTGTCAACACTATCGATTAAATGATTACGCGAAATCTCGAACAATATTAGAAGAAAAGAAGAAAAATGATAATACCCAAAGGCATAGTTTGACATTTAAAAAAATATGTAATATTATTGCCAGAATATAAATTATTACTCTTTCAATAAATAAATTTCTTGTAAATTAAGGAATAACCTGTGAGTTAGAATACGTTTTATAAGAATTTCTACAAAATTGCAAATTTGCATTTTTACAAATAAATTTAATAAATAAAGCTTACAACAAAACATTTAAACTGAATGTTTATATGATTTTCTTTATGCGTACACTGTAAAAAAAATTCAAGAGCTTACTAAAAATTTCTTATTAAACTTGTATTCCACAGCATTTTTTAGTAACCATTACAAACTTTTTTTTTGCAAGTGAAACAAGCATTTCTTTTGTAAACTGAACAAAAGAATTTTTTGTATAACTAACTTAAAAATTTTTAGTATGAGCCACCAAGCAAATTTTAGTAATGGCTCCAAAATTATTTTTAATAACCAAAAGCAGGAGCTTCCTTCGAGTTGCATCCAGCCTTCTGAAGCGGAAGATTTTCGGTAAAACCGCAATAGATGGCAGCACCAAACATTCCTACCCGCTCCGACAGAATTTTCATAATCCCTATATTAACGAGACGCTACATGCATTCGGGGCGTATTTGGCGGTGGCAAGTTTCGAACCCGGGACCTTTTAGCCTGGAGTCCGTTACTATAACCACTATGCTATCAAGGCCACACCAACTGAGTTTTAGTAAGAGCTATTAAAAATATAAAACTATTAACTCTTATTCGTTGCTAAATTTTTTCTAGTAATTCTTACAGATCTTTTTGTAACCGACTAAGATTACTAAACATTTTTTAGTAATTACAAGGATCACTAAATTTTTTTTAGTAGATCGGCCCTTTTTTTTTACAGTGTAAGTATTATGAATTATTATAATGCTTAACTACTTTTGAATGTATAATGTGATGCCCCCTAATGTGATAATGGTACTTCGAAAATTGTAATAAATAAATCGTATATAATTACTATACAGGGAGATAACAGAATTTGATTTAATGAACGAGAACATTTGTCTGCATTTAAAATCTTTTCTTAAACAAAAATTCACATTCTAATACACATTGTTCGCCCTCATGTATCTTAAATGCTGTAAAAAATCCTCAAAGTGCTTACATGTTTCTCCTTTTTAACTTTGAAATTTAAATAACCTAATGGGCGTCAAAGTGTACAATATGTCAGTTATATGTACATGCAGATTAAGAACAGAAAACGCATTTTCAAATCAGAGTTATAAGACTTTATACGCATTTTGGCGACTTGGTGATTTTAGATTCTTTTTGGCGGAAGATGAATGTCCTAAATTTAGAGAAAGAGAATTTAGATTATTTAAGAGATAATGTCATATGATATTTTCATTATATTGTATTAAAATTATGTTCTAATGGATTAATTGGATAGATTAAAATGATGTTTGTCATGGATAATTTGTTTAAATAAGCTGTGTTAGAAGAAATTTTAAATTCTGTCCTATCCTCGAACAATATTTTTTTTTTATTAGATATGTACATAAGCGTTTAAATGCACAAAAATTGAAAAAACAAAATGTCTCTAAAATTATTAATTTTATAAAACGGTGAAAGACTACCGGTATATAATCGACAAAGAGAATGTAGATGTATGATTATCAGATTCGATATTTTTAATTTGATGAAAAATCTGAAAAACTGTATATAGATTGAAAATGACTAACATTCTCAATCCTGATGTCTACTGGAGGCAACACTAAAAAACGTATCATTAGTTTAAATGCTTCAAAAATTGATAAAATTACTTTTAGACTTTAAATAAATGTGTGCATATTAGAAGAATCAATTTGTAGGGTGTATCTAAACTACTGGGCAAAACTTTAAGGGATGATAGTACACATCA
Organism: Maratus speculifer; assembly: GCA_964019185.1. NCBI lineage: Eukaryota > Metazoa > Arthropoda > Arachnida > Araneae > Salticidae > Maratus > Maratus speculifer. The sequence continues at coordinate 15,095,269 of OZ025297.1, read as the reverse complement.
AGACAAAAAACATTCAATGGGAAACTAAGGATCCCAAATGTTTTCCGAAGGAGATAGGCGACATCAAAGTTTAGGGTCCAAAATTTGAAATCATTATAAAAAACGGAAAAATTGGTCGATTCGTTTGCGGTTTTCACGAAAACTATTCTTTATGTGAGTATTGTCTTGAAAATAAATTATAAAGATAAATTTAAAAAAATACCGATAGAGGGCGCTTTAGACTTTGGAGTAACGAAGAACTGTTTTTTACCGTTATTTTTTGCATCGCATTAAATTTTTTATAGAAGTTTAGACATAAACTTAAATTTTGAGCTCAAAATCTGTGGTTAAGTAGCGTAAAATGAACTGTGTTAAATGGGAATGTGTAGGTTCAAATTTAGAAGGATTATAAAAAACAGAATAATTGGTCAATTGATTTGCGGTTTTCACTAAAATTATTTTTTATGTCAGTATTGTCTTAAAAAATATTTATAAACGGCTATTTCCATGAGTACTTGTAGTGTAAGACACAGACTACGATTTTTGGCTACCAGTATTACAGAAGAAAAAAAAATGTGATTAATTTTATTGGCACATTCTCATTGATTGAATACGTCCAAGCCGACTTTTCGAAAATAACGGTGGCTAACAAGCATAGCAATTAATAAGTTATGTGACTTACACTACAGAACCCATGGAATTAGCCAAACATAAATTTCAAAAAATGTCGATAGAGGGCGCTTTAGACTTTGGAGTAACGTACAGCCATTTTTTACCGTTATTTTTTGCATCTCATAATTTTTTTAAGCTTAGACATAAACTTAAATTTTATACTGAAAATCTGAATCGTTGAGAGTGGTTAAGTAGCGCTAACTGAACTGTGTTCAATGGGGGTGGGAGGGTTCAAATTTCAAATGATTATACAAAACGGAAAAATTGGTCGATCCGTTTGTGGTTTTCTCTAAAACCATTCTTTATGTCAGTATTTCCTTAAAAATAAATTTCAAAAAATTCCGTCAGAGGGCGCCTGAAACTTTAGAGTAACCAACAACAATTTTTAACTGTTATTTTTTGTATCTAATTAAATGCTTGCAAAAGCTTACACTTGAGCTTTGAGCTCAAATTCTGAATCGTTGGGAGAGGTTTAAGAAGCGCAAAATGAGCTGTGTTGAAATGTTACCCTGCCCACTCTACGAACACAGTTCAATTTTTCGCAACTTAATTACTCACAACGATTCAGATTTTGAGCTTAAAATTTAAGTCTAAGCTTTTAAACATTTATTTAGATTTAAAAAAAATAACGATTAAAAATAGTGGTTGGTTATTCTGAAGTTTAAGGCGCCCTCTAACGGAATTTTTTGAAATTTATCTTTAAAATTTATTTTCAAGGAAATAAACAAGGACATTAAGAATGGTTTTAGAGAAAACCGCAAACGAATCGACCAATTTTTCCGTTTTTTATAGTTATTTGAAATTAGAACATCCCCACCCCCATTGAACACAGTTCAGTTTGCAACACTTAACTACTCTCAACGATTCAGATTGTCAGCTCAAAATTTAAGTTTATGGCTAAGCTTCTAAAAAAAATTTATGAGATGCAAAATATATAGGTAAAAAATAGTTGTACGTTACTCTGAAGTCTAAAGCGCCCTCTATCGACATTTTTAAAAATTTATCTGTATAATTTATTTTTAAGACAATACTGACAAAAAGAATAATTATAATGAAAACCGCAAATCAATTGACTAATTTTTCTGTTTTTATAATCATTTGAAATTTGAACCTACCCACTCCCATTGAACACAGTTCAGTTTGCGCTGTTTAACCACAGACTTTGAGCTGAAAATTTAAGTTTATGTCTAAACATATAAAAAAATTTAATGAGATGCAAAAAATAACGGTAAAAAATAGTTGTTTGTTACTCCAAAGTCTAAAACGCCCTCTATCTGCATTTTTTAAAATTTATCTTTATAATTTTTTTCAAGACAATACTGACATAAAGAATAATTTTCGTGAAAACCAATTTTTCCGTTTTTTATAATCATTTCAAATTTTGGACCCTAAACTTTGATCGCGCCTATCTCGTTCCGAAGACGTTTGGGACCCTTAGTTTCCCATTTAATGTTATTTGTCTTGATCTGTACTATCACCCCTTAATGTTTTGCCCAATAGTTTAGATACACCCTGTATAGATTGATGCATGTTTGGAGAAATTTTATAATTGTTCTAAACTGTTTTTTTATAATGAAGCGTAAAATTTGTCACAATACTGAGGAGGTTAAATTATGTTTATTCTAATGCGTTAAAGTAAATGAATTTCAGAATCATTATAATATTCGGTAGCTTAAATGCCGAATCAGGTTACAGAATAACACCGCTAGGGTACTTTTTTTAACGCAGCTCTTAAATCCCATATTTTAAATCTATTTTGACATTTTTAAATTCTTTTATATTGGAAGAAGATCAAAAGAAAGAACTTTGTTTATCTGAATGACTATTTTATTTTCAATATATGCATGCAAAGGGATAGAATTTTTTTTATAAAAAGTGAAAATGTAAGAAAAATTTCTATCTATTTCAAATTCAATCCGTTTTAATGCAAATTTTTACAAATTAAAGATTTTTTTCAAGCAGTGCAACAATACTAAAACAAATTCAGACAATTCAATGAATGAGCTGTAAAACTATATATACTCATGCGAAATATTCGAGCTATGAATAGGAATTACTTGAATTAACAGAATCAGAAAAAATTATAATTTAGAAGTATTCAGATATATATAAGCATACTATGTTCTATATGTATATTGTACAGTCATGGGAAACAAGTTGAAAAAAACCCTAATAATTACCCAACGACCGAAACTGCGTCAACCTTATTATTGTTAAACAACAAGCTGAATTTAACATGACACTGAATTCAACATGTCAAACTGGTTAGAATTGTTTTTTTCAAATGGATATTGCAATTTGTTACTTTCGAATTCATTTTTTTTCTTTTTTTTCTATTTTTAGTTTACATTAGTTGCTATTATTATGGTTTAGAAACTATTACATGCCTGAATATTGTCAAATATGAAAAAAATCACATTATATTTTAAACAAAAAAACTGTAGTTTTACAAGATTCATTTATTTATTTTTTACTTTTTACATGTGCTTGTTAAATTATCAATACTAAATAATTGAAAAAATAAATAAATCGCTTACAAATACATTATTCAATATAGAGGGAAAAAATCACAATTTTCTAATGACAAATAAGATGTTTGTGATGAAAAGTATAGCAAATTCAAAATTTTATTTTCTTATTACGTAATTGATAATGATAGGAATTACATATATGATATTATTATTTTGACTTTCTACATTGCTGTAAAGAAGACATTATATAACTGTACATTGTATAATGAAGACACATACATAACTGTTATTTGCATTTCTACAAAGTATTTACGATACACATGCTAAGGCTAACAGTTACTACAGTATATTTGATTATGAGCGCTTTAAATTTATTTTTTAATCAATTAAGTAACGTAAAAAAAGAAAAGCTTCCATTTGATGGCATTGAGATCAGTGGGAAGTAAGTTTTAAAAATAAACCTAGAATTCAGAACATACCAAACTGAAGCAAATCAGATAATTCTAGGTGAAATGCCCATTTATCTATATTAAACGTTGATGTACCTCGGAACTTCATCTACGATTTAAAAACTTCATTCATTTACAAATATCGCTACATTTCTATTCAAGAGAAGCTGAGATAATGCTAGAATATTCATGGTAAATTTTAATATACACGGTAACTTTGCTACGTCAAAATAATGTCTAAATCAAATAAGTATCAATTGTAAATTATTAGTCCATATTATTTTTCAGCATTATTTTATTAATTTGTCGATATTCTGTGAGATAAAACCACATAAAATCTCTGATATAGCTATTAAAAAATAAACCATATGCAATTATTTGTAAATCTTATTATCATCAACTGCTTAAATCTAGTATATCTAATAATAACACATTCCAAAAAATTAATGATAACTTACTTGCCAATAATCGTAAAATTAAAGGATTCTATAAATTATTAGACATTAACCCTACTAACTTTAAATATCCTTATTTAGTCCTTATACCCAAATTTCATAAGCATCCTGTTAAATTCAGAACTGTTACAATTGGTTGCAATACTTATAATAATGCTGCTAACAAACTTCTATTAGTAATTCTTAATCAAATATATAATATTACAAAAAAAAAAGGGATAATACACATTGCATAAAAAATAGTTATGAACTGGTCCATATTATGAAAAATCTTAAATGTATAAAAAATATCACTACCTACGATTTTAAAGATTTATTTAATAATATCGATTTATCGGATTTACATAATATCATAAATGAGCTTTTTAAAAAATATCAACACGTGTTGGATATATCACATAATATCGATTCTGATTATTTTCATACCTTAACTAATTTTATTATCTATAATAATTTTATCATGTATGATAACAATATATATATTCAAAATGTTGGTATACCACAAGGTGGTAGTACATCCAGTGTATTATCTGACTTATACTTATATTTCTATGAACGTCATTATTTAAATAATACAATACATTTATATCGATATATAGATGATGCAATTTTAATTGATACTGATAACACCTGTATATCTCAATTCCCTGTTGATTATCCTTCTAATCTAGAACTTTCAAAAAACCTACTTTTTAATAATACAATCAATTTCTTAGATATTAAAATTATATTAAAAGAGAACAAATTTATAACTGATATTTATGACAAAAGGCAAGAATATAATTTTAAAGTTAATACCTTTACTAATTTTAAATCGTGTCTTCATAATTCTGTATATCGTAATATAATACTTAACCATTTATATAGAATAAAATGTCTATGTTCTTCCAATTTAATTAATACTAATATTAAAAAGCTTGTATATGATGCTATAAATAATGGTTATCCTAAAAAATTCATATATATTCTTTAATTTATAATTAGATATTACATGATCTTATAATTAATTCTTTGCGTAAAAAATGAATAAAAAAATTATAAAACATAAAAATAATAATAAAAAATTAAAAATGTTAAAAAGTATAAATATATATATATATATATATATATATATATATAGGTTGGTTGGGTGGGTAGATGTTAGAGTACGGGGGAGGGTGGTGTTGTCTGGATAAAAACGCAAAGGTTAATTATTTAAAAAAAAAATTGAGAGTGGGTTATTTATTTTAACATAATTTTTAAACTGGTTAATTTACACCAATATATGGATATTTGTCTAGTTATATCTATATTTTAATTATCAAATTATTTTTAATGTTATTGATATAATTTTTGGTATTATTATTAATAATATTATTACTATTATTATTATTATTATTATTTTATTTTTTAATTTTTATTCTTTTATTTTTATTTTATTTTATTGTATTTTTTAATTTTTATTATCCTATATTAAGATAATGAGTTTTTACCATGTAAAGTCACTATAAATGTTACTGATTAAAGTAACAATAATGTATTTTAAGTTATATGTTAATATGAATGTTATCTCTTAATTCTAATTTTAATCATTTTATTAATTTAATTTTATGTTAATATCGATTATTAATTATTTTTCCGGTTCAATTATATTTCCATTCAGCATTATCTTTTTTGTTTGTTATGGATAACTATTATTTTTACTTACTTTCAACTCCTTTTTGTAAAATATCTTTGTTCCTTGTTTAATAATTTGGTTTTTGTGTGATGGTAGTCCCAAATTCGTATTGTTTTGCTTTTTCATGGCAAATACGAAGATGAAACCACACACTCCATTTGTAGTTCCAAAGTATTTGGGACCTGAAGATTCTGCTTTGGTTCTACAAATTTCATTTGTATTCATATTATTATTTTTTCCTTCCATGTTCAATGTGCTATAAGTTATTAAATTCAATGGTTAATTTCAAATGGTTAATATTGTTTACAATTGTATCAATTTAATTCTTCGTTTTGGTTTATTGTTTTATTGATAAAATCCATTGGTGAATTTTGTCTACTTTTAATGGTACTATATATATATATATATATATATATATATATATATATATATATATATATATATATATATTATGTTGAAAGCTACTATTTTTAAAAAGTTCTTGTAGTTTTGAAGCGAAATAACAAATGTTTGACAGCCATGAAAATACTGAACAAAACAAAAAGCTAATGGAAACCTTTTAAGTTTTTTTTATTATTATTCACAGAAACTACTTTTGTCTTTAGTTATTACACTTAAACAACATCTGGAGGCAAGATATTTGATTTACGAAAACGAAAGAAAGAGAAAAATATAACAATGTTTCATCCCATGCTTCATTTAGCTTATGTCTTATTACTTTTAAGTGCAGATGGTTTAGTAAGTAATTTGCCTAAAGATATATTTTTTCTTAACTTTTAAATTTGAAGTATCCAAATAATTTGTGTTGCATTCAAAATTTAACGTATTGATTTCATTTATTTTATCTTATTTCATTAAAAAATAAAGATTTTTTAACCCAGGAGAACATTAAATTTATTATTTCTTTATTTACCTTTAGTTAATTATTTTTTAAATGCCATTAGGAAATAAAAAATATCTCGAAGTTGCTTAATGTTTCAGAGCAAGTACAAAAAATTTTAATCTACAATAGTAACTGATTTAATTATGGAAAAGTTAAATATGTTTATAAAAATGTAATGTTTAATTATGTTTGTATAAAAAAGTGGTAAAAATAAATAATTATTTTAGTTTAATATATTATTTAAGTTAAAATATAACCAGATATTTCAACATATTTGATTTATTTCTTTGGTTACTAAATCAGAGATTCTGAATGATACCATGTGATAGAAAGTCCACAAATTTAATAACTAATACTGGTAAGTTATACTTACTAACAATTTTAGCTAACTAATAATTTTTTTACTAATAATAAGGAAAATTATGTTGATTCAAATTTGATTTAGATATTCATTTGATTTAGCAGAGTGCCTGTAATACTGAAATTTACGATGAATATTGTAACATTATATGTTTCTTTTGGATATAAATGCAAAAATTTGTTCCTGATGTTTCTACAATTAAAAATATGTATGCTGATCCCCTTTTGCTTTAAACTCCCCACATGAGCTGTTGTTGAGTTGTTTTGTTTTTTATTTATGATTGTGACCCCGTGTAAAATTCGGAAGAACTTACATTATAAATTTATTTTGTAATTGTAGGTATCTAGCAAAGGTAACGAAACAAGCCATGAAACACTTTGATAGTTTTGAATAACAAAAAAAACCCTTAAAAATTAATATTAAAAGTTAAAAAAAATTAAAGAATAATAAAAAAAACTTATCAGATTTGGTAATCCAAAACTTTCGTCTATCTCATATACGTTTTTACTTTCTAAAAATGCAGCATAGTAGCGAAAGTGGTTAGGTAATTCACTTATGTCAACTTCTAATTGAATCTGCAGTCTGACGAAAATCCATGTATTAGTTTCTGAGATAGAACTATTTTAAAATCTTTGAAATATTCTAAAGAACAGCGCCACTTGTTGAGCAATTCACTGGAAAAGTAAACAACACTTATGTCAGGGACTAACTGAATTTGAAGGTTGATAAAATTCATGCTTATGTTCTTGAGATACAGCAGTTGTGATAATCATGCATCCATGAGAAAAATGCAGCATAGCAGCTCCGCCTGTTGAGCAAGTTGCACCAAAAACAAAACAAGATCAAACTATATCAGTGACTAATTGAATCTGAAGTTTTATGAAAATTCGTCCATTATTTAATGAAATAGTGATTTGTGCTGTGACATACAAAAAAAAATAATCAATTCAAGCTATTATTGAGGCCTAACACAATCTAAAGTTTTCTTTAAATTCCGTGCATTAGTTCTTGAGTTATAGAAGCCACAAAATTTTGTCACAGACAGACTCACGGACAGACATTTTATAAAAAATCATAAAATCTAGTTCAGGATCTGTTAAAACGTATAAATCCATCCAAAACCCGAAGTCGTTTTTCTACACGAATCCAATACTTTCTTCATGTAAAGATAGAATAAACTAAAAAAAAAATCCTGTCGGCATGGCCTATAGGCGGAGGAAGATTTCGAGTGCTCATTTCAACAACAACAAAAAAAATGATTGAAGCTAAACCCAGTTTAACAACTTTATTTAGATGATTTTGAAAATAATTTAATTTGATAAATAAAATCATTTAATATAATATATTCTGACTTTAATTAAAAATCGACCAATATGGCACATTATATAGTTCCTAAATATAAAAATTTGCTTCGGAAAATTTTGTACGAAGTGTCCATTTTGATAGTTTTTTTTAATAGAGTCAATCTTTATCAAAAAAAAAAAAAAAAAAAAAAAAAAAAAAAAAAAAAAAAAAAAACCTTACCAATGCTTCACATTATACAGCTCCTAACTAAGAGAACCGGTCAATTGGATGTGTTTGAGATAAAAACTGAATTTAAAAATGACTCAGAAATTATCCAATTTGTTATTTGAATAAATTCTCAATTGTTTAATTATAATCGTTTCGGAAAATTTTGCACGAAGTGTCCATTTTGAGAGTTTTTATTTAAATACTAGTATAACAACCCCGTCAAAAATGACGGAATTTTCATTTGCATTTTATTTTCATAATAATACAAACAGAATGAAGATTTTAGTAGTGAAGAGTTTGTATTGTAGAAAAGCACATTTTAAAAATAACAATAGATTTCTACAAATACAAATGATAAAGTTTTTTTTTTAATTATTTTTTAACTTGATATTTAGTTTTTTAACAAATTTTAATTTCAAAACAAAGAGCAGTATTTATTACAATAACGATAATAATAATTAGCAAAATGAAACTCAATTTCTGAAGATTTCACAAAGCATTAAAATTAAATATTGAAGTATTTTAAATTTTAAAATACATAATTTTTTTAAAAGTATGATTCGGCAGTGGCTTTAATCATTTGCATATAATACTTTTAGTTCGATGCTTTTAGGCATGAATTAAGAACTTTGTGTTTTGTTTTTAAAATTTGGATTTGGCGCTATCTATACGCAGTTAATATAAACAAAACAACTTTTTTTAAAAAATAGCAGTTTTATTTTGAAAATAGCAAGTTTTTCAAGAAAATTCGCATATTTTCTACTATCTTTCGAGAAAATTCGTTTATTTCCCTTGATTTTTTGAGAAAATTTGTTTATTTCACTTTATTTTTCGAGAAAATTCGCATATTTTCCGCGATTTTTCGACAAATTTCGCGTATTTTCCCCGATTTTTCGACAAAATTCTCGTATTTTACGCGATTTTTTGACAGAATTCGCGTATTTTTCTTGATCTTTCGTCAAAATTCTCGTATTTCTCACGATCTTTCGTTAAGATTCGCCTATTTTCCGCTATTTTTTGACAAAATGTGCGTATTTTCCCCGATTTTTCTACAAAATTTTGATATTTTCCCGGATCTTTCTTCAAAATTCGCGTATTTTCGGACGATTTTTCTGCAAAATTTGAGTATATTACACGATTTTTCGATAAAATTCGAGTATTGCCATCTCGATTTTCTTTCGCGAGCTAATCGCCGTCTACGTTCAATCGGCGTTTCGTCATTTTCATCAGGCATTGCTAAAATTATCGTTAAATTACAGAAACAACGATTTACTTGAAAATATATGATATAAACCTACCGCGTGTTCAAAAAGATCAACAAACACACGTGCGTTCTCAAGTACAAATAATTTTGATTGAACGATTCTCAAACGTGATTGATTCACTACATTTTTTGCGAGAAGAATACCACGATCCAGGCTACTTTCGCTGACAGCGAAACGTGACTAACCAATCAGAATTCTGCATTTTAAGAAACAGTGAAAAGTTCTTAAAAATGCATGCTTCTGATTTAGATCTCTATTAATTATCAGCAAAGTGAAATGTAATTTCCGAAAATATCACATTAACTTTTTGATATGCCGAACATTAACTCGTGTTTATTACAAAGTTCGATTCTTTATATTATTTGCCAATAGATGATTGCAAAAAGAGTTTTTGACAGTTTTAAACAAAATCAAATTATTTAAAGAGTTTAATATGATTTTATAAATATTTTAAGAACAGAATTAGATAATTGACGTGTATTCTTTTTTTTTTTAATAATGCGTTCAAAGAGTCATTGATTTGTTTCAAGATTTGGAAAATCTGAATGGCAACAGAGTTCGTTTGTTTATATCGTAATCTGATGTTTACAATTACTTATTTTTAATTTGGAGCCTAATACATTATAATTGGATATGATATACATGTTTTATAGAAAAATATGCTGTTTAAACGTTATTTTAAGTAAAAGAAGTTATCTTTTAGCTGTCATATGTCTGCATTTGTTTTCCATTAAGCCTAACGTAGCGTATTGCTAGGGTCCATTCACAGATAGGAGTGGCGAATCCTGGAACCGTTCTACACACCTCTCCAGAACGCATTTTATTATAAGTAGATAGGCAGTCTTTATCAAAAAAAAAACTTACCAATACATCACATTATACAGCTTCTAATTAAGAGAATGTGTAAATTGGATGTGTTTGAGATAAAAACTGAATTTAAAAATGAGTCAGAATAAACACAATTTGTTATTTGTTATTATCCTCAATTTATCAATCACGATCGCTTCAGAAATATCTGTTCAAAATACTTGTTTTGGCAGCCTTTTTAGAAATATATTCTGTCTTTATCAAAAAACTGGACAATATATTACATAATACAGTTCCTAAATAAGAAGACCTGTAAATTGGATGCCCTTTTAGAGTAAGCAAGTTGGAAATTGCACGCGAACGTAGCAAATGAGGTGCGTTCGTACGATAACGAAGTTTTAAAAATATTCAGATCTTGTTGATATAGTAAAGCGTACTCCGGATACAGTATAGTAATCGAAATCTTTACGTTTCTGTAAATATGCAGGAAGTAATTTTTATTATACCTCAGAAACGTATACCTTATTCATAAAATGTGAAATAGTTGAATATAATTAAAACACGTACCAAACCATGTTTCCCAGTATAGCATTATATAGTGGAATACTTTTGTGTGGCTCTGTAATTTAATAATAAAAATTCTTTGCATCACATATTGTACAGAATGCATATTTTAGTATATATTTCATAGATTCATGTCAATTATATTATGTTCGAATGAATGTAACATCATTAAAATGCATATAAATTTTTTTCCACATTGACCGTAATGTAACGGAATCCTTTTGATTGTCCCTGTAATTGATCTATGCATCCGATTTTCATAACATTTGAAATGACTCGACAAAATTACGCAATAATTATATGTTTTCAATTTCAAACGATTAAAATGCATTTAAAACTTTTTTCCCTATTGACCGTAATGTAACGGAATCCTTTTGAATGTCCCTGTAATTGATCTATCCATCCGATTTTCATAAAATTTGAAATGACTCGACAAAATTATGCTATAATTATGTATTTTAAATTTCAAACGATTCGGTTGGGTAGTTTTTGCGTTGTTATATGCGGACAGACGGACAGACGGACAGACAGACGGACGGACAGACGGACGGACTGAGCGACAACAATAGGTGCTACGTATTTACATAAGTACGAACGCACCTAAAAATGGATTAAAAACTGAATTAGAAAAAACGCAGATTGTTATTTGAATAGTTCCTCTGTTTCCGAACAGAATTTGGATCACATTATATAGTTCCTAAATAAGAGTATCTGTAAATTGGATGCATTTGAGAGCAAAAATGGATTTAAAAACGAGTCAGAAAAAAACGCAATGTCTTATTTGAACACTTCCTTAAATCTTCAGTCACGATGATTTCTGAAAATTCTGTTCAAAATATCCTTTTTGGCAGACTTTTTTGTTACATATTCTGCCTTTATGAAAAACACGGGCCAATGCGTCACATTGTATAGTTCCTAAGTAAGAGGATCTGCCATTTGGATGCGTTTAAATTCAAAAATGAATTTAAAAATGAGTCAGAATATAAGCAGTTTGGTTTCTTACTCTTATTTTTGGTTAATTTACTTTTACTATAAGAATCGATTCTATGAAAAACTTTTCAGAGCAAAAGTTTCAGATATTATTGAGAAAATGTAAAGTAAATTTAATTAGATTTGATAGTTTAAAAAGAAGTTGACGAAGTTATGGATTTTTGTCTTTTTTCACCTCTCTTTTTGTTTTCGTTTTTAATTTTTTCAATTGAGAAGAAATAGTCCTATCAAAAACTTGTAGGTACAAAAATTTTAGATAATTGTAAGAACATTTATGAAAAATTTATCTAGGTTTGATATCTTGAGAATTGATGAAGTTATGAATTTGTTTGTCCAAAAAAATCTTGTTTTTTTTTTCTTTCCCTTGAGATTATGTTTAATTTTATCAATAAACTGTCATGCATAAAAATTTGGCCCATTTTTTAGAAAAATTATAAACTTTAAACTTTAATTATATACTTATAAACTTTAATTTGATAGCTTTTTTAAAGAAGAAATTGTGGCGTTTTTCGGTTTTCACAAAAAACTTCCTTATTTACACCCCCTGGTTCGATTTCGCTCATTAACGAACTTTACCCAGATTTTATATTTCTTGATTTTATGTATCAGTTTGAAGGAGATTGGGGCAGAATTATAAAAGTTATCGTGTCAGAAGAAAGTGATATATATATATATAGATGGGTAGATAGATAGATAGAGCAATATGTATATACATATAAACTTTTTTACTGATGGTAGTTTTGAGGTCTAGAGTTCATGATCGGCGTAGATCTGCAAAAAGTTTTCAGAAATTCCAACATAGGAGCGACCGCAGTGGGTAGTATTTCATACGAAATATGCCTAAAATTAGTTACGTAATATATGCGCCAATGTATATTTGAGAAAATATAAAACAGATTAATTATGTTTTTGATTATACAGTTACTAGTAAAAATATAAACAAACACAAATCAAACATTAAAAAAATATTTTTTAATTAGAATTAATTTGCAATGCATTAGTAATATATTTACACTTTCTAACATGTTTCAAAAATGTTTATAAATTTGTTTTTTTCTGTCTGTCATTTGCTGTCTGCAGTCTGTTCTCTTTCCGTGCTGTAGTGAACGTAGATATAATCAGATTGTCCTGTAATTATTGTCTGTTATTTCGGATTACTGTAGAGTGATCGATATTGAAAATCAGGTTTGAAGCATTCACAGTTTATTCATAGAGATGCTCGTAAAATTGAGTTACATTACGGTCTAATGAGCAAAATCGTCTGCGGTATATTTTTATGATTATACTTTATTTTAAATATAGTGAAATTTATGTATTAGAGCATTTATGTTTACTTAAAAACGTGTATTGTAGAATCTAGAATGTGTATAATTTACAGTTCATTTACTGTGACACACAAGAAAATTTGCCTACAACAGTAATTAATCAATGAATAAACTTTTAAGAAAAATGAATAATAAATGCTGCAATTGAATTTTCATTTTCTGGTTTTAAATTGAACTATTATCTAAGGTAGTATTCGATGTGCATAACTTATATATATCATATACAGGGTTTCAGATAAAAATATCCTTTATAATTCCGTTTATCTATATAGATTACTGAATGGGGATTTTCAACTGTGCCACCCATTTAGATGAAAAATGCTCAAGCATGCTATGTAGTATGATTACAAACCTATCGATCATGTAAGAGGTTGTAACATATTCATAAAGAAAAAAAGTAGGGTATTTTTTAGACTATTGATTGTAAAAGCAAAAATTAGTTTTTCAAATGTGTTATGCTTTTTGAAATTCTTCATTTACACACCTTCTTTCATCTTATACAAGCTGTAAAATTTTAGTAAATTAATCCGAAAGTGCTAGAAATTGTTACATAATACATGCTGGATGTAAGATTTTTCATTCTTGTTAACCCTAAATTAAGAAATAGTCAAACTCGATATAATATTGATCCTTTTTCTTATTTTCAGACGGGGTGAGAAAATTGAAATTTTATTCAGTGACATCAAACTTTTGCGAAAGTTTCTAGAAATATTTTTTTTCATATGCAGAAAGAAATTTTTAAATAAGATTTGAGAAGTTATATTTATGACAGGATTAATGACATATCATAAATTTTCAAAAAACTTTTTCAAACCACGAAATCAATAATATGATTTTGTCAATTAGTTGGAAATAAGATGAAACACTTTTGCCTATACTGTAAAAAAAAAAAAATACAAGAGGTTACTAAAAATTTCTTATTAAATTTGTATTCCACATAATTTTTTAGTAACCATTACAAACTTTTTTTTTGCAAGTGAAGGAGGCATTTTTTGTAAACTGAACAAAAGAATTTTTTGTATAACTAACTTAAATATTTTTAGTATGAGCCACCAACCAAATTTTAGTAATAGCTCCAAAATTATTTTTAATAACCATCACGTGCGCCCGAATGGCAGGAGCTTCCTTCGAGCTGCATCCAGACTTCTGAAGCGGAAAATTTAAGGCAAAACCGCAATAGATGGCAGCACCAAACATTCCTACCTGCCCCGACAGGATTTTCATAATCCCTTTATCAACGAGACACTACATACATTCGGGGCGTATTTGGCGGTGGCAAGTTTCGAACCCGGGACTTTCAGCCTGGAGTCCGTTACTATAACCACTATGCTATCAAGGCCACACGAACTGAGTTTTAGTAAGAGCTATTAAAAATATGAAACTATTAACTCTATTCGTTGCTAACTTTTTTCTAGTAATTCTTACAGATTTTCTTGTAACCGACTAAGATTGCTAAAATTTTTTAGTAATTACAAGGATCACTAAAGTTTTTTTTAGTAAATCAACCCTTTTTTTTTACAGTGTATATCAATGTCTATATCCTAGTTACTTTTTGAAAATAAGTAAAGCATCTTGTTTTATACAGAGAGTCGAAAATGATGCATTTTAAATGTCACAAAATTTTTCTTTATCACATATTTTTGTTAGATCAGCGGTTCCCAAACTTTATTGGTACGCGAATTACACTGTAAAAAAAATTCAAGAGGTTACTAAAATTTTTTTAGTAAATTTGTATTCAACAGAATTTTTTAGTAACCATTACAAACTTTTTTTTGCAAGCGAAACAAACATTTCTTTTGTAAACTGAACAAAAGAATTTTTTGTATAACTGACTCAAAAATGTTTAGTATGAGCCACAAAGCAAATTTTAGTAATAGCTCCAAAATTGTTTTTAATAACCATTACGTGGTTTCGAACTTCCTTCGAGCTACATCCAGACTTCTGGAGCGGAAGATTTTCGGCAAAACCGCAATAGATGGCAGTACCAAACATTGCTACTGCTCCGTCAGGATATTCATAATCCCTTTATTAACGAGTACTTACACTGCATACATTCGGGGCGTATTTGGCAGTGGCCAGTATCGAACCCGGGACCTTTTAGCCTGGAGTCCGTTACTATAACCATTATGCTATCTAGGCCACACCAAGTGAGCTTTAGTAATAGCTATTAAAAATATAAAATTATTAACTCTATTCGTTGCTGACTTTTTTCTAGTAATTCTTACAGAGTTTCTTGTAACCGACTAAGATTACTAAAAATTTTTTAGTAATTACAAGGATCACTAAAGTTTTTTTAGTAGATCGACACTTATTTTTTACAGTGCACTTTTAAGTAAAAATAATTTTCGAGGCCCACCTAATAGAATGATAGATGTCTGTATGGAAATTATTGCATGACCTCTATAAGTTATCGGCTATCCTATCTAACAAAAGAGGCAAATTTTCGTACGAAGAACAACTATCAACAAAAACAACAATTCATAATTTCAATGCGTATAAGTGGAAAAATAATTAACGCAACACACAAACTAGAAAGATAATTAAAAACACATTTAATTACTATTAAGACATAACTCTATAGTCAGAGCGGCTTGTGATCTGGAACGTTGTTTACCGAGAAAGTATCTATCATCGGTATCATCAAGTTAAAAACTTGTTAATTTCGATCTTTATTCACTTTCAACACACAGTTTTTTTCTATACTTGTTTTTCCAAAACAGCCAAGAACAAAAAGCATGTTCACACGAATATGCTGTGTGGAACTCCATCAAGGATTTCCAAAGCTTGTTTAGATGTTTTTGGATATTTTGCTTGTATATTTTTTCATATCGAAATTAAGAATTTTCACTTTCAATATTATTTGCTGTTGAAATTGTTACATATTTTTAACAGATGAAATAAAAAAAAATTATTTATGACAAACCTCTATTGTTTCCACGACCCACTAAAATAACTGCCGCGACCCATAGTTTGGGAACCGCTGTGTTAGATGATGATGTACTTTTTTAAACTATTGCGCCGAATCGATTTTTTTCAGGTATCTCTTTTAAATGAAACATCAAACAAATAAAGTCGAAATGTACAGCACTTAGAAAAAAGCAACAATAAAGTATCGGCATGATGTGTCTTCACAACAATCACGGCTACAAAGATTATTTTAAATTTAGATTATTATTTTCCTTATATTATTATTTTCAGTAAGTCTTATATAAAAAATGAATTATTTTGTGGACTGCAGGAAAAATATGAAAAGATCTGTTTAGATGTTCTCGAAAAGGTCTATCATAGGTTACTAATTCCTGTGTTAACTTACAAAAGAAGTTTTATTTGAATTATAATTGGATTATGTACTTGTATTAAAAAGTTATTATCTAGGAGTCCGTGACTGGCAGACCTTCGTTATTTTATAAAAGCTGAAACTTTCTCAGCGCAGTCTTCCAACAAAGATAGGAACGATGGGTAATTATGAAATTTGGATCATGGTGGCTTTGGCAGTGACCAGGGAGCAAAGGTGTAAAAAATACCAACTTACTTTCGTCATTTTATAAAGCGTAATTTTTTTATATTTCCTTTGGAATGATGTTAGAAATCACGTCCTCCATTGGCAGACACTTCCTGTGGTTCCAACCCCCGGCCGACAACCACTAAACTTCAATAATAGGAAATTCTACTTTCGTCATTTTATAAAAGCTGAATTTTATATATGTTACTTGGGTAACTACCAGAAGATATTTCCTCAGTTGGCAGACAGTTTTTTTGGTTCCAACCCTCGGCCGGCAGACATATACAGCGGCTTCTCAATATACTTGAGTCTGCACGAAACAGACATTTTCCCCGTTTTCGTCGGAAATTGGCGACAGTTATTTGAGGTTGTTGTATGTAATTCTACGGTTGTTGACATTTTGAAAAAAGACCACAATGAAAGAAAAAAATTTAATTTAACAAATTAGAATGACTATTTGGAAAATGATATTTTCAAAGAGTAAAATTTTAAAGACATAAAAAGGAATTCTGTACTTAATAATAATAATAAACATCATTTTTAGGATGACCATAACGAGTCATATATTACGTACGCCATGCATTAAACCAGAGTTTCCCCCAGGTTTAAAAAGGGGCAGGGCGCTACTGTTCTGAAAATGGCACTTTTTACATTCTTCAGGGCACTTTTTTGATTTTTAAGGCCATTTTTTATACAGTCGAATCTAGAATTTAGCGGTTCAAAGAATCGTGAAAAAACAGAAATTTCGTCAAAAAATTGAAAAAGAACAACAATTTCGCCAAAAAATTGAGCAAAAAGAAAAGAAAAACATAAATTTTGTTAAAAGATCGCGAAAAACAGTAGATTTTGCTAAAAAATCATGAAAAAACGACAAATTTTGTTAAAAATCGCGAAAAAACGGCCGATTTTGTTAAAAAATCGCGAAAAATGGCCGATTTTGTTAAAAGATTGTTAAGGGCAAGCCTGATTTATTGAAAAAGACCTTTTTTTAGAAAAAAGAATACTTTTGTTCAATAAAGGGTTCTTTTTGTTTCATAAACGGGTGCTTTCAGGATTCACATTTAGAAAGTTTTCTACAGTCATAAGAGGATTGTGGACAGAGGGAGGGGGAGGAGAAGGTCGCCTCGGGCTCGGAAATTTAGGGGATGCCAAATTTATGCTACAAACGTCATTTTTGGGCCGTCACAAGAAAAAGTTGGGAGGGGGGGACTTAAATTCTAATTATGCCCCAGGAGTAATTTTCCCTTCACACTCTTAGATTGTGAAGTAGGAAAATCCGCTTTTTGAGCATCAGAAACACAATTTTGAAGCAGGAAAATTAGTTTGTAGAACAGAAAAATTCACTTCTGGCATTAACTTTTTTTTGTGTGTGTGTGTGTCTCCATGAAAAAATTTCCATTTTTTTTTTTTTTTTTTTTTTTTTTTTTTGCAATCTTTTGACAAAATCTGCCGTCTTTTTGGGATATTTTGACATTTTTTGCGTTTTTTCGCGAATTTTTCACAAAATTAGCTGTTTTTCGGAAATTTTCCGTTTTATTGTGATTTTTTTGACGAAAATAGGCCGTTTTTTGCAAATCTTTTGACGACATCTGCCGTTTTATCGCAAGTTTTTGACGAAAATTGCCATTTTTCGTGAATTGTTTGACAAACTTTATCGTTTTATAGCGCTTTTGCATGAAAATTGTTTTTTTCTTTTTTTACGATCTTTTAAGGAAATCTGCCGTTTTTATTGGATTTTGTGAAGAAATTAGCCATTTTGTCGTGAATTTTGCCGGAAATGAGTCTTTATTTCGTGGATTTTTTTTAGTGAAATTTGACGTTTTTTTCTCAATTTTTTGACGAAATTACACGTCTTGTGGGACGCGTAAGAGCTATTTTTTGCGTTCCGTCGCCGATTTTTTATGTAATTTATGCGTTATAGCGCGTCTGCATCATCGCTGAAGGGCTGTGTTTTCTCAAATGTGGGGCAAGAAGGGCGCTATTTTTTTTTCAATGAGCGACAAGAAGGGCGCTAGTTTTTGGATGAAGGGCAAGAGGGGCGTTATTTTTTAAACTAAAGGGCAAGAGGGGCGGAGCGCCCCCCTGAAACCCTCTGGGGGAAACTCTGATTAAACATTAATATTCCTAGACCATAAATAAAAAAACACCAGTAGTTTATTGTATAATAACTTTAACTGTTTAAAATGTGCATTTTTATTTGATGGAGTTAATCAGCCTGACTGCCTCATATTACGTATGACATGGATAAAACATTAATATTCCTGCACCCATCTTATAAAAATTTTAAATGAAATTTCAGTTTTACAATTTTTTTGAACTGCAAATTTTTAAACTTCTAAACATTGCACATTTTAAATTTTTATACCGTTGCATAGCGAAAAAATGCACTTTTGAATGAAATTCGTTTGAAATTTTTATTACAATTTGTTTTCAAATTATTATTATTATTTAAAGTTTTTATTACTTTTTTGTCATTGTGGCAACAGAAGTAAGCCATTTTTGGACATTAAACATGGACCAATCAGAAAATGAATAAAATGCGGAATTCATCCAATAAAAACATTCAGATATACTTCGGATTTCCCAATTCTATACCGAGGATAACAACTATATTCCAAATTAGTAAAAATTAGTTATTTATTTATGAGTATTAATGAACGTTAGCTTCGAATTCTCTCCAAGCTTGGAAATACTTATCGCCAAATATTTTAAAATATCGCCAAATTTGAAGACAAAAAGTAAGAAATCATAAATATTGCCTATTTGGCTATAGATTACTAATTTGGCACAATTCTCATTCAAATTCAGTATTTACGAAATTTCTTTTTATAGGGTTCGTAGCATTTGATCTTCTTAAAATTTCAGTAAAATGTTCAATAAGATAATAATCAAGCATTAAAGAATTTCTATTAACTCATCTAATCGAGTCGCAAAAAAGGCTATATTTAACAAAAACAACGAATATGAAAGCTATATCCTCCCACTGGCACATGCCGAAATTGCTGTTTTATTATGTACTTATTTATCAATAAAAAATTGCATGTTTATAATGTTATTGATTATGATTTCCATTTTGATACTTGTTTTAAAAATAAATGAAATACGTTAGAAAATAATGTTTAGGTATTTTATGAACTTCATTTTTAATATCCACTTCAATACAAAATTAGAGTTTTACTGTTTATTCATACATAGTGTTAAAAAATTCTATACGTGGTGTCCCAAAAATGGCACCCAAACTCTGCGCAGCCAGATCCCTCATTGGGAATACATAAAAGAAGCCCAAAAAACTGCACCTGTACGATTAAAATTTACGAGAAAAATTGAAAAACAGAGTATACATCAAATACATGTCAAATTATTCGCGAACAGAATGCATGAAAATCATACAAAAAATACCAGTAGCTACAAGGAATAATATTGTTACGAATTTTGTAAATAGTTAGTGTTTGTACTGTAAAATAATGTAAATAATCTTATTAAGCTCCATTTCTTTACTAATATTAGTTTTTGTTACATTGTCTCTGTTATCAAGCAAACTTGTCTATTATTTTCAGTGAATGACTATGGCAGCTTTGCGAAGTATTAGATATATCGAAAAGTTGGCGACAAACTTGGCGATTGTTGGCGATGGTAACCCTTCCCTCTCTATGGTAACCCCCTTTTTAGATATGCTGATACATTGAATGTTATTCCGTGGTTTTCTGGAATATTCGAGATGTCTGTGGAAATTTCCCGTGCATGCTGCGAGTCTATATAAGGAGAGCAATACGAGCTGTTGTTGTTATTATTTATCAGTCAGTCATTGAGTGAGCTGCGATTGTTTAAGCAAGTTTGCTTGAGTTTTCTCTACGTTGTTTTGAATGTGATTTAGCGTTGAGACATTGTATAAAGAGTCTCTGGGACCTATATCTGTACTTGTACGACAGATTTGAACAGTTGTTTTTGTTTATCTAGTAATATTTGGGAGTTTCGAAGACTCTGTTGTTCTGAAGATCTGTAAATAAATTATTTTCTACTTTCTAAAAGACAAGAGTTTGAAGTTGTCTAACCATAAGATCAAAAGAACCCTATATACGCTGTAACATTTGGTGTCAGGAGTGGGGTCTTATGGCGAAAACAAGAGCAATGGAAGAGGAACTGAGTGAGTTGTTGAAAGCTATTAACGGATTAAGGACAGAGCTGACCAATAAAATCGACAAAGGCTAAGAAGAGTTATTAAATAAAATTGATAAAGGCCAAGAAGAGTTGGCGGATAAAATGAATAAAGGCCAAGAAGAGTTATCAAAAGGCCAAGAATAGATGGCGGATAAAATGAACAAAGGCCAAGAAAAGTTGGCGGATAAAATGAATAAAGGCCAAGAAGAGTTGGCGGATAAAATGAATAAAAACGAAGAAAGAATGGAACAGTTGACAAATAAAATTGATAAATGCCAAGAAGATGTGACTAAAAAAGATTAATAAAGGACAAGAAGGAATGAAGAAAACTTTGGAAGAAAAGTTCTCGTCGGTAGAGAGAAGAATAGGCTCGGTAGAAGAGAAAATAGAGGAAGTAGAAGAGAAAATTCAGAATGAAGTTAGTAATGTTGAAGAGAAAATGGAAAGCAAAATAGAGGAAGTAGAAGAGAAAATTCAGAATGAAGTTTGTAACGTTGAAGAGAAAATAAGTAACGTTGAAGAGAAATTAGGCGAAGTAGATAAAAAGCTAAATAAAAAAGTACAAGATCTTGAGAAGAAGCTTTCAGCGTCAAGCGGTAATTATGAAGAATTTAGGAATCTGCCTGCTTCTCCTGTGCACGTTAAGTAGTCGACACACGACGGAAAGAGTTCCTGGCAAGTTTACAAGACCCAATTCACTATTGTAGCTGAAGCGAACAAATGGAGTGACGATGTGAAAGCTTGTCAACTGGCAGCGTCTTTGAGAGGAGAAGCCGCCGACGTGCTGCAAAGATTGCCCGATATGACGCAACTCAATTTTGAGACTCTAAGTTGTGCACTTGAAATGAGATTCGGAGAAAAATTCTTCAAAGATTATACGAGAATATAAATGGAGAGCCGCCATCAAAAATCGAGTGAAACCCTTCAAGAGTTTGCCTCAGAAATAGAACGGCTGGCAAAATTATCATTCATCGACTGCCCAACAAATGTACGGTAAATGCTCTCACTGCAGTACTTTGTAGAACGAATAAAAGATCCAGAAGTGCAGAGAGCGGTACGAATGGCAGATGTGCAGGATTTAAAGGCTGCATTACTATATGCCTTAAAGTTGGAAGCAGCTACACAAGCCAGCCGGAGAGATCGTCATTCGGTCCGAGGGGCAACGGTGAACAAAAGCTCAGACACCGAGATCGACATCTTGAAAGAAATTAGGAAAATAGATCAACAGCTGGAAGCTTTAAAATATGGAAGAACAAGCTCAAGGAGACAGAATATCACGTGCTGGGGATGCGGTGATACAGGACATCTCCGAAGAAATTGCCCCAAAATCCACGAACGTGAGATAAATTGAAACAGTCAGTTAGGAAACTAAATTTTGGCCATCTCGCGGGGCGGAGGTTGCCAGAGAATAAAAAGCCCCACTTGAAGATACTCCAGATATCAAAAATGAGTGGCGGTGATAATGAATTATATGTGATAGGCTTTATTAACGGAATTCAGTGCCGTATGATTGTCAACAGAGGAGCCAATATTACAATAATAAGAGAAAATTTGGCTCGAAAATTGAAATGTAAACTCATCTGGACTCCACCATGCGTTACCCTGCAAACTGTGACGGGCGACAAGATAGGCATATATGGAAAGGCAAATTTAACCATCAACTTTGGAGGAACGAAATATTACCATACGGCATATGTGGCTGACATAACAGATCATTGCTTAATCGGGCTAGATTTTCTGAAGAAGTTTGGCTTCAAACTTGATTTCAAAAATCACAAAATGCTCTCAAAATTTGAAGAAATAAGTCTTTTTGGATTAAATAACGAAATTGAATGTAAACAAACAGTAATAGCCAAAGAAGACATCAATCTAGATCCAAGAACAGAATTTTTAGTTCCAGCTGTAATTAAATATGAAACTAATTACCGATTTGGCCATATAGATTATCCCGAAAGCAATAGTACACAAGCAGGAGTATTGGTGGCTTCTTCTGTGGTAGACCTCTCGAAAAAGACCATTCCAGTCAGACTTGCTAACATCAGTGATAAGACGAGGACTATCAAGAAAGGAAAGGTGATAGCATCATGTGCTCCTGTGACGTGCATAAGTCAAAATTCCAGTCACTCTGAGAAATCTTCAGATAATTTAATCAAAGATTTGTTACAAAATACAGACTTAGATCAAAAACAGATGGATGCTGCGGAAAATTTAATTAGGGAATTCCAAAGTTTATTCTCCCAAACATCTGAAGACTTTGGACGAACCAAAATGGCACAACACCGAATTGATACTGGAGATCACTCACCTATTAAACAACACCCTAGACGATTATCTTTTGCCAACGAAGAAGAGGTGCAAAATTTAATTAAGGATATGGAAGAAAATGACGTCATCGAACCATCGACAAGTCCATGGGCGTCTCCCATTGTATTAGTAAGAAAGAAGGATGGTTCAACAAGATTTTGTGTAGACTACCGCCGACTGAATGGCGTCACTAAAAAGGATAGTTACCCTCTACTAAGGATCGACGACACTCTCGACACACTTGCGAGTAACACTTGGTTCTCGACTCTGGATCTGAAGAGCGGTTACTGGCAGGTAGAGATCCATCCGGACGACCGCGAGAAGACTGCCTTTACAACGGGACAAGGATTATGGCAGGTCAAGGTAATGCCTTATGGTCTGTGTAACGCACCTGCAACTTTCGAACGGCTTATGGAAACGGTTCTCCGGGGGCTGTCATATGAAGCATGTCTTGTTTATTTAGATGTTATCATAATCATAGGAAAATCTTTTGATGAACATCTGAACAACCTCAGGCGGGTGCTACAAAAGTTAAAGGAAGCTAATTTGAAGTTAAGCCCTTCGAAGTGCAGTTTGTTTCGCAATGAAGTCGCCTACCTTGGAAAAATCATTTCGGCGCAAGGAGTTAGGACTGATCCGGGGAAGATATCAGCCGTGAAAAATTGGAGTCGTCCAGCAGATGTTCACCAGCTTCGAAGTTTTCTAGGATTATGCACCTATTACAGAAAATTCGTCAAAGGCTTCTCGATGATTGCAAGACCACTTCATAAATTAACAGAAGCCAATCAAAAAATTGTGTGGACAGAGGAATGTGATGCTGCTTTCGAAAAGCTTAAGGAGGCATTAACATCCACTCCAATTCTGTCATATCCTCAAATTGATAAACAGTTTATACTTGATACGGATGCAAGTAACGAAAGCATTGGCGCTGTACTGTCCCAGAAAATCGACGGCCAGGAGCGTGTTATCGCCTATTTCAGCAAGTGCTTGTCAAAGACAGAGCGAAACTACTGCGTAACAAGAAAAGAGCTTCTTGCTGTAGTGAAAGCCATAGACCATTTTCATCACTATCTTTACGGTCGAAAGTTCCTGATCCGAACTGATCATGCTTCTCTAACATGGATATTGAATTTTAAGAACCCTGAAGGCCAGATAACCAGGTGGATACAAAAGCTTCAACAGTACGATAAGGAGATACACCATCGAAAAGGCTCATCACATGGAAATGCAGATGCTCTCTCAAGAAGACCCTGCTCAGAGAATTGTAGATACTGCGACCGGGTTGAGAAGAATTTTAATGTCAAAATTACTATAGTAAGACAAGTTATAACTGGGTCTACATCATCGCAAAATCCGTGAAGTGACGAGAGCCTGCGTAAAGATCAACTTGCTGATCCTGAAATTAAGCCAATTCTAGAGCTAAAAGAGGACTCCAACAGGAAGCTCAGCTGGCAAGACATGGCCCATTACCATCCTACGACTAAACGTTATTGGGCTCTCTGGGATTCCCTACATTTGAAGAACGGTATCTTGTACCGAAAATGGCAGTCTGACGATGGAAAGACATGTAGATGACAACTACTACTCCCTAATTCGAGAATTTCTATGGTCCTTCAAGAACTTCATGGTAGTCCTACAGGAGGTCATTTTGGTGTAATGAAGACCCTGCAAAAGTTTCGAGAGCGTTTCTACTGGAATAATGTTCGCAGTGATGTGGAGAAGTGATGTCGAACTAGTGACACCTGTGTAGCACGTAAAGGTTCAAAGAGGCGCACCCGTGGACGATTGCAGCGTTATAATGTAGGAGCTCCTTTCGAACGAATTGCTCTAGACATCCTGGGTCCTCTTCCTAGAACATCTGATGGCAATAAATACATACTCGTTGTCATGGACTACTTCACTAAGTGGCCTGAAGCTTACGCCATTCCTAATCAAGTGGCGATAATCGTAGCAGACATACTGGTTCAACAATGGGTTTCCAGATACGGAGTTCCTCTTCAAATCCATTCTGATCAAGGAAGAAACTTTGATTCGGCTGTGTTTAAGGAAATGTGCGGACTACTCGGCAAGGACAAAACTCGAACTACACCTCTACATCCTCAATCGGACGGCATGGTGGAGCGGTTCAATCATACCATCCTAAATAGCCTCTCTCTCCTGGTGTCTAGAGATCAACAGGACTGGGACAAGAAATTGCCTCTTTTCCTGCTTGCCTACAGGAGTGCCACTCATGAGGCCACTGGTTACTCCCCTTCTCAAATGCTCTTTGGTCGTGATCTTCGTCTACCTGCAGATCTTTTGTTTGGCCGTCCTCCTGATGCTCCTTCATCGCCTGAGGAATATGTCGATGAACTCCAGGCACGGATTGAGGAGATTCATCGTCTAGCGAGGAACCGAATCGGATTGGCATCGGAAAAGATGAAGACACGGTACGACATAAAGGCAACTGGACATGAGTTCAACGAAGGTGACAAAGTTTGGTTGTGGAATCCCATACGTCGTAAGGGACTGTTGCCAAAATTACAAAGAAACTGGGAAGGTGCTTACACAGTCGTCAACAGGCTGAATGACGTCGTCGTTCGTATACAAAAATCGCCACACACCAAGCCCAAAGTCGTACATTATAACCGGCTAGCCCCTTATTTTGGCCAAAGTGATTAGAAATTCAAAACTGGAATTTCAGACCATGGTCATGGAAGTCACTTTTTGTAAATATGTAAATAGTAATTAGTTCTTATTTATGTAAATCTTATTATTTATTTATTTATTTATTTTAAGTGTTTTCCTCTAACTCAAGGATTGCACTGCCCTTGACGTGCAGTCTTTGAGGAGGGGGTAGTGTTACGAATTTAGTAAATAGTTAGTGTTTGTATTGTAAAATAATGTAAATAATCTTATTAAGCTCCATTTCTTTACTAATATTAGTTTTTGTTACATTGTCTATGTTATCAAGCAAACTTGTCTATTATTTTCAGTGAATGTCTATGGCTGCTTTGCGAAATATTAGAGATATCGAAATATTAGAGATGTCGCCAAGTTGGCGACAAACTTGGCGATTGTTGGCGATGGTAACCCTTCCCTCTCTATGGTAACCCCCCCTTTTTAGATATGCTGATACATGGAATGTTATTCCGTGGTTTTCTGGAATATTCGAGATATCTGGGGAAATTTCCCGTGCATGCTGCGAGCCTATATAAGGAGAGCAATACGAATTGTTGTTGTTATTATTTATTAGTCAGTCATTGAGTGAGCTGCGATTGTTTAAGCAAGTTTGCTTGAGTTTTCTCTACGTTGTTTTGAATGTGATTTAGTGTTGAGACATTGTATAAAGATTCTCTGGAACCTATATCTGTACTTGTACGATAGATTTGAACAGTTATTTTTGTTTATCTAGTAATATTTGTGAGTTTCGAAGACTCTGTTGTTCTGAAGATCTGTAAATAAATTATTTTCTACTTTTCTAAAAGACAAGAGTTTGAAGTTGTCTAACCATAAGATCCCTATATACGCGGTAACAATAATAATAATTTGAAAACAAATTGTCATAAAAATTTCAAACGAATTTCATTCAAAAGTGCATTTTTTTCTCTATGCAACGGTATAAAAATTTACAGTTCAAAAAAATTGTAAAACTGAAATTGCATTTAAAATTTTTATAAGATGGATCCAGGAATATTAATGTTTAATCCATGTCATACATAATAAGAGGCAGTCAGCCTGATTAACTCCATCAAATAAAAATGCACATTTTAAACAGTTAAATTTGTATAACAATAAATTACTGGGTTTTTTTTTTTGGTCTAGGAATATTAATGTTTAATGCATGGTGTACGTAATATATCACTCGTTATGGTCATCCTAAAAGTGATGTTTATCATTAAGTATTGAGTTCCTTTTTAAGTCTTTAAAATTTTAGTCTTTAAAAATATCATTTTCCAAATAGTCGTTCTAATTTATTAAATTACATTTTTTTTCTTTCATTGTGGTCTGTTTTCAAAATGTCAACAACCGTAGAATTACATGCAACAACCTCAAATAACTGTCGCTAATTTCCTACCAAAGGGAAAACGGGGAAAATGTCTGTTTCGCGCAGACTCTAATTTATTGAGAAGCCGCTGTATATGTCTGTCGGCCGGGGGTTGGAACCACCAAAACTGTCTACCTGAGGAAACTGAGGTAGACAGTGAGGTGAACTGAGGAAATATCTTCTAGTAGTTACCCAAGTAACATATATAAAATTCAGCTTTTATAAAATGACGAAAGTAGAATTTCCTATTATTGAAGTTTAGTGGTTGTCGGCCGGGGGTTGGAACCACAGGAAGTGTCTGCCAATGGAGGACGTGATTTCTAACATCATTCCAAAGGAAATATAAAAAAACTACGCTTTATAAAATGACGAAAGTAAGTTGGTATTTTTTACACCTTTGCTCCCTGGTCACTGCCAAAGCCACCATGATCCCAATTTCATAATTACCCATCGTTCCCATCTTTGTTGGAAGACTGCGCTGAGAAAGTTTCAGCTTTTATAAAATAACGAAGGTCTGCCATTCACGGGCTTTTGCTGTAAAACGGGGAAAATGTCTGTTTCGCGCAGACTCTAGTGTATTGAGAAGCCGCTGTATATGTCTATTGGTCTGGGGTTGGAACCACCAAAACTGTCTGCCAACTGAGGAAATATCTTCTAGTAGTTACCCAAGTAACATATATAAAATTCAGCCTTTATAAAATGACGAAAGCAGAATTTCCTATTATTGAAGTTCGGTGGTTGTCGGCCGGGAGTTGGAACCACAGGAAGTGTCTGCCAATGGATTACGTTATTTCTAACATCATTCCAAAGGAAATATAAAAAATTACGCTTTATAAAATGACGAAAGTAATTTGGTATTTTTTACACCTTTGCTCTCTGGTCACTGCCAAAGCCAGCATGATCCAAATTTCATAATTACCCATCGTTGCTATCTTTGTTGGAAGACTGCGCTGAGAAAGTTTCAGCTTTTATAAAATAACGAAGGTCTGCCAGTCACGGGCTCTTGCTCTATTAATGAAGAGTGTAAAAAAGGGATAAAAGTATTTTTTATACCAAGTTTATGACGCATTTTCGAGAATAGATAAAACAGAGATGACATAAATTAACATATAAAAGGTAGCCTTTAAACGGCTTCCCAGTAGTATCCACTTATGCTTAATGGTATTTAAGTCCTATTAATACAATACAGTAGAACTCCGCAAATTCGGATCCCGTTAATCCGGATCGGTTTGGTCATTTTTTTTTAGTTTGAAAAGTGATTGGCTAATTTCCATAACATTAACTTGTTTCACCGTCGTATTCTGAATTAAAAAAAACTTTTTCTGAAATCTTTTCGGAAGAATTAAGCAAAGTAAAAATTTTTACGGACTGTAAATATGCAATACGTTTAACATGAAAGTGATTTTCTGTAAGTATGTTTCATTTTATTTCACTTTTTTCTGATTCTTCGGATAATCCGGATTGGATCTGGTTCCAATTAATCCGAATTACGGGGTTTTACTGTACCTATAATTTAAGAAGACATTTCTTCACTGTGCAAGCAACACGCTACGCATCGATAATTGTATATCAGTTTGTTTCCCGCGTTGATGTCTTAACATGCAGAATTAAGATTGAACATGAGTGTATACGCAGCTTCTTTAAATACGCACCTGCGTTCTAATGAATTCTGCGCAGAAGAATCCTCTATAAGAATCCGAAGTGCAACGAGCAAACTATGACAGGCTTGAATACACGTACTCTTTTAAAATTACTTTTGATTTTTCCATCATGAAGTTTCCAATGATGGTTTGTGGCGCTCTCTAACTCGGTATTTGGCCAGTAACATCCCGGAACTATCTACTTGGTACTCAATGCTCTTAGCATAGTTTTTACACCCTGCTAGGTGGGGCTAGTTGTGCTTAAGCCATTTGGTAGGCCTCCCCACCTAGCTGAAACTGAACTTGTGATACAGTGCGGGACAAATAATCTCCTTGCACAACTTTATATGGCTGACATAAGTTGAAACAATAGTGTTTTTATGAAACATAAAGACCTGCATTAAAGAATTAGTTCAAACATTAATTTTGAATGCGAAAGACTACTTTGTTATAAATAGTTATCAAGATTGCTCAATTTTAACAGTTTTGAAAATGCATGATAGCAGTATGATTAAATTAAACTGTATGTTATAAATGAAGCTGTTTGTTAACTTTTTTGAGCACTAAATATGTATTCAGCTTAACTGTACTTAGGCTCCCCAAATCATAACACATCCTAATGCACTTCGCATAAACAGATAAAACCATGCCATCAAATTTAATATAAAAAACTCTCAACATTATATTTTCAGTATAAAAACATTCGATATACAATTAAATGAATAATATAAGTTACAAATTTTTATTTATGTAGCTTTTTTCTTGTACATATTCACTCATGTTCTTTATGTACATCATGAATAATGAATTTGTCAGTAACTTCTATTTGATTGTTTTTCTTCTTTTTTTTTCTTCGTTTTGTCTGATAAGATTATCTAATGCCTTTTGATTCTCCAATAATATGTTTTTTCATCGTTGTAGCATATCATTACATTTATAAAATAGTTTGTCCGCACTGACTGAAAATCATCACAAAACCCAAACTACTGAACGTAGATACAAGAAAATTGAAGAAAATATACTTATTATGATGTAAGCGTGCATTAAGATGAGATTGTTTAGTATTCACCTCCTAAAGGAGTTAAACGGGGCGTCGGACATTACAGAATATCATGCTATATCTCAGCAGCCGTTAT
The DNA here is from genome assembly GCA_964019185.1 of Maratus speculifer. Classification (NCBI taxonomy): domain Eukaryota; kingdom Metazoa; phylum Arthropoda; class Arachnida; order Araneae; family Salticidae; genus Maratus; species Maratus speculifer. The sequence continues at coordinate 15,065,112 of OZ025297.1, read as the reverse complement.
AGATAGGAGTGTGAAATTCCAGAATATTAATCTGATAAAAAAATAAGTAAACATATATTTCAGAAATTTTTTTAATTGCAGCCCTGAGGAGCTGAAATTGGGAGGTCATACAAGTTGGATCATTTGACACATCTTTCCAGTCTTTTTAGGTAAAATCGTGAAATAGCAGAAAATAAAACGATTAAAGAAATAATTAAAGAGAAGTTTCAGTGACTTTAAAATTTCCATCCCCATGGGGGTAAAGTAGGGGTTGAAAAATTCCAAATATTGTTTTAGACCTCTCATGTGACATATTAAAGTAAAGACCTCAGACCGCACATTATTATAATAAGCTACCTAATCATTATCTAAAGTTTGAATGCTTTCTTTTTGTTACAGGGTTATCCAAAAGATATTCCTTCTTTTTCAATTTTTTGACGGTCCCCTATGGAGTTTCAGGAAAAATTCTTCACGGAAATGTATGACCTGTACTATTATGTTTACACAATTAGAGTTTCAGTTTTAATTCCTTATTTATTTTTCAAGATATGTTACAATATGGTCTAAAGTCACAAGTGGCCAGTCACTTTTGGCCATATTGTGTATAAATAAAACTTTTCCGTAAGTGTTTTTTTCTGTATTTTATTCAGCTATTCCCTTTAACAGCATTGTTGTTTTGTGTATTAAAACAGCTTTTCTCGAAATGTTTATAATGATTCATGAAATGAAGTTTATATGTATTTTAAATCATTGTCCTTAGTTGATATCGTACTGAAAAAAAGAATAATAACAACAGTTACGAAAAGAAATGTGTGAACTAAAAAATGAATTTTTCAATATCATAATACTGTCTTCTTATTTAAAAGCAAATAAACTTTTAATAATTTTACAATTTTCTTTAAATAATCTAACTATAATATTGAAAAAAAATACACAGAAATAAATACTCCAATCACTTTATTTTGAGAAACATATTAAATTCTGGAAGTTATTTGAAATGTTAAGATATTTTCTTTTAGTATACATGCTATTGAAATTATTCAGATTAAACTTCTAAAAATACCATAAAACATTATTAATATACTGAAATTTAAGTATGTTTTGTAAGAAAAGGGACATTTATCAGAGCATCATAATGAATTTCAGAATTTAATAATTTACCTAAAAAGTAATTTACATTATGAAGAAGAATTTTATTCAACATATATTTTTTGATTACTTTTTTAACTTTGATGATTCATGCAGGATATTTTCTTCTTTACCTCAAAGCTTTTGGATTTTTTTTTCAAAATGCGTATGATTGATATTTTTGTAAAGCTGTTTAGGCTTCTGTATATCAAATTTTGGAATAAAACTGCCAAACCCAGGAAGTCAAGAGATGGAAGAAAAGAAAATTAACGCAATATAAAAAATATTTGCGATTAAAAAATAGTTAAGAGAAAATTAAATTGAATTAAATTTAGGTAGGAGCATTTCCCTAAAAGAAATACAATAATGTTACAATATCACTTACTATTTGTAAGTGCATATGAGGATAATACACACAATAAAATTAAATAAGTTATAAATATTAATATGCAAGAAAAATTAACAATATAATAAAAACAATAAGAAATCTCCTTCATGGGAGTTTATAGAATTTCACTGACTTAATCAGTAATTTATTTTAAATAAAGTCCTTCAGTGAAAAAAGTCTTTCAAGAATGTATAAAAGAATCTTTTTCAATGTTCAGTAAATACAGTCTCTTTAATTAAAGATCTTCAAATCTTATTTAATCTTTTGTTTTAATCTATTTTTTTGTTGGATTCCAACATTTTTTAATAATATGTCAAATTTCTAATAATAAATATTATCACTTCAAAAATTAATAACAAATAATATAGAAAATTTTAAATAATAATAATAACAATAATAATAAGTAGCATAATAAGACTCCATACCCTAATATTTCTCAATAAGAGTATAATTAATACTAAACTTCATTATAGAAATCATAATAATAATAATAATAATAATAATAATAATAATAATAATAATAATAATAATAATAATAATAATAATAATAATAATAATAATAGTAAAACAAGAGTATAATCAAAAGAAAATATCACAATTTGTTTATTATTGATAGGGAAAATATTGGTTGAGGATAAAAATAATTACACAGCAACTAAATAATTTTCTTATCTTCTAATAGCATAAGAAAGTATTTTTTGCTAGCCGAGAGTATACATTAAAATAATAATAATAATAATAATTCCAAAATCCAAATAAAATTAAATCTAACTATTTAGAAAATGGACTCTCAACCAGTATTTCCTTACAATAATTCGTCTCTGATACTCTTTTACAAAATTGTCAAATTTGGTTATAAGTTTTCAAATTCCAAATGTAGAGTAATGTTTTGTCTACACATGGTTTATAAACTTTAATAATAAAACAAATAGGAATAAAATGTGTCATTCTTAACTGAGAAATGGGAATAAATATAATTTGCTTTTTGAAAAACTTTTAATATCTGTAGTTTTTACAATCACTGAAAATCACATATTAAGTTATAAGTTTGAGTAAAATAATCAAATTTTATAGCTGTTATCACATAAGTATCTGTTGAATAAATGGAATAATACTAATGTCAAATAAATGAGTAAATATAGTTAGAATTAAATATACTTAAAATTAATTTATCAACATCAATTTGAAAGCTTTTACAATCAAAGTGTACATTTTATGCCTCCATAAGGATCCCAATTTAACCCCCAAAACAAGTAATATTCTTGTTGCCCACCAAGAACATACCTGCTAATGTTGAAAATTATGGTGATAAAATATTTAAAGAATAAGAATTAAAATTTAATCTACTGTCTTGACTTTAGTTTGATCTAGAAGATCCAATAAGTCACTCCTTGGTTGCTGCAAGTTCATTTTATTAAACTGTAGCTATAATAGAGAGAAAAGCTCCTTTTGCAGACAATCTTTTACCGAAGCATCCAAAAAAATATTCCACCATTTACTACATCCAGCCGTACTCGTGGAAGAGAGAACCCAAGAATCCTTCTTCTTACCACCTCTCGGGGCTTCCTCCCTTTTTAAATCGAAAAAGAAAATTCTAGAACATTCTTTAGTCTCAAACCATCATTCTTTTATGTAAACATAACTCATACTCAGAGTCGAGATTAATATTTGACAGACAACAATTTTATTCAAAATAAATATTATTTAACCATTTTATAATCGATTCAGAATTTTAAATATCTTAGGCAGACGATTTTTATAGACGGAAGAGAAAGTTTTTAGAAGAAAAAATGAATTTATTGATATGCACAATATCAAATGTTGACTGAGGGAAAATAAATAAATAGATAAAATAAAATAATGATATTTTTTGAAAGGTATGGTTTTGGAATAAATTTAATAAGACTTTCTTAAAAAGGGTTGATAAAAACATAGAAAAAATGAGTTTTATTTGGAATATTATGAAATAAAGTTTAATTATGAATATTTTTAATTTAGTGCCATCTTTTAAATTTACGCATACTGGAAATAATGTTTTTTAAGGCGAATTAAGAATTTATATCTTTTCCATGAAGATTAACAGATTAGATCTAGAAACAAGATTTTAATTTAATAAGTTGAAGTAAGTACGGAATATTATTACAGTAAAATTAATATAGTATAAAGGTTAGTTTTGGCGAAAAAAATTAAAATTTGTAATATATATAACAGAGTGGCGAGTGGTAATTGAAAAACACAGGCAAATAAAATGGAATCTACCAGTATTATGTTATAGAAATAATAAAAAAGGATATACGGAAGATGAATTTAACTTTAGAAAAATATTGGTATTTAGCAACTTTTTGGACTGTACATATATTCGATATAACGTGCAGGAGAAATAGAAAAAAAATTCTTGCCAGGTACGCAAACATAGGATTAATTAAACTACTTAAAATTAACTTAATACATACGTACTTATTATAATTATTACACATGTTTTATTTGTAGAAATTATTTCTTAAAATAACATTAAAATAATATTATCTTTTAAAAACTTTCTCTATAAAATTCAGTACCATTCTTTTTTGTAAAATACAACAAGGAATCATTATTTTTTACATGATAGATTATTCCCAATATGACATTTTAATTAATACTAATAATAAAAATATTCTGTGAAAAGTAAAAAAAAAAATCATGCAATTGTTGTTTTGATTTTTTTCGAAAATGCGAAATTTTTTTCGATAATTAAAATACGTAGTAAAATGTGCATAGAATTCATTCGATAGGGGGTAGAAGAATATATGTCACAGCCATCTGTTCGGATCGTTATTAATAATATGGCTAGAGGATGATGGATTATGAAGGCTTTCACGTACTAAACCAAAGTGTCGCATTTTACGTGTTGTAAGCTGCAGAAAATGATGAACAACATTTACCATTGCAGTCATTTATCAAAAGCTGATTCAGGTATAATAATTCATTCTTAAAAACAGCAAGTAACAGACTCTTTTAAACACATATCTCTGTGATTAATATGTAACATGAAAAATAACAGACAAAAAATAAAAAAATAAAAAATAATTACAATTTCCATTTTTTTTTACACAAAAATATAAATCTATTTTTGAAGATATAATGAAACAAAACATTTATATATTTTTTTATTTCATTACTTAAAGACTATAGTTTAATTTAAAAGAAATGATAAAGAATTTTTAATTTTTTTAAACTTTTTTAAAAACTTAGTGAGTTTTCAATTTATTGCAAGTTTCTGAGTTACGACGAGAGGAGTGATTTAAAGCACTTATGCAAGTGTTACTTCGCATTGTTAAATGTTTATATTCTATAGCAACAACCCCTGGAATGCCTGGCAATGTTTCTTCAGGTATACATTCATGCTTCTAAAAGCTTTTTGTAAAAAATACTATTAGATTTATGCATAAAACTGCTTTTTTAAGATTCAACTCTCCTTTAGTATTTCCTTTATGTTAAGTAATTTATAATTAAACGAGAAGGTATAAAATAACTAAAAAGTTTATTTGATCTAATTCTATGTTAGTTCCTTAAACATTTAATAATAATCTGAAAATAAATTATATTATAACCTGCATGAACAAAGTAAAACATTGACCCTGTTGCTTTAGGAATTATTATTTTTAGAATAATGAGTTCAAATTATTATTTTTTGTTAAACCCACAAAGCAATCTTTTTAAAGTAATCTCCCAATGACAGCTTCTCGAACTTATATTGGTATGACACTGTAGAAATTTATTGCTTTAATATACTCTAGTGTTCCCTTAATAACATCCTTTTTTCAATTCTTTAAAATATTTATTAATTTATTTGACCTTAATACAACAGTGAACTGAAATATTCGTCCACTGAAATTTATTGCATTTAAATTGCTATAAAATTGAATTATACTTTTAAATAAAATTAGACGTCTTAAAACATTTTTTTACATTACATTCTTCAAAAATATTGAGTCCATTAATGCATATTCACAAGCTAGGTAATATATTTGATCATTTTGGAACGGATATTAATCCCATTATTATTGCTTAAATATAAACTGGATGATTTTGTTAAAATGAAATTTCGATTAAATTTACTGAATGTATTTTATGCATGAAACGATGGCGGTTCCGCTCTGAGAGTAAAGGATGTCAATTAGCTAAGCAATTTCACATAAATGATTGTTGATTTTAAATAGAAGTTTTTCAAATATGGCTGCTAATATGACTAAATTTTAGAATTACAAATAAAATGAAAAATATTCCACCGTATATGGCCATGTACAAATCAAAAATTTTCAACAATTGTCTTTTAAAAAAAGGTAAAATCTACGTACACGAATTTCGGATGTTGTGAGAAAATTTCTGAGTAACTGATACTTCTGACTGGCGTACATGAACTGAAATTAGCACAAATTTAAATAAAGAAATTTAAAATTTAGATCGAATAGCTATGTTCTCGAGATAGACAGAAAACTCTCACAGGCAATATAAAAGTAAATGGAATTGATGTTATCAGCTCTTAAGCAAACCATTGGTATGAATTTTAGGGGAGATGACTGCGAAATCATTTAAAAATTACTGTATTAGACGTACCATGAACGACACTGAAAATGATTTTATTTACAAAAGTAACAATGAGAATTCATCAGTTCCTGAGTCCCATTTTTATGACCTGGGCTCATCGGATGGGGACACAAGAAAACATTTTGGAGAATCGGAGATTAATTAAAAATATAAAGGATTCGTTTGATACGTCATGATTTTTTATATAATTAGTTTTGATTTTTACTATTTTATTAAAAAGACATTTTTATCAAAAAATACATTAGAATTCTGTAGTAGAGGATGTTTATATGCGGGTCAAGAACGAATATTTTTTCATCAAAAACAGAGCGGTGAGTATGTAGACGAAAGAATTTATATACAAGTACATACGGTATTTTATTTCATGATTAACTGTTCCCAAAATCGTAAATGTGGTCTTCGAAATTAGCCTTCAAGTTGCTTGAACATATGTCTTTAAAGGGAAGTATCCTGAAAGAAATTCAAAGCTTCAGGAAAAATTTGCTGAAAATTGTAGTTATGATTCATATGTAAGAGATGTTCAGATGAAAAAAAAGTGCTAATAGTCATAACAATCAAAACCAGACAAAATTGTAATATTTATATATAAGTTTTAATATTTATATATAATGTATATAAATTTTCGGTACTTCTCTGTTATCCCGTCGACTAATTTCGCCAAATTATACAAATCGTCAAACTTATAGCCAAATTATACATATTGTCATAATTTTTATTTTAAGTAACGAAAAAACAAATAATTAGCAGAATATTAATAAAAATTCAAATAAAAAAAAGAAAGAAATATCACTTAATGACATTTTAAAAACGTGAATCGTATTTAATGTCCTTGAATGTGACATTTACGAACATCCATTATTGGCATTTAATCTTATAGTTTGGCGATAATTTTTTGATCGACGGGATAACCGAGTAGTACCAAATTTTCATATATATAAATTTTAATATGGGATAACTTAAACAAACTTCGAGGGACGCAGTTGGGGAGTCCGGCCTTATTTAATGAATACGAAGGCGCCTTAGCAAGAAACGAAGAGTGATGAAAGCAATTACGTGCTCTGTCCAAGTAACACTGTTGTCCATGTGATTACATCATGGCTTTCACACAGCAAAATTTGACAAATGTGTAGTTGCGAAATATATGATTTAAGTCTGTCACAATGAAAAATCTGATACCATCTCGTAAATTATCGCTGATTCTTAACCGTCTAATTTGCAACAGGGAATTTATCATGTCCTCGCAGCACTGCTGCGTCGAATGGACGAATCGCACAACTGCTCTTAGTAAGGATTTGTGGTTGGGAGCTCGCGCATGCGCACAAATACGCTAGTCATTCTTTTTGAGCTTCTCGAAGTCTAACTATTATACGAAAGTGACATATTCAACTTTTAACCGGTAACGTAGTTAGGGCGTTTTGTATTTTATTTTATTTGAATTCTACCCACAGTACAACACAGACATTATTAATTTTAATTAGCATTAATTAAAGCTTTTTTTTGTCCTTGTGCTGTAGAAAATATTTTAAATATAATTTAAATTCTTCTCTTTTGACACGATTATATAAAAATAATATAATATTTTTTGTAAAATTTGTATCGCATGTAGTCTTTTATTACAGGTTAGATTTTTAATTTATCATTTGACTGAAAAGAGTCTACATATTTATACAAATAATCAGTATTCGTGGAGTGAAATTTATATATACCAGGATTAAATGATAAAGAAATTTAAACGTGTGTTCTAGCTTTTGATAACGTATTGATAAATTTCAAGATAAATTATGGCTAAGATAAATGTATCTTTTTAAAGAGAGTAATTACATGATACAGGAAATAATGCTTTACTTTTGAGCGGAAATATATTTCTATCCGATACCATCATCTGTTAAATCATGAGATGTTAGATATCAAGATTAATATATATTTTTTTTTTTACTCTTTAGGACATCATTAATCTTGATTTAGAAGTAATACCAGTAAACAAGACAGGAAATTATGATGCTCGTCAGCAAACATTACTAACAAAAAACAGCTCTCGTCATTTTTTACACCAGAGTAAAATGCCAAAATATGGATAAAAAAGAGATATACTTTTTTTAAACTATAAGTTTTATTAATTTTTTATAAAAAGTTATTTTACGGATATTCGATCGCAAATAATAGTAAATGTTATTATGCATTTGTAAAAAAAAAAAAGGTAATTCTGTTAAAGTGTTTGTGCATTTCAAAATATAACTTACAATTTTCAAGAATAAAATTAATATTAATATATATATATATATATATATATATATATATATATATATATACAGGGTGGTCATAAAAAAACTTTGCCGATATATGGAGCTCTAGCGGCCAGTCCGCTCAACCGATCGAGGGGAAATTTCAGATATAGCTATTCAGAGGTATGAGCTCGAGATTCTGTGAACGGCAACAAACTGGCGCTCACGGTTACGGTTATAGTTACATAAACTCAAAATTTTCCAATGGCAACACCCACTTTTTTCATCACAAAATGTTCAGCGTATGCGAAAACCCTAAAGAGCGTTGGAACCGTACGTGAATCGCAAGAAACGGACATGTTGTGCACGCACAAAAAACTGTTCTGCAAATCCTCCCCCCCCCATAGAAAAAACTCGATTGGGGCGCAAGGAGGAAATTTGCATATGACACACAGTCAGTACACTAATCTCTGATTACAATACAGATCAGAGAAATTAAAACTTTTATTTTGATTACACATTTTCCACATGGGTGCCATCACCATTAATTCCCTGTGATGACACCCATAATAAGCAGGATATTTTACGAATTCAAAATAGATTTTTTTTTTTCAAATGGAAGATTCTGGATTTATTGAGAAACATTTATCAGATTTTACATCATTACGACCTTTTTCAAAAGTTTAAATTGGGACATTATCTAATCTACTGGAAATTTTTGCATCAGTGAACTAGAAATATCTTTGCTTTTTTTTCCCAATATAGAAGTAATACCGCAAAAGTAAATAAATACTGTTTTCTAAATATGGTGGTCTGGTATAATAACGCCAGGCGGGGTAATAACGCCAAGTGCTTTGCATAATTATGAAATAATCTGGTAAATGACACCCATGTGCTCTGCGCAGGAGGGTTTTGAGTCATATAAATCGCAAAAAAACAGCTTCACGTTAATTTGTTTCATTTTTAGGTCTTATTGTTTTTACAAGCAACTAAAATTAACGCTTGATCTAAAATTTGCGAGATACTTTTGTGATGTGAAGACTATTTTTTTTTATCCGGAAATACTTTGTTAATTACATAAATTTGTAGTACATTTCATGGACTTTCAAAATGCTGTTGAAGATTTTGGATATCTTCTCGAGATAATTCGTAATTTTAAATGCACAGCGCAATAACTATAACGGGATAATAACGCCAATCCTTGGCATTAATACCCCGGTTGATTCCCTACAGTGGCCGAGCTACATCCTAAATACTGATTCAAATAAACACAGTTAAAACTGTGCAATGTTTCTAATAATTCTATTTAAGTGGTCCTTTTTAAGCAAAAAGAAGCTCACGGTCTGATATTCTTTTGCCTCATCCCCCCCCCCCCACACACACCACACTTTTATTTTTCTTACACTTTCACAAAAAATTGAACATTTTCAATAGCTTAGAATGCAATTTGTCAATTTCAAAGTTTGTAGAATTTGTATTTTTAGAATTGGGCAATCTACATGCAATTATTCCATCTTATTTCATAGTTTTGTTTGCATGGCGTTATTACCCATATAGGTGGGTAATAACGCCAAATAGCATTGGTCAAGAAATCACGCTATTACATTTTATGAATACATATCTGTTAAATTATTTTTTTTTGTATAGATAGTCATTGAGTTGCTGTATCAAATCCTATATTTGTTCGAAAAATACAAAGGAAAACTGCGCCGTGAAATTTGGTAGAACCTTAACGTGGCGTTATTACCCCAGGGTACCTTATAAGTTACTTCCTTTAAAGTTAAAAAAATACTGTCAGACGAAATAGACAGGGAAAATTAAAGTTATAAAAAGATATTTTTCAAATTCATTGTTTTGATTCATTGTTTATTCATTGAATATTTAATGCGCCATATTCACTAACTGCTTTTTTTTCAGACCTCACCAGCAGTTGATCAAGTATTTGAAATATTTTTTTTTTATTTCAGGCGGAAATTAGTTTTATCTAGATGTATTTTGGTGCATTTTTAGTAACGTTGTCAGCTGTCTGATGTAAGAGAAGTCATTTTATCTGTTTTACTTACTTCTATTGTTACAAGAATAAAGTATTGTTTCGTGAAAGTTATGCACTTCCAGTTTTTAACGGATTTATACCTTTTAGGGCCAGATATACTAAAAATCTTATTTTTTCAAAATTCCTGTCTGTCTGTATTCGAAAAAAAGTTTTGGACACTATCTCAAAAAGTAATGCACAGAACTTAATAAAGAAATATATATTCAGTTAATCACTGTTATAAATGCGTGCTGATTAGTTTTTGGTGAAAAAGTAAATTAGATCAGAACACATTTAAAAGAATACATCTATAATTCACCAATCCTGATCAATATTTTAATATTTAGTTAAGTGGTAACTCAATATTTTAAAGTAAAAATGGAAAAATTCAATAATAGGTAGGTTTTTTTTATCTTTTATAATTGATAATTAATAATCAGATTGAAATTTCATGTGTAAATTTATTTTCTGAGAAATTTAATTTCTTTCAAAATATATTTTTAAAATAAAAGTATATGGCTGGGCTTTGATTTTGCATTGATTAGTCTTCGCAAACCCCTACAGTATGGATTAAAAAAAAAAGGATCCGTAAAAGAAAATCAGCTGAATTATCATTCCATTAAAAATTATACTACTGAAACGTTACAAAGTTACTTTTCTTAGACTATGCTCACTTCGAGCGCAAGAATATCAGACAATACTCTTTAATCTATATGTATCATGTTAATAACTGCGTCCCATTGCATTTTATACACAGTTTTCTATTTACCTCTCTAAATTATTTTTCTGTAACCAGGGTATTGAAATATTTAAAAATATATAAGGAAGAATAATTGTTTAAGAAATAATTTTTTTCTTTAAAAACATAACAAGAAATAATTCATGTGTGAAAAATTTAGATTTAAACTTATATTTGATATATAAACAACATTTTTCCCTGCTAGTATACGGAAAACATATTTTGAAAATTGATTTATTTCAAAAACTTCTCTTAATATAATACTTGCGCAGACGCTAAATGAAGCAGAAATAACAACTGCATCAAAAAAGACTTATACTTGATTTTTTCTGTGTGACTTTTTTATCTCTTGTCCAGATGTTGTCGAAGTTTAGTACTTCAAAACAAAAATACTTATAATAAAACAGCAATTGTAAAAAGTTTAGAAATAAGTTTTTTTTCTTTTAAATTAAGATTTTCTTCCGTTTAGTTAGCCCTATGGAATTTTTATGCCAATTTTTCTGCTATACAGTTGACATATTATAAAAAAATATACAAATATAACCATGTATATAAAAATCACATTTCCCTAATGATAATAATATCGCAATTTTATGTAAGATGTCCATGAGTATGATAAGAGATTTATCTATATTTCAATAAAATGCCAATTTATTTCACAGATTACCTGTATCTGACCGGACAAAATTTGGCACACGGTTTTAAAATGTTTCTAACTGATTTAAACAATATTTAGAATTTTTTAATTTTTTTACAAGAACCAGTGAAGATAATTTTTGTAGCTAAAGCTTGTAATATTTTTGCGTTTTTTTTTTTTTTTGTTAAATTATGCACAATATTAACTCTTTAGCGTCATGCAAATTTTCAAATTTACGAAATATAATTACTTTTACTTTAATAAGAGTAAGGTTTAAGGTCATAAATATAAGTTCATAAAAAACTCCCCTCATTTACTATCCTTAGCGACCTAAACCGCTTAATCATTTGAAAAGAGATTTCAGATTTAGGTATGCACTCGAAATCATAATGATTTAAAACAACATAGCTGTCACGATTACGGTTACATTGAGAAATTTTCAAGAATTCAAATTGAAATACACTTTTTTCTAGCAAAAAGACATCAATGCATTGAAAAAACTATATATGGCTTTTTAACGGTACAAGTGCGACTAAAACTGCCGGTTTAATATCGTGGCACTGAAATCAGCTCTTATATAACGTCATATTATGCATTCTAAAACACATGATTACATTTTTATTTTCACTATCTGTACACAGCACACACACACACACACACAAAAAAAACATTTAAAAAAAATCATACAACATTATTCAGTTTACAGGTGAAAAAATAATCTTCTAAAGGGCATGGCTTGTAGCCATTCTTCCTTTCATGTATATTGAGATCGGTATGATAGTAAGTTAAAAAGACTCTAATTCGGCAGCAAGTCCTACTTCTGTATCTCATGATACATCTAGAGCTTATTGGAAGTTTCGCATATTACAAAAAATGACGTATTACAAGGAATATTTAGGGTTATTATACCGCTATCAAACATTAAAAAAGAATTGTAAAGGCTTAATGAAAATTCAAAGACTTATTTTGCATAACTCATATGAATACATAGTAAAAGCACCAATCAGAGATCCCTTTTTCTCACTTAATTTTTCATATAAAAGGGACCAGCAACTTTTAGACTTATGAGATTAAGTAGAAATTTAGTGTCAGTCTTCATTGATAACTTTTTATTTTCGTTTTCCTTCAAATTTAACGAACAATTTTTGAATGAAATACTGTTATTGTAATAATCAATAATGTTTGTAAGGGAAAATCATTTGTTAGAACGCATTTAAAAAAATCTTCTGAAGTGACATTTTTACATCTTATAATTCTAGATTCAAGCTGAATTTATGTTTAATAAAAAAAAAATTCATGTTAACTTAATTTATAATTATGTTCAATGAAGCGATATTCGATTATGTTATTTTATTTTAAAACAGTGTTCGTTAATGTAATTCTTTTGTTTAAAAGAAAATGAAGATCATGCTACAATATTTTCCGATTTTAGAAATAAGAATAAGCCAGATGTGAATGACGGTCATTTTTCATTTAATAACGTCGTTGTTGAAAAAAAAAATGTTTTTCTTACCACAGATATTAAGTGATCGCAAAGAGCTCTCCAATACATCAAATGTGTCAACACTATCGATTAAATGATTACACGAAATCTCGAACAATATTAAAAGAGGAAAAAAAATAATATCAAGATGTCCATAGGCATAGTGTGACATTTCAAAGAATATGTATTATAGATGTCAAAGAAAAAAGTTATTATTCCTTCAATAAATAATTTTCTTTTCAATTAGGATGAATTATTACTATTATTTTTTTAAATTTCTACAAGACAGCAAATTTGCATTTTTATGAATAAGTTTCGTTAATAAATATATCTTACAGCAATACATTTAAAGTGAATGTGTGTGTGTGTTTTATTATGCATAAATATTGTGAATTAATATAATGCTCCACTTCTTTCCTATGTATATTAATTTGCCTTATGTGATGACCCGTAAATGCGATAATGTTCCTTTACTTAATATCTTAAAGAAAAAGTCGCATATAAGTACTCTATAATGATACATCCAAATTTAAGGAATAAACCCAAAACATTTCTCTTGATTTAGAAACATTTTTTAAGCAAACAAAAAGCACATTAAAATACACATTGTTCATTATAAAGCGCCCTTTACGCATCCTAAATGCTGCACAAAATTTTGAAAATGCTCGCATTTTTTCTCTTTTCTAACTTTGAAAATCAAATAACTTTATGTGCGTGAAAGACTACAATTTATGTTTTATGTACCTGAAGTTTAAGCTTAAGATGAGACGACAAATTTTCATATTAGAGTTATGAAGTATTCTACGCATTTTGGAGACTTTGCGGTTTAGATTCTTTTTTGCGGCAAGGTGAAAGGCCTAAATGTAGAGAAACTTTAGGAGATTTAAGAGAAAATGTTATATGATATTAACCATATATTGTGATGAAATAATTTTTAGAGGTAATAATGCGTTCAAATAAGCTGTTTGAGTTAATAAATTGGAATTTGTATCATATCCTCAAACAGTATTTATCTTTAATTAGTTACTTAAATAAGCATTTAAAATCGCCAAAGCAGAAAAACATGTGTCTCTAAAACTATTAATTTTTAAAATTGTTTCAGATTAGAACATTGGTGTCTATTTCAAAAAAAGAATGTGGATAGATGATTATGAGATCCGGAATACGTCTATTTGATGAAAAATCTGAAAAACAGGATATAGATTGAAAACGTTTAAGGAGGTCCGGAACATAATTTAAAATAACTTTTATTTATTGAGTTAAAATTCTGAAATTTTCTCTGATGATTGACCATATCATTTCTAAACAAAACCACACCATCAATTTTCTCATATTTTTTCCTTAATTTTTAAATTTTTAATATGTTAAAAATGTTGGGTAAATTCCACATCAGTGACAGGAATTCGGTTTCATTCTTTCAACCCAATGTAGTAAATTTTGTTATATATTCGTCAAGTTTACTTGGAATTCGTACACCGATTTTTGAATTTTTAACGAATTTTTTATATTTTTTTTTACATTTTACGGCTTTTTTCGACAATGATAAAAAGAAAGTTCAATGAGATTTTCAGTGCGATTTTCGATGTGATTTTTAACATTTTTTTCTAATTTTTTGTACGTTTAGCATCGATTTTTTGTCATTTTTGCTAATATTATAGATTTTTGTATGCATCATGATCTTTCCTATTTTTGAATTGCGTGTAAAAAAGGCAAAAAAATATGAAACTAATAAATTAGCTGTAAAGGAATTATTTTGAATATCCACAGTAACTTACACTAATTAAATAACAAAATGCTCTCTGTGTGTGCGTGTGTGGTTTTGTGCGATGGCTAGCTAAATCTACGGCACGTACGAGGCTCAAAATTTTCAAGTAGCCCAAATTCGAAACTTATAATTTAAATACTCTAACCAAGAATTCGCAATAGTACAACATCAACGTAGCAAGGCTACAAGTCGACTTAAGGGTATTTCTCTCTGAAATTAGACATAAGCGCTATACATTTTTTAAGCACATTTAATAGACATTTATATCATAAAAAAACTATTCCACTAGTGACGATCTTAAAAATTATAAGCTACCGAAAAAAAAAGACTGTTGTTGTCGACACATAGACAACCACCTGTTGCGTAGTCTTTCTACAGGTGACAAAAATATGAAAACGCACACACAAACTAAAGCTGACTCTTATTCCAAAGCCAATGTAATCCGTCTTATATAGCCTCATTGTGTGGGAAAGAAGGATTTCATACACATTCCTAATTCGACGATGAAATTTTGAGAATTAATCTTTTACCAGTGAAATCCAACACGCTGACACAAACCGTATTTGGTTTTCTCAGATGACCGTATATCATGCCGCTAGAATCCCTTGTTCAATCAAAAACGACCGAAAGGAATTCTGGGACATCGAAAGTTTAAGAAAAAAATAAATATTATGTAACAAATATATGAATTAAGTTATAAATTTTTAAGAAAAGAATTGTTTTATAAGATTAATCATTTTAGAATAAAATGAAATGAAAAAAGGTTGAATCAAAAGTATGAATAAAAATATTATGAAAAGAAAGGTAAAAGTTCAACATTAAAAGAATTTGGAAGTAATTATCTTTGGATTAAAGCGAAATTTTTTTTTCATTATTACATATAAATATATAATTTTAAAACAGTAATAGTTATATAGCTTTAAAAATGTTGTTATAGCTATTATAGTAGATACTGAACAAATCAAAAAAGTAATGGAAATGTTTAAAAGAATTTTTTTTCTTATTTACAGAAAGTAGTTTTGTCTTGAGGTATTATAAAAATACTAAAAATAAAGATTTCTTAAACATAGAAGATCATTACATGTATTACTTCTTTATTTTGTTTTTTTATTAGTATTTAAATATTTCTAGAAACCAAAAAGATCCGAAGGCTGCTTAATGTTTCTGAAAAAGTACAAATCCATTTTAATCTACAACAGTAACTGATTAAATTATGGAAAAGTTAAATCTCTTTATAAAAATGCAAAGCTTGATTGTGTTTGTATTAATAAAAGTGGAAAAAATAAATTTGTTTTTAAGTTGAATGCATTAAGTTAAAATATTACAAGATATTTCAACATATTTAATTTCTGTTATAACTATATCAGAGATTCTACATGATATTATTTGATAGAAAGTCCACATATTTAATAATTTATACTGATAAGTCATGCTGACTAATTATTTACTGAAAATTATGCTGATTGAAATTTGATTTAGACATTCATTTGATTTAGGTGATATTAAAATTATTTAGGTGATATTTAGGATTAATGTTGATATAGTAAACATTAGACCAAAATATGTAAAACAATGAATTGAATGTTTTCAAAGTTCGATAGAAATTATTTTATACTATTTTTAAACGTGTAAAGTGTATTTTAAAGTGGAGCAAAAACAAAATTATGAAACAATTCGTACACACACACAGATATATATATATATATATATATATATATATATAAGTACATACATTTTATATACATATAATATACGAGGGCATTTCGGAAAGTAAAGATACAACGTACGCCGGAGGAAAAGAAAAGTTTTGGCAAGCAAGTTGGCAACACAGGCGTTAACCTTGAACCTTTAGCTTTCTCCTCGCGGTGGTTTGACATTTAAACGTTTATTCTGGTTGCAGTAGGTGGTGTTTAAAATGGTTCCGCCGATTCAGAATCCCGCCAAATGTGAAATACGCTCCATCATACGTTTTCTTCATGCAAGAGGTCAGCGACCAGCGAATATTCACAAAGAAATTGTTTCTGTTTATGGGAACATTACCAATCGACAAAATGTAACGAAATGGTGTCATCATTTCTCTGAAGGTAGGATCGATGTTCATTACGAAGAAAGAACAGGTCGGCCATCTGAGATCTCTGAGGCCCTTGTTCAGAGAACAGAGGAAGCAATTCGTGCGAATAGATGTCTCAGATTGACAGTGTTACGTTACCTGAAGTCACATCTTGGAGGAAAATCATTCCAGGACGATAATTGGAGCAACGATGAAGTTGAAATGTGGTTCCGATAACATTCGGAAACATTCTATGACTGTGGGATACAAAAGTTTGTGTCCTGATCTAATAAATGTGTGGATAACGGGGGTGATTATGTCGAAAAATAATAAATAATCCTGTTAATAAGATGTAACTTTGTTTTCTAAATAAATGTTTTTTAAAGGAATGCGAGCCATTGTATATTTACTTTTCGATATGCCTAGTAGTATATATATCTATTATTCCTCTCTAAACCATATAATTTAAATGCTCTATCCGAGAATTCGCAATAATGCAACATCAACATAGCAAGAGAACAATACGACTTAAGGAATATTTCCCTCTGAAATCAGACATAAGCGCTGTACATTTTTTAATCTCCTTTAATAGACTTTTATATCATAAAAAAAAACTATTCCACTTGTGAAGATCTTAAAAATTAAAAGCTACCAAACAGAAATAGACTATGTTGGTGTCGACACATAGACAACCACCCGTTGCGTCGTCCTTCAGCAGGTGACAAAAATATGAAAATACACACACGAACTAAAGCCGACTCTTATTCCAAAGCTAATGTAATCCGTCTTATACAGCCTCATTGTAAGGGAAAGAAGGATTTCACTAATCATTCCTAATTTGACGATGAAATTTTGAGAGCTAATCTTTTACCAGTGAAATTCAACCCGCTGACACAAACCTCATTTGGTTTTTTCAGATGACCGAATATGATGCCGCTATAATCCCTTGTTCAATAAAAAACGACCAAAAGGAATTCTGGGACATCGAAAGTTTAAGAAAAAAATAAATATTATGCAACAAATATAATGAATTAGGTTGCAATATTTTATTTTTAAGAAAAGAATTGTTTTAAAAGATTAATCATTTTTAGAATAAAATGAAATAAAAAAAAAGGTTGAATCAAAGGTATGGAATGAAAATATTATGAAAAGAAAGGAAAAAGTTCAATGTTAAAAGAATTTGGAAGTTATTATCTTCGGATTAAAGCGAAAATTTTTTTTCATTATTACAAATAAATATATAATTTTAAAATAGTAATAATTATGTAGCTTTAAAATGTTGTTATAGTTTTGAAAGAAAATAACAAATGTGACAACTATGAAATACTGAACAAATCAAAAAAGTAATGAGAAGCTTAAAAGATTTTTTTTCTTATTTACAGAAAGTAGTTTTGTCTTGAGGTATTACACTTAAACAACAGCTGGGGGCAAGGTATTAGATTTACGAAAAGGAAAGAAAGAGAAAATATATAACAATGTTTCGTCACATGCTTCATTTAGCTAATGTCTCATTGCTTTTAAGTGCTGATGGTTTGGTAAGTAACTTGCCTAAAGATTTATTTTATTTTAAAGATTTATTTTATTTTAAAGATTTATTAATTTTTTTTATCTTTAACTTTTAAATTTGAAGCATCAAAACAATTCGTGTTTTAATCAAAACTAAGCGTTTTGGTTCTCATTTTTCATTTTTGCTTAAAAAATAAAGGTTTCTTAAACATGGAAGATCATTACATGTATTACTTCTTTATTTTATTTGTTTTGTTTATTATTATTTAAATACCTCTAGAAAACAAAAAAGATCGTAGGCTGCTTAATGTTTCTGAAAAAGTATAAAAACATTTTAATCTACAACAGTAACTGATTAAATTATGGAAAAGTTAAAATATCTTTATAAAAATGCAAAGCTTGATTGTGTTTGTAATAAGAAAAGTGGAAAAAATAAATTTTCGTTTAAGTTTAATGCATTAAGTTAAAATATTACAAGATATTTCAAAATATTTTATTTCTATTATAACTATATCAGAGATTCTACATGATATTATTTGATAGAAAGTACACATATTTCATTATTTATACTGATAAGTCATGCTGATAAGTCATCATTTACTAAAAATTATGTTGATTTAAATTTGATTTAGACATTCATTTGATTTAGTAGAGTGTCGGTTATATTAAAATTTACAATGAATATTATAGCATTACCTCAGTTTCTCTTGCATTTATAAGTAGAAATTATAACTGGAAATTATAACTGGTAAATATATATATATATATATATATACATAGTCAAATGTGGTAATCCCAAAACTTATATGCTATTACTTTCTGAAAATGCAGCATAGCAGAGAAAGATTTTATTTAAAAACTAATCAATAATTACACATATTAGAGACTAACTGAATTTGTAACTTGATGAAAATACGAGTATATGTGCTTGTTATAGAGCAATTGCGATAAACAAGCAGCCATGAAAAAAATGCAGCATAGCAGCTCCACCTATTGAGCAATTTATACCAAAAAAGAAACAAGATCAAACTATATCAACGATTAACTCAATCTGAAGCTTTATGAAAATTCGTCCATTAGTTAATGAGATAGATCTGTTGTGCTGCTTTATACAAGAAAAAATAATCAGCTTCAGCTTATACCGATGTCTAACACAATCTAAAATTTTACGAAATTCCGTGCATTAGTTCTTGAGATAGAGCTCCCACAATGTTTTTGTAACTTACAGACTAATGGAGGGACATTTTCTAAAATAACATCAATGCTTACCTGAACATTAAAACTGAAACATCAAGACCTACCTTATCAAAACCTGAACGTATAAATTTATCCAAAACCTAAAGTCGGAATTTTTTCCCGAATCCAACACTTTCTTCATGTAAAGATCGAAGAAAGTAAAAATTAGTTGCGTAATATATGCGCCAATGCACGTTTGAGCAAATATAAAACAGATTAGTTATTATCTTGATTAATACAGTTACCAGTATTAATATAAACAAACAAAAAACGGGGTGAAAAAAGGACTATTTTAATTAAAATTAATGTGTAATGCAGTAATAGTGCATTTAACAAACAAATATATTTCCAACATATTTTAAAAATAAGAAAAGGGGCAGGATTGCACTTTGTGCTTATATAAGAATAAATAATGAAACAACGTAAAGGAGCACAAATTATATAAAGTAATAGATGATAAAAAGCATACAGATCTTTCGGGACTTCTAAAGTCCCATCATCAGTGCTAAAAGTAAGTGTAAAATATAAAAGACAAATCACAACATTAAATAAAAATAAAAACGTGCATCGCAGCTCGCTGCTAAGGCGAACTAACCATGAAACGTCGCAAAGCGACAGTAAAAGCAAACTGACACGCGCATTCCAAAGGAGACCAATCAGATGTCTCTTCCCACTGGAAAAGTCCAAATAAAGGAGAAAAGGAGGGGGGGAGGGAGATTTCCAGTACACCCAGATTTTCTGAAGTTTGGTTTGCGTTACTGTAATTTCTCTCCCTCTCCCCCCCTCCTTTTCTCCTTTATTTGGACTCTTCCAGTGGGAAGAGACATCTGATTCTTCTCCTTTGGAATGCGTGTGTCAGTTTGCTTTTACTGTCGCTTTGCGACGTTTCATGTTTAGTTCGCCTTAGCAGCGAGCTGCGATGCACGTTTTTATTTTTATTTAATGTTGTGACTTGTGTTTTACATTTTACACTTACTTTTAGCACTGATGATGGGACTTTAGAAGTCCCGAAACAGCGGTATGCTTTTTAACATCTATTACTTTATATAATTTGTGCTCTTTGACGTTGTTTCCTTATTTATTCATTTCAAAAATGTTTATGATTTCGTTTTTTTTCTGTCCAGTATTTGCCGTCTGTAGTCTATTGACTTTACGTGTTATAACGCATGTAGCTATAATCAGATTGTTATGTATTTGTTGTATGTTATTTCAGATAATTATAGAATGTTCGGTATTGAAAATCAGGTTTGAAGTATTTACAGTTCATTTATACCGATGCTCGAAAAATTCAATTACATTACGGTCTATTTAGAAAAATCGTCTGCGGTGTACTTTAATATTACAATGTTTTAAATATATTGAAATTTATATATTATATCAGTTATGTTTATTTAGAGGCGTGTTAGGTAGAATTTAGTGTGCATTTAATTTATAGTTCACATTTATAATGACACACAAGACAACGTGTCTACAAAAGTAAGTATTTAAACTATTAAGTAAAATGAATAATAAAAACTGGAATTGCATTTTCATTTTCTGTGTTTTAACTGAAGAAATTTTTTTGGTAGTATTCAATGTTCATAATTTCTGCTTATCATATACAGGGTTGCAAATAAAAATCTCATTTTCTTATTATTTACAGAGTATGCTGAATTTTAAACAGTGCTTCTTCTTTAACTGAAAAATCCTCAAGCATGCTACATAGTATATAAACAGACCTATCGATCACATCCAACGCTTGTTATATTATTCATAAACAGTAGAAGTAGGATATTTTCAGACTATAATTTGTAAGAGCATAAATTAGATTTTAGAATGCTTTATACTTTTTTCAAATTGTTGACTTATACTCCTTCTTTCATCTTCAAAGAGCTGTAAAGTTTTGGTAAATTCTTCCGAACATACTAGAAATAGTTACATAATCTATAATGCATGCATAACTTTTCTTTCTTGTTAACCTTAAATTAAGAAATAATCAATCTCGAAATAATATTCATCCCTTTTCTTATTTTTAGATGGGGTGAAAAAATTTAAATTTTTATTCAGTAACTTCAAACTTTTGCAAAAGTTTCTAGAAATATTTCTTTTTTTCATATACAGAAGTAAAATTTTAAATAAGATTTGAGAAGTTGTATATAGCTTTTATGACAAGCTGAATTAGTATTTTTCAAAAAACATTTACTAAGCACGAAATCAATAATGTGATTTTGTCAATAACTTGGAAATAAGATGAAACACTCTTACGTATGTTCATGTATATATTCTAACCTCTTTTTGAAAATAATTAAAGCATCTTATTTTATATAGAGACTTGAAACTGATGCATTTTATATGATATACAATTTATCTTTATCACACGTAGTTGTTTGATAATAATATATTTTTTAATATTTTTCAAAATATTGCGCCGCATTCTTCAAGTATCTCTTCTAAATGAACATCAAATAAACAAATTCAAAAGGTAGAGTACCGAGAAAAATAAGCAAACAATTGTCGTAATGACCAAGGTTAAATATATATATATATATATATATATATATATATATATTAAATCTTAACTTAATGATGAACAATATAAGTACACAATTTTGTATCATGCTAAGAGAGTTTTAGAAGCATCAAATCGGAAAATATAATTAATGTTACATTATTTTAAATGTACAATAAGTTTTAAGTGTTGCAGCTTTGAAGCGAAATAACAAATGCCTGACAGTCATAAAAATACGGAATGAAACAAAAAACTAATGGAATGCTTTAAAAATTTTACTTTACAGAAAGTATTTTTGTTTTGAGGTATTGTACTTCAACAGCAGCTGGAAGCAAGATCTTTGATTTACGGAAACTGAATTTAGATATTTTTTTTTAATAATGTTTCGTAACATGCTTTATTTAGCTAAAGTCGTAATGCTTTTAAGTACAAATGGTTTGGTAAGAAACATGCCTAGAGGTATATTTTGATTTTATTTTCTTACTTTAATTTAAATTCAGAGGAATTGAAATAATTTATATTTTATTAAAATTTGAAGATTTCAATTCTCTTTTTAGGTTTTACTTTAGGTAAACACAAGAGAAATAAAAGGTTTTTTTGAAAATGGGATACTATAAAATATTTATTAATGTATTTTTTAGTATTAAGCATTTACTATTTTTTTAATTAACTTAGTTATACGAATAGGAAAAAGATAAAGTTGCGTGACTTTAAAAAACAAGCAAAATGGCTTTTCTATTTTCAACTGCAATTTTTTTAATCACAGTGTTAGCAAAAGCCTACAGAGTCATGTAAAAGAAATCAGTTATATAAGCATAATTCAAATCTAATCTGACCATAATATTGGAGCAATTGGTAATTATACAGCTAAATTACTGTTATGCAATTTTTTTTCTGTAAAAACTGTGGAATAACTGGAGAGTTCGATCAAAATTTTAACAGTATACGGAGCAGGTAAAATTTCTTTTATAATATAGTAAGTATACACATATATTAAAAAAATTGTACGAAAACTCTAAATATTTGTTTATTTCAATGGTAGCTATGTCTCGTAATCCTTTTTAATCAATGTCATAAAATTTATTAAGGAAACATAGAACATTTCGACAAGCAAACTGGTTTCTGCAATATAGATAACAGAATGTATTTAACTTAAAAATAGAGGTAGAAATAAAATTAAAAAAAAATCAAAATGCATTATATATATATACCATTATTATAGCTCATATATATATCAAAATAAATTAATTACATGCATAAATTAATTTAGAGTAACTAATTAACGTTTTACATACCTCTATGTTTTTTAATGTTTATTTGGTACATTGTTTGAAATATATATATTTGCTGAATAAACCATCTTACCCCTTTAAGCGTTCTGCAGAATTTTGCATGCAAGTTTAATGATTCATAAAACAAAAGCTATGGAATGTATTGATATGGGAATTTATTTTTCATAATGTTAGACATTTATTTACCTTATGCAATTCAAAACATTAACATTGTTAGAGTTATTTGTAATTTATCTTTGAAATGTGGTATCATACTAGTTCGCTATTCTATGTAACTATAGAAACGCAAATCGTCTGTTTTTTGTTAGTTGTTTTTTTTTGATTTGCTAAGAGTAAGCAACGCTTTCGTTATGTCTTAAAATAAAGGATGACAGTCTACTAAAGCATGTCAGTTTATTAATTAAGTTAATACGCATCGCCGCATCATACATTTGGTTACGTCGAGACAAAGTCTATATATTTTTTTTTCTTCACTTCGAAAAGAAAAGTTCGAAAATAATGAACTGTTTTCATCATTGAATTTTATTAGAACATTATTCCACAAGCTGGACTGGTGAAAAAAAGAAAGAAAGAAAATCGTCTGCCGCAGCAATCAAGGTAATAAATAATTTATTATTCCTTTTGCTGTTACTATAAGTTTTTGAACATGGAAAACATTGAAAAATTAAAAAAGAAGCGTGCAACATTACGCACTTCAATTACGAAATTAATTAGTAAATTAGAAGCATTAATAAAAGATAAAAATAATGATATTGATAGTTATTTAGAAATTTCAGAACAATTAAATGACAGAGAACAAACTCTAAAAAACCTAAATAAAGAAATAGAATCTGGTATTAATTTAGAAAAAGAATATGAAATCGATATTAACGCTAGCGAAGAATACCAAGAAAAAATTATAAAGGCCAAATTTCAAATTAAAAAGCAACTTAAACATTTAGAACAAAGTAAAGTTACTATCAATAGATACAGATACTTCAACTGTTTATCATCAGTTCATAACATTAGCCAGTGCAAAAGTTCAAGCACGTGCAGAAAATGCAACAAACGTCACCACACATTGATCCACCTTGAACGCGGTGAGGAAAATATTGATACTAATCAGACAATAGCAAACCAAGATGAAAATACTATTAGTAGTAATCTATCGCCAACCGCAAACGCATTTACTCCTCATAGTTACACAAATAATCAGATGTCTGTTACCGCTTTGGGTGAAAATACACATTCATTTGATAACACGCATTCAACTATTAACAATACTGTAATGAGTATGACATCTTCTTCTAGTAAACAAGTACTGCTTTCAACTGCGATAATATATGTACAAAATGCTAGACGAGAATTAGTTCCTCTTAGAGCATTGTTAGATTCAGGATCGCAAAATAACTTTATAACGAAGGAATGTTCTGAGTTATTGTTCTTGAAAGGAAGGAAAATAAACGCATCAGTTTCAGGGCTAAATGGTTCAGTTATGAATATAAAGGAAAGTATTATAACAACCATAGCAAATAAAAACAGGAGTTTTAATGAAACATTGCAATTTTTTGTTGTTCCTAAAATTACGCGCGTAACACCAGCTACATATCTAAACATCATGTCTATTAAGCATTTACAAACTTTTCAGTTAGCTGATCCACAATTTGATAAACCAGGTCCAATACATGTTTTATTATCAAACGAAGTATTTTTTAAATTAATCGGACAAAATAAATTAAATATGCAAAATTTGGTTTTTCAAGAAACTGTTTTTGGCTATGTTGCCAGTGGTTCTACGTCTATGCCCCAACAGAATTTTAATAATTATTGTGGTCTTGTTCAATCTGCGGATGATTTATCCAACGCTATGCAAAAATTTTGGGAAATTGAAGCGGTCCATGATAAAAACTTAATAAAAAGTAAAGAAGAGCAGTATTGTGAGGAACATTTCTTGCGTACACATACTAGAAGAGCAGATGGTAGGTATATTGTGGAAATGCCAATTAAAACTGGTGGGCTTGCATGTTTAGGAGAATCGAAGGAAAACGCACATAAACGATTGAATCACTTACTTAAGCGATTTGCGCACAATCCATCCATGAAACTGTTATACGAAGAATTTATTAACGAATATAACGATTTGGGACACTTAGAAGAAATCTTGCTGGAAAATAAGCCCGAATTTTCCTATTAGTTGCCGCATCATGGGGTATACCAACCCGAGAAACCAAGAACGAAATTGAGGGTTGTCTTCGATTCTAGTGCAGCTACTACCACTGGTGTTTGTTTAAATGATGTTTTATTAAACGGAGGATTAGTCCAAGATGAGCTCTTTGATATCATTTTTCGATTTCGAACTCATAAATACGTCTTTACTGCTGACATCATAAAGATGTATCGTCAAATATTAATTTCGGAAAATCAGAGAGATTTGCTTCGAATTTTGTGGAAAACTGATGAAGAAGAACCAGTCAAAATATTTAAGTTAAAGACGATTACATACGGTACATCGAATGCACCTTATCTTGCCACGCGGACTCTGAATCAGCTTGCAATTGATGAAAAAGACAATTTTCCGCTAGCATCACATGTAGTTCTTCAATATTTCTACGTGGATGACGTATTAACAGGAGCTCACACTTTAAATAAGGCTCAACAAGTGCAAGCACAATTAATCGCATTGCGTGAACGTGGTGGCATGAAGTTGCACCGATGGTGTGCTAATCACCCCGAACTCTTGCAAATCGCAACCAACAATCAAGAGTATACATTCAATGATCGTAATGCGGACCAGAGCACTAAAACTCTAGAATTGTTATGGAATCCAGTTCGTGACTGCTTTTCGTTTAATTCATCAGTTAAGGAACCAGTTGTATACTCAAAAGGAACTGTTTTATCCGACATAGCGCGTATCTACGATCCATTGGGATTACTCGGTCCTGAAATAGCTAAGGCTAAGATTTTCATTCAAAGACTCTGGCTGTTAAAGCTGGATTGGAACGATCCACTTCCAGATGACATTAAAGATGAATGGCGACGTTTTATCAGAACGCTTCAGAATATATACAATTTAAAAACCAATCGTTTTGTTTTAAACGAAGGACATTCGGAAGTTGAACTGCACGGCTTCTCCGACGCCTCCGAGCTCGCATATGGAGCAGCCTTTTATCTACGCTGTTTCACAAAATTTAATACATCTTTAAATTTACTGTGCAGCAAGTCTAGAGTTGCACCATTGAAACCTTTGACAATCCCACGATTGGAATTGTCCGCAGCTGCCTTATTGTCTCAACTCGTATCTAAGATAGTGGCTGTACTAAAGTTGAACATCAGTAAAATAATACTATGGTGTGATTCAACCATCGTCTTAGCTTGGATTCAGACTCCTCTTCATCTACTTAAAACCTTTGTGGCCAACAGAGTTTACAAAATCCAAGAATTGACCCAGACTTTTCAATGGAGACATGTACGCTCAGAGGACAATCCAGCAGACCTTGTATCTCGAGGACTATCCTTTGCCAAATTAATTGATTGTGAACTTTGGTGGCATGGCCCTCTCTTCTTGAGAGAAAGAGACAGTGAATCCAAACACAGCATTGATTTAGAACAAATGAAAAACAATATAGACTTTTCATCAGAATTAAAATTGAAAAACAGTACAGCATTATTAAGTTTAAATTCTAGTGAATTTGTAAATGAAATTTTAAGTATCAGCAATAATTATGCTAAAATACTACGTGTTTTAAGTTATATTTTCAGGTTCTTAGATAACACAAGAAAATTAGATGAAAAAAGAAAGGGACACGTAAGTATAGAAGAATTATCACGATCAGAAATATTTTTAATTCGGGAAATCCAAAAGGTTGAATTTAAGGCAGAATATACTGCATTGTTAGAAGGTAAGCAAATCTCCAAGAAAAGTAAATTGCGATTGTTAAACCCCTTTTTAGATACCGATAAGGTGCTAAGAGTAGGAGGGCGTTTAGATAATGCAGACCTAAAATTTGCTGAAAAACATCAATATATTCTGCCAGCTAAGGGTAAATTGTGTAGCCTAATTGCAATTTACTATCATAAAAAATATCTTCATATAGGTGCACAAGCATTGTTATGCTACTTGAGACAAAAATACTGGCCTCTACGCGGAAGAAATTTAGCTAGAAAAATAACGCATGAGTGTGTAACTTGTAATAAAAGCAACCCCATAACCATACAACAAATCACGGGTTCCCTACCCACTGAGAGAGTACGTCCTAGCGCACCATTTAATTACGTAGGAACAGATTTTGGTGGCCCCTTTTTCATAAAATATAAGGGACAGAGAAAGGGAATTCTTAATAAGGTGTATTTGGCAATCTTTGTTTGCTTTGTAACTAAAGCAGTGCATCTGGAACTAGTGTCAGAATTGACTACAGATGCATTCATTGCCACCTTAAAAATGTTCATTGCTAGGCGCGGAAGGCGCGCAGTAATCTTTTCAGATAATGCAAAAAAATTTGTTGGTGCTAACGCCGAGTTACAGAGGCTCCATAATTTACTAAGACATCCTGAGGAGAAGTTAGCGAATTATTTGTCAGACGAGAATATTATTTGGAAATTTATTCCACCCAGAGCACCTAATTTTGGCGGGTTGTGGGAGGCAGGAATAAAATCGGTAAAATATCATCTAAAGCGAACGGTAGGTAATGCAAGGCTAACGTTCGAAGAGTTATTAACTGTAATTGCTCAAATAGAGTCTATATTAAATTCACGGCCAATCACTCCATTGTCTTCAGACGTGAATGACTTGGAGGCCTTAACACCAGGCCATTTCTTAATCGGAAGGCCTATGACAGCCATCGTTGAACCAGAATTAATTAATGTTAACGAAAATAGACTATCTAGATGGCATAGAATTTCAAAATACATTCAATTGATATGGAATCGTTGGAATAAAGAGTATTTAAATACGCTCCAACAACGCTCTAAGTGGCAATTTGAAAAAAATAATGTTAGCATAGGAACCCTAGTGTTGATAAAGGAAGATGACCTCCCTACAAATAAATACTTACTAGGACGCATTATAAATATTTTCCCAGGTGCAGATGGTAAGATTAGGGTCGTCGAAGTAAAAACCGCTAGGGGAATACTTAAAAGAAGTATTTCAAAAATTGCGTTATTGCCACAACAAGTCTCAGAAAATTAATTACGAGATGTAAAAAAGAAGGGTTTTGTTATGTATTTTTATTTTTAGTTTTCCTATTATTGTATGTTCATAATTGTATTTTTCATTGTTAAAAGAAAATTGTTGTATTGTATCATATTACTTAAGCATTTGTAATGTTAATATTTTGTATACTGTATAATTTATTGAAGTTGACCCTTCAATGCCGGGGGGTATGTTAGAGTTATTTGTAATTTATATTTGAAATGTGGCATCATACTAGTTCGCTATTCTATGTAACTATAGAAACGCAAATCGTCTGTTTTTTGTTAGTTGTTTTTTTGATTTGCTAAGAGTAAGCAACGCTTTCGCTATGTCTTAAAATAAAGGATGACAGTCTACTAAAGCATGTCAGTTTATTAATTAAGTTAATACGCATCGCCGCATCATACAAACATTAATATTACTTTTTAATTAAATAACCTTTGAATATAAAAACTAAATGACGGAAAAACCCGGTTAGGGCGCTTAAAGGGTTAAAATTTGTTATGATATCAGAAAACATCTGAGTAAATTTAGAAACTATTTTCAATTTGGCGTAAAAGAAATTAAAAGAAATGTATTTAACTAAACATCTTTGACCAAAAAAAGAAAAAAATGAACATTTTTTTTATTATTTGAAAAAATATTGAGACCCATAACATTAAATATTTTTAAAGAAACAAATCAGTTGCATAGATCTGGAAAGTTTGAACTTTTTATCTAATGTACAGTTTTAGAAATATGTACCAAAGCTTAAAAAGGCATTTCTAGGAAAAAAAAACTGTATACACAACCAAAGTGCATACAACACAGCTTTTTAAAGCCTTCCAGAGCAATAATATTTTAGGTCCATAATCATTTAATACCAAAACCTAAGCTCTATTTATAGGACAATAATTGAAATTTAGAGTTAAAGATTTTATCTTCTATGTGACTCTGAGTAAGGCAACTCTTAAAACTTTTTTGATTCAACTACGACGTGGTCATACTTTTTCGCAAAAAAACATACTCCTATGTACATTCCTAATTACACGGACGTAAAAAAAAAATATATCGAACTAAAAACTTGTGTTTAATATAATTATTCTTTAAATAAACACATGCCAGATTTATACATTTTTATTATTAATATCCCGATTGCTCGGAACTATTTATAATATTTGTTGACAGAACATTTATCATGACATCAATGATTAATAGTTGTCTTATTTAGAGGTATTACTGGAATAAGGAGACAAATGCTATTCGATGTTACGAACATAATCCTGAAATATAGCCTTAACTAAAACATGTTTTGTTCAAAGAAAATTTTTTTTTATTAAAGTAAAGACGGTGCAAAGCTTACACATTTGAGATTCGTTAGAAGTATTTTTCTATTGTATGAAATGCGGATTAAACATGATATTCTTACAGAATGAGTAAATCAGCTATTCCTCACACATCATGGATTTTAATGAAAATCAACAAATAAGTTTGCTATGTTTATTTATGAGCAATTGGAAAGTAATAGATTTTAGAATTGTTTATTAAATATCAAAACTTACAATAAATAAGTAAGAAAAATGATGTATTAAGCATACATTATGAAACATTTTTCCAAAACTCTTTGAAATCGTTAACTAAACTTCGTTATTTAAAGAAATAAGGTTTTACTGTCCATAGCCAAATGCGTATTTCAATACTTTTGAACAGCCCTGTAATTAATTTGCTGATTAACACGCATATTATATAATGAGAAAGTTTAGTGTAGAAAGAAAACATCTAAATGTTTCAAATTTCTCTTTCAGAAATTTATGCAAATAGATGGAACTATACTTGGATATTCTTGTTCAGCCCTGTAGTCAACATTGAATGTGTATGATATTTTCTTCTGTTGATAATTAGACCTGAAAAAAGTAAAAGTTGATTTTAATTTTTCTTTTAATTTTATGAAGTCATTTTAAATAAAGTTATTTTAAAGATAAAGAAAATAAACTTCCAAAATTTAGCAATGTAATTTCCACGCGCAACATTATAACAGACATTAATTTCAAGTTTTTTTTTTTAATTTCCGATTTTTAATATGTTTTATTTTCCTCCACATTGGCAAATTTTAACTGTTTACAAGCAATTTAAGATTAAACATTATATTAAAAGTCCTTATTATTAAATAAATCAGAATTTAATTTTACAGAGATTAGAATTGTTTAAAAAAATATTTTTTATGTTAAATAGTTTTCAATTACAGAACATCAAACATGCATATTTCAACGATTACACACACGCTGTTCTATATCCCATTTTTTTAATGACCAGAATTGCTAAAAAACTATTTTTGCCAAGGTACCTTGTATAGCTTTATATGAATGTAAACTCATCTTATATATGAAATTGTATTAAAATCGCTGATTATGGAGCCATAATTTTTTTTTTCATATTGTAAGGAATGATCCATATGTAATATTACTATATATTTTTTGTAACTTATGTTAGACATGAAAACTTTTTATTCAAAGCAGAGATTATATATGATTGAAAAATTATGTACGGATTTTTAAAAAATGTAGTAAGCGAATATAAATAGTTGTTTGTTATATATACTGTAGCGTATATTGGGTTCTTTTGATCTTATGGTTGGACAACTTTAAACTCTTGCTTATAGAAAAGTAGAAAATAATTTATTTACAGAACTTCAGAACAACAGAGTCTTCGAAACTCACAAATATTACAAGATATTCCAAAATAACTGTTTAAATCTATCGAACAAGTACAAATATAGGTCGCAGAGACTCTTTATACAATGTCTCAACACTATATCACATTCAAAACAACGTAGATAAAACTCAATACATCAAGCAAACTTGCTTAAACCTAGAAGTTCACTCTATGACTGACTGGTAAATAATAACCCCAGCTCGCATCGCTTCTCTTCTTATATAGGTTCGGAGCATGTGCTAGAAATTTCTAGAACCTACTCGAAAAAATCCACGGAACAACAAACAATGTATCAGTATATCTAAGGGGGGTTACCAGAGAGGAAAGGGTTACCATCGCCAACAATCGCCAAGTTTGTCGCCAACTTGGCGATATATCGCCAAATTTGGCGCCCAAAATTAGTCGCCAAAAGTGACGCCATCTTGGCGATATCTTCATTATTTCGCCAATCTGCCGTAGACATACACTGAAAATAATGGACAAGTTTGCTTGATAACAGAGACAATGTAACAAAAACTAATATAAGTAAAGGAATGGAGCTTAATAAGATTATTTACATTATTTTACAGTACAAACACTAACTATTTACAAAATTCGTAACACTACCCCCTCCTCAAAGACTGCACGTCCCGGGCAGTGCAATCCTTGAGTTAGAGGAGAACACTTAAAATAAATAAACAAATAAATAAATAATAACAATAATAATAAAATTTACATAAATAAGAACTAATTACTATTTACATATTTACAAAAAGTGACTTTCATGACCATGGTCTAAAATTCTAGTTTTGAATTTCTAATCACTTTGGCCAAAATAAGGGGCTAGCCGGTTATAATGTATGACCTTGGGCTTGGTGTGTGGCGATTTTCGTATGCGTACGACGACGTCATTCAGCCTGTTGACGACTGTGTAAGGACCGTCCCAGTTTCTTTGTAATTTTGGCGACAGTCCCTTACGACGTATCGGATTCCACAACCAAACTTTGTCACCTTCGTTGAACTCATGTCCTGTTGCCTTTGTGTGGTACCGTGTCTTCATCTTTTCCGTTGCCAGTCCGATTCGGTTCCTCGCTAGACGATGAATCTCCTCAATCCGTGCCTGGAGTTCAACCACGTATTCTTCAGGCGACAAAGGAGCGTCAGGAGGACGGCCAAACAAAAGATCCGCAGGCAGACGAAGATCACGACCAAAGAGCATTTGAGAAGGGGAGTAACCAGTGGCCTCATGAGTGGCACTCCTGTAGGCAAGCAGGAAAAGAGGCAATTTCTTGTCCCAGTCCTGTTGGTCTCTAGACACCAGGAGAGAGAGGCTATTTAGGATGGTACGATTGAACCGTTCCACCATGCCGTCCGATTGAGGGTGTAGAGGTGTTGTTCGAGTTTTGTCCATGCCGAGTAGTCCGCACATTTCCTTAAACACAGCCGAATCAAAGTTTCTTCCTTGATCAGAATGGATTTGAAGAGGAACTCCGTATCTGGAAACCCAGTGTTGAACCAGTATGTCTGCTACGGTTACCGCCTCTTGATTAGGAATGGCATATGCTTCAGGCCACTTAGTGAAGTAGTCCATGACAACGAGGATGTACTTATTGCCATCAGATGTTCTAGGAAGTGGACCCAGGATGTCTAGTGCAATTCGTTCGAAAGGAGCTCCTACATTATAACGTTGCAATCGACCACGGGTGCGCCTCTTTGGACCTTTACGTGCTACACAGGTGTCACAAGTTCGACACCATTTCTCTACATCACTGCGAACATTATTCCAGTAGAAACGCTCTCGAACCTTTTGCAGGGTCTTCATTGCACCAAAATGACCTCCTGTGGGACTACCATGCAGTTCTTGAAGGACTATAGAAATTCTCGACTTAGGGAGTAGTAGTTGCCATCTACATGTCTTTCCATCGTCAGACTCCCATTTTCGGTACAAGATGCCGTTCTTCAAATGTAAGGAATCCCAGAGAGCCCAATAACGTTTAGTCGTAGGATGGTAATGGGCCATGTCTTGCCAGCTGGGCTTCCTGTTGGACTCCTCTTTCAGCTCTAGAATTGGCTTAATTTCAGGATCAGCAAGTTGATCTTTACGCAGGCTCTCGTCACTCCACGGATCTTGCGATGATGTAGACCCAGTTGTAACTTGTCTTACTATAGGACCTTTGACATTAAATTTCTTCTCAGCCCGGTCGCAGTATCTACAATTCTCTGAGCAGGGTCTTCTTGAGAGAGCATCCGCATTTCCATGTGATGAGCCTTTTCGATGGCGTATCTCCATATCGTACTCTTGAAGCTTTTGTATCCACCTGGCTATCTGGCCTTCAGGGTTCTTAAAATTCAATAGCCAAGTTAGAGAAGCATGATCAGTTCGGATCAGGAACTTTCGACCGTAAAGATAGTGATGAAAGTGGTCTATGGCTTTCACTGCAGCAAGAAGCTCTTTTCTTGTTACGCAGTAGTTTCGCTCGGCCTTTGACAAGCACTTGCTGAAATAGGCGATAACACGCTCCTGACCGTCGATTTCCTGGGACAGTACAGCGCCAATGCTTTCGTTGCTTGCATCCGTATCAAGTATAAACTGTTTATCGATTTGAGGATACGACAGAATTGGAGTGGATGTCAAGGCCTCCTTAAGCTTTTCGAAAGCAGCGTCACATTCCTGTGTCCACATAAATTTTTGATTGGCTTCTGTTAATTTATGAAGTGGTCTTGCAATCATCGAGAAGCCTTTGACGAATTTTCTGTAATAGGTGCATAATCCTAGAAAACTTCGAAGCTGGTGAACATCTGCTGGACGATTCCAATTTTTCACGGCCGATATCTTCTCCGGATCAGTCCTAACTCCTTCCGCCGAAATGATGTGTCCAAGGTAGGCGACTTCATTGCGAAACAAACTGCACTTCGAAGGGCTTAACTTCAAATTAGCTTCCTTTAATTTTTGTAGCACCCGCCTGAGGTTGTTCAGATGTTCATCAAAAGATTTTCCTATGATTATGATGTCATCTAAATAAACAAGACATGCTTCATACGACAGCCCCCGGAGAACCGTTTCCATAAGCCGTTCGAAAGTTGCAGGTGCGTTACATAGACCAAAAGGCATTACCTTGAATTGCCATAATCCTTGTCCCGTTGTGAAGGCAGTCTTCTCGCGGTCGTCGGGATGGATCTCTACCTGCCAGTAACCACTCTTCAGGTCTAAAGTCGAGAACCAAGTGTTGCCCGCAAGTGTGTCAAGAGTGTCGTCAATCCTTGGCAGAGGGTAACTATCCTTTTTGGTGACGTCATTCAGTCGGCGGTAGTCTACACAAAATCTTGTAGAACCATCCTTCTTTCTTACTAATACAATGGGAGACGCCCATGGACTTGTTGATGGTTCGATGACGTCATTTTCTTCCATATCTTTAATTAAATTCTGCACCTCTTCTTGCTTGGCAAAAGGTAATCGTCTAGGGTGCTGTTTAATAGGAGCGTGATCTCCCGTGTCAATTCGGTGTTGTGCCATTTTAGTTCGTCCAAAGTCTTCAGATGTTTGGGAAAATAAACTTTGGAATTCTCTAATTAAACTTTCAGCAGCATCTCTCTGGTTTGGATCTAAGTCCGTATTTTGTAACAAATCCTTGACTAAATTATCTGAAGATTTCTGAGAGTGATAGGAATTTTGACTTACGCACGTCACAGGAGCACATGATGCTATCACCTCTCCTTTCTTGATAGTCCTCGTCTTATCACTGATGTTAGCAATTCTGACTGGAATGGTCTTTTTCGAGAGGTCTACTACAGAAGAAGCCACCAATACTCCTGCTTGTGTACTATTGTCTACTGGATAATCTATATGGCCAAATCGGTAATTAGTTTCATTTTTAATTTCAGCTGGAACTAAAAATTCTGTTCTTGGATCTAGATTAATGTCTTCTTTGGCTATTACTATTTGTTTACATTCAATTTCGTTATTTAATCCAAAAAGACTTATTTCTTCAAATTTTGAGATCATTTTGTTATTTTTGAAATCAAGTCTGAAGTCAAACTTCTTCAGAAAATCTAGTCCGATTAAGCAAGGATCTGTTATGTCAGCCACATATGCCGTATGGTAATATTTCGTTCCTCCAAAGTTGATAGTTAAATTGGCCTTTCCATATATGCCAATCTTGTCGCCCGTCACAGTTTGCAGGGTAACGCATGGTGGAGTCCAGATGAGTTTACATTTCAATTTTCGAGCCAAATCTTCTCTTATTATTGTCACATTGGCTCCTGTATCGACAATCATACGGCACTGAATTCCGTTAATAAAGCCTATCACATATAATTCGTTATCACCGCCGCTCATTTTTGATATCTGGAGGATCTTCAGGTGGGGCTTTTCATTCTCTGGCAACCTCCGCCCCGCGAGATGGCCAAAATTTAGTTTCCCTGCTGACTGTTTGAATTTATCTCACGTTCGTGGATTTTGGGGCAATTTCTTCGGAGATGTCCTGTATCACCGCATCCCCAGCACGTGAGATTCTGTCTTCTTGAGCTTGTTCTTCCGTATTTCAAAGCTTCAAGCTCTTGATTTATTTTCCTAATTTCTTTCAAGATGTCGATTTCATTGTCTGAGCTTTTGTTCACCGTTGCCCCTCGGACTGAATGACGATCTCTTCGGCTGGCTTGTGTAGCTGCTTCCAACTTTAAGGCATATAGTAGTGCAGCCTTTAAATCCTGTACATCTGCCATTCGTACCGCTCTTTGCACTTCTGGATCTTTTATTCCGTCTACAAAATATTGCAGTGAGAGCATTTCCCGTACATTTGTTGGACAGTCACTGAATGCTAAATTTGCAAGTCGTTCAATTTCCGAGGCAAACTCTTGAAGGGTTTCACTCGATTTTTGATGGCGGCTCTTCATTTGTATTCTCGTATAATCCTTGAAGAATTTTTCGCCGAATCTCATTTCAAGTGCACAACTTAGAGTCTCAAAATTGAGTTGCGTCATATCGGGCAATGTTTGCAGCACGTCGGCGGCTTCTCCTCTTAAAGATGCTGCCAGTTGACAAGCTTTCACCTCGTCACTCCATTTGTTCGCTTCAGCTACAATAGTGAATTGGGTCTTGTAAACTTGCCAGGAACTCTTTCCATCGTATGTCGACAGCTTAATGTGCACGGGAGAAGCAGGCGGATTCCTAAATTCTTCATAATTACCACTAAACGCTGAAAGTTTCTTCTCAAGATCTTGTACTTTTTTATTTAGCTTTTCATCTACTTCACCTAGTATTTTCTCTTCAACGTTACTGATTTTCTCTTCAACGTTACTGATTTTCTCTTCAAAGTTACAAACTTCATTCTGAATTTTCTCTTCTACTTCCGCCATTTTCTCTTCTACCGAGCCTATTCTTCTCTCTACCGACGAGAACTTTTCTTCTAAAGTTTTCTTCATTTCTTCTTGGCCTTTATTGATCTTTTCAGTCACATCTTCTTGGCATTTGTCAATTTTATTTGTCAACTGTTCCATTCTTTCTTCGTTTTTATTCATTTTTTTCGCCAACTCTTCTTGGCCTTTATTCATCTTTTTCGCCAACTCTTCTTGGCCTTTATTCATCTTTTCCGCCAACTCTTCTTGGCCTTTATTCATTTTTTCTGCCAACTCTTCTTGGCCTTTATCAATTTTATTTGTCAACTGTTCCATTCTTTCTTCGTTTTTATTCATTTTTTCCGCCAACTCTTCTTGGCCTTTATTCATCTTTACCGCCAACTCTTCTTGGCCTTTCGTCAATTCTGCCTTTATTCCATTAATAGCTTCTAACAGTTCTTTCAGTTGACCGTCCATTGTTCTTGTTTTCGCCATAAGATCCCGACTCCTGACACCAAATGTTGTAGCGTATATTGGGTTCTTTTGATCTTATGGTTGGACAACTTTAAACTCTTGCTTATAGAAAAGTAGAAAATAATTTATTTACAGAACTTCAGAACAACAGAGTCTTCGAAACTCACAAATATTACAAGATATTCCAAAATAACTGTTTAAATCTATCGAACAAGTACAAATATAGGTCGCAGAGACTCTTTATACAATGTCTCAACACTATATCACATTCAAAACAACGTAGATAAAACTCAATACATCAAGCAAACTTGCTTAAACCTAGAAGTTCACTCTATGACTGACTGGTAAATAATAACCCCAGCTCGCATCGCTTCTCTTCTTATATAGGTTCGGAGCATGTGCTAGAAATTTCTAGAACCTACTCGAAAAAATCCACGGAACAACAAACAATGTATCAGTATATCTAAGGGGGGTTACCAGAGAGGAAAGGGTTACCATCGCCAACAATCGCCAAGTTTGTCGCCAACTTGGCGATATATCGCCAAATTTGGCGCCCAAAATTAGTCGCCAAAAGTGACGCCAACTTGGCGATATCTTCATTATTTCGCCAATCTGCCGTAGACATACACTGAAAATAATGGACAAGTTTGCTTGATAACAGAGACAATGTAACAAAAACTAATATAAGTAAAGGAATGGAGCTTAATAAGATTATTTACATTATTTTACAGTACAAACACTAACTATTTACAAAATTCGTAACAATACATATAAAAAGGTAAAATTACAAAAAAATAAATTTTAGTTACATCAATTATAATAAATTACATTCAAAGAAATTAGGAGAATGATTACTGTTCAAAATATTTTATTTATTCTAGCATTCAGGGCAAAAACTAATTCCAAAATACACATTATTGTCGATTTACAGTCCTATATAAGCTAGAATTAAGAAAGAAAAGACATGAGCCAAAGAGGGATTATGAAACACTTCACAACACCATTAATACTAATGTAAAAAAAGACTTCCCCGTTTAATAATTTTAAATATGATGTCCCACTAATGGAGAATGATAAATATATTTTACAGCCCTGTACTCGAGGTATAGAAGTTATACACATTGAATAACTTGCAAGTAATTGGTCAAATTTTAAAAAAAAGCAAATCTAAATTGAGAGTGATTTTTGTGAAATAATTACTCAAAGAAAGTAGCGTAAATGATTACTTTTGCTTGTCATCCTTTTACATATAACTAATCAGCTTATTGTGGATGTGAGTGATTTGCATCTCTCATTTGTCTGATACATTTAGAATGACGTAAGATTATTAAAATGTACTGCAAACTATTTTTCCCTATAGAGCATAATACAGTGCATGTTAAAAGTATAAGCACAACAGAAAATTTCAAAATAAAATTTTATTAATGAGTGAAAGTTAATTTCTTTTTCACATAATCCACAAATTGTAGTTTTAAAAAGATAGTTAACAGATTTAAATCATATTTAACAGAGATAATTTATCATAAATAATAAAATTTATCAAAACAACAAAAATGAGTGTGTCAAAAGTTTAAGCACTGTAGTTCTTAGTCTTTAGCAGAGCAAAAAAATAATAATAATAATAATAATAATAATAATAATAATACTTGATTATCGCTCCTTTCTGTTGAATTACTTTAAATATACAGTCTTCCATCGATAAAATGAGATTCTCTATTGTTTCTGGTTCAATTTTAAACCAATGGCATCTTTTAAATCTTAAACTGAAGAACGCTGCTTTCCATTTGGATAAACTTCATGAGTGAGAATGCCCCACATATTTTCTATAGGGTTTTAATAGGGACTAATTGCCAGCCATTTCAAAACAGACACTTTTTTCGACCTAAGCCGCGACGAAGTTGAGTTTGAGGTATGGATAGAAACATTGTCATGTTGAAATAACCAATTTTCTCCCCCTAAAACCTCGGCAACAGGAGGCAAATGATTGGCAAGTGTCTCTTGATAGTTTTCAGAGTTTTCACGACCCCTGATGAATGCTAGAGATGTCTCACCATTGAAAGAAATAGCCCCCATACCATTACAGAACCACCATTATGTTGTCGGCTAAATATACTCTTAGGTTCCTTCCGAAAATCATGCCAATAGTACTTAAACCCATCAAGGCCATCGAGGTTCCATTTTTTTCATCACTGAATATGAAATTCAGCCACTTTTCACTAAATGACATATGCTCTTTGGCCCATTGTAATCTAGCTTCTTTATGGTGTCGCTTGAAACACGGTAATCGAGCCATTTTACGGTATTTAATGTATTTGAATTCCAAAATTCTTCTATGAACAGTTTTTTTTCGATATTTGTCCTCCATCTGCATGTTTTATTTGCGAAAGAGAGTAATTACCAGTTGAAGACGCGGGTATTACCAGTTGAAGTTCTGATGCGGCTATCTTCGCGCAAACTAGTCACTCGCGGCCTTCCTGAAAAAAATTTCGTTTGAAATTATTACAACGACCCAAAATTTGATAAATACCTCGTTTTGATCGTTTTAATGTACTTGCAATTTCAGAAACAGACTTAGATTTTGCTCTCATACTCCATATTTTTATCACCTCCTCCTCTGAAATTTCTTTCGACTGAGGCATTTTGTACTAACTCGTAAACAAACTCGTAAACAAACTTGTACACCCAGCAATTTTTTGCGTGCGCAACCGCTGATCGTAACGTCAGATCGTAAAATTTACATAAAAACGATTTTGTGCCTAAACTTTTGACACGGTTGTTTTTGTTCTATTCTTAAACTCCATGGTTTGAAATAAAAATTTAAAAGTTCATTTCAATCAGTAAGGTGTTAAAATAGATATTATAAACATATATAAGACAGATATTGAAATAAAGTGAATATTTAAAGTTTTATTTGGAAATTGCTATTGTGCTTAAACTTTTGACACGCACCGTATAACGAAATAATTTTGAGCGTCCCTTTAATTCAATTGTTAATCCTATACTTTATCAATAATGAAAATGCCATAAGAAATGTTGTTAACATATATTATTTATTTCTTAAAAATCCGGAAATATCTATTGTGAGACAAAGCTTCGAAGAACAGCCTACAGAAAAATCAAACTTACAAACACTTTCTAACAATATTGAAAAGTGTTAAAAAACATAATCTAAAAACTAGTATATTGTAAAAATATATTTTCAAAATAAATTATCGTACATTTATACAATTTTCGTTATTTATGTCTTGACTCTTTGAAACTATTTATAATTATTGTTGACAGAAGATATTTCGATGACAGCAGTTATAAATACATGTCTTATTTAAAGTTATTACAGCTATCGAAAGACAAATGAGGCTCGACTGTAGATACGTAATCCTCATATAAATATTTAGATAAGACAAGTTTTGTTCTTAGAGAAATTACTTTTTTACGAAGAAACAGCCTATTAATCTCTACTTAAAAAGAAAAAATGATAAGCAATATTTTTTATATGTAACATTTAACATTTTCCTTTGAACACACGTATAAGATATTAAAAATATTTGGAAAAAGCAAAAATTATAGTACAGTTATTATTTGCATTTTCAAAATTATGTAGTAATAAAGGAAAGAAATAATTGTTATAAAGTTAACGCTTTTTAAATATAAAATTAATCAAAATTCATTATTTGTTAACATTAAATGTTAGTAAAATGTAACTTTAAATGGAAAAAAAATGTTTTATGCACAAACATATATAAATCCAATCTAAAATATTTCATAATTCTAATATAAATTGAGACTTGTAGTTATTTTTACCGGTAATATGTAATTCAATTAACGTTTTCGTTAAATTTTCCTTTTGCATATTTTTAAAACGACACAAAAACTGTGATTAGCGATTTATGAACTGTTACTTTCACTTCATAATGTCGTTATAAAATAAATGATTTCAATTTTTATCATAAGAATATGTAAATGGAATAAAATCTTGAATTTACTTTTTAAATTTTATATTTTTCTTTTAAAATATAGGCAGAAGAATTAGAAAGAATTATTTTTTTTAAACCCTATCATTTATAAGCATACAGCGATTTATATTGTACAAGTTATGAGGAACAATGCATTAACGTATCTTAAACGGCCAAGAATGTAATATTCTACAATTTAAAGCATGCCCGTCACTGTCCAAAGGAGAGACTTCAATAGATTTGTATTAAAGCACAATTTGTAAATTTCCCCTATCTTCCATTGAAATTGTGTCAAGATCCCATCACTTAAATGCAGGGTCAAGTGGTATTAGCAATGATTTTTTTAGAATTTCTGATTTTAAAAATCTCTGTGGGATTTGAAGACATCAAGATGATTTTTTTTTGTTTAATTCGGGATTTAATAAGGAAAAAATTCCTAATTGGAAATTATATCCTGTGGAAGTTCTATAAAAAAATAATTTTTGTATTTTATCAAATGGAACCCCCCTGGAGTTTTATCATATGTATTGAAATTTTGCGTCTTTTTCAGACATTTTGTAATTGGAAATATGTTCTTAGTATAATTTCCAATATTGCCTAAGGGGCAAAATTGAAGGATATAGCCTATTAATTCGATAATTATAATTTATCAACCTGTATATATAATCAATATCTTACACAATTTTGCATATTTGATCTTGAAGTACCAGACTAAAGAATATAATATAGATAAAAAACAACAACAAAAATAATTATGATATGTGAATGAAAGTTTTGGCTAGTGTGCTATGAATGAAGAATCGAATAAAAATTAAGCTAAATGCCACGCGTAAAGTCTCGCTTAAGAGATTTACTTTAATTTATTGTACTTTAAGGTAATTTTTGTAAATATATTTAATAAGAAAATCATCTGCGATTAAAAATGGCAAAAAATTCTGTATGAAGATAATGATTTTCACAGGAGTTCAATCCTTGATTCAAGCATCTGCTAACACAAAGTATAAACCAGGTTCAAACAGCTTTAACTATTTGCTAATACTTCTTTTTACTCCAGCTTTTTTCGTTAGCTTGTTCAACGTGAAATGATTATCTTTTTATAAATGGAATAATTTAATGTCAGTAATTACTACATTACCGTAATGTCTACTATATACTTCTTATTAATCATAATGTCAGTTTAACCGAATATACAAGACATATTAATGCATCCTTCACGAGAGAGACACATTTATACGCATAAATGAGACTGAACACCAAGAAAAGCTAATTATCTGGTTTTAGGCAATAGAAATTCACATGATACATTATTAAAATGAATTATTATTTAAAAAATATATGTTTAAAGATAGCTAAATTTCTTTCTCTTTAGCCTTTTCAGCAGCTATTCTGAAGTAGTATACAGTGGTTCATTTGAAATAAATTGCATTGTATTTTTTTAGAGAAAAAAATGTGTCAGAATAACGGCTAATAAGGATTTATTTTGGCTTCCATGAACAATAAACAACAATAATGTAAAAATAATTACTTTTATGATGTTCAAAAACTAACAAAAATATTTGCATATATAAACACAGACACAAGCATTATATATAGATAAATAATTTAGAAATCCTTAATATTTCAATAAAATCCGTAAATCTCAATAGTAAGTTTGAAAGAAATTTCCTTTGTCAGATATAATTAATTGTCCTGCACAATCTTAGATAAATAAATAGCCTTTGAAACAATTAATTGTATTTACAAAAGAATTTCTGTGTATTATATTTTTCCTTTGTCGCTTTGTATTTTCATATCCGTATTTCAGATATTTATTTGACTCCTTTACTTTTCTGTATTAAGAGCCCACAATAGTCACAGAAAAATTACTCAAAAAGACCCGGATGACCATGTAAAGTCTATGGGCGAGTTCTTTTCGAATATCTCGCTCCAATTTTAATATTTTTGCATGATTTTTTTGCACAAGATAGCTGAGGGCGATCCACAACCGGGCTAGTTTTTACTTTTTCGATTTTGGTTATATATTTTTTATATTACGATAGTTTCAGTTTCAGAACCGGTTTAAACCGGTTTCGAAAGTTAAAGTATTTTTTTAAAGAAAATCTGAAACAAAAATTTAAAAAGTAAAAACTAGCCCGGTTGTGGATCGCCCTCAGCTATCTTGTGCAAAAAAATCATGTAAAAATATTAAAATTGGAGCGAGATATTCGAAAAGAACGCTCCCATAGACTTTACATGGTCATCCGGGTCTTTTTGAGTAATTTTTCTGTGACTATTGTGGGCTCTTAAGAGCCCACAATAGTCACAGGAAAAGTACACAAAAAGACCCGGATGACCATGTAAAGTCTATGGGAGCGTTCTTTTCTAATATCTCGTTCAAATTTTAATATTTTGACATGATTTTTTTTGCATAAAATAGTTCAGGACGATCTACAACCGGGCTAGTTTTTACTTTTTCGATTTTGGTTTTAGATTTTTTTAAAAAAATTACTTTAATTTTCAAAACCGGTTTAAACCGGTTCTGAAACTGAAACTATCATAATATAAAAAATATATAACCAAAATCGAAAAAGTAAAAACTAGCCCGGTTGTGGATCGTCCTGAACTATTTTATGCAAAAAAAATCATGTCAAAATATAAAAATTTGATCGAGATATTAGAAAAGAACGCTCCCATAGACTTTACATGGTCATCCGGGTCTT
The DNA here is from genome assembly GCA_964019185.1 of Maratus speculifer. NCBI lineage: Eukaryota > Metazoa > Arthropoda > Arachnida > Araneae > Salticidae > Maratus > Maratus speculifer. The sequence continues at coordinate 15,021,283 of OZ025297.1, read as the reverse complement.
TTTGTGTACTTTTCCTGTGACTATTGTGGGCTCTTAAGGTGCAAGTTTGCATCAATATTACTGTTCAAGGATTTTTACTTTGCTCACTTCTGATTTTCATTTAGGACTGATTTTGATGTGCCGTTATTGATTATTTGTATAATTATTAATTAGTTTACCTATTATTTTTGGATAAAAGAATTAAGAAAAAACATTCATGTTTTATGCTATGATAAAATCATAATTACAAAAAAAAAAGTTTTTGTATACGCATTGAATGAGAAAAAAAAATTTGTTTTAGTTGAATGGGAAAAATAATTTTAATTAAACTTTTTTCTTTTAAATGAATAAAAAAGGAATGCAGAATTTTATTGATGGATATTAAAAGGTCATAATAAATTTTGTAAGAATTTCCATTATATATTGCTTGTGGGGAACAAAAAAATATCGGTCGATCTGTTTTCATGATATAGCTGTTGACAGGCATTAGAAAAAAAATATGAAAACAAAATCTTCAAAAAAGATCCTTATATTTGCCCCTGAGCAATTTACTGAAAAGCTGCTACATATTTTTTTTCAATCATAAATGATTCATAGTACATATATATACATTTTTATTTATTTATTTATTTTAAATTTGCTAAATTTTACTTCAACGTCTTTACTTTTTATATTTATCTCAGTAATGTGCTTTCAGTATTTAATATTGATAATGAAAATTGACTACATCATATTTTTAATAAAATGACAAATTACTGGATCTGTAAAAGATGCCACTGGAAACTCGATATAATTAAAAACAGTGTTTACATATGTGCCTTGGAAATTAATTAATATGTATAATCTTAACGAAAATTTATAATAGAATTTGAATAGCAAGAATACTTTATATATATATATATATATATATATATGTATTTATGCATGTATGTATATATATGATATCTATATATACATTTCGAATATGTTATATAAATATTGCGAAGATTTCTAAAAGAGTTTTTAATACATCACGATTCTTCTTTCTTGTTTAAAATAATTCAGGGGAAAATATTTATGATATTGAATAATATGAAAATAATTTAAATTACTTTCAAGTTAAATTTATGGTAACTTAAAACGTTCATAATATTTTGTAAAAATCATATTTAAATAAACACTTCGGTTTTAAAATATGCTTCACTTCAGAATATGGTTATATAGATGATTTTATTATTCAGAGAAAAGCAAAACTTAAAAAATATATCTATTGTTGTAATTTTTGTGCATTGAAAATTGTTAAAAATGGTTTGCGATCAAATATTACTAATTTTTGTAATTCAGATAGTGATTACAAGATCGCATTTGTTTACGAGCGAATACTGTGTAGTTTCATTTTTGTTTATTATTAATAAACCTAAATTAATTTATAGGAAAAAATTACTGTCACAGCACACTTATAACTTTTGGAGTGTCCTCTTCTGGAGACAAAGTTTCAAAAACTTCCTGCAGATCTAATTTACACTGTTTCATTTTGTACAACAGAAAAATAGTATATACATCTTAAATTATAAACATTTCCTAAAGGATATCAATATTTCTCCGTTCGTTTTATGACAATATCTATTTAAAATGTCAATTTCTATAACATTACTAATAATGTATTTGTTAAAAATACAAAACATTGCTCAAAAACAAGAACTTTAATAAGAACTTCTACAATTAAAATAAAATAAATGTATTAAATAAATAATAATATTAATAATAATAATAAATGTAAATAATTTTACGACAAGTTCTTATTAAAGTTCTTGTTTTTGTGCACCATTGAGCAATGTTTGTATTTTTAACAAATGCATTCTTAGCAGTTAAATTTTATGGTCCAGTTGTCCAGTATATGTTTATTCTATACCATTTTTAAAAATATCGTCTTATTTATAGAAATATGATGCTACATATTTTATTGCGTCTTATTGAGAATGCTTAACAAGAGAAAAAAATAACTTTTGAATATGCTATCAATTAACAAGAAAACATTTTAGTTACATTCATAAGTAGTTCTTACATAAAATTAGTTAACTATTATAAATAGCGTAGTTATAAGGAACTTGTGTCGTGTTTAAATTACGTATCTAGGAAACATATTTCAACACAAATGCATTCAAATGGATTTACACTAGAACGCCGGACGGTGTCATTTCGACACCGAAGCGTGTAAATTTCTATGTAAAATCTGTAAATTATAAAGGAAATTTTTTATGTCTCTCGAATTTTATTAAATATGTGGGTAGAACTCGCATCGAAATTTTTTTGGAAATCTTTTTATTCAAACTTGGTTTACGGGCAAATTTACCTAGAACGCCAGACTGGTGTCAATTGGACACAGCAATAATTTCATTTCCCCTAATTTTAATTTCGTTCTTATGTGCGATAATTCCACACACTATCGTAGTTCAGGGGGATCTCAGAATGTTTTTTCAACACCTGGTCATCACGTGATTTGTTTCAGCTGCAACAACATCTGCCATTGAGGTTTTATTTCTCACAAAGATAGTACATATACGGTTGCTTCTGAGTTATGACTAGTAAAATTTCCTGAGATTTTTCTTTCGTTCTTTTTACATTTTATGAATAAATTTAAAATGTCTCATAAAAGGGGGCTTACTGCGGCTGAAATTACCGCGCTTCTGGGAGAATTGTCAGATAATGAATCAGGAGGTGGAGAATTATCCGAACTGTATGATGAATCTGATAGTGAAAATTTTATTCCTGTTATATCATCTGAATCGGAAAGCGATGAGGGTATTGAAATTAATTATTCTCGAAATCAGACTGAATTTATGGCTCGCGATGACTCACGCTGGAAAGAATGTGGTTCTGGAAGTGCAACCGGTAGATTAGCAATACAAAATATTTTGCGAGAAAATAACGGTCCAATTAGTTATGTAAAAAGAAATGTGAATTATGACAGTGTTTTGAGTGCTTGGTTGCTTTTTATAGACAGAGAGATTTTAGAACATATAATTAATTGCACAAACACAGAAGCTCGCTGAGTATTAGAAAATGATACTTGGTCTCTTTCAGAACAGGAACTTTTAGCATACATTTCGATTTTGTATGCACGTGGAGTTTCAGGAGCTAGTAACCTCGAACTTCATTCATTATGGTCTACAGAATGGGGTATAAATTTTTGTAAAGTAACCATATCCAGAGACAAATTTTGTGAAATATCAAGATTTTTGCGATTTGATATCAAATCAACTCGTCGTAGTCGAATTAAAGATGATAAATTCGCAATGATTTCAGAAGTATGGAATCGTTTTATTGAAAATTGCATAAGCTGTTACAAACCAGTCCCGAACATAACAATTGATGAACAATTGTTTCCAAGTAAGACTCGTTGTCCATTTACTCAGTTTATAGCATCAAAAGCTGATAAATACGGGCAAAAATTTTGGATAGCTGCAGATTTAGAAAGTAAGTATATTTTAAATGCATTTCCCTACTTGGGAAAAAATGAAGAACGAGATCAAAGTCAGAGACTTTCTGAGTATGTAGTTTTAAAATTAATAGAACCTTTTAAAATATGGGAAGAAATGTCACAGTTGACAATTTTTTTACTTCCCTTGAGTTTGTATAGAAACTAAAGGAAAGGCGGTTGAGTTTAGTTGGCACGGTAAATAGGGCCAAAAGAGAAATTCCAGATTGTGTAAAATCAGGAAAAGAAGAGTTGCATTCAACAAAAATATTGAAGAATGAAGAATCGGGCTCAACACTTACAGTTTATCAATCTAAAAAAAATGTGGTAATTCTTAGTTCTATGCATTCAAGCATCACAATTGCTAATAATTCAAAGAAAACACCTGAAACTGTCAGTTTTTATAATGAAACGAGATGTGGCTTAGATATTGTTGATTAAATGGCAAGACAATACTCAGTCAAAGCAGGTTCAAGAAGATGGCCAATTCACACATTCTACAATATTTTAGACTTTGCTGCCATAAACGCTTGGATTGTTTTCAAACGTGTAACGAGAAAAAACATAACAAGGCATGTATTTATACAAACACTAGCTGAAGAAATGCGAGCAGAATACCTTGAAAAATCCACTAAAAGAAGCAGGAGAAATGAAGAAGAACTACGGACTGAAACTTTTTCTAAGTGTATTAAATACGAAGTTAAAAAATGTCATGGAAATGTGAAAAATAAAGTATGTTCTTCTTGTAATAGAATGACATGCAGCAAATGCACAAAAAATGTCACCTATAAATGTATTGACTGTTAGTAATGTAAGTAGTTATTTCACTTCATTATATTTTCATATTATCTTGCAAAAATATTCTTAAGTTACAGACATAATGATTATTTGTGTGCTCTTATCATCTAGCAAAATTGTTCTTATAGTACAGATAAAATATAATTTGTGTGTGAAATATATTTCTCTATATCTCGAACAATTAAGACTGTTTTACAAATATAATAATATTTGTGTGTACTTTAATCATTTTAATTTAATCTTATACAATTTTTCTTTCTTTTTTTAGCTTTAACATTATTTATGTGTTCTACATGTATTTGTAAAAAAAAATCAAACTGTACATTTTATTTCGAATTTTTTACATAATATCGACCAGTGTCAAAATGACACCTGCCGGCGTTTTAGGGGGTAGCAATATTTCAGGCGTTCTAGTGTTAATATCTGGCAAATCTAATGATCGGCAAACTTTCCAGAATACACAGTATATTGTATAACAACTATATTTTCATAGTAAATTGATATATTTCCTTGTCTTTAGGATGACTGTTAATATCTAATTACTTTAAGGGTTTTTAAGAGTCTTAACTTTTACTTTGTGGTGCAATTTAGCAACATATCACATTTTACTTTTTTCTCAGATCCGAAAAAAGATAAATATACAAAATTTTTAATATATACAGATTAATATATCTTCCATTTAAAATATTTTTTTATATTCTACATTAAAATTTTAAATATATATTTATTTCTTATGCTTAATTTTGATTAAATAAACTTTTCTACCAAAAATTTAAACGACTTCAAAAATTACTGTAAAGTGAAAATATCTTTTTTTATATAATATTAATAAGAAATTAAATAAAGAGCATAGTATTTAACCTGCGTATTATTATATTTATGTACATTAATTTGATTTTTTGGAGTCGGTGCCAGCCAAGCCATGTTACATGTAATTTTCCAATAGACACACATCCAATTATCTACGAGTTTTTTACGATTTAATATTTAGTTTTAAAATGTAACTTTATTCATTTACGAGTTGAATTGGATAATTAATTTTAATTTTAAACTTAGCTTGGCTGGCACCGATTCCAAAAAATCAAAGTAATGTTCATAAATATAATAATACGCTTGGTAAACACTACGCTCTTAATTTAATTTCTTATTACTATTATATAAAAAAATTATTTTTCACTTTGCAGTAGTTTTTGAAGTAGGTTCAATTTTTGGTAGAAAAGTTTATTTTTCTCTTTTTAGTGAAAAGTTAACGATTTTTTGAAGTCGGTTAATAACAAATAAAGTACGAAAAGAATAATAGTAAATTATACACGCATGTCAGATGTGGGGTTCGAACGCACGCCTCCTTCCGAGAACCAGAGTTTAAATCTGGCGCCTTAGACTGCTCAGCCATCCTGACTGAACTCCATTCAGTGAGCTTATTCAACGCCCATGCTACTTTTAATTTGCGAGAAATCACTAATTTTATTAGTTTTTGCCTAATTACTAAAAAAGTACTTAACCAATTTCAATGAAATGGAAGTGGTACTAATTCGAGTGTAGCCTCTCTCATTTAACACAAAAACCAAATTAATCGGTTGGATAGTTTGGGAGTAATCGGTGAACATACATAAAAAATATACATACGCGTCGATTTGATAATCTTCTCCTCCTTTTTTGAAGTGGATTAAAAATTGTAACACGGAAAAGATTATTGTACACACGTATGTCAGGAATGGGGTTTGAACCCACGCTTTCTTTCGAAAATCAGAGTTTGAATCAGGTGCTTTAGACCGCTCGGTCATACTGACTGCATTCCGGCCGGCGAACTTATTCAACGTCCATGTTACTTTTAATTTGCTAGAAATCACATATTTTATAAGTTTTTGCTTAATTACTAAAAAAGTACTAAACCAATTTCAATGAAACGGAAGCGGTATTAATTCGAGTGTAGCCTCTTTCATTTAACTCAAAAACCAAATTAATCGGTTGGATAGTTTGGGAGTAATCGGTGAACATACATAAAAAATATACATACGCGTCGATTTGATAACCTTCTCCTCCTTTTTTGAAGTGGATTAAAAATTGTAACACGGAAAAGATTATTGTACACACGTATGTCAGGAATGGGGTTTGAAACCACGCTTTCTTTCGAAAATCAGAGTTTGAATCAGGTGCTTTAGACCGCTCGGTCATACTGACTGCATTCCGGCCGGCGAACTTATTCAACGTCCATGTTACTTTTAATTTGCTAGAAATCACATATTTTATAAGTTTTTGCTTAATTACTAAAAAAGTACTAAACCAATTTCAATGAAATGGAAGTGGTACTAATTCGAGTGTAGCCTCTTTCATTTAACACAAAAACCAAATTAATCGGTTGGATAGTTTGGGAGTAATCGGTGAACATACATGAAAAATATACATACGCGTCAATTTGATAACCTTCTCTTCCTTTTTTCAAGTCGATTAAAAATTGTAACACGGAAAATATTATTGTACACACGTATGTCAGGAATGGGGTTTGAACCCACGCTTTCTTTCGAAAATCAGAGTTTCAATCAGGTGCTTTAGACCGCTCGGTTATACTGACTGCATTCAGATCGGCGAACTTATTCAACATCCATGTTACTTTTAATTTGCTAGGAATCACTAATTTTATTAGTTTTTGCCTAATTACTAAAAAAGTACTTAACCAATTTCGATTAAATAGAAGTGATACCAATTCGAATGTAGCTCCTTTTATTTAACACAAATACTAGTTTTATCGGTTGGATAGTTTCGATGTAATCCGTAAACATACATAAAAAAATAGGTACGCGTCGAATTGATGATAACCTGCTCTCCCTTTTTTAAGTCAGTTAAAAAATATATAATAATGAAAAAATACTTTATATTATACACCTACGTCAGGAGGGGGGTTCGAACCCACGCTCTCTTTCGAAAACCAGAGTTTAAATCAGCTGCCTTAGAACGCTCGGCTATCCTGACTTCAAACTATACGGCGAACTTATTCAACGTCATGTTACTTATCGCAAGTCTATTATTTTAGTACTCTTTCACTGATAAAGTATTGAGTTGATAAAAGATCTCTGATACTCAGTGAAAACGGTTAAATAAAAAATACTCTTAATTGCATAATTAGTATTTAATTTGTAAAATGTATATGTAAAAATTATAATACGAAAAAAGGTTATTATATACACGTATGTCCGGAGCGGCGCTCGAACCCACTCTCTCGTTCCAGAACCAGTGCTTAAATCAGGCGCTCTAGACCGCTCAGCCATCCTGACAGCGCTCCCTTCAGCGAACTTATTCAACGTTTTTAATTAGCAAAATGTCACTAATTTTATTAGTTTTTGTCTAATTACTAAAAAAATACTCAACCAATTTCTTTGAAACGGAAGTGGTACTAGTTCGAGAACAAGCTCTTTCATTTAGCTCCGAAACCAAATTAATCGGTTTGATAGTTTCGGAGTAATCGTTCAACATACATAAAAAAATACATACGTCTTGAATTGATAACCCCTTCTCCTTTTTTTTGAAGTCGGTTAAGGAATTGATAACCTCCTCTCCTTTTTTGAAGTCGGTTAAAAATGAAAATGTTTTTTAACTTACATGTATTGCGCGCAAATCTGTAGCAAAACTATTGGCTCAGAAGCAACCACAAATATTGATAATGATGTAAAACTAATGTATCTTGAACTTATATTTCATTTGAATGCAATTTATTTATTTTTATTTAACATTAATTAAGTGACATTTTTTAATTTTTAATGCATTTTTAATATGAAATCTCAAGTATAAGTAACTCTTTAACTTAAAATAAAGATATTTACCAAATTTCCTGCAAATTGATTTATTAGTTTTTAAGAAATATTGCGAGCAATAGATGCAACTTAAAAAAATATATATTTTTTTTAAATAAAAAAAAAAAAAAAAATTCAATATATAGTGTAAAAAATTATTTTAAACTGCAGTAATAATATAAAAAATGTGACACGTTGCTAAATTGCACTACTATGTAAAAAGTAAGACTACCGATATCCTTTAATAAAATTATGAATTGAAGTTTATTAACGAACTCTTTTTTTCTTTAATAATGGTTTTGAATAATAAACTGATAAAGCATATTAAAGATTTATTCAATTAAAAAAATCTTGCCGCTTGTAATATAATATTAAAAAACACTTATAATCTCATTATTGCAGTTATATAAATATGATAGTTTTTTTCTGTTCTAAATAAAGTTTACTTGATGAATTTTAATTTTATAATTTTTTGTTTTTTAAAGAATTTACCAAAAATAATCTGGAAATTCTTAGGAAAATTACAAAATCACATTTTTCAATTTATAGTGTCTTATAATACAATTATAAGTGAAAGCAGAATTAACGTTATAGAAAATCTGGAAATATGTATATTTACATTACATAAACATATCAATAGAGCAAAATGATTTTTTCTTTCGTTTAAGGTGTAAATATTTAACAGATAATAGTTGTAAAAAGCATAACATAGAAAATATTATATACAAAATACATCATGAAAGCGCAGATGTTGATTGATAAAATGAAATTTTATTTCCTAGATGAGTTTAAAGAGTTATAATAAAAATATTTTGATTTGAAATGATGATTTTTTTCCATTTTATATAGTGTTTTTTATCATTTCGCTTTCACGCAATCTGTAAGCTTTATATTTGATTTCTAGTGATGATAACAGATTGTATATAACCAAGTAGCTTTGGTTATACAGCATCATCCAGAGAACCCCCTCCCCCCAATGTCCTTAATGGTTGATAAAAATAAGAAACAAGTATCATATTTGACAAATAGCATTATGCTGCCAAAATGAAACAAACAGAATGCAAAAAGGCAACCCTGGCAAGCCCTCTAAAAATATACCTCACAGCGCGATATTACGGCTAACTTCACAACCAATGAAGATTACCTGACGATAATACTTGCTCACAGGGTAAAAAGGTCCACCCCATAAATGCATAAGCATTAAACATATGCTTATAGAAATTACGGCCGATATGATTCGATGAGCAGGAAATATTTATATTCTGAGATTTGCCTAGTTGGAGCTGAATTTCTTGAAATCCATCTCTTTACTGCAGTGTTTGCAAATAAAAAAACAAGGTGGTTTAATGTCTTCTTGGGCGGAATACTGCCACCTCAAAAACCGGATGAATTTGTGATCAAATACTGCCTGAGAAACGTGGTGAATATGTGCTATAAAGCCGACCGAATATATCTAATATAAATATAACCAAATATAAATCTGCGAATATATGCTCAAATGTTATCTGAAAAATCTGATAAATATGTACTCGAACTCTGCTGCCTGAGAAATTTGATTAAATTGCTTTCAAATGCTGAATGAGAAATCTGATGAATTTGTGACCGAATGCTGTAAGTGAAATTTGATGTGTTTGTGATCTAATACTACCTGACAATGAGACACGGGAAGGAATGAAAATTACTAAACACTGAGAAAAAAAATATGCCGCCTTCAACTAGAATGAATAGTTAGTCACTTTCTGAATCTCTAAACTAGAAATATAGATGTCCAAACTATGCGAGTGGGGTAAACAACTAAGCTGAATAGGCGAAATGACTTGACATTTCTAGTCAAGTGTTTTCTAGGAGAGGAAACGACATTGAACCGTTTCAGTAGCGAGAAATTATCGCTTGATTTTAGAAATGGTTTCTTAAGCTATAATTCTAGCTACTAAATCAAATCTATTGTGTTCGCATCTATTTGAAGAGATTTTTAGATAAATTTGACAACAAAAATATAGGAAAACGCGCTTGAATTCTAGTAAGAGACTCTGGAACTCTCTAAGAAATGGAACTAAAATTTATAGGGATGACATGGAGCTATTTTTTCTAGAGCCATTACTTAGATTCTATATGCCAGAACCATATTTTTTTCTCAGTGAAGGAAACCGATGAACCGCTTTAAAATTCTCAAGCTATTTACCAGTTAAATGTGTATAATAGTGCAGAAACTACAACTGTTTGCTATTTTTTGTCTTCCATTATTCTTGGTCATTTAATTAGGAGACATGTTAAAAGTAACGTTGTTCATGAATAGCTGCTCAAGTACACTGTAAAAAAAATCTGTGAAGGTACTAAACATTTTCAAGGAAACTGGGATTCCAAGAACTTTTCATGTAACGATAACAGGAAAAATTCATGTAATCGATTCTGAAACTTGAATTTTTTCTGTTACCGTTACAGGAAAAGTTCTTGGAATCCCAGTTTCCAAGAAAAGGTTTAGTACCTTTGCAGATTTTTTTTACAGTGTAATAAATAGCATACATTTTTATACCAAATGACACGACGGTCAGGCTAACAAACTCCACCAATGTTTTGATGACCCTGTCCAATGATTAGACGAACAAAGCTGGCAAACTGGCAAATTAACAACCATTGTTCAAATTCCTCATTTACTTTTTCTCTTGGCCAAGTTAAATAAAATCTATTGATAGAAACGTATATTTTTTTTCTAAAGTGATGTAATTAGTTGATGTTATTATAAATACTAAATAAAGAATACTGCCCAGTTAAACTGATGGCAATGAGCTCACAAGCTACAAATACTAATTGTACATTAAAGCCTTATATTTTCAAGGGTTAATTCCGTTCGAAAAAAAATTAAGAAGGGGAAACAGCTCTCCCCTTTCCTCTTTTTTATACTTAATCATTGAACCTCCTATACTATCAAAGACATGCTTTATCATATAAAAAATTTATATCCAAAATTCAGAGCAAATGAGATAATTCTTAATAAAAACCCATTTAGCGTTTATATAAATTAAAAGTAGTTATCCCCCTCTTTTATACTTAATCATTAAACTTCCAAAACTATTCAGAGATTTGAACGAAATCTGAAAATTCTGCTTGAAAAACCCATTTATATAAATTAAGGGGTTGGGGGCATTAGAACCCCTGTTCCCCCTATTTATACTTATTCAATGAACACCTAATAACAGTCACGGAATCGCTTCATGAGAATGATCCTAATCTAAATTTTGAACGAAAACTTAATTATGCATGAAAATCCCATTTATATCAACTAAGGGGAGGGGCATGAGTCCCCCGTTCCCCCTCTTATACATATCGAATGAACTCCAAAAACTAATTAGGAAAGCGCCTTGTCAGTATATACCTACATACAAAATTTCAAGTGGATCGGATATTTTTATCATGAGTTATCGCGTTACGCACGAACAAACATACAGAACGGACGGGCACATAAGCTCTCCGGCTATGATAGCCTGCGAGCAAAAAAAAGAACTTCCAATAATTGCAAAAGCACAAATGGTGTTTAAAGAACTGCGTGGTAATAAATTCTCGAAGTTCGAATAGTCTTCACCCATGATTAAATCCACCAGGATCATACGGTTTGCAAGAATATTTAATAGATTATACACTAATATTAATATTAGTTAAATGTATGAATTTTTAATCATATGAAAACAAAGTGTTTTATTTAATTATGTTTTGTGAGAGTAGTAGATGTCCTTCTAGAAGTCAAATTTGTGAAATATCTTGTGTCGATTTTTCTATATATATAAAATATTTAAACATTTAAAACAGAAACTGTCGATTCCACTATGATGTATAAAGTATTTTACAAACATTATAAATATGTTGGAGCCTACCATTTCCTGTTAAAAGAATAAATCGATATTTAACTTCACTATTCATAAATGCATTCGTTTCACACAATGCAAATTTTAGATTTTTAAGGTTTTTTTTTTTTTTAGATTATTTAATACTCATAATGCCTTAATTCAATTTTAAAGTTCTACAGTACGTAATCACTTAATCGATACATACTCCTTTTAAAATCTATGTTGCAATAACAATTTAGATTTCCACATTACGAAACGACATATTTCACATTGAGCTTTAGTGCCAGTAATATTTTAATGGTTATGGCATTGTCATGATTAAGGAGGGATTGAAACAAAATTCTTAGAAAGCATCAATAAAAATGATTCCTACACCATAAAATTATTTTCTTTAACAGAGTGATCGTTGTAGTAACATAACATAGTTAAATATACTGCCACATATAATATTTGACTTTCAGAGTGAAAATTCTTTAAAGATTAATGTTTTCTGATATTACAAATAAAATTATCGATAATAAATGCCATGCTACATTCTTTCATTGTCTCATTTAAACTGGAAAGCTTTAATGTTTGGAGATAAACTATCGGCTGTTTCGAATTCTATTTATAACCTAAAAATGATTTTTTTTAATTTATTTATTAAGAGCACATGTAACATCACGATAGCTAAATTCGAGAAATTTTGACACGGTAGTGCAGAGATACGTAATATATAGTAAAATTCATTTTGTAACTTATAATCTGAAAATTGTGAATTGTATGATTTAAAACACACAGGCATACAAACATTATCCTGTATTTACCTTTGTTTAACTGATTTCCTTATAGTGTATTTTCGGTAGACTTTTATCAAAACTTTAAGTTATTATTATTTTTTTTTCTAGGCAAGTTATATTTTAAATTCATAGATAAATAACGGATGTCAGTTTAAAGATTTGTAAGACAATATTTTAGCACTTTAGTTGTATAAAAAATTTCGTTATATATTTTTTTAAAACAGCATTTTATTTATAAAGAAAAGCTGAGCTATTTCTTATTTAATTAAAATGTGCTGTTCTTTTCCAATTATTATTATTATTTTAAGTTAATATGTTTTCAAGTTTGGTGCTTGAAATCGCACAAAGATATATAAAAGTATAGCAATAAACTTATATAGAAAATAGGTTTATTTATGTAAAAAATATTTATTTCATTATCTATAGTTAATACTTTTTTAACTTTTTAATTGTTAAAAAAAATAAATGAAAGCAAGGTACACTAGAGTAATTGGACCTACCAGGTTACTCGATAATAAAGGCTATTCTATAGAAAACCTTTGATGTCTTTGAACTTTTAGATTTTGCAAACAATGTGTTCTAATCTCTACTTCATAAAATAACATGTGATAAATTATTAATAAATGTATATTTTCTATGACATATTATCAAAGAATTCAATTTTATTCTTTTAATGTTGTCAGTACTTTTATTACATGTTCATTTGGTTTAATGTTTAGATATATAACCATATTAATATTATTAGTTATCTAGACATATTTACTTCATGTTTCAAATGTAAGACCGATGTCCCAGTTACCAACATTCTTTTCAAGAATGGTATAACTGCAACATGTAACAGGGGTAACTACAACATATTCGGTCCAGTTACTTCAATAATTTTTTCATGTTTCTCTTACTACGAGAAATTAATTTAACCATTCTCTTTCTTACAATGCAGAAAATTATATAAAATATCATATTAAAATTGCATAATAAGAATTTTGAAAAGCAGAATATAGGTATCAAAACAAATTTATTGTAGGCGATAGTCAAACTTTACAATAGAGATAAAGAAGTGTATATAAGACAACGAGCTATCGGGAAATTATCCAAGAAAATTAAAAAAAAATAGTTATGTTCTCTGTCTCTCTCTCTGTATATATATAAACATGCATACATTCACCACAAGTTTACAGGACATATCGCGCATTCATTGGGGATAAATAAAAGTGAGAATGAGGTACTTATATACTTTCTTTCTTTCTTTCTAACCGATGACCAGGTCCCTACCGGCCGAATTATCTCAGCTTAACGGGTTAGATACCTGGTATCAGGGCGGACGACCGCCTAATTGCCGCTACGTGGCAATAAACCTGATTTCTTTACTTCGCACACTGTAAAAAAATCTGTAAAGGTACTAAACATTTTCTAGAAAACTGGGATTCCAAGAACTTTTTCTGTAACGATAACAGGAAAAATCCATGTAACCGATTCTAAAACTTGAGTTTTTGTTGTTACCGTTACAGGAAAAGTTCTTGGAATCCCAGTTTCCTAGACAAAGTGTAGTACCTTTACAGATTTTTTTTTTACGGTGCATGCCATCATTTCTGCAGTAGTTGCTTGTCGTTGAGCATACTTTGTTTCGCCTGTTAATTAATGGTACATCCTGTTGTTTGAATTGCAAATGGCTTCGCAATATGGTCTCTTAATTGAGAGCCTTGATCAGATGACGAGACCTTCACTTGGCAAGGCACCTCCAGAGGTATAATTCACAGGAAACATGGAGGACCTTGCACCCACAACGGATTTTACATCCACCAGGCGCCATTAGCGTACATGCTGTAATTTTAGCCGGCAAAGTGACGAACCACTAAGAAAAGTACCCGGGTCGGCTGTTTAGGTTAAGTGCTTTGTTAGTAATCTTTGTGGTTTATTGCACATTGGGTTAACTATGTGATTTGTTGCCGCACACCTTGTACTCATCATACCAGACAAACTGGGACTGGATGTTTTTGGGCCTAAACGATAGTACTGAACTTAGCTGAAAGGTGGGACAATTTTAATGGAATTAAAAAAAAGGGAGGATCGCAGTGTCCGTAAAATTTTCACACTTTTCTACCACAATTTCAAACCGATAATTTTTATCGTAGAATTTCCTGGTAGACGCTCAAGCAATCTGACACGAAAATTGTTGATTTAAAATATTGGTAGATAAGTGCGAAAATGTTAGGGACGCTGCGACCCCTTTACCCATATGTTCAGATATTTATCTTGTTATATCTTTCCTAAAATACCCATATAATTTTAATATTTATTACATAAACTAAAGTACATAAGTACTTAGTTATTTCCTATGACTTTGTGTATGAATAAATCTAATACTTTCACATTTATTGCAGTTTTAGAAACATTGGTAGCAAAGCTTTTCCTTACAATGCTTGTTGTCTATACTTTTCTTAAGTATAATATTATACCCCATATTAAAAAACACAAATGCATGTGAATCAGAAATCCCCCTAATCCAGTTATTTCTTTTTTAAAGGACAACTAGCCCACGAAGAAAGAAAAATAAAAAATAACTTTTAATTATTTTTAGACATTAAAATTAAATTTTTAAAGCTTCTTTCTAATAGAAAGAACCTAATTGAATACTTTTACGCAGGTTTAAACATTAATAAACATCATGATTAGCGTTTAGAAAATGAAATGCCAGAATTGATATTTTGGCTACATAGACTTATTGTTAAATCATTGCCCAACTGCCCGACTTAAAACAAATTCTTATTTTTTATATGATTTATATCTGCATGATTCATCGAACTTCTCATAATACGTTTTCTCGTTTAAATTATATATAATAGATGGCCGTTTTTCTGTATAATAGCACCAAAATTCTACAAAAGGTTAAATGCAGAAATTACCATAAAGTTTCAGTATAGGAAGAAAATTCGTAACCTAGATTTTAAATTTTGTTATGAAATACATTTCTACATTGCATTAAAATATCTTTTATTTGACCTATCCAAACAACACATGTACCTGAACCATGTTTATATTTGGGCAAAAAGTTTTTCTTTTTTAGTTATAAGATGCTTTATTAATTAACAATGATTATAATTAAAATCTATTTTTTGCCATTACGCATATAGGGCTCTGTATACGTATATAGGGCTCTGTATGTTTAACCTTATGTTAGAATAATTATTTTGTGCCAAACGGTCAAGAAATCTAACTTTATAAATAACAGGGTTAATATTATTTATTCTATTATATTAATTACTTATAATTAGGCTCTCCACATATTATTGTTTTATAATTATTAAATTTTTATTCATTGAATAATCGCGTTAAAACCCTCTTCTGTATTTATTTGTAACAACATATGAAATTTTAAATAAACTTTACTAAATATAATTAATAACAAACTTAATATATAATAAACAACTTGAATTAATTCGATCTGTCTTCATGTATCAAATTATTAAAATTGCTATTGTAGTTTTAAACTCTGTAAACTTGAATGATATAAGCCTAATGCTATTTATATTCCATAGGTATTTTATAATAATAATAATTAAAAAAAAACTTTTATGTAAATCCCCAGAGTTAAGCAATGCTCTTTAAAGCATATTACTGTGTGATGCATGAACATGCTTTTAAATTCATACGACCTGACAATTCGTTTCAATTTTAACTTTGTATGAAAATGGAAAGTAATGTAAAATTAAAAATAATCAGTAAAATTTGAAATTGAATTATCTTCAAGCTATATATCAATTAGATATTTGGACCATGTTTCAAATGTTATTTTACTTTAAATAAAAAAAAAGAGCGAAAACTTTTACATTTAATATTATTATTTTGCATTTCTGCATATTTTCATTGTGCATATCTTTTATGAAAAAATATATTCCGAAACTAATGATAATTGACAAAATGAAGTTTATTTCATTACAACATCTTCTGTTGGAAAGACAAATTACTTTTTAGCATTTAGCATTAAATTTATTCTGTGACTAACATGAGTTACGGTAGTTATTAGATTTTCTCCTTAAGTTAATTTTTAATAATCAAATAAGATACCACTTTCATGTTAGCTGGATGATACCGTAATAATTAACATTTATGAGAGAAATAGCAGATAATTCAATTCTACTTATGGAAGTGCATTCCTTTGTCATAAATTTGTGCTGTGTGTATTTAATATGTGACATTTTCTATTTGAAGTTTAAATTACTTATGCAATATTATTATTATTATTTACATTTCCCTGACAACATAGTAGGCTTTTTGGAGATTATTTTATTATTTAAATACTATTACATACACACATATATATAAACAATAGCATTCACTTGCAGTACATCGGTGTACTGTATAATCCTGCCTATCACGAGCTCTTTTAATACCAAAACTAACATCGAAATTTAAGTGTGAGCGTTATACGCCATGTATAAAAATAATAGATTAAAAAAAAAGATAAGCATGAAGAAATCAACGTAAATAATTAATAAACTACTATTATAAATAATAGCTTTAGTAAATTCAGTTATATGAGTTAATTCAAGTATGAATTAGTAGGTATGTTGAAAATATAATACATATATTTTTCATATTATTTCTAAAAAGAGCTTCCGTTTGAAAATATTTTTCCTTTTATTGCTTGTCATTTCAATACACTGTTCTTCGAAAATATGAAAATTATTGCATTGCATGAATCTAGAAGGTAATAGAACAAAACACGCACATAATTTTAGGTCTTTTTCTAAACAATAATATGTGCATTATAAGGAAAAAATAACTAAAAATAGAAAAAAAAATGTACTTTAAAAACTTAGTAGACATAATAACTGTGCGCTCCCGAAGTTTGATTAAGAGATCAGCGCCACCTAGCTGATAAATGATGTAACGCTCAGTTGAGCTTCGTTGTCCCTCGAACAACACGTCTGTATCGAGCGCCCTCGCTCTCAAATCAAAAGCTCATTTAAATGTTTGCCCCCTGGCAATAATCAATAAAACCTATGGTGAAATAAAAATCAGTCCACTTTTCTCTAACGCTGTCGACATATGGTCCTAGGCGACCGGAGAACAGCTAATTAAAAAATGACCACGTTAACTACTTTAAATCGCCAACGCGGCGTATTGAAAACAAAAGTAAATAAAATTACGAAATTCATTAATGAATATGAATGCATTCATCTAAAAGGATCGCAAGAAGAACAGCAAGAAGAACGACTCCGTTTAGAAAGCAAAAGGGCTTCTATTTTGGAAATTGAAACATCATTACGTAATTTGATAGTATCGTATACAACTCTTCCGGAAGATGTCGACATAACTGATTCTTTGGAACTAGCAACAGAGCTAGAGGATGAACTGGAAGATTCAGAGGTAAAACTTAACATTATTCTTTCTAAATATGAATGTGTTAATGTCAATAAAGAATATCCTACTGTTAGTAATAGCTTTAAAATTCCAGACTTACCTCTACCCAATTTTTATGGAAAATATGATGAATTTCAAAACTTTAAGACGCAATTTATGTCTATTATCGGAAATAATAAAAATCTGAATTCAACTCAGCAGTTATGCTACTTAAAGGGCTGTCTAAAGGGTGAAGCCAAAAGGCTTGAGTCAGCTCAAGATACTTACGAATCTCTTTGGCAATCTTTAGAAGAAAGATTTGAAAATAAAAGAGCTGTCATTGATTGCCATATTATTAAACTACTTAATTTTTCAAAAGTACCCGATTCTCCTAATCATTTAATGCAATTAATTGATAATACAAAATGTAATTTGCGTGCATTAAAATTACTTGAATTTGAATCTAATGAACTGTCAGATGCTTTAATAATGCACATCTTGTTTCAAAGATTGGATTCTGAAATAAAAAAATCGTTCGAAATGAAATTAAATAAAAACGAAATTCCTAAATTAGCTAGCTTTTTAAGCTTTTTGGAAGAAAGAAGTCGTATTCTTCAAAATAATGTTATTTCAAAGGAACAAAAAAGGTCTCCGTATAATAATTGGAAATCTGGCACTAAGCCAAACATGGAAAAATCCCTTTTAACAAAATCAAAACAGCGAAAAGGTTGCATTCTAGGATGTACAGATTCGCATTCTTTATATAGATGTGAGAAATTTAAACAAATGAACGTAATAAAGAGATCAGAATTTGTTAAAAATAACAATTTATGTCAATCTTGCTTGAATAACCATTTGCCTAATCCTTGTTTATCTAAAAATAAATGCCTTTCTTGTAACAGCAAAGAGCATAATTCATTACTTCATCCATTAAATGAAAATAATAATATCAGAAGGGAATTCATAGTTGAAGACCAGACAGATAGGCGCCAGATGGATTCACCCCCCTCCCTTTCTCCTGATAATCAAACATTTTTCGCGAAGGAAAATTAAATAAATAAATCTTGTGTAATTTTAAACACAGCTGTGATATATTTGAAGGACGGTTCTGGAGAATTTCAACCTTTAATTGCTGCATTAGACAGTTGTTCCTCATCGCATTTATTGACTTCTCATGCCGCAAATCTATTAGGATTGCGTAAACAAAAAACTCATATTTCCATTTCCGGACTTAATGATCTATGTTTAAACGCTAAATCATTTGTTAGTACGGAATTAACTAATGAAAACAAAACTAAATCTTATCAATTAGATATGTTAGTTGTTCCTAAAATCGCTAATCTACCACCAAAATATATAAATACGTCAAAATTAAAATTGCCGTCGAACATAGAATTAGCGGATAATAATTGGAATAAGCCGAAACGCGTACATGCACTGATTGGAGCGCAGTTATTCTATGAATTAATAGGGTCTAATAAAATTAAAATTGATGATTCCCAATTAATGTTAGTAGAAACGTTTTTCGGTCACGTTATATCAGGAACTGTATGCAATTCTATCTCAAATTTAAGGGACTATTCTGATTCTTGTTTTTTAGTAACAGATTATAAAAATTTGGAAAAAGAAATAAGTTCTTTTTGGGAAATAGAACAAGTAAGTGAATTAAAACCCGTAGTTAGTGAGGAGTTAAATTACTGTAATGAACATTTTTTAAAGACTCACTATCGGAAACCGGACGGCAGGTATGTAGTTGAATTACCCTTTAAGATTCAAATGTTAGATAATTCTCCGGGAGATTCAAAACAAATTGCCGCTAAAAGATTAAATCAGTTATGGAACCGTTTAGAGCGGGATCCCAAATTAAAGGAATTATACTCAGAATTTCTAAAAGAATACACTACTTTAGGACACATGGAAGAAAATTCCGATGACATAAATCCTGATAAAGGATATTTTTTCCCTCATCACGGTGTTTTGCGACCATCAAGTACTACAACTAAACTGAGGTTTGTTTTTGATGGGAGTTGTAAAACTACTAATGGGAAGTCTTTAAACGACTTATTGTTTAAAGGAAGGATAATACAGGATGATCTTTTTTCAATTATGATTTGTTTTAGAAAACATATTTTCGCATTTACAGTTGATGTAAATAAAATGTTTCGACAAATAGAAGTAAATCCGTCGCATACTAGATACCAAAAAATATTGTGGAGAGAAGGGAGGGAGGAACCTGACAAAATCTACACTCTGAAAACGGTCACCTACGGTTGTGCAAGCAGTCCATACCTTGCCACTAGAGTGCTCCAACAGTTAGCGGTAGATGAAGCAAACAATTTCCCATTAGCTGCCGAAGTTGTAAAGAACGATATGTACATGCACGATTGCCTGTCAGGTGCATCAGACATTTCCGAATTTTTTGAAATTAAAAAACAATTAACAGACATCTTCAAAAAGGGTCAGATGGCCTTGCATAAATGGCGTTCTAATGTTATTGAAGAAATAAATCCTGATTATCAAACATTTCCCTTTAATCAAAATGCCGAAGAAACTTCAACAAAAACTCTCGGAATAATGTGGGACTGCACTAGTGATACATTTAACTTTAAAGTTATCGTCAACAGAAGTTCTACCTATACAAACGCGAAATTCTACGTCAAATTGCAAGACTCTTTGACCCCCTTGGCTTGCTCGGTCCTGTAATTTGCCGTGCAAAAATCTTCATGCAACAACTATGGTTGCTAAAGTGCGACTGGAGTGATAAAATTCCACTTCATGTTGCTGAAGAGTGGGACAATTTCCTCAATTCACTAGTTCTTATAGAAACGATCGAAATATCCAGATGTGTTCTTATTAAAGATGCATCAACTATCCTTTTGCATGGGTTTGCTGACGCGAGTGAGAAAGCATTCGGAGCTTCCCTTTATCTTCAAACGAACACTGACTCAAATTCGCCTGTTTGCCACCTCATTTGCAGCAAAAGTAAAGTTGCCCCTATTAAAACTGTCAGCATACCGAGGCTTGAACTTTCAGCCTGTCTATTGTTGTGCCAACTTGCTCAAAAAGTAATTAGAGCCATGAAACTTCAAATCGACAAAGTCATACTTTGGTCGGACTCTACGATTTCCTTAGCATGGATAAACATGTCCCCACATCTTCTGAAAACTTTCGTAGCGAATCGAGTGTCTAAGATTCAAGAACTTACCAAAAACTACGAGTGGAGATATGTGCCGTCAAAACTAAATCCAGCGGATGTGTTATCCCGAGGTCAAGATGCAAAATCGCTTGCTACAAATAAACTGTGGTTTGAAGGACCCGATTTCCTGAAACAAGACATTGTAAACTTTTGTCCACAAAAAGACTCTCATAACAAAGACGAACATTTTTTAGAGGAACTAAAGTCAGTTCCGGTTCTCACTTCTGTTATAAATTATGACTTTAGTAACTCTTTTCTTACCATTTCAAATAGTTATATTAAATTAATGAGAGTGTTAGCGTTTATTTTCAGGTTTGTCCACAACTGTAAAAATCAGAGTAAACTTAAGGGTTCCTTAACTCTAGATGAGCTAAGAGTTTCTAGAAATTTCTTAATTAAGAGAGCTCAAGGTGAGTATTTTTCATCAGAAATTTCGGCATTAAAAAAGGGCATGTCTGTCCCTGTAAAAAGTAAGTTGAGATTCTTAGATCCTTTCTTAGACAAAGATGATCTATTAAGAGTGGGTGGTCGTTTGACCAACTCAAATTTAAGCTATGACCGATCTCACCAAATCATTTTACCCTCAAGCAGTAAATTGACTAAAATTATCTTTATTTACTATCATAAGAGAGACTTGCATGTTGGTCCTCAAGGGCTATTAAATAGTATAAGACAATTATTTTGGCCCATTAATGGAAGAAACATTGCTCGTCAAGTTGTACACGAGTGTGTTCAAGGTTTCAAAATAAAACCTTCAATTGTAAGTCAAATAATGGGTAATTTACCCCCTGAGAGAGTAATACAAGGGCCACCGTTTTCCAATGCAGGTCTTGACCTATGCGGTCCATTTTTTATTAAATATCGCAACCAGAGAAAAGGGATATTTAATAAAATTTATGTGGCCATTTTCATATGCATGGTTACGAAAGCAGTGCATTTAGAACTACTTTCTGACTTAACTTCTGCTGCGTTAATTGCAACACTTAAAAGATTTTTTGCTCGCAGAGGCAAAAGTAATACTATCTTTTGTGACAATGCATCCAACTTTGTTGGAGCAAGTGCGGAACTAAAGAGATTATTAAATTCTATAAATAAAAACAATGATGATGTATCAAATTTTCTGTCATCCGAGCAAGTTCTCTGGAAATTTCTTCCCCCTCGTTCCCCAAATTTTGGAGGACTCTGGGAGAGAGGCGTCGGACAGTTCAAATACCACTTAAAAAGAACTATTGGTGTTACGAAATTAACCATTGAAGAATTTTTAACTATTACTACTCAAATCGAAGGTATTCTAAATTCGCGCCCTCTTTCCCCATTATCTTCTGAATTAGAAGACTATGAAGTTTTGACTCCAGGACATTTCTTGATTAGTAGACCAATTAATGCTCTTCCTGAGCCAAATTTGATTAATGTAAGAGAAAACTTGCTCGACAGATGGCAGAAAACTCAAAAAATCGTGCAACTAATTTGGAAAAATTGGTCCAATTCTTATTTAAGCCATTTGCAGCAGAGATCCAAATGGCTCTTTAAAAAACTAAATGTTGCACCAGGTATGATGGTTCTGGTAAAGGATGGAGACCTACCAGTTTGTAAATGGATAATAGGTCGTATTTCAGAAATCATCAAGGGAAATGATGACAATGTTAGGGTTGTAATAGTCTGGACTCCATCCGGAACTTACAAAAGAAGTATCTCTAATATTTGTGTTCTACCCATTGTAAATAACGAAAATATTAATTAAGCTTAACCTATTTTTATTGAATTTATTATTTCTTATTATTGTATTTATATTAAGTGCTTTATGTGTAACCATTAATTTGTAATAGTATCTGTATGTTATTGTATATTTAATTGTTGTGTAGCATTGAACTATCAGAATACTTCAATGGGGGCCGGTATGTGCGCTCCCGAAGTTTGATTAAGAGATCAGCGCCACCTAGCTGATAAATGATGTAACGCTCAGTTGAGCTTCGTTGTCCCTCGAACAACACGTCTGTATCGAGCGCCCTCGCTCTCAAATCAAAAGCTCATTTAAATGTTTGCCCCCTGGCAATAATCAATAAAAACCTATGGTGAAATAAAAATCAGTCCACTTTTCTCTAACGCTGTCGACAATAACAACATTAAACATAATATTAAATTAATTTATTAATTTAATATTATGTTATGTATGAATATTAATTTTTTCTTCAGTTCAATTATATGTCCAATTCGGAATTTTGTTGTTCTATGTTATGGTTGTTTTTTACTGTGTCACATATTTATTTTTAATTGTGACTTTGAAGTCTACACGTGGGCATAACTCTTAGTTTTTACTTAATCTTAACTCTTTTTGTAATTTAACATTATTTTTACTGCTCCAATTATTAAGCTTTTTTATTGCCTTCAATTTTTTGTATCGCTTTCAATCCTAGCTGATAAGTTTTTTGTTATCTATTTTGTGTGAGCGTTTCGATTTGACTATTTGGCTAGTGCAACCCTATCGAATAGGCGTCTTTGCACCGTAGCGTCTTAAGAGAGAGTTGTTTTTCCCGCTTTTCGTGTCTAGGAGTGTGTTGCTGTATTGTAACTTTGTGCCGTGTCTGGGGGTGTGCTGGTTGAATGAAGACATAATTCTAAGTATAAGATAAAAACAAACAGTTTATTTAATTCTCTGGAACATGGGAAAGCGGAGCGAAGTTCAAGATTTCAGTCACTAAGCACTATACTAAGAGATTAAATTTGCAAACTATACTCACGTCCACGGCTTAAGCTCAGTTCGGGGCACTCACTCCGGCTTCACGTTCAGATTGCGACTAATAGCTAGTTTAAATCTATAATAAAAAAGCCTGTGGCTGCAAACAACCTTTATTTCTCAAAAATATCCAACGTATTAAATAACTTCTTACCCGCAGGCTTTGTCCTTGGGTAACTCAACTCACCACAAGCTAACTCGGCTCACAATGCTAGCTATCTCACTATAAAACACCTGGCTTTGCTTCCCGACACAATCTAATTCGCTTTGCGGACTCCTGTCGCTTCACCACCACAATCTACCTCTTCATCACCACATCTATTTCACTTGGCTGGCCTCCGCCACTTCACCACACTCAACACACTCCAACTCAAAGATTTTATACATTGCAAACTGAAGACGGAGCTATAAATTTGAATAATACTCCTAACCGCAGCTAACTATAGACTCGAGGGCGCCACATACACTCTGGAAAGTTAAAGCTCAATAAAGGATAGATGTCGCTTCCACGCCACACATGTTAAAACATTGACGTCACGATCTCACTAAAATTCTAGAGTGCCTTTATCACAAAGGACACTCTCTCACAACTTTATCGCTCTTTTGGCGATGGTGGTAGGGATAATCAACAATTCTGAGCCAGAATGCTCTCCACGTTAATTCGGTGTAGTTGGATATGTCAGATGATGTGTGCTTTAAGTATGTGAATTTTTTAGCGGAGTTCTCTTTATTTTGTGTGATGATGGCCGTTGATGTGATTAGCTTTGCAGTTATCAAGAGATAAGTCGCTTTTTGTTTTTATTATTTTGTTATCTCACTTTTTCTGTAATTTATATATGAATGCTTAATGTTTCTGCATGCTACGTGATAGATTAGGGTTATGGACATGCTTTGAGAGACTAATTCTACTTTGTAGTTTGTTACCGATTTATTTTTTCCCCATTTCGACTGTTGATCACTTGGTATTTCTTTAATGAATTTCCGTTTTTTGTTTTTTTTAAATAAATAAATAAAATTTCAATTACATTCATTTTATTTATTTATTTAAATTTTTCTTCGTGTTCAGTTTCGTTTATTGATAAATTCAATTGATTAATATTGTCTACTATTAATGGTCTTATATATATATATATATATATTACAAATTTAAAATTTTTTCGCCAAAACTAACCTTTATACTACCTTAATTTTCTTATAATAATGTTCCGTACTTACTTCAAATTATTAAATTAAAATCTTGTTTCTAGATCTAATCTGTTAATCTGTATGCAGACGATATAAATTCTTAATTTTCCTTAAAAAACATTATTCCAGTATGCGGAAATTTAAAAAGATGGCTCTAAATTAAAAATATTCTTAATTAAAACTTTATTTCTTAATATTCCAAATAAAACTGATTTCTTCTGTGTTTTTATCAACCCTTTTTAAGAAAGTCTTATTAAATTTATTCCAAAACCATACCTTTCAAAATATATCATTATTTTATTTTATCTATTTATTTATTTTTCCTACGTCAACCTTTGATGTGTGCATATTAATAAATTCATTTCTTTTCTTTTTCTCTTAAAATTAATCATTTATAAAAATCGTCTGCCTAAGAAATTATGAGTCGATTATAAATTGGTTAAATAATATTTTTTTTAAATAAATTTATCGTCTGTGTAAAATAGTCTCGTATCTGGACAAGAATTCTGTTTACATAAAAGGATGATGGTTTGAGATTACAGAAAGTTCTAGAATTTTCTTTTTAGTTTTAAAGGTGGAAGTCTCGAGATGAGAAGGGGAGAGATTCTGGAGTTCTTTCGTCGATGAGTACGGCTGGTTGAAGTAAATGATGGAATATTTTTGGACATTTCGGTAAAAGATCGTTTGCAAAAAGGAGTTTTTCCCTCTATAATGACTACAGTTGAATAAATAAACTTACAGTCACCAATGAGTGATTTATTGGATATTCTACATTTATTTATTTTTTATTTTTTCCCTCGCTGGCTATGACTTCTGTGCAAAGAACGGGGACCCTAGCGATGATGTTTCTGGCTCCTAACTTTAAAATTTCACAGTCTTTTCTAGAGTCGACAGGATCTTTTATGCCTGCGCTGCCTTTTTTGGTTTTTAAAGAAACTTGCTATGGAACGAAGTGATAATAAAAACTGTGGATCGCTGAATAATTTGCCCGTCATTATTGGATGTGTTCTTAAACAAAAACTGCCATAGTCTCATGATTTCTGGAGTGACAAAAACAGAGGAATTGTTCCTGTAAAGTGCTTTGGTCGAGAAAAAGTAGTCCTCTTATGATGAAAAAGAAGAAAAAAATAATAATAATTACAAGACCATTTCTTGTTAATTGGTGAAAATAAAAATATTTTTTTCGAGATAGTTGAGACCCATAGGATTTCGGTGAGATTTTTTTTTTCGTAGTGTTTTGAATATTATTATTTGTATAATTTTTATGTATTTATTTAAATTAATTATTCTCTGTTTGTCAGGTTTATTTATTTGATTATTTGTCTGTGAATTTTATTTACTTGCCTATTTATGAGTATTAT
Organism: Maratus speculifer; assembly: GCA_964019185.1. NCBI lineage: Eukaryota > Metazoa > Arthropoda > Arachnida > Araneae > Salticidae > Maratus > Maratus speculifer. Next base: position 14,994,821 of record OZ025297.1, on the reverse strand, counting down.
TATTATCATTATTATGTGTTGAAGATTGAAATATTTTTATTTTTAAGGATTTAATTGAGGAGTATGATGTTCTTAAGATATTTACTGTTACTTATTAAGACTATTATGATATTTTTATGCACGATTAAAGGCAAGTATGTAATAATAAGGAATTATATAGAAAACCTAGATATTTGTTTGTTATCAAGAACTATTCTCAGAATGCAGTATTTTCATGATAATGTTCCTACAACTAAACATTTGAGCTAAAAATTAAGTTAACATTTATGTTTTTTCCTTTTATTTGTTAAAATTTCTGGTTACAGTGAGCTTTGGTTCCCGGATTCTTATAATTTATTTAAATTCAGTAAGAAAGATGGAACTGTGCAAGGCTGTTGCTAGAGTTTTGACTCATAAATATAATTAATTTTTTCAGTAAATTTTGTGATTTTAAGTAAGAAATTACCTATCATTAAAATTTTTGTATCTGTTATGATTTATAAAATATTAGAATTAAAAGTTGATCCCAATTTAAGGTATAACTATGATATTTACAATTTCTATTTTTATTAGATAAAATTTCTGGTTAAAGTTAGCAGCTAAATATAGTTATAATTTTCACGATAATTTTAATTCAGATTTTTAAAATGGAGGGTAATGGTTTTGTGTGAGGCAGTTAAAATGTATACAACTCCAGTAGACAAAGCCCTCAAAATTGAGAAAGCGCGAACTCAGGAATTTCACCTTAAAAGTAAAAGGCTCTATGATCGAAATTTTGTCGATTCCCCATTAAAAATAAAAGACTCTGTAATTTATGAAGAATTTAAATACCCTAACACTCGAAAATTAGAACCTACTTTCTCTGGACCATACAAAATTATAAATAAACTTTCTGATGTAACTTATGAAATAGATAAATTTAATTATGAGACAGGACAGAATTCCGTTATTGTGCATGTTTCTAAATTAAGACCCTATTTTTCACCAGAAGATTTTAAACTGTTTCATGAGCAACCCAAAAAACAAACAAAACCTCAAATACAATCACAATCACTAGATCAAACTAAAGTCAAGACAGTAGATTAAATTTTAATTCTTATTCTTTAAATATTTTATCACCATAATTTTCAAAATTAGCAGGTGTGTTCTTGGTACGCAACAAGAATATTACTTGTTTTTGGGAGTTTTTGGGATTAAATTGGGCTCCTTATGTAGGCATAAGGTGTACACTTTGATTCTAAAAACTTTCAAATTGATGTTGATAAATTAATTTTAAGTGTATTTAAGTCTAACTATATTTACTCATTTATTGACATTAGTATTATTCTACTTATTCAGCAGATATTTATGTCATAACAGTTATAAAATCTGATGATTCTACTCAAACCTATAACATAATATGTGATTTTCAGTGATTGTGAAAACTACAGATATTAAAAGTTTTTCAAAAAAGCACACTATTTTTATTTCCATTTCTCAATTAAGAATGACACCTTTTATTCCTATTTGTATTTTATTATTAAAGTTTATAAACCATGTGTAGATAAAACATTATTCTAATTTTGGCATTGAAAACTTATAACCAAATTTGACAATTTTGTAAAAGAGTATCAGAGAGGAATTATTGTAAGGAAATACTGGTTGAGAGTCCATTTTCTAAATAGTTAGATTTAATTTTATTTGGATTTTGGAATTATTATGATTTTTTTTTATTTATACTTTCGGCTAGCAAAAAATACTTTCTTATGCTATTAGAAGATAAGAAAATTATTTAGTTGCTATGTAATTATTTTTATCCTCAACCAATATTTTCCCTATCAATAATAAACAAATTGTGATATTTTCTTTTGATTATACTCTTGTTTTATTATTATTATCATTATGATTTCTATAATGAAGTTTAGTATTACTTATACTCTTATTGAGAAATATCAGGATATGGAGTCTTATTATACTATCACTTATTATTGTTGTTATTGTTATTATTTAAGTTTTTCTATATGATTTATTATTGATATTGAGATTGATGCTATTTATTATTAAAAAAATTTATATATTATTGAAAGAAAAATTTGATTGATTGTTAAAAGATGTTGGATCCAACATAACATAAAAAACAAAGATTAAACTAGATTTGGAGATCTTTAATTAAAGAGACTGTATTCAGTGAACATTGGAAAAGACTTTTATACACAATGGAAAGACTTTTTTCATTTGAAGAACTTTATTTAAAATAACCTATGCATTAAGTTATTGTAATTATTTAAACTTCCATGAGAACGAATTGTTATTGTTTTTATTATATTTTTTATCTCTTGGTTATTTATATTTATAATTTATTTACTGTTATTGTATGTATTATCTCCTATGCACTCACAAATAGTAAGTGATATTGTAACAGTATTGTATCTCTTTCAGGGAAATGCTCCTACCTAAATTTAATTCAGATTAATTTCCTCTTAACTATTTTATTTTATTCGCTAATATTTTTTATATTGCGTTAATTTTCTTTTCTTCCATCTCTTGGCTTCCTGGGTTTGACAGTTTTATTCCAAAATTTGACTTTTCTAAATTATTATATTTCTGTTGTCTGAACTTGTAGTTTTATTTAACTATCAATTTCATACAAATTTTCAGGGAGGGGGGATAATATTACAAATTTAAAATTTTTTCGCCAAAACTAACCTTTATAATACCTCAATTTTCTTATAATAATGTTCCGTACTTACTTCAAATTATTAAATTAAAATCTTGTTTCTAGATCTAATCTGTTAATCTGTATGCAGACGATATAAATTCTTAATTTGCCTTAAAAAACATTATTCCGGTATGCGTAAATTTAAACAGATGGCTCTAAAATAAAAATATTCTTAATTAAAACTTTATTTCTTAATATTCCAAATAAAACTGATTTCTTCTATGTTTGTATCAACCCTTTTAAAGAAAATCTTATTAAATTTATTCCAAAACCATACCTTTCAAAAAATATCATTATTTTATTTTATCTATTTATTTATTTTTCCGCCGTCAACCTTTGATGTGTGCATTAATAAATTCATTTCTTTTCTTTTTCTCTTAAAATTAATCATTTATAAAAATCGTCTGCCTAAGAAATTATGAGTCGATTATAAATTGGTTAAATAATATATTTTTAAAAAAATAAATTTATCGTCTGTGTAAAATAGTCTCGTATCTGGACAAGAATTCTGTTTACATAAAAGGATGATGGTTTGAGATTACAGAAAGTTCTAGAATTTTCTTTTTAGTTTTAAAGGTGGAAGTCTCGAGATGAGAAGGGGAGAGATTCTGGAGTTCTTTCGTCGATGAGTACGGCTGCACAGTGTGGTATTTAGCCCCAAAACCTGGCCAAAAATGATTATTTTAAAAAACAGTTTCCCGTCTTGTTTTATTATTCTTTAAAATGTTAATTAGTTGCTGTATCCAAATGCGCAAAGCTCAAAGCACCTGCGCAACACAACGCGCCTCACGATTGGTCGAAAGTTCCCGTTTGTCTACAGTGGTCGTGTGATTTTCCGATGCGCTCAGATTAGGACGTTTTAAAATCTCTTATAGTTTCGTGTCTGAACAATTTAGTGGAAACAGTTGTGATGGATTATTTTGAGCCAGGTATGTATTTTATACACACTGTATTTAAATAATGAATATCCTCCCGGTTTTTGTTTAAATGGTTGATAACGTAGGTGTAATTAACAATAGCAAAAATATACTTAATAATAATGTTTAGAAAGGATTTTGTTATATTTTTAAACATATTTAAGTTGGGAAAACTATTGTGTGATATGCAGTACTTAGTATACAAGATAGTTATAAAACAATCAGCCGCCCGAAGTCGCCCCTTTTTATTTAATAAATTTTTTTGTTTGATTCAATAATTTCTGACTTAAATTACTGCTATTTAGTTTTTCATTTATTTTGCTAACAGGGCCTTCTGGATTGAGGTCTATAACTCGAAATGAGTTGTATTCCATTATGCAAAGCTCAAATGAGTCAAAATTTGAAGCAAAGCTTAAATATATGGAGCAAGAATTATTAAAAAGTTATTCTGAAGGTGATCCAAGGATAGCTGAGATGAGGCAAAAGCTCGCCGTTATAAAAAATCAGTTTAAACGAAAATGGTTAGCTGCTCATAAAACAAAGTCAAGATTCGAAGAAAACAATGTCGAATGGTTAAATGGCACTATATTGCTACCTATTTCAGGTATGTGAAACACAAAAGATGCAAACCCCTTACTTTACTATTTCGTGCTTTGATTTTTGCTTAAATTTTGTCTCCTGTGCATTGAAACGAAACTTGTTATTATAGATATATTTATTAAGTAGGTATTTGTTACTATTACAGGGGTCAGTCCCGGTCGTCCTCAAAAAGCTTTTGTAGATTCAAGTGAAAGAAGTAAACGCCGCAAAACCAAAGACCTCCGATCAAAAGACGTTGAAGTATTGACATACGCTACCCAAATGAAATTGCGGGAATCAGGCAAAGTAGATGCTTCTAATGTCGCAAAAGATCTTACAAAAAGTCCCCGAAGAGCAAAAAAATATTTAAAGGCTATGAAAAAATGTTCCGAAGAACAACAGAAACCTCACCAATTATCAGCTTTACGCGCTTTGTCCATGTATACAGAAGCAGGACTTACTAAATCTCAATATGAGATAATACGAGAAACAAATAAAAGCTTTTTTCCGTGCGATTCTATTCTTCAGAGGGTAAAAAAAGGATGCTATCCAGAGATTCACAGAGTGACAGAGACATGTGCCGAAGTAAAAGTGCAAACGTTGATGGATCATACGGCATCACGACTGATTTTACGTGTTAAAGAAGCTGTAGAATCTTTAAATGCTGACGAAAAACTATCTTTAATTTTAATAAGCAAGTGGGGTTGTAACGAGTCACAGCAGATGCAATATAAAATGAAGTTTGAAAATGAAGCAGATTCTGACACCAATATTTTTCAAAGTTCTATGATTCCTCTTCAATTAATTTACGGCCCCGAAAAGAAAATTCTTTGGCAAAATCCAACACCATCATCACCTCGATACTGTCGACCTATAAGGATTCGATTTATCAAGGAGTCAAATGACGTAACAACAGATGAAATAAAATATATCAAATCACAAATCGCAGCATTTACTAGCACAGAAATTGACGATATGAAGATAAAACATAAAATGCTATTCACCATGGTGGATGGAAAAGTATGCAATGCCGCAACACACACCAAATCTACGATGAGGTGCTACATATGTGATGCTACGTCATTTGAGTTTAATGACTTATCGAAAAAGAGGGAATCTAAGAAAGAAAATTTAAGTTTCGGCCTTTCCTTGCTACATGCTCGTATACGATTTTTCGAGAGTATATTGCATGTAGCATATAGATTACCTGTAAAAAAAATGGAACGTCCGCCTATCTGCTGAGGAGAAACAAGCAGTAGAACATAAAAAAAAGAAATTCAGAAAAATTTCAAACAACAACTCCGGCTTTTTTAGACATCCCCAAAGCAAATTTCGGAAATACCAACGATGGAAATACCAGCAGACGATTTTTTGAGGAATATGAAATGTCGGCAGCAATAACGGGAGTTGATAAAAATTTAATTTATCGTCTTAAAGTGATATTAGATGCATTGTGCTGCGGATTCAAAATTAACACGGAAAAATTTGAAAAATATTGCCAAGAAACAGCTGAACTGTATGTGAGCTTATATAATTTTTATCCTATGTCCCCTACAATGCATAAGATACTTCGTCATGGTGCAGATGTAATAAAAGAAGCTATTCTGCCAATAGGACAACTAAGTGAAGAGGCTGCAGAAGCTCGCAATAAACATATTAGGTCATTCAGGTTGAACTACACAAGAAAGTTTTCTCGCGTGGCCTGCAACATGGATGTACTAAATAGGCTTCTTCTGACTTCTGACCCCCTAATAACGGGCATGAGATGCAAAAAAAGCAAGAAAAAAAATCCTTGTCTTCTGATGTTCTAAATTTGTTATCAGAAAGCGATATCACAAATGTTAATATTCTTGATGATAGTAATAGTGATGAAAGTGATGAATAAATGTTTTAATTTATTAATAACACTTTGTTTTATCCTTTTTATTCCATAATTCAAATAAAAACGAGGATCTGTAGCTGTAAGAGTAATAAAATAATTTTGGCCAGGTTTTGGGACTAAATACCACACTGTGGGCTGGTTGAAGTAAATGATGGAATATTTTTTGGACATTTCGGTAAAAGATCGTTTGCAAAAAGGAGTTTTTCCCTCTATAATGACTACAGTTGAATAAATAAACTTACAGCCACCAATGAGTGATTTATTGGATATTCTACATTTATTTATTTTTTATTTTTCCCTCGCTGGCCATGACTTCTGTGCAAAGAACGGGGACCCTGGCGATGATGTTTCTGGCTCCTAACTTTAAAATGTCATATATATATATATATATATATATGTGTATATATATATATATATATATATATATATATATATATATGTATGTATATATATATATATGTATATATATACATATATATATATATATATATATTGTTACGAATTTTGTAAATAGTTAGTGTTTGTACTGTAAAATAATGTAAATAATCTTATTAAGCTCCATTTCTTTACTAATATTAGTTTTTGTTACATTGTCTCTGTTATCAAGCAAACTTGTCTATTATTTTCAGTGAATGTCTATGGCAGCTTTGCGAAATATTTGAGATATCGCCAAGTTGGCGTCACTTTTGGCGACTAATTTTGGTCGCCAAATTTGGCGATATATCGCCAAGTTGGCGACAAACTTGGCGATTGTTGGCGATGGTAACTCTTCCCTATTTATGGTAACCCCCCTTAGGTCTACTGATACATTGTTTGTTGTTCCGTGGTTTTCCAGGTTTTTCTAGAAATTTCTAGCACATGCTACGAGACTATATATAAGAAGAGCGATACGAGCTGTTGTTGTTATTATTTACCAGCCAGTCATTGAGTGAGCTACTAGAGATTGTCCAAGCGAGTTTGCTTGATGTATTGAGTTTTATCTACGTTGTTTTGAATGTGATATAGTGTTGAAACATTGTATAAAGAGTCTCTGCGACCTATATTTGTACTTGTTCGATAGATTTAAACAGTTATTTTGGAATATCTTGTAATATTTGTGAGTTTCGAAGACTCTGTTGTTCTGAAGATCTGTAAATAAATTATTTTCTACTTTTCTAAGAGAAAAGAGTTTGAAGTTGTCTAACCATAAGATCGAAAGAACCCTATATACGCTGCAACATTTGGTGTCAGGAGTCGGGATCTTATGGCGAAAACAAGAACAATGGATGGTCAACTGAAAGAACTGTTAGAAGCTATTAATGGAATAAAGGCAGAATTGACGAAAGGCCAAGAAGAGTTGGCGGAAAAAATGAATAAAGGCCAAGAAGAGTTGGCGGAAAAGATGAACAAATGCCAAGAAGATGTGACTGAAAAGATTAATAAAGGCCAAGAAGAAATGAAGAAAACTTTAGAAGAAAAGTTCTCGTCGGTAGAGAGAAGAATAGGCTCGGTAGAAGAGAAAATAGAGGAAGTAGAAGAGAAAATTCAGAATGAAGTTAGTAATGTTGAACAGAAAATGGAACGGAAAATGGCGGAAGTAGAAGAGAAAATTCAGAATGAAGTTTGTAACGTTGAAGAGAAAATCAGTAACGTTGAAGAGAAAATCAGTAACGTTGAAGAGAAAATACTAGGTGAAATAGATGAAAAGCTAAATAAAAAAGTACAAGATCTTGAGAAGAAACTTTCAGCGTCTAGTGGTAATTATGAAGAATTTAGGAATCCGCCTGCTTCTCCTGTGCACATTAAGCTGTCGACATACGACGGAAAGAGTTCCTGGCAAGTTTACAAGACCCAATTCACCATTGTAGCTGAAGCGAACAAATGGAGTGACGAGGTGAAAGCTTGTCAACTGGCAGCATCTTTAAGAGGAGAAGCCGCCGACGTGCTGCAGACATTGCCCGATATGACGCAACTCAATTTTGAGACTCTAAGTTGTGCACTTGAAATGAGATTCGGCGAAAAATTCTTCAAGGATTACACGAGAATACAAATGAAGAGCCGCCATCAAAAATCGAGTGAAACCCTTCAAGAGTTTGCCTCGGAAATTGAACGGCTTGCAAATTTAGCATTCATTGACTGTCCAACAAATATACGGGAAATGCTCTCACTGCAATATTTTGTAGACGGAATAAAAGATCCAGAAGTGCAGAGAGCGGTACGAATGGCAGATGTACAGGATTTAAAGGCTGCACTACTATATGCCTTAAAGTTGGAAGCAGCTACACAAGCCAGTCATTCAGTCCGAGGGGCAACGGTGAACAAAAGCTCAGACACTGAGAACGACGTCTTGAAAGAAATTAGGAAAATAAATCAAGAAATTGAAGCTTTAAAATACGGAAGAACAAGTTCAAGAAGACAGAATCTCACGTGCTGGGGATGCGGTGATACAGGACATCTCCGAAGAAATTGCCCCAAAATCCACGAACGTGAGATAAATTCAAACAGTCAGCAGGGAAACTAAATTTTGGCCATCTCGCGGGGCGGAGGTTGCCAGAGAATGAAAAGCCCCACCTGAAGATCCTCCAGATATCAAAAATGAGCGGCGGTGATAACGAATTATATGTGATAGGCTTTATTAATGGAATTCAGTGCCGTATGATTGTCGATACAGGAGCCAATGTGACAATAATAAGAGAAGATTTGGCTCGAAAATTGAAATGTAAACTCATCTGGACTCCACCATGCGTTACCCTGCAAACTGTGACGGGCGACAAGATAGGCATATATGGAAAGGCCAATTTAACTATAAACTTTGGAGGAACGAAATATTACCGTACAACATATGTGGCTGACATAACAGATCCTTGCTTAATCGGACTAGATTTTCTGAAGAAGTTTGACTTCAGACTTGATTTCAAAAATAACAAAATGATCTCAAAATTTGAAGAAATAAGTCTTTTTGGATTAAATAACGAAATTGAATGTAAACAAATAGTAATAGCCAAAGAAGACATTAATCTAGATGCAAGAACAGAATGTTTGGTTCCTGCTGTAATTAAAAATAAAACTAATTATCGATTTGGCCATATAGATTATCCAGAAGACAATAGTACACAAGCAGGAGTATTGGTGGCTTCTTCTGTGGTAGACCTCTCGAAAAAGACCATTCCAGTCAGAATTGCTAACATCAGTGATAAGACGAGGACTATCAAGAAAGGAGAGGTGATAGCGTCATGTGCTCCTGTGACGTGCATAAGTCAAAATTCCAGTCACTCTGAGAAATCTTCAGATAATTTAGTCAAGGATTTGTTACAAAATACAGACTTAAATCCAAAACAGTTGGAAGCTGCGGAAAATTTAATTAGAGAATTCAAAAGTTTATTTTCCCAAACATCTGAAGACTTTGGACGAACTAAAATGGCACAACACCGAATTGACACGGGAGATCACTCTCCTATTAAACAGCACCCTAGACGATTACCTTTTGCCAAGCAAGAAGAGGTGCAGAATTTAATTAAAGATATGGAAGAAAATGACGTCATCGAACCATCAACAAGTCCATGGGCGTCTCCCATTGTATTAGTAAGAAAGAAGGATGGTTCTACAAGGTTTTGTGTAGACCACCGCCGACTGAATGACGTCACCAAAAAGGATAGTTACCCTCTGCCAAGGATTGACGACACTCTTGACACACTTGCGGGCAACACTTGGTTCTCGACTTTAGACTTGAAGAGTGGTTACTGGCAGGTAGAGATCCATCCCGACGACCGCGAGAAGACTGCCTTTACAACGGGACAAGGATTATGGCAGTTCAAGGTAATGCCTTTTGGTCTATGTAACGCACCTGCAACTTTTGAACGCCTTATGGAAATGGTTCTTCGGGGACTGTCATATGAGGCATGTCTTGTTTATTTAGACGATATCATAATCATAGGAAAATCTTTTGATGAACATCTGAACAACCTCAGGCGGGTGCTACAAAAATTAAAGGAAGCTAATTTGAAGTTAAGCCATTCGAAGTGCAGTTTGTTTCGTAATGAAGTCGCCTACCTTGGACACATCATTTCGGCGGAAGGAGTTAGGACTGATCCGGAGAAGATATCGGCCGTGAAAAATTGGAATCGTCCAGCAGATGTTCACCAGCTTCGAAGTTTTCTAGGATTATGCACCTATTACAGAAAATTCGTCAAAGGCTTCTCGATGAGTGCAAGACCACTTCATAAATTAACAGAAGCCAATCAAAAATTTATGTGGACACAGGAATGTGACGCTGCTTTCGAAAAGCTTAAGGAGGCCTTGACATCCTCTCCAATTCTGTCGTATCCTCAAATCGATAAACAGTTTATACTTGATACGGATGCAAGCAACGAAAGCATTGCCGCTGTACTGTCCCAGGAAATCGACGGCCAGGAGCGTGTTATCGCCTATTTCAGCAAGTGCTTGTCAAAGGCCGAGCGAAACTACTGCGTAACAAGAAAAGAGCTTCTTGCTGTAGTGAAAGCCATAGACCACTTTCATCACTATCTTTACGGTCGAAAGTTCCTGATCCGAACTGATCATGCTTCTCTAACTTGGCTATTGAATTTTAAGAACACAGAAGGCCAGATAGTCAGGTGGATACAAAAGCTTCAAGAGTACGATATGGAGATACGCCATCGAAAAGGCTCATCACATGGAAATGCAGATGCTCTCTCAAGAAGACCCTGCTCAGATAATTGTAGATACTGCGACCGGGTTGAGAAGAAATTTAATGTCAAAGGTCCCATAGTAAGACAAGTTACAACTGGGTCTACATCATCACAAGATCCGTGGAGTGACGAGAGCCTGCGTAAAGATCAACTTGCTGATCCTGAAATTAAGCCAATTCTAGAGCTGAAAGAGGAGTCCAACAGGAAACCCAGCTGGCAAGACATGGCCCATTACCATCCTACGACTAAACGTTATTGGGCTCTCTGGGATTCCCTACATTTGAAGAACGGTATTTTGTACCGAAAATGGAAGTCTGACGACGGGAAAACATGTAGATGGCAACTACTACACCCTAAGTCAAGAATTTCTATGGTCCTTCAAGAACTGCATGGTAGTCCCACAGGAGGTCATTTTGGTGTAATGAAGACCCTGCAAAAGGTTCGAGAGCGTTTCTACTGGAATAATGTTCGCAGTGACGTGGAGAAGTGGTGTCGAACTTGTGACACCTGTGTAGCACGTAAAGGTCCTAAGAGGCGAACCCGTGGGTGATTGCAACGTTATAATGTAGGAGCTCCTTTCGAACGAATTGCTCTAGACATCCTGGGTCCACTTCCTAGAACATCTGATGGCAATAAGTACATCCTCGTTGTCATGGACTACTTCACTAAGTGGCCTGAAGCCTATGCCATTCCTAATCAAGAGGCGGTAACCGTAGCAGACATACTAGTTCAACACTGGGTTTCCAGATACGGAGTTCCTCTTCAAATCCATTCCGATCAAGGAAGAAACTTTGATTCGGCTGCGTTTAAGGAAATGTGCGGACTACTCGGCATGGACAAAACTCGAACTACACCTCTACATCCTCAATCGGACGGCATGGTGGAGCGGTTCAATCGTACCATCCTAAATAGCCTCTCTCTCCTGGTGTCTAGAGACCAACAGGACTGGGACAAGAAATTGCCTCTTTTCCTGCTTGCCTACAGGAGTGCCACTCATGAGGCCACTGGTTACTCCCCTTCTCAAATGCTCTTTGGTCGTGATCTTCGTCTGCCTGCTGATCTTTTGTTTGGCCGTCCTCCTGATGCTCCTTCATCGCCTGAGGAATATGTCGATGAACTCCAGGCACGGATTGAGAAGATTCATTGTCTAGCGAGGAACCGAAATGGACTGGCATCAGAAAAGATGAAGACACGGTACGACACAAAGGCAACTGGACATGAGTTCAACGAAGGTGACAAAGTTTGGTTGTGGAATCCGATACGTCGTAAGGGACTGTCGCCAAAACTACAAAGAAACTGGGACGGTCCTTACACAGTCGTCAACAGGCTGAATGACGTCGTCGTACGCATACGAAAATCGCCACACACCAAACCCAAGGTCGTACATTATAACCGGCTAGCCCCTTATTTTGGCCAAAGTGATTAAAAATTCAAAACTGGAATTTCAGACCATGGTCATGAAAGTCACTTTTTGTAAATATGTAAATAGTAATTAGTTCTTATTTATGTAAATTTTATTATTATTGTTATTATTTATTTATTTATTTATTTATTTGTTTATTTATTTTAAGTGTTTTCCTCTAACTCAAGGATTGCACTGCCCGGGACGTGCAGTCTTTGAGGAGGGGTTAGTGTTACGAATTTTGTAAATAGTTAGTGTTTGTACTGTAAAATAATGTAAATAATCTTATTAAGCTCCATTTCTTTACTAATATTAGTTTTTGTTACATTGTCTCTGTTATCAAGCAAACTTGTCTATTATTTTCAGTGAATGTCTATGGCAGCTTTGCGAAATATTTGAGATATCGCCAAGTTGGCGTCACTTTTGGCGACTAATTTTGGTCGCCAAATTTGGCGATATATCGCCAAGTTGGCGACAAACTTGGCGATTGTTGGCGATGGTAACCCTTCCCTATTTATGGTAACCCCCCTTAGGTCTACTGATACATTGTTTGTTGTTCCGTGGTTTTCCAGGTTTTTCTAGAAATTTCTAGCACATGCTACGAGACTATATATAAGGAGAGCGATACGAGCTGTTGTTGTTATTATTTACCAGTCAGTCATTTAGTGAGCTACTAGAGATTGTCCAAGCGAGTTTGCTTGATGTATTGAGTTTTATCTACGTTGTTTTGAATGTGATATAGTGTTGAAACATTGTATAAAGAGTCTCTGCGACCTATATTTGTACTTGTTCGATAGATTTAAACAGTTATTTTGGAATATCTTGTAATATTTGTGAGTTTCGAAGACTTGTTCTGAAGATCTGTAAATAAATTATTTTCTACTTTTCTAAGAGAAAAGAGTTTGAAGTTGTCTAACCATAAGATCGAAAGAACCCTATATACGCTGGAACAATATATATATATATGTATATATATACAACGTTTATATTATTGAAAAGGTAAAAGTATTCTACTGTGCGATTATTATTATTATTCTGTTATTTAATTCTTTTTAATAAGAGGAAATCATGTTTAATATTTTTAATATGTTTAAAACGTAAAGGTGTACATGTATTAAACTATATATTTTATTTTTAAGTTTCCATTTCATAATGCGCTTTTTGTATAAAAAAAGGATCCTTCAAAATAAACAAGATTTATACTATTCAGTTACATGCAAAATCAACGGTACCAATTTATTTTATATTTATTAAGAGATATTGGAACAGAAAGCCAATATTTTTCTTAGTCATCATTATATTTAAAACGATAATCCACTTTCTATGCAATTATTTCTTTGCTATGGATGTACACATATATTAAATATATACCCTTTTCTAAAAAAATCATTCACAGACATAATGTGTTCTAATGATTTTATTATCAGGGTTGATTTCATATTATTAATCACTTGTAATTTAAACCTAAAACTAAACAGCATTACTAATTAAATGAATATATCAGCAAAAGTAAATAGCATTAGCATTTATATTTAATTTTAATTTCCTCGTTTTATTTAACGAATGCTAATTAGATACAGATTTTTGAAACATGTTTATTCTATAAATTGATTATCTCCATTGCAGAAATATGAAAACCAGTACTTGATGATATTAAAAATGAAAAGTTTTAAAACAGCATGATAAATAAATGTGAATAATTATAATTTTATGTTCTGTTAATTGCATTAGGTAGAGTGTTTCATTTTTTTTGGTGTCATACGTAACATATTTTGTCCACGTCACTGGACAGAATATTCGCAGAAATTGTTTACGTATGAACTGTTTATTGCAAAAATAGTATTAAATAGTAAGTATAAAAATATTTCACAACATCGAGTTCATTAATTAGATATAAGCATAAATAAGTTAATTTCAATAACAAAAATGTGAAATAATGTAAAGTTAAATTAATTTTCATTTTAAACTTTACTTTTCAACTGCCACACGTTTAAATATTGATATGAAGAATTTCATACAGAGATTATGCTCTCAGAATAATTCAGGAAAAAAATAATATATAGGGACCGACAAGCAAGTTTTTGTGCCCTGGACACTTTAAGTTTTTAGTGCCCAATTGTATTCGTTGATTTACTAATACTAGTTTTTTTTTTTTACATATTACACACTTATTCAGAAAGTTTAAATAAATTTTTCGGAAAATTGAAAAATGATTGTAGGGATTTAAAAAATATATGTTATTTATTAAAATGGATTTTGAACCATATAATGACATATATATTTTTTCCATTCCATCTTATCAATACCTCAAATATAGCATTTTTTCACAATTATGAATTTGAAATGAAAATTTACAAGTAATTGTGTAAGAATTTGTCCCCATGCAATAGTCAAGGCCGGCATAAGATTTAATTTTTAACTTTTTATTAATCAACGCAGCCTTCTCGAAGAAAAAAGTCCTCGGCTCAAAGAAAAACTTTATCAGTCATTTTTTATTTTTGCCTACTAAAATTACTATTTTGCTAATTTTCAGTGCATTATAAAAAAATGCGAACAGAAGTTTTAAACATATTCAATTTATGAAATTACTATCATATTACCATAGTAACTACAATCCAAATTTATGCCTAACCGATCTTTTTTTATGTGAATTTTTGTATTACATCTTTAAAGATTTAAAATAATGTAATGTAGCCGAAAACAAAATGTTTTAAAAACCTTAAAAATATCAATATATCGAAGTATAGATTTCAAGTAAATAAATTTGCATTTTTTATAATATTTCACGGTGCAAAAATATGAAATTAAGTTATATATAAAAGAAAAAACTTTACTACCAATAGAGTTGTTACGCAGTTTTTTAACCTAAAGTTCTCAGATTTGGTACAGTTGTACATAATAAAAATATTGTTTTATAGTTTAAATAAGTAAAGTAGTTTATAATAAAGATTAAAAAAACTTAGAAATAATAACCAGCCCTATAGGAATTTCTTTCTTTTTTTTTTCTTTTACTTTTAAAAAATCAAGTTTTACCATAATTTCGACTTTTGGAACAAAAGTGCAGACTTAAACCATTTTACTTTATTTTTAGCGGTAAAATTTCACGCAGTTGATGCATACTATGAAGTCAACGTTTGGCACTAACTGTTTTTTATAAAAATAAATTTATTTTTTTCGTTCCACCCAAATGCATATATGCATGTAATTATGTTTATTTAAGATTAGTAATTTCACATTTGTTAATGAAAAGTTAAATGGGCTAAAAATGGACAGACATGAAACACCTAATTCATAAAGATACTGTTTTAAATAAACAAAAGGTAAAATGGTGAAAAACTAGTCGTTAGGGCCACAGTAATACTCACCCTTCACGGATATACATAATATAATATATGAAAACAAAATATGTGTAAACTATTTATAAAATACATTGCAATTTCAAAACAAAATGTAAACGTATATTTAAGTACTTTTAACACAAAGTGATGCTCTATTTATCAATTGCTGATGAACCAATTTCGACAAATTATATAAAACGCCAAACTATCCAAGTAGTACTGAATTGCATAAAAGAAACATCCTTATAACTCCAAAAATAATAATAATATTCATTAGCAGTTTATTGTCCCTGATTAATCGTTTTATTTTGAAATAAAATATATATTTGAATTGGAATTTGAATAAATTACAGGTTCATGAAAAATCAAAGAATGTGGAAAACAGGATTACAAATATCTCGACAACTAATAATCCGATCAACATGATTTTTTTGCAAAAGTTGTGTTATTGTTTTGCCTTTTACGTCCATACCTTAAAAAAAATCAAAAAATTTTTATATAAATTTCATCAGAAAGAATTTTTCGAGAGTCCGAAAAAAATAGTTTCGGATAATGGAGGTTAATGACATTAAATAGGATTCGTTCCATTTCTACATACTACGCACATACAAAATTTCAAGTCTCTTTCTCAATTTTTTCAGGAGATAGAGAGGTTACAGGCAGACAGCCACACAGGCGACGGACGACATTTTTTTCTAAAAATATGTTTTTCGGTATCTCAAGTATCTGAAACGTGAAAATCTTTCACAAAATTTTTTTTTCGATTTTCAAAACGATAGCAACACTTACCCTATACTATGTATGATGGGTAAGTAAAATAATTTGATAAAACGATGCATATTGATCAAAAACATTATCTTGCGTAATGATTACTTTTCTGATTGTATCTTTAAATAGAGTGTTATATATATCTATATAGATATCAGATTTTAATTAAGTTTCTCAAAGAAAATGTGTATCATATTCGATATTCAGATATTATTAATTCAGCTTAGAACGTGTTATCTCTCGTAATCACTTAATCGATAGAAAGTTCTTGAAAAATGCAGAATTTAATGATAATTCATATGTTCAGTATGAGAAAGTGACAGATTCGCTATCTGCTTCGGCGCTTATAATTTCATAATGATTATAACGCTGTCCTGATTAAGGTTTTGCGTGCAATGAGATACTTCATAGAAAGTATAGATAAATGTGTTTTGATTCCCAGAAGGTAGTTTCATTGCCAGAAATATCGTAATGCTAACATATCTTTTATCAATATTCTTTTATAAGTTACATTTGTGATTTGCAGTTAAACGTCATTTAAAGATTAATGTTCCCCTACGTTATCAATAGAATTGTAGCGGATTATTAAAGAAGCACGTCTCTGAAGTAATGGAATTATTAAGTTTCATGTTGATCACGCTATTTCAGTATTAAAATAATTCAGTTCTACATGTTTATGTTACAATCTTATTTCAAGATTTATATATATATACACCGCTTATGTAATAATGCATTTTGTTTCTATATTTAGCTCTTACAATTTCATCATCATGATAATGCTTAAATTGCTTGCCCCATATTTTGTTCTATTTATGAAATTCAATACATGTATGTGTTGAATTTATGAACACATTAGTAATATATGACGTAATAACGCCATGAAATATGATATGCCATTACTTTCAAATGTACATTTTACATTATTTTCATTAAAAAATTGAATTATATGAGTAATCCTGCATTAAATTCAATTCTATAGACTATCTACGGTACTATTTTCAGTATTGAAAACTACGCAACATAGAGAAAAATGGTTTTTATCTTATTAAATTATTCACTTACATAAGCATTTTTTAAAGCTTATTTAATATAAACTCACGATTGGCAACTGGCGAAAAGCGGTACACATCCGGACAATAGACGGACTAAGTATAAACCTACTTAAAGTTTATTCTAAATTAGAATTTATTTATTTCCCAGCAATTCATAAATATATAAATATAGTTCCGAAAGTCACACTCCAGTGTTTCTACGTTTAATGCCAGATCTTATGAAGTAATTTAAGATAAAATTCAAAAATTTTGTACAGATGGTATGTTGTAGCAATTTTTTATATCGCCTTACAAATTTGTTTAGCTGTTGAATTCTCTGCTATGGCTGTGAATTTTTTAACTCTTGAAAAATCTTTAGTTCAAATGGAGATATTTGATATGATGGAGATAACATATTTTCCAGCTAATGTATAAAACTGCATCCAATGAAAAATTACGGTGCAAACATGTCTCAGAAAAGTAGGATTTTTTTTAAAAAGAAATATAGCTATTGACCTGGCTACTATGTTTCGCTCCACATATTTTCCGAAAAAACTTTTTTCAAAAAGAATTTTTTTTAACAAAAATACAGTTCGATACTAACGGACGTCCACTGAATTTCAGTTTCAGCTAGGTGGCTTAAGCACAAATGGCTTAAGCACAACAAGCCCCACTTAGTAGGGTGTAACAACTATGCTAAAAGTCCAACTATGGACAAAGACAGGACTGCCAAAGGGAAAAATGTCTCTTGCATTAAATGTTCATCACGTGAACTAAACTATCAAACAGTGAGATTTTTTGCATTAATAATTCAAAGAATTCCCGCCTTTTTTTTATTTTTTGTAAATTTTTTTAGAAAGTTTAAATGTGTATGTAGTAATATTTCAGAACGGCTACCTGATTTTTCTAATTTGCATTATATGTAAGGGTGTATAAAAATAATGATTTAAAAGAAATAAGTACTTACGTTGCATTTGTGTCTTTTATTTTCTTTGGACTTTTTGGACAAAAATTTTCAAAAGAATTCAAATGCCGCTTAGAATTAATTGCCGATCCCCGATGTATACAAACATTTACTTACGTCTATATACCAACTTAGATAAATTATACATAAGAAACAATAGTAAAATATATAAATAAATGCATATATTGTGTATAAAAAAATCATCTATATAGAATGGGGAAAAAAAAACATATGCAAATATAACCCAAGATCAGCAACTGATGGACCGCGGGAGGCTTAAACCTGGACAGTTGAAAAATATATTTGAAGAATTTAATTATTTTCCAAGATTCGCCTCATCAGAAAGAACCTTCTTTCAAAATTAAAAGGAAATCAGATAATTCTGCTTAAAAACCCATTTATTAAATTTTAGGGCGGGGGGGGGGGGGGGGAGGACGTAATCGCAAGTTCTCCCGTTATATTTAACGAAACCCCCCACATATAATTTGGGAAGTATTCTATCACTATGAATCCAAAAATTCAAGCAAATTGGTTAATCCTGCAAGAAAAATTATTTACCTAAATTAAAAGGGTAATTCCACCGATTACCCATTTATACTTATCCAATGAATTCCCAAAACCAATCAGGGATGCGTTTTATCAGAATGAACCTGTATCCAAAAGTGGAAGTAAATCGGTAAGTTTCATCTTATGGGAAATCAAAATCGATAATTGTAATAACATTTTCTATTGTGTCAGATTGTTAGAATAACTAAATTTACATTATTTATAATACAGTAACATATAAAAATAGCACTTATAAATTTACTATCAGTAATCAGAAAGATTAAATTTAAACAAAAAGATCCTTGTGATTTTTATATTTGTAATTAAAAAAATAATTACATCAGTGTTTGAAAAACACTCTATATAGCAAGAAGAAAGAATAAATAATGAATAATGAAGGTGTGAGTGACAATCATTATTCATTTTAATATTACAATGTACCAACCATTCATGCTATCAAGTTTTAAAAGTGCTGAATAAAGGACTGCCTTATCAAAGCTGTCAAAATCATTGATTAAATGATTAACCTTGTTGTTGAACAACCTTTTCCTTAAAAAAGTATAAAGAGATAAAAAAAAAATTACATGACATAGACACTGAAAAAGATTATGGATATTTTTTATTATGACTGCTTTTATCCATAAGTTTTTTAAAAGTAAAATAAATAATAAAAAACTCGAATTATTTTACGACAAAATCAGCATTTCGTAAGATAAAAACTATTATGTAAAAAAGATTTAGCTAAGCATATCCTCTAAAATATTAAATATACCCAATATTATATTAAATGATAACACAGAATGCCATAAAATATAATTATTTTCGCATATGCATAACTTATTCGACATTTATTGTATATATATCATTGAAATACAGCATTTAAATACACAATAATTAATCGCGAGTAAATGGACTCGCTTTCTCAGTGTTAAAACGGAAAAATGTATAAAATCTACCCCCCCCCCTCCCATCCCATCACCTGCCAGCAAGTAAGAAACCCAAATGATAGCAAACACAGAACCAAAGGTACCATTATGCATCAGCAACCAATAAAATCAATCCAAAAATGAGGTATCGTGACATAATAAATCTAAACAGAAAATTGAGATGTGCGGCACTCTAGATAAATCATTAAGAGAGGAGTTTTTCAATTTATTGATATGAAGTGCTTCAAAAAAGTCTAAATCCAGCGGAATAGTGCATTTTTGGATAATCGGGACTGAAGTAAAATTGAAATTATGACCCTCCTCCCAATAATGAGAAGCAATAGAGAAATTTTCAATTCTTCTTTCTTGCTTCAATTATTTTCTTTCTTGCTTCTCATTGTTAGGATGAGGGTTATAATTTCAATTTTACTTCAACCACGATTATCCAAAAATACACTACTCCGCTTGATTTAAACTTTTTTAAGCACTACATATCAATAAATTAAAAAAAAAACTCCTTGGTTAATGATTTATCTAGCGTGCCGTACATCTAAACTTTCTGGTTAGATTTGTTGTGTCACGATACTTCATTTCCGGTTTGATTCTATTGGTTGCTGAAGCTTGGTGGTATTTTTGGTTCTGTACTTGCTATCATTTGGGTTTCCGACTTGCTGGCAGTTGGTGTATTTTTCATTTTATACATTTTTTCATTATAACACTGAGGAATCAAGTCCATGTATTCGCGAAACGTATAGGTATGTTCAGATTTTTTAAAATTATTGTGTGTGTAAACTTTGTATTTTAATAAATTCAGATTCCGACACAAGGTTTCTATTGATTTATTGTAATTATTAGAAATTCTCAACTGCTTTTGACAAATTTATATCTCTACATTTCTCATCTTATGGGATCATATAAATTATATTTTATTTTATTTTTATTTTGTTTTTGAGAACTCTTGTATTAGGCACGTTAGAAGTTTTTTCAATCCATTATTTAAAAAAGGTTATTTCATTTTTTTTATACATAGCAAATCAACATGATTTTTCAAGAAAACTTTTGTCTATCAAGAATTCCACAAATGTTGCTCATCATTTTAAAGAAAAATGTTTAATAGGTCCAACTGGAATTGGTAAAATCTTTCAGATAAAAAAAATACAGTGTTTAAGTAATTTAATGAAAGCAATCTGGTAGATTTAATTGACGAAGCACAGATCCGGCTTCTCTGCAAAAATTACACTTTTCTGAACACGATGGGGTCCAAAATAATTATCGTAACGACACAAAAACAGAACTGGATATCGGTAGGTTTAGGTCTAAAATCTCGGCGGTTATTCAAAATTAGAAATATTCGGTAAATGTAACACCTCAAAATCTCTGCTTCTAATTTGACCATAAAAATAACATTGTGAGTTTAAATTTTCAATTGTTTTAAAAAATGTAAAGTAAAGTATTTTTTTCTATCAATGCCATTTTCTCATAAAAATGCAAAATAATTTTTCTAAAAAAATTAAAAAATGTCACACACATATATCGCCAAAAAATTATTAAAAATATTTTTTTTCATATTTTCATACTACTGTTATTTAATTTTAGACATTAGATGAAACACTTCAGGAGCCGAAAAGATATATTTAACTAGAACTGATAAATTTCTTTAATGAAACTACACGGTTTATTGCGAATGCCTCTGAATGATGCAAATTTCTGGAATTTCCCCCACGAATACAGAGCTGGACGTCAAAATCTCGGCGAATATTGAAAATTAAAAATATTTGTCAACTCTAACACTCAAAAATGTCCACTTTCAATATTCCTATAAAGATATAATTGTAGGTTTTTAAATCTGTAGATTTAAAATAACGGTTGTACTTTTAATAATTTGCGCAGAGTTTTCTACTGAATGGATATTATTAATGTTTAGCTTTTTAATTAAAGCCGTTCGTCTGTTTATATAATCGTACTAGCTACTTAAAAATTCTTTTTTTATATTTTAATTTTAAAATCTGGTAGCTTTCATATACCTTATTTATTTATTTATTTATTTATTTTAAATTAAGTTATACTATTTAAACGTACGAAGCTAAAATTCGTGAACTTGATTATATAAGATTGAATACTAGTTTTGCCCATACTAAATATTAATAGGGATTTTTAGAAATTAGTCATGCTTTATTAAAGATTTATTCAAGTTTTATTTTAAGCGATTTATAAGGTCACCAAATTCTACAATATCATGAAATACGTGCCATTTTAAAACAACATGATGGAGAAAACAATCCAATGAGCTTGGTCGAAATCTTAATTCATAAACAAATGCACACTCACATCGACATTAATTAATATGTACGAGTGCTGTCGTGGGCAAATTGGTTAATAAAAAAAAGTCATCTACATTAGTAATTTAATTTGCTATATCTCAGGCATTTTTTTAAGATAAAGATCATTTAGACATAGTAGGTAATTGGAAAAGAGTTGAACTTTATAAATATTGTACGATACATATTTTATAAATATATTTAAATTTTTAAGTAATATATGAAACGATATGGCGATTTATTATTTAAATGTATCAGTTCTTGTGGAATATCATTTTAGATGTATAATACGTCTATTCACTTAAGAACCAATAACAGGGTGAGCAGCCGTCATGGTAAGCAATGGATTTGTTCGCTTAGGTGTTTCTCCGAAATAAAGGCAAGTCAATCGGTTTCTAATCATTATTTATTTAAAGCACGAAATAAAGTTATTCCACCGGTCACCATTCCACACAATTAACATAAAAACATTCGCTCTCAAAGCTGCGTCATCTCCAGGATCTAAATTATCGAAAAAAATGAGACGGGCATCTTAACAATTCAAAGATCAGCTACATTCTGACGCTCTCGTATCCTAAAATGAGCTTCCCAGACTCTACGTAAAAACTATCCCCTCCCCTTGTCAGCGTAAGCAATTTAAAGACCCATTAGGATTAATTCCAATGCTAAGACAGCCCACATCACCATCTCCCATTGGTAGTTGTGGCGTGTCCTCTTGTAAGAACTACCAACTAAGAGCGTATAAACACAACCCGCTCACACACAAAAATGTGCATGAACACTCTAGAAGACGATTTAATTAAATAATCAAACAAAATTAAAGTCTCGATAAATATTACAAAAAAGAAAATGAAGCTCTACACTGAAAGAAAGATTTCGCCAATCACTCCCGCTCTTTTTTTAGAAAACTATCAATAGATTTTTACTAAGTTAAATAAAATAAGATAAAAGAACTTTAGCTGTTAAATGATTAATATATTTCGAAAATTGAGAATAAAATTATGTTCCATAAAGATAGAATTAAAACTCAGGGCGGGCAAAATGGCGCATTTCTTTTTATTTATTACACATATGTTATTCAGCCTTTTTCATACGTATATATGCACCAGATTTCTGAAAATTAATATTTGTTTGTTTTTCAGTATACATTATCATTCGATTCCAACTGATGTCTGATTAATAATTTAAACATTTTGACTAATTTATTTTTTTCTAAACAAGCGTTCATAACTTATTGATAAAGAAATGGAAATATAAGAGTAATAAGCGCATAGGAAATTTCACACTTGTCAATTAAAACTAAGCACATTATCTATTTGCATTTTTTTTTTTTTTTTTTTTTTTTTTTTTTTTTTTTTATAAAACTTACTTTATTGTTTTAAAATAAACGACGTAATAAACCTATAACCAGGTATTATATATATATATATATATATATATATATATACAGCTTTGTGATGCCTTGCGAAACCTGTGAGGATACACTTTTTTACAATTTTTTGATACCTGTGCTCCTCCCACCTTCTGAAGAGCAGGGAGTTTATTTTGTTTTGTTTTTTGGTGTTGCTCTTTTGTGGTTCATTGTTGTTTCACCCATTTTTACATTTTTTTCATCTTTTCATCATTTTTCATATTTTTTTCATATTAGAGAGACATTATATATATAGAGAGAGAAAGAGAATTAATGTCAGATTAAAACAAATTCTGGATAAATGACAAACATTCCATTTGAAGTGTTGAATTATGTCTTTTTATATTTGTGTCAGAACCTAATATAATATATAGAATGTCAAAATTAATGTTACAACTGACAGTATCTTATTTGATTATTAAATGCAATTAACTCTCAGAAGAGAGAAAGATCTAAATATTTTAGCTTACTTGCGTTACTGGATTGAACGATATTTATGTTACTGTCAAAATGTATATGTTTAATTCTTTAGACAAACAACATATGTGTTTATCTTATGGAATACAATTGTTTAATGCTTATTTGTTATTATGTCATACACTCTAAAAAATAAATGTGTAAATTAGTCAAATTTACATACATTTATGTGTAAATTTGTAAATTTACACACTTGCCATGTACTTTACACATTTTTTTTGCAGACTTTTACCTGTTTTTATGTGTATTTAGCTTTTGAAACTAAGTGTGTAATTTGTTATCACTTGAAAAACATAAATAAGTGTGTAAAAGTAGAAAAAATATCTAAATTGACACCGATTGGTGTGTTATTGTAATTTACGCATAGTTCTTATATACACTGATGTGTAAATTTCTAAAATCACACACTTGTCATGAAAATTACACATTTTGTAAAAAGAATTACTTGTTTTTAAGTGCATTTATTTTGTGATATTAAGACTGCAAGTTGTTGTCGGTTGGTTACACAGACAATTGTGTAAAATTAGAAAAATACCTGAATTTACATGTACTGGTGTGTTATTTTAAATGTTCGTCTGCATTTTGTATAATAGCAAGTACGCAGGTGAAAAATGAAAATTGAAAACATCTGCTGTATCGCAGTTTCGCCATTTTTAGATAGAACATGTCAAAAGAGGAAAGATTGTTCTCCTCTGTTAACTCAAAAAATAAGAATAAGTCATAATACAATTACAAATAATCGAGGAATGTTAATTATCACAATGTTTGTCTTCATATTTAGAAAAAATTGAACTATCTTTTGTTTTCTATTGTGATTTTAACGGCATGAAACAGTTGGATATTCTTTAACAAAGGTATGTAAATGTTTTGTTCTAATAAAAATAAAGCTTTTCAATTGACAACTAATTTAATAGATTTTCATGGTTCAGTTTTTCATATTTAAACTAAGTTTTTTGACATACAACCAAAAATTAAGAAATTTAAATGTCATTATAAAGTATTATATTTAAGAAAATGATAAAATTTCGGTGCTTTATGTTCTAATATTGTTCGCTTCTTTTCTATTTGAATATATCTAATCTTTTTCTAGCTTAGATTCCTTTTATTATGTAAAAATGTAAAATAATGTTTATGATTTCTGTGTGTTGTGAAAGTTTTATCATAAAAAGTGCTATCATGTTTCAACTAAATTATGATTATTTTATTGAATTAGTAAAGTTTACATTAGAAAATCTTAATCGTTGTGCGAGTTCCAAAGGTGTCGCAAAAGTGACTGCGTTCCTTCATATTAAGCATACTTATGACTATTCTATGAAAGCTATAATTATGAAGAAAGAGAAATACACATATATGTATTAGTTATTGAATTGACTTTTGAATTTAAACACTATTTTAACACATTGAGTGAAATACTTTGTGCACTTATTCTAAAAAGAATTATATACATGATATGTATATGTATACATATATATGTATTTGTAAAATGTCTCATTTTTGACAAAATTAGATTATTTGTAAACTGATACATTTTTGCAAGAATGAGATTATTTGTAAAATGATAAATTTTTGCAAGAATGAGATTATTTTTGGTTAGAAATCGAATTAACCGTATAAATGAACTTTCTTAAAACTGAGCCCAATATTTTTATTAAATTAGTTAGTGTTTTTAATTTCAGTATTTGTGAATTTATTATCTTAAAAATGTAATTAATTTGTGTACATCAATATAATAATAATAAAATTAAATAGATCGCATTTTTTAGATCATTTATGCTTTTTTGTATGTTTCTGTATTTATGAACAAATTTTGATACTTCTTAAGATGTATTATGTAAACCTGTAATAATAAAAAATATATATATAGGAATGTAAAAAAAAAAAAAAGTCATGCGCGCATTTTTTTTTGGGGTGGGAGGGACGTTTTTTGAAGCAAGCTATTTTAAAGTATTACATATTATACTTCAGTATAAGTAGATGTGCCAGTAATGGACACCCTTCTAGTAATGTATCAACAATAAATCGCAATAATGTAATCACAATAAATAAATAAATGCAAACTAAGCTTTTATTATTTTTTTCTTAGGAAGCGAACGATTTTAATAAGCTGACTTAAACCAGTAATTAAATCGTGATTTAAATCAACTTTTTTTCAATCATTGACTAAAATCATAAATTTTATAAAGATTTAAAATGACAGAAAAAAGTATTAAAATCTAAGGTTACCATAATTTGGCAAGTTTCTACAGGTACTGACTTTTGAATACACAAAAAAGCTTTAAATAATTATTTCTAAGCTTAATTTCTGAGTATTGTCAAAGACTTAAGCATGATAATTTTGTAAAAAACATATTTTTTTATCTTATAAGTATAAAAATCATTTAATTTAAAAATGATATTCAAATCTGGTATAAATCTGGTGTAAAAGTCATAATTTCCTTTTAATAATCAAATTATTGATTTTTTTTAATATAATATAGACGAGCAAGTATAATAATTTTCTGCAAATAAACGAATAAAGTAGCTATTTATCTTATTTTCTCATTCTGCTTTTGCAATAATAAATTTATAGCAAAGATTGGAACTAAAAATAGAATGAAATAATGACATCCGCTGAATCGCTATTGTAAAAGAAGGCAAGAGAAAAAAAATTATAAAATATTAAGCATAGCAAGAGCTTATTCAGTAAAAGTTGAATGTGTTTACTTTTTCAAGTGATATACACCCAAATAAAAATTTTCATGATTAATTAAGGCAGCAAAACTGTCTGAAACACTAAATGCTAAGAACTTCCACTAATGCTAATAATGGTGCTGTTTAATGTTTTGAGGATTTCATATATAATTACCTATTCCTTATATTACTTACTCATCATACGTAGTATAGGGTAAGTCTTGCAATCGTTTTGAAAATCGAAAATTTTTTTGACGGATTTACACGTTTTAGATAGTGGAGATTCCGAAAAACATATTTTTAGAAAAAAAATTTTGCCGTCCGTCTGTCTGTCTGTCAGTCTGTCTGTCTGTAAACGCTCTATCTCCCGAACAAATTGAGATAGAGACTTGAAATTTTGTATGTGGTTAGTATGTAAGAATGGAACGAACCCTATTTAATATCAGCAACCTCGATTATCCGGAACTATTTTTTTCGGACTCTCGAAAAATTCGTTCTGATGAAAGGTATATAAAAATTTTCGAATTTTTTTGTTCTAAGGAATGGACGTAAAAGGCAATAAAATAACACACATTTTGCATATAGAACGAAGTCGATCGGATTATTAGTTGTCGAGATATTTGTAATCATGTTTTCCACATTCTTCGATTTTTCATGACCCTGTATTTCATTCAAATTTCAATTCAGAAGTATATTTTAATTGGAAATGAGACGCTTAATTCGACGCAGTTAATTGTTAGTTAATAGAATTATTATTTTTGGAGTTATAAGAATGTTTCTTTTACGCAGTTCGGTACTACTTGAGTAGTTTGGCGTTTTATATAATTTGGCGAAATTGGTACATCAGCAGTTCTTTAATATAGCATTACTATGTATATTAACAATATTTAAATTTTGTTCATGAATTGCAATGCATTGTATAAATAGTTTTACAGGTTTTATTTTCATATACATATCCATGATGGGTAAGTATTACGGTGGCCCCCAACGACTAGTTTACTTTGTATGTGTGTATGAATGTGCTGACATATTTTGGGGGTTTAATATATGCAAACGTGGATGTAAATTTAGATTCAGACTATTGGCATATTGCAAAATGAGATGCAAATAAATTTGTTAATTTTGTTATTTGTGTTACTAATTGATGAAATTTCTTATTTGCAGTCGTTATTAATTCTGTAACTATTTGCTGTTTCCTCTAAGCACTTTTTTAGGGTGGAAAAACTTTCTTCTTATGAAATTGGCAAACTGCTACCTTATTAAAATATAATTAAATTCACTTACAGTAAACACAGCTTTCTTGTAATACAACTTCCAAATTACACATTATTTCTTAATCTAAGTTCCCAAGATCTTATAAAAGTGGTAGAGAATTATCCTTCTATAGTAAAAAAAAACTAGCCTTAAAAGGAATGACTCCTAGAATGATGCTGATGTGTAAGATTTCTGGAAATAACGAATCCGGGCGGACCACTCCTTCCATGAGTCGAATAGACCAATCAGGAAAGGGATCCGTCTATGCATCGCCGTATGGGTTACCATAAAGAAGAAGGTCACCATCGCCAACAATTGCCAAGTTTGTCGCCAACTTGGCGATATATCGCCAAATTTGTCGACCAAAATTAGTCTTCAAAAGTGACACAAACTTGACGATAACGGTAATATTTCGCCAAATTTTTAATTTCTTTACAACACCATTCGTGTGACACATCATTTGAGAGGTCTGCAACTGCTTATTCATATTATGGATGTCTTGTGTGTCACCCCCCCCACTCTGCCCCCCCAGGGGGCACACTTTTAATTTCTTTACAACACCAGTCATGTGACACATGATTTGAAAGATCTGCAACTGCTTATTCATATTATGGATGTCTTCTTTGTCACCCCCACACTCTGCTCCCCCAGGGGGGCACATTTTTAATTTCTTTACAACACCAGTTGTGTGACACATCATTTGAAAGGTCTGCAACTGCTTATTCATATTATGGATGTCTTGTGCGTCAACCCCCCACTCTGCCCCCCAGGGGGGGCACATTTTTAATTTCTTTACAACACCAGTTTTGTGACGCATCATTTGAGAGGTCTGCAACTGCTTATTCATATTATGGATGTCTTGTGTGTCACCCCCCCCTCTGCCACCCAGGGGAGTACACTTTTAATTTTTTTACAACACCAGTCGTGTGACACATCATTTGAAAGGTCTGCAACTGCTTATTCATACCATGGGGTATTGGCGAGCGCAGCAAGCAAGGGTAGCCTACAACTTCGAATCGCGAAGCGATTACGCGGGGGGTTGGCGAGCGTAGCGAGCAGGGGGGCGGAGCCTACCTAGTTTCTTTAGAAAAAAATTAAACCATGTTATTATTTAATTGTATTTTTCAATTTGTTATTCATAATATTATTAAAATTAATGGAACTTTGTTTATCATAATGAGAAACTGAATGCTTTTTATAATGACTAAACACATTACTCAGTATATTTCCCCATGAAATGATGTATTTTTTGGAACTAGCATCTTCCCTTTTTTCTTTCTAGAATGAGCACTAAATTGTTAATAATCATTTTAGTAATTAAAATATGTTATATACTAATTAAAAATTACATTATTACTAATTTTATGCTAATTAAAAATGTATATTATGATCCTAAATACAGAGATTATTGTTTAATAATTATTAATTTTAAATAGTGTTAATAGTTTATGTTAAATGCAGTTATTAATAATTGGATTAAATGTAAATATCACTAGTATTTAATATATTTTTGCATAATATTGCATAATATTATCGCAAAATATTAATGTATATAATGTTATTATATGCTACAAAGGAAACTACTACTAAGAATAGTTCATAGTTACAGACATTATAAAACTATACTTTGTAGTTTTTATAATGTCTGTAACTATGAACTATTAGTTATGTTAGTTAAAGGATAAAGACACAGATTATGTTAGCAATTAAAGGTTTTTTTTTTTTTTTTTTTTTTTTTTTTTTTTTTTTTTTTTTGTAGACTAAAATTCTTGGTAGTCATTCAGTATTTAAACATTGGGGACAAAAATCATAAAATTCCAATTTATATCAAAATAATCTGATTCAGTTCTTTCAGGTATGATGTACTACTCATAGTACGTGTCTTTTAATGGGATATTATTTTGTTTTAAGAAATCTTTTTGCTGATATTTACATGCATTAATGTTAGTATATGTCTATGCATTTACTATATGACTTCATTTTATGCTTAAGCATTTAATAATAATAATAATTATTATTATTATTATTTGATTAATTTTCTCTGCGCTGTTTGCGATTCTTTTATTTCAAACATCATATTTCACTCTTTAAATTTAAAATAAAAGTTACTTTCTTGAAAGAATCATATCTAATAATGCGCATAAAGTAGGAGAAAGTTCTAATATCAATTAAATCTTATTGCAATGCAATATTTTCTAAACATTTCCCAAAATTCTTTTTTAGCCTATGGCCATATGTATATTGAATAATACGCAAAATAACAACATTCGTTATCTTTCAGATTATGAAATATTGGTGAAACACTAATTAATGTACTTGGATAGCTAGTATTAATATTATTAATGTAAAAGTATGTATTATTAATACTATTAATACTAGCTGACCCGCCCGGCGTTGCCCGGGTCCGTATTAGCAATATTAAACGAACTTGAAATTTGTATGATTTTATCAATAACTGGAAGCATGCAGAAATGCATTGTCTGAAATACGTCGCAGCTGACTTTGTGAAAAATCAGTTTTAAAAACAACAACTAATATTAAACTCTAAAAATACTTAAAATGAGCAATGAGAAACACGGGAGGGAACATGTATCCAACGATTGCGTTAGTTTCGTGTTAAAGTGTTGATATTTTCTTAGCAGACGATTTTTTGTGATAAATACATTATCTGTTTTATATTTCTTAATGATATTCCTCTGGACCGAGTTGGCGCATTGCCAAGATTTGCTTCCTCTGGACCGAGTTGGCGCATTGCCAAGATTTGCTTTCCCCTGTGCCTCAATTAATTATCCTCGGAATTCCTTTTATTTATAGAGATTACTAATATTAAAATGTATTATTAATATTATTAATAATAAATATTTCTGAAAAAATTGCTCTTTTAAATATTAAAAACAATATGAGTTGTTATAGCAGTAAACATGAGCGAGAGAATTTCTTTTTAACTTTAATTTAAAAGACAGAAATTGTAAGGAATTGAAATTATGCACAGTCTGCGCATAAATTGTGATCTCACGATTGTAGAACTATAAACCAACTCTAAAAGAAATTACAAATTGGTAATTAAAATTTCAGTTTATCATGCTTTATATAAAAACGGGTATATCGGTGATACGAAAATGATTTGTCTTTTATTTAGTGTGGTGTGAAAATTGCCAAAATACATTGCTGGTACACTATTTTCTGGGCATCAAACAGAGCTACCAGAAAATATAATCTCAATCAGTAAATCATATTGTTCTTTGTACAATTTTTTTAATCATTAAAATTATCATTATTAATCATTGGGAATTAATTCCCTATTTAAACATACTAAAACATATAATGTTAACGCTAAATACATAAAAATATGTCTGCTGGAATATTACACAAATATCTAAGTATTTTGATTATTACACACAAATCTGTGTTTTGCATGTTTAGCAGAAATATTTATATGAAGAGAATGCTACACAAAAATCTGTGTATTTTGCATATTATACAAAAACCTGTGTAATTTACATACTACACAAAAAATTGAGTATTTTACATAAAACACAAAAGTAGGTGTTTCTTGCATTATACACAAAAATACATTTAATCACAGAAAATTACACATAAATCTGTGTATTCTTCTGCAATTTACACATTAAAGTGTGTATTTCAAGACTTATCAAATAACATTTACACATTTGGACTTATAATCAAATTACATTTTAAAATGTGTATTTTCAAATTTACACATTAGGCGTGTATTTTGGCAATTTACACACCAATTTACACACATAGACATGTCGTTTTTGTATCATCGATATACCTGTTTTTATGTGTAAATTTACACATTTTTTTTTTTTTTTTTTTTTTAGAGTGTAGGTAGTTTTTTGAAAATATTGCTGGAAATAAAAATTTGTAAAAACAAAAATTTCTGATAAATTGCATATTAATAATAAATTCTTTTCTTCGATTTACTTTCTTTGTATATTCTTAATTTTAAAATGTCCTAATGTCAGCTTTCAAGGGTTTCTACGTTTAAATTTATTTAAAGTTTGATACTGATTGTATTTCTCGCTTATATTTTCATAAAAGTTACATATAATAACTAAAATAATATGTGTATATAACAAATAAAATAGATAATTTTTTAATTAGACAAATTAAATACTTTTTACTGTTTAATGGTACACAAATTTGCAATATATTTTTAACATTTTGTTAATATTTTCGGATATTTAACAAGTGATATGAGTCATACTCAGAAGGATAATATATATACTTGTTATCACTAATCTTATAGATATATCTAGTAAAATGTCTATTTGACTATAACAAAAAAAGATCATTTACTGTTGTGTACTGACTATTTGAAAGACAATAATGAAATCCTTTCAAGGAAATATGAAATACTTTTCTACGTCTCCAATAGATAAAAATGATATCTCTTGGGTACAACTGTAAACTATGTTTCTTTTCCTAGAGATAATAGTTTCAAGGGTTTCTTTAATCAAGGAATTAAATGAGAAGACTATATATTTATCTGATATTGTTTAAAATGTAAAAATTTAACTGAATAACTTACATTAACACCTACTTTAAAATACAAGATAAAATTGTACTATGTAATGAAACACAACCGGCCATGAATATATTAAAACATATTAAAATTTTTTGAGCTCTGATGTGCGATTTTCTTCCCATTTAGTTTTAATTTTAAATAATCGCAATAGTGACGAAATATTCCACAAAATTTATTTAAAATAAATTAATGCATTTTTCGTGTATTATATAAACCGTATTTTGTGTTTGCAAAATATTAGTGCAGATGTGACATTTGAAAACTTTTAACTAATTCAACTAGAGCAATGATTTAATGATTCAATTAGAGCTTAAAAGGGGTAAAGAAGTCCTGCTGAAATTTTTAAAAGAGAAATCTTCATGACACATATTAAAAATATATATTAATGATTTTGAAATTAAAATATATATGAGAGTTTCAAATTTGAAATAAAAAAACGGTTTTTAAAATTTTCTATAGAAACTTATAGTCCTTTAACTTGTTATTTGAAAAAAATCTTGAGAAGCAATAAAAAATTCGAAATAAGTGAAATATTAATAGCTCCATTTCTTTCATAACACACTCATATGTACTTTTATTATTATTATTTTGGAGCTTTCCAGGGCTAAATAATCAATAATAAGCCCATTTCTATTGCCGGATGCATCATAAATTAATTTTTACGTATCATATTGCGATAAAATTTAGCCCATAGAATATAATTTTTACAGTTTCTCTATTTAGCACAGATATATTCTAGGAAAGATTTTTTTAATTCGTAATTTCTAATTTAAAAAAAAATACTTATATCAGTTCTTTTTAATTATTCTACATATTCAATTTTACGTCATTCTGGCCCTATTGCCCACATATCTCCAAAAAATATAAAAAATAAATGTAATTTTAATTGCTTGTGTGACTCTGTGAGGCAATTTTCACAAATCATAACTTTACTTTTCTTCTTTTAAATTACATTAAACACATTTAAATTTATTTAAATTCTGATACTGATTTTATTTCTCGCTTATATTTTCATAAAAGATACATATAATAACTAAAATAATATGTGTATATAACAAATAAAATAGATAATTTTTTAATTAGACAAATTAAATACTTTTTATTGTTTAATAGTACACAAATATGCAATATATTTTTAACATTTTTTAAATATTTTCCGATATTTAACAAGTGATATGAGTCATACTCAGAAGAATAATAAATATACTTGTTATCACTAATCTTGTAGATATATCTAGCAAAATGTCTATTTGACTATAACAGAAAACGATCATTTACTGTTGTGTACTGACTATTTAAAATACAATAATGAAATCCTTTCAAGGAAATATGAAATACTTTTCTACGTCTCCAATAGATAAAAATGATAGCTCTTGTCAGGCTTTTGGGAACAACTGTAAACTATTTTTCTCTTCCTAGAGATAACAGTTTCAAGGGTTTCTGTAATCAAGGAATTAAATGAGAAGACTATATATTTATCTGATATTGTTTAAAATGTAAAAATTTAACTGAATAACTTACATTAACACCTACTTTAAAATACAAGATAAAATTGAACTATGTAATGAAACACAACCGCTCATGAATATATTAAAACATATTAAAACTTTTTGAGCTCTGATGTGCGATTTTTTTCCCATTTAGTTTTAATTTTAAATTATCGCAATAGTGGCGAAATATTCCACAAAATTTATTTAAAATAAATTAATGCATTTTTCGTGTATTATATAAACCGTATTTTTTTTTTCAAAATACTAGAGCAGATGGTACATTTGAAAACTTTTAATTAATTCAACTAGAGCAATGATTTAATGATTCAATTAGAGCTTAAAAGGGGTAAAGAAGTCCTGATGAGATTTTTAAAAGAGAAATCTTCATGACATATATTAAAAATATATATTAATGATTTTGAAATTAAAGTAGATATGAGAGTTTCAAATTTGAAATTAAAAAAATGGCTTTTAAAATTTTCTATAGAAACTCATAGTCCGTTAATTTATTATTTGAAAAAAATCTTGAGAAGCAATAAAAAATTTTAAATAAGTGAAATATTAATAGCTCCATTTCTTTCATAACACACTCATATGTACTTTTTATTATTATTATTTTGGAGCTTTCCAGGGCAAAATAATCAATAATAAGCCCACTTCTATTGCCAGATGCATCATAAATTAATTTTTACGTATCATATTGCGATAAAATTTAGTCTTTAGAATATAATTTTTACAGTTTCTCTTTTTAGCACAGATATATTCAAGGAAAGATTTTTTTAATTCGTAATTTCTAATTTTTAGAAAAAAAATACTTATATCAGTTCTTTTTAATTATTCTACATATTCAATTTTACGTCATTCTGGCCATATTGCCCACATATCTCCAAAAAATATAAAAAATAAATGTAATTTTAATTGCTTGTGTGACTCTGTGAAGCAATTTTCACAAATCATAACTTTACTTTTCTTCTTTTAAATTACATTAAACACGTTTAAATTTATTTAAATTCTGATACTGATTTTATTTCTCGCTTATATTTTCATAAAAGATACATATAATAACTAAAATAATATGTGTATATAACAAATAAAATAGATAATTTTTTAATTAGACAAATTAAATACTTTTTACTGTTTAATAGTACACAAATATGCAATATATTTTTAACATTTTGTTAATATTTTCGGATATTTAACAAGTGATATAAGTTATACTCAGAAGGATAATAAATATACTTGTTATCACTAATCTTGAAGACATATCTAGCAAAATGTCTATTTGACTATAACAGAAAATGATCATTTACTGTTGTGTACTGACTATTTGAAAGACAATAATGAAATCCTTTCAAGGAAATAGGAAATACTTTTCTGCGTCTCCAAAAGATAAAAATGATAGTTCTTGTCAGGCTTTTGGGTACAACTGTAAACTATTTTTGTCTTCCTAGAGATTTTTAATATTTAGTCCGAAATATGTTTTACAAATGGTTATCATACATAACATTCTAGAATATCTTATTTTAATTATATTTCTTTAATATTTTCAACTATTGATCAGTATATATTTATGCTATGTAATTGTAACTTATTGTTGACAAGGTTGCAAAATAAAGCAAATGATGTCTGTCATACATAGAAGCAAAAAAGTTAAAGTTACATTATTGTATATGGAAATAGTTCTAGAAAAAAATCTATTTGTATGGTATAGAAAATATTTCTTTGCAGTTCTACACTTTCTTCGTAGAAAAATCGTTTCAAGAACTAGATTTAGGCAAATGATAATCACTTGTCCATTGACACCGCAAAATTAATTTTTGACAAATATTGATAAATATGTTATGATACTGCTGTTGCTTACTTTTATGTTTACTAAATTTTGAAATGAAAGAATTAAAATTTATTCTTTATTTACATCCAATACTTGATTCCTTTTGTGATTTTTTTTATGCATCTGATATTTCTGATAAATGTTTTACAAATAATCAATTTAAATATCATTTATTTTTTAACATATATAAATGTTTTATTTTTTAAAGAAAATTTTAAACTCACATATAGCCTGTAAACATGTATCGTTTGTCTTCCGAACCGTAAAAAAATATTAAGTTCATCTATAAAATACAATACATGTAACCAACTGAGAAAACTACACAATCGCCAATAAATAATTTTTAAATAGTATTTTTAAATTAATGTAAAACTGATAAGGTATTTTTCTTCATATAGCATTTTAAAATATCTTATATGAAAGGAATGATTTGAATTAAAATGATCGTGTTAAGTTTTTTAGAAATTCTTTTGCAACACAACAGTAAAATGATTTAAGTGTATGTCATAAGATTTTATGCAATATAAAAAGTATATTTCACATGCAGCTTTTTTAAATATATATATATATATATGAAAACATATGAACAAAATACAACTGATTTGGGGTCATTTTTTAAAACAAAAGTCCTCCTTTAAACTACATTAGATATTTACTTGCTCTAGCAGGGAATTGGTTCTAGACACGTATATGACAGCCCATTTTTTAATCACTAGAAACTTTCGCTATAATTTTGCATAAATATTTTGTCTATTAACCTTGGCACGGGAGACAGTTTGTTGTTAATTTATTCTTTATGTTTCTATATATGACATACAGGGAACGGAGACTAACTAGGACGATAGTAAAGCTGGCTAAAACAAGCATATTTTGTAACGGAATGTATGGTCTCAAAGTGTTTACATAAAGCAATAGTTATAAAAATTACCAGATATGTTTTCATCATTTGTTTTATTTTATTTTACTGTCTGCGCTTCTTTAATTGAAGATTGGTCTCTAGGTCTTTGCCTGGGAGTTAAAACTCTACTGAGAGAGTCATTATTAGATTATTCATTACATCGACAAACATAAATAAAATGCCTGGCATATTTGATGCACTTTTACAATCATTCCTTAGATGGAACCAAGCATGTATTCTTGTTTATGATAGCAAGTTTCAGCATTTATCTAAGGTTTGCTTCAAATAAGCATTCTGAGATGATATCGTAATTAAACAATGCTTTCCCTAGTAGCAAACCAATATTGGACAAACGTGGCGCCAATATTTCATTAATTGGAAATATAGCCAATAAAGCGTCAATATTGCTCCAATCTTGGGATGTTTACATTTTGCCCTTATTTAACCAATATTTGAAGTCAATATTATGCCAAAACTTTGGTTTCATTGGAAATATTGCCAATTAAACACCAATATTGTACAAATGTTGGCGTTACTTTGGAAATATTTCCAATGAAATTCCAATATTTAACCAATATTAGAGTTTTATTGGAAATATTTTCAATGAAACTCCAATATTGGCATAATATTGGCTGCAAATATTGGCTAAATAAGGGCAAAATGTAAACACCCCAATATTGGAGCAATATTTTATGCCAATATTGCGCCGATGTGCCAATATTACTGCAAGATATTACCAATATTGGTCCAATATTGTTTGGCTATTGGGGTTTCATTCCATACTTTTCATCATTTTTTTTGTCGTTTTTTTTAATTTATACCGAAAATAATACTTTAATCATAATATTTTCCCACCTTTAAATAAAATTAAAGATAATTTCAATTCCAAATTAAATATGAAAGAATTAAAAAAAAAATAAACAAAATGAAAATAAAAATTCCCGTAATTTACATTTTTCTCCCTTTCTTCCGAAAAATGGAGCAATTTACTTGACATCATTAGTGAAATTTCTTTAAAAATAGTAAATCTAAAATTATTTGAAATTCTAATACAGCTCATATTCAAAATATTAGAATAATTGAGAAAAAGTAATAAGAAAAAATTATTTGTCATTTATTTATTTTTTATACTAAGTAAATGCAATTAAATTTCTTATAAATTAAATCTGGAATGTTTAGATAAGATTTTAACATTTATAAAATGTAAAATACAGCACAATAAATTAGGTATACAGCTTCCTTAAACACACCAGAATATTAGAATAAAATTTAGATTGGTTCAAAATATTAGAATATTTTATTTTACGCAACAATATTACCTTATGAATATGAAGTAAATGGTTGTTAATATTTTGTACCATCCCCTTTAGCTTTCATAACAGCGTACAATCGATCTTGCATACTATATACAAGGTGTTTACAAACATTTCTATCAATATTAGCCCAAATAGACTTTATACGTGCCACTAACTCAGTTTTACTTGAAGGAGGATTTTCTTGAAGTTTTTTCTTCATTATACACCATAAGTTTTCGATGGGATTAAGATCTGGTGAATTTGGTGGCCAAGGAAGTACCTTAATGTTGCGTTGGCGGAACCAATTCTTAGTTGACACCGAGGTATGCGGGGACGCTAAATCTTGTTGAAAGATGAAATCATCTTCAAATAAATCTTCTGATTATGGAATCATGTAATATTCTAAAATTTCTTGATATATCAGAGAGTTAACCTTTTCGTAGACGATGCATAACTTTCCAGGTCCTTCTGCACTCATACAACCCCAAACCATGACACTAGCAGCAAATTTTACGGAACGTTTAAGGCATTCTTTATCAAATGCTTCTTGCTTCATTCTCCAAACTCGAATACCTTGATTACCATATGAAACACAAAACATACTTTCATCACTAAATAATATATTTTTCCAATCTTCATTGCTCCATAAACGTCTTGATTTACACCAATTCAATCTTATACGCTTTTGTCTTGCAGTCATGAGAGGTTTTGTTTTCGGTACACGAGATTCAAATTTAAATTTATGGAGACGTCTGAATGTTGTCGATGTAGAAACTTCAACTCCTTCTTCTTTCCATTTTCGGTGCAAGAATCGCACACTTTTAAAACGGTTTTTCTTAACTATACGCTTCAGTTACCTGTCATCTCTAGCAGATGTTTTTGGTTTTCGACCACCATTTCGGCGATTATTTTGAAATTTTCCAATTTTTGAATATTGTGTTAGTATTTTACTAACGCTCGATTGCGAACAATGTAAATAATTCGCTATAAAACATTGATTTTTACCGTGCCGATGCAAATCAACCATACGAAGTTTAGTAGATACAGGAATATCACTCACACGGCCCATTTTAAGACGAAAAAGAAACAAACTGCAAAAAAGAATACTGATTTTAAATAAAATAGTCTGAATTTAATCAATGATGACACCAGTTAAGAATTGGTAATAATTAAAGGAGAATTAATGTGAAATATTCTAATATTTTGAACCACTTGAATAAATATTCTAACATTTTGACTTTTCAAAATAATTTTTTTTGCAATTAATCTTTTCAAAAATGATATTAAATTTAAGATAACAAGTAAGTTTAATCAACAATAAGTTCTTAATAAAAATATCGTTTGCGTATTTTCATTAAAAGACATTAAATTACCAAACGATATTTTCAATTTCTAAAAAAAGGTAATTATTCTAATATTTTGAATATGAGCTGTATTCTACTCCCATTTTTTACCTATGGATCGAATAATGTCCACATATTCCTTATTTTTGGAGAAATAGCTGTGAAACATAATTAGTTGCTTAACCAGTCGTTTCATAAACGTGTTTCATAAATTCGGCCCATTAGGATATTATATAGATTGAGAAGATACAAAAATAGCGTTACGTAAAATGTATTAATATTGAAAAAATATATTATGTGTATGAAACAACAACTATCTTAGAAACAATTATTTTTGAAAATTCCATAGTGTTTCAATGTTTTTCAGTTTGTTTTTCTTTACCAGCTAAAAGATTAAAAAAATAATAATAATTTAACGAAATGCAAAAACCTTTTAAAGATGAAATTTTACTCAGTTTGACAAGTTAGATTCAGTGACAGATGACAAAAGTTTACCTGATTTAAGGACCGGATTCAGATTCGAGTTTATTCAATGCAAGTCGTCAGCTAGTAGTTTAATATTAGTATGATTGACGCAATCGAGGTCGTTTTGTAGTTTCAAAGCACCTAGTCCACTGTTCCCACTTTTCATTGTCTTTGATTAAATTAATTTTACTTTTATGTTTTCCGGTTACAATTTTTCATTTTTTCTCCCAACATTTCTTTCACTAAAGATTCAGGTATTCAGGATGTGAGTCGAAATCTTTTAACCTTGTTTCCGATAGATAGTCGCAAAAAGTGATGAACACTTAAATGATAACGACCATTAAAATAATAAAAGCTAAATGATCTCTCATGTAAAATAAGATAAAGAAGCATAATGCGGTCACTACAAGTTCCATTCTCCACCGAAAAAAACATCCTATTTCCAAATGGTTATTGTATACAAGTACCGCGTACTTGTAGTAGGAAACAATTATAATTATTTGCTTTATAGGAAAAATTATTATTTTTTCCTTAAAGCTTTATGTAGTAAAAATGCTTACAGAACAAGATAAATGAAATTAATCTCTAAATTAATGATTTTTTTTAATCAAAAGTACACTGTTATCAAGGTTATTTTTTAAAAAATGCAACGCTTTTAGAATTTTAAGTAAAACTATATCCTAAAAATAAGAAATAATAAAAAAAAAACAGATTTGTGTGGCAACCATTATTCATTTTATAGCTACAATATGAGTGACAGATTCAAGTCATAATCTTTTTTTTTTAAGTGGGAAATGAAAAGATGCTTAATATATCATAGCTGCCAACATCATCGATTAAATGATTAAGCTTATTGTTGAACGACGTTTTCGAAAACAGAAAAGAAAAGAACAATGAAATAAAGGCACACCGAGATTCCCTAAGCCGTTGAAAAAAAATATCGATATTTTCTATTGGTATGTTTCTTTTTTTATAATTTGGAAAATTAAATTAATTTAATACAAAACAGAAATTTTATGGAAAAAAATGTCCGTTTTTCCCATTGAATATTCTTTTCTTTGTAAAAAATTACTTTTATTAAATATTGTATTCGATATCGTATTACTTACCAACTCAAAGGTTAAACGGTCTTTTTTAGAGTATTACTATGTTCAATTTCTTGTTATTTAATTTTAATATGAATTAAAAAATTATTTTCTAACTCTAAAATGCACATTGTCATTTGTGGCACATGTCCCTTTGATATTTTTATTGTTAACTAAAAAAAATAGATATATTAGCTTTAAAAGGCATACCCCAGTAAATCATAAAAATAAAATATGAAAGAAAAGAGATTAAAGATATTTAATCATTACTAGTTTTTTGATAGAAGAACATATGGGAAAGGGAAATCCATGTACTAAAGGAAAGAACAGATTTTGAACACGCAATGCTTTAATCATGGCATGATTTTAAAAGTTATGAAATTAGAATCAGTAAAGTAGAAAGAGAATAATCTTATATCATGTATATCACTAGAATTATTATCATTTTTTTTTATCAATTTTCAAAAGCAGTTTGCTCTGATAAAATGATTTTGTTGGGAGTAATAAATTAGAACCTAAATTATGAATTTCAGAATACAAAAGATAATGCGCTGAATACTAAAGAAAATTAATTTCTTTACACTTATTAAGAAAAAGTAGGAATTGCTACTTAAATATTAATTAAAATGAAAGGAGAGAAAAATGTTTCACACACTTTAAATTATTTTTTTCATTTTGTATGTTTCGTCAAATTAAATATTTAAATACATTCATATATAATATCTGCTTTATTAAATCTTTGTTTAATAAAAACATCTAAATGTAGTCTTAATGTAAAATAAATGAGCTTCTGTATGTATGCATGCACATATTTCTTTAGACGTATTAAACATATGATTATTATAAAAATAACAAATTCGCTAGAAATTTTTAATCAGCATAAAAAATTAATTATGCGTATTTATCTTGTCTAATCAAATGTTAGCAAACTAAATAATATGGATGATATGTAATTTGGAATCATATGTAAATATGGAGAAATTGATCATAAACATTTCACACATTTACGTTTTGCTGTTAAAAACAAAATATCGACAAGCATTTTGCAGCTAAAATTTTAATTGTAAACAAACTGTGGCTCGTTTTTGGCGAAACTCATTTCCAAAGAAGTATTTATCTTATACAAATCAATATGAAATAGTGCCTTATATTAATATTTAATACATTGAACGTGTAAATATGACAGGAAGAAATAATACTTCGTTTTATTTTAGTCTTACACTCTGAATACCAATCTATTTCACAAACACAGTCTTTTTTCGGATCATCAATTTCCACCTCCAGAACAAAAATAAATAAATATATAAAGTAAAATGGATAGAATTGCATACATTAGCTTTTACCAAGTAACCAAATTTTGTCGAAAAATATTTCCTACTTAATTAAATTTGAGCATTCTAAATGCAATAGTCTGATTGTGATATACCTACATATGCCTACATATGACAATAATCAATATTTTAGAAATATTGTCTTTCATATATCATTCCATCACTGAACTTTATAACCATAAACTTATAAATAATTACTTTTATTATAAATTTAATTTAAAATTATCCTTCTCTCCTTATCCTTCCTCATTCTTCTTGAAAATAAAATATTTCGTGACTTAATAATAAAAAAAAATAGAAATGGAATAGGAATTAAAAAATTATTAAAGAATTAAAAACTAAGAACTCTTTTATAATTTAAATTCAATTCACTTTAAGAATAAAATATGGTAATTGAAATAACTGAAGCAGAATTAATATAAAGAGTTGTAATTCAATAAGCAAAATAGAAGATAATCTCATGTATATGGGTAATTTTCTGTATTTTAACA
The DNA here is from genome assembly GCA_964019185.1 of Maratus speculifer. Classification (NCBI taxonomy): domain Eukaryota; kingdom Metazoa; phylum Arthropoda; class Arachnida; order Araneae; family Salticidae; genus Maratus; species Maratus speculifer. Next base: position 14,952,213 of record OZ025297.1, on the reverse strand, counting down.
TAATTCTATGAGAACTACAGTTTACTTTGCTATGCGTATGCCAGGAAAGCTAATTTTATAAACGTTTATAAAATAAAATATAAATTAATTATGAGAAAGAAATTATATTTACAGAAAGAAAACATCCTACTAATCACATTGCCGCCTAGGAAATTAGTCATGTTTTGTGTTCATAAACTAACAGTTGCAAATGCTTTTATTTTATACATGTTTGAATGTATTCAGACTTAAGAATTTTTGCGGAATATTTTTTTAATCAGATCTATCCAAAGGAATTTATTTTCCTATTTAAAAATACTATATGCTAAAAAACAAATATTTAAAAATATAAAATTTTTTAGTTAAATAAGGCTTCATCAAATTTTTCATTTAATAATCTACAAAACGCAATGATCTGCAAAAATGTATCATAAATAAATTGACCGTCTGAAGACGTTGTTATAAAAATATATCTTACAAAATATAAACGAAAACTGTTTTATAAGAAAAACGCGATCTTTTCATTTACGACAACATATATAAAATATATCTAGAAATATTTCATTTTCTTATTTTATGTCTTTTTATATTGGTGTATTTCATAAAGTATCACTCATAGACAATGTAATTTATAAATTTGTTTAACACACAAAATCCACAATTAGTTCATGATTGGCAGACGTGTACTTAATCAAGGATCCGTCACTGATTCCTGGTTCGCGTAAAATAAGCTCACCAATAAAGCTTTATCCTTCACACTATTACGCCTCGATATAATATACAGCTATTAACCGCGAACTAATTGTAGATTAGCAACGGAAGTCTTTATCCGTTTCATTTGCACATTTCCAACGAAGTCTAGTGTTTCCAGAGCCATCCGTAGATTGTTTTTTTTAGTTTTTTTATTACTGTCTAAAAATAAACTTAACGTAAAGATAATAACGTTTTTTACTTCGGTTATTTTACCGACTTTTATGAATTTTTAAATTTCTAATGGACTTTTAACCCACTCGGTATAAACAACTTTATGCATACATTTTTAAACACGGTGAAATTGAATTCTGAAGGATGTATTCATAGTGTGTACTTGTTATGCGATACGATATCTCTGAGTCATTTACATTTATAAGTATAGCTTACGGTTTTGGAATGCACTAGAAAATTATGCATTTTAAAAATAAAATATATTTTAAATCTATTTTAATAATATAAACAAAGACATAATATATATATGTAATAAATATAATTCGACGGCATATCTATGTTGCATAAACTCTAGGAATCCGCAGCAGCACGAGCAGAGTACTCGTTCCGACAGTTGGCGAGCAGTGGAAGAATTCCATTGGGGTATTTACCCATTATCTAAACAAACAGCATCAGTCTTCCAGTTCTTTATTTATGAACTCAAAAAATAGGTAAGCTCTTCCCCGCAATCACCTTAGCACACATCGACACTACAACTTTCGTTATCAAGTCCACATCATCAGATATTCTAATTCAGCGGGGAAATGAAACGGGCGTCTTGATAGTTTAAAAGGCAATTGCATTCTCACGCTCCTCAAAAACCAAATGAAAAAAAAAAAAAAACATTTTCACGACAAAACTAGCTCCTTCCTACTCGGCGTCAATCATTTTAAAAATCCAATTAGGATTAACTCGAGTCTCAACGTAAAAAAATGATCAGTTTTTATTGGTCTTAGCAGGCGTGTACTCGGCAGGATCTATATTTTTCCTCGCAAATAACAGGCTCTTTAACAACGCGCATTAATACCGGTCACGCGATGTTAAATAAAAAATAAAATTAAAATCCCGGGAATATTCCAGAAAGTAAAAGGGTTACGAAATGCTTCCCACCTTTTTGAGAAGCAAGCAATAGTTTATTAATAAATAAAATAAGAAAAAGAATTTTAGCTGTTACAAGTTAATACATTACGAAACTAAGATTGAAATATGTTCCACAAATTTTAGAATTGAAGTTAAGAGAGAACAAAATGGCGCAATTTTTTTTATTTTATTACATATATATATATATATATATATATATAATTACGTAATTTATAGTACTTTGGAAGGTGAAGTACTTTGGAGGCACATTGATTGTGCAACTATTTTCAGAGATAAATTTAAAATAAAATATTAGTTACACATATGTGTTACTAGATGTTTAGGTGGTTTTAGTAACACATACATGCAACGAATATTACAGTTTAATTATATAATTAAAATACTTGCACAATCAATGTGCCTCTAATGTAGATATAACTCCAGGTACACCATATATCCCTATCCAAACTACCATTTTCATTATTGCGTTGAAAAACTCACTTTTTGTTAAATTAAATTTTAATTTTAATTAGAAACAAATCATGTGTTTATAAATTTTAATTACACATTGTTATGGCGATTTTATGCAGTATATACCGGGTGTCCCAAAAATGACTGATGGATTTTAAAATTCAATAACTTGCAAACGGCGACAGCTATTAAAAAAATTTTTGCAGGAGGGCTATCTATAATGTCAGGAGTTTTTTTACCGCAATTCTTGATTTTAGTTCGAATTTCAAACAACAGATGGCGCTGATGGCGGTTGCCGGCCAGTCGACGCCGAGACTTACTTCATTCAGCTTTGACGGAAAACAAGGAGATTAACGCTATGGAGTACGTTTCATTCTACAGTACAGTCTTGCTCTCAGGCGCCGATTCTGGACTCATTCGATATGATTTCAATGGAATGCGTTTTGCCATGGAAATAACAGATTGTTCGATAGTGGAATACAGCGTTCAGAAGTGGGCATAAATTTCGCAAGCAGTATTTGAGTTTCGGAAGTTTAGGAAGTTTTATTTTCCCGGATTAAACTACTTTTTTATGGCACGATTTGAAGAATATTTTATGCATCATATTTTAAAACTAGATAAAGAGATTTTTTCAATTTGATGATTTTTGTTACATTCTTAAGAAATTTTAGATCTTTTAAGAAAATTCGTCAGTAGATTTTTATGAATGTTCAAAAAATAATCATGGAAACTTGACAGTACATTATGGGCCTCCGTGGCTGAGTGGTTAAGACATCACGCCGCTGATCGTGAGATTGTGGGTTCGAATCCCACTGGCTCCATTGCACACACTCTTTGTGTGGAGCTCCTGGTTGTTCTTCTCTTGTGTTGTAATATTTCTTGTGTGCTATCTCGTCCCAGTATATTGACGATGGCTTATAAGCAGGCTTCGTGTCGAGCACACAAGTCAGATGTATGTTGTTCAATAAACAAACAAATATAAACAGTACATTATTGTGTAAAATAACTACCAAAAACAAATATTATAAGTTGCCTTGTTTAGCCCTTTTCAATAGGATTAGCCTATCGTTACATTAAAATAGAAAAAAATAAAATAAATGTGAGTTAATTAAAATTTATTTTCCCGGATTAAATTACTTTTTATGGCATGGTTTAATGAGTATTTTAGGCACCGTATTTTAAAACTACACTGTTAAAAGTTTGAAACCTTTGCTGCATCATCACTCCTCCACTTTTATAGAAAGAGATTACTTCACTGTATTATGGAGCATTCTCATTGGTCAAAATAGAGATATTCTATAATAGCAGTGGAGTGACGATGCAGCAAAAGTTTCTAATTTTTAACAGTGTAGCTGAAGATATCTCGCTACAATCTTGCTCTTACACTAGAAAAATCTGCTGCATTTTGTTGTATATGCACACCGCTTGTATAGAAACGGTTACTTGATTGTATTATGAAGCATTGTTATTGGTCGGAAAAGAGATATTATATACAAGCGGCGGAGTGCGTATGAAGCAAAAAGCAGCAGATTTTTAACACTGTTGGGCCCGATTCTGAACTCATTCGATATGATTTCAATGGAATTTGTTGTTGTCATGGAAATAACAAATTCTTCTGTAGAAAAATACAACATTCAAAATTGAGCATGAATGTAACAATCTAAATCGATCTAAAATTTCTTAGAATGTAACAAAAATTATCAAATTAAATAAATCTCTTTATCTAGTTTTAAAATATGATGCATAAAATATTCTTCAAATCGTGCCATAAAAAAGTAATTTAATCCGGGAAAATAAAACTTCCCAAACGAAAATCGTCTGCAAACTCAAATACTGCTTGCGAAATTTATGCCCACTTCTGAACGCTGTATGGAGGATATTCCAAATCTGCGTTCGAGGCTGTAATATGTCACGTGGTACCGGTAATTTACCCAAAGAATTTCAAACTGATAAGCAGGGAGGCTGCTACTGCTTTCTTATGAACTGTTTCATTGGCTGGTGGGGATTTACATTGCGTCTAATGAAGCTTTCTCTTCTTTACGCTAGACGTTTTTACCTTGACCACGTGATCATAACGTAGATGGAATATCCTCCATTCCACTATCGAACAATCTGTTATTTCCATGGCAACAACGCATTCCATTGAAATCATATCGAATGAGTCCAGAATCGGGGCCTGCGAGCAAGACTGTACTGTAGAATGAGACGTACTCCATAGCCTTAATCTCCTTCTTTTCCATCAAAGCTGAATGAAGTAAGTCTCGGCGTCGACTGGCCGCCAACCGCCATTAGCGCCATCTGTTATTTGAAATTCGAACTAAAATCAAGAATTGCGGTAAAAAAAAACTCCTGACATTATACATAGCCCTCCTGCAAAAAATTTTTTAATAGCTGTCACCGTTTTCAAGTTATTGAATTTTAAAATCCATCAGTCATGTTTGGGACACCCGGTATATATTCTTTTAAATAGTGTTACAATTGTGTCAGAATCAGCCTTTAAAACTTCATTTTTTTGTGTGTCTGTTAAAAAATCCACTTGTTTTTAAATTATATTTACTATAAATATAAATTCTGTAAGAAATTAAATTCTGTATTTAGTAAATTTTCTTACATATTGATATGGTGATGAAATAATATATATATATATTATTTTAAATAATGTTATATTTCTTTTAGAATTATGTTTTAAGATTAGTTAAGACAACACTTTTCTTTGTTGTGTTAAAAAATTCCACTTGTTTTTAAATTAAATTTACACTCTAATAAAAAATAAATCATGTATTTATACGAATTACTTACAAATTGTTATGGCGATTAAATAAAATACACACACACACACACACATATATATATATATATATATTTAAATAATATTAAATTTTTTCAGGATTAAGTTTTAATTAAAACTACCATATTTTTGTGTTTAAACGTACATTTGTTCTTGAATCAAATTTATATTCTAATATGAAATTAATCATGCATTTATACATTTTACTTACATATTGTTATTGTGATTAAGTAAAAAAGATATATTCTTATAAATAATGTTACAATTGTTTCAGAATTTAGTTTTAAGATTAATTATCAGAGTTACATTTTTTAAAGTAATTTAACATATTTTTATTCTAGAAAAGCTCTTAAAATAAAAATGTATCGCCTAAATATTTTCATCTCAAAATAGTATAAAAAATTCCTTCATTATTTACTTCAGTGGATAATACTCAAGTTTAAGAAAATTTTAAAAGTTTAAAAGCTACTATTAGAGGAAGAATTTTACGCTTGAAGTACACTGAATTTATCACCATTATTATAATTTTTACAATAGATTAGCATTGTACAAAAGAATTTCATAAAATGTTTCCATAATTTTCGAAATCTGATATATTTTGTAAAATATTAAAATATATAAATAATTTTAAATTCCAATGCAAATTGCGAATGAACAGAAGGCAAATATTTTTGGTTCATTTGCTATAACATAATTTTTATAATAATAAATGGCTTAATGTGTATTTCTTCATAGAATAAAAACTGCCGTATTAATTTTGTATTTTTACTTTCTTCTGTCTTCAGTAGAAGATAGTCTTGTAATCGAATTTTTTTTCAACTTCCGGTTTTCAACGGATTTACATATTTTATGGGTCAGAGGTTCCGAAAAACATTTTTTTACAAAATGTCTATTGTCAGTATGTCTGTGTCTGTGCGTCTTTTTGTCCGCATGTCACCATTCTACAATCAAAAAGTGTATGAAGATATGCATAGAATAGAACCAATTTTTTGTGATTGCTTTTGGCTCTGGCAAGCAGGTTCTTTTTATATTTTAAAATATTCCGCCGGAAGGTGGCGCTGCAATAACTATTTTTGTGCCGGCAATAAAAAATAAACTATACCGGCTAAAATTGTATGAAGATATGCATTTTATTCAACGAAATTTATGTGTAAGTGTATGGCTATGGCTAGTTGGTCCTTCCTAAATTTGAAAAAAAAAATCCACCCGATGAAAAAAAAAACATTTTTGAAATTCTTGAAATATTCCTTCGATAGGGAGCACTGCAATAGCAGTTTTTCTGCGATTTTAAATATTTTACCACAGAAAAGTGTATGAATTTATGCTTATAATTGAATAAAACTTTTTGTATAAGTGTTTGGCTATGGTCAGCAGAGACTGAATTTGAAAAAATCTGCCTATCGTTCTACTGTTCACCGGCTCGTGCAGATATGGAAACTGGTTTTAACGGCGTTTAATTGACTGAAGCAGAAACTTAAGATGAAAAGCATAACTGATATATTATTGATTTAATAGTATTAACGCATTGTACATATGTATTAACATGTGTAACCGAATTTTGAAATATCTAAATGTACGTATGAAATTTTTGGAATAGGTACATCCAACTATTTTCGGTTATGCTGCATATTTCACTAAAGTAACTTTTTTCTATTGATCAAAAATAAATTCCAGATAAATTGCAAATTAAAAAATATTATAGATAAAATTGGTTAATAGTATCTAATTATTGTTTTTGTTTATATGCATAGTTATCTATAAATGTATATTAAAAATATTTCTTCCTATAATTATATACAGGACAATACTAAATAAATAAAAACGATAACAAAATAAAAATACAGAATATTAAGTTGCATTAACTGTACAGTTAAGAATCAACTCCAGCTTCAAAAATTTTATTTGAAATTATTTTGAAAACAAACTAAAGCAAAAAAAAAAAATATTTCTTCTTCTAATTAAGAAATTGGCATTATAAAAAATTTTAAATTTTTTGTGTCTCGGGCCTCTTTCAAACACATTTAAAAGATTAAAAACTGTATAAAACAGATATTATAACAGAGTAATTTATTCCATTTTTCAATATTGGGTGAAAAAAGTCAGGGCCAGGATTCGAACCAGGGATGTATTGGCTGAAGCCGCCAATGCTCTACTAACTCAGCTATCCCGGACACGAATACTGGAGGACTATTTCACCCAATATCACCCAAAGCTCAGTTGGTAATGCATTGGCGGCTTCAGCCAATACATCCCTGGCTCGATTCCTGGGCCGGACTTTTTTCCCCCAATATTGAAAAATGGAATAAATTACTCTGTTATGATTAATTTACGGATTGAATAATTGTGTTTAAAAATTTATCTAATAAAACAGATATTGTATAAAAAGCATTTAAGATGACTCAATATAATTTTCTCAGTGTTTTTCTGTGTCAGTCGAGGAGGGATCTACCGTCAAGTACGAAATAAGCAAAACATCTGTAAAAAAAAAATTACTGGAAGCATAGTTGCCATGTGTTCTCCCATTTTGGGATTCCCCAGATTTCAATAGGGAAAATTTCCTTTTTTTATTGCATAAAATTTATATTTTATGGTTAAAAATTGAGCCTCAGCACAGTATTTAAAAAAAAAAAATAATAATGACGTGCATAACAGCTACCGTTTATTGACAGAGAAAACAAAAGATTTTGGATACGATTTTGCCTGACAGCGTTTAATGTGGAAAGTGTGTTTTTAGCTACATAATGTATGTTGTGTGCGATAGTTGTGCATATTACATATCATATACAATATTCTTAAATCTATAGCTTTTTTATGTATAACATGCTAAGCAATGTTTATGATTAATAAGAAAAAATATATATGGGGTTACTGTAAGTATTGGATTCATTGGATACTCTGAAAGTACTGTTTCTAACGGCTTTCTACGTATCTTTCATGGATAACATTTAGATTTGTATGAGGAGTGTACTTAAAGTTACAGATATAATACTGGGCTGTAACATTCATGTCCATATCATACTATTGATTGTTCCAATTTTGAATTTCCGATTGTGTTATGTTTTTTGCAACTAATCTAAATTTTCGCCCGCTGTATTGCTTACACCCAAGGATTCACCAAAGGTTTTGAGTTTTTTCCATTATCTGCTTTAATCTATGTGCTTCTTAAAATATAATTTAAAATACTTTTTCATCTTTTAAACAGCAAAGCTTGAATACAGCATTCTGGAGATTTTCAAAAGTGTTTGAGAATAATCTATGCTTTACACGTGATATTTTTGGCTTGATAAAAGTCTTATTCAGTAAATATAATCTACTATTTATTCGTACCCAAAAATATGTTATAAAAACTTTTTGTTTTCTATACAAATACTAAAAAATAAATTTTTTATTACTATAAAAAGAGGTACCCATTTATATTACACATATTCTGTTATTTTTTAGCTAGACTTTTTCAAGAAGTGATAAAACATCTGGCTATAGAATTTTATATTAACAAAAACACTACGCGGCGAAGAGAAAGAAGAAGAACATTTTAAAATTTTCTCTTTAGATAAACTACTTTCACATAGTTTAAAAACACTTTCATAGAAAATTAATTTTGTCAAAATAAAACGCCATCATTTTAAATTTTCTGCAACATTTCTTCAACTTCTTTCGCATTATTAAAAGTTAAAAATTAAAAATTTAGCTTGTTTATAAAATGAAAGTGTAGATATAGTTGGAATTTATTTCAGGTATTCTCTGAGTATATATATATATATATATATATATATATACCACTTTTCCATGTATTATACGTACATTTGTAATTATACGAATATATAGCATTTATCGTCGTCTGGTCCTTTGGTCTGTCAATCTGATTGCATATAACTTAGCAAATTTTAAACCACCATTTTTTTTTACATTTTAAATCTCTAATTGCTGCAGGATTTTGTCATGTCATCCCAAATTTTATGAAAATTGGATGTATAGTTCAATTATAAGGAGAGTCAAACTTTTTCCGTTGCGTTATGGCGAAAGGAAAAAGTGTGATTATATTTCCATTTCATTAATGTTACATCATTTCAAACAAATTGAATTGGATATGCATTAATGAAGCTCATTAAAATACACATTCGGTAAAAGATGCCGTGAAAAGAATATTAATATCAATTTAGAGGATAACATAGAACAATTCCGTTAAATAATGGTATAGCGGGAAACATTGTTTGTGCATATTTTAATTATTTTAATATAATTGTTAAAACTGAAGTGCCAGAAAAACAGGTACATTTTAGCATCGTGTAGATCTACATATGAGGGCCTCGAGGTTTTCACGTGCACACATAAGTGTTACAATACGGTATGGCATGGATTCAACAAATTTATGAAGATATTCAGTAAACAGTTTACATCATGATTTCTTCAGGGCAGCCCACAAAGCCATGTTAATATGGTGGAGATTTCCTAAGGATAGCACTTGGCATAGTATCCCAGAAATCCTAGATAATGTTCATGTGTGCCGAATTAAGGGTGTGCCGATGTTCATGTGTGCCGACCAGGAAAATGGACGAGGTTCAGAAGAATGCTCTGTAGCTACTGTAACCCTGTGGAGAGACGTATTGTGTTGTTTGAATTGTACAGGTCAGTTAGATATCACACAGGACGTGAATGGATGCATGTAATCTGAAAGGATAGCATACCACTGATCTGTCTTGGTCGATTCTAGATGTAACAATGATCTTACTTCATGCAAATTGTACATTTTCCATAAAGTCACAAAGACTCCAACAGCTTGTACAGTTCCTTTTAGGCAGAAAGAATGCTTAGATTCATTGTTTTTTTACCCACACCCGAGCAATGGCCATTCGCTCGATACAATTGGAAACGTGATTCGTTAGACCATAAGGCGTTTTTCAAGTCATTAAATATCCAGTGACTGTGTTGGCGATCCCAGGAAAGGCGCAGAGCTTTTTGCCGCTTATTCAATAATAATACACAAAATGGTCTTCGGCTGGGAAAGACCATATCAATTAGGGTGCGTTGAATGGTGCTTACGCTGACACTTGTTGGGACTGTCCGCAGGGACTGCATTCAAATCCGCAGCATTTCGAAAATTTTCGATCGTCTAACTCGTGTAATAATTCTTTTCAGCTATCGATGATCCCGTTTTGTAAAGGTCATTTTTTTCGTCAACACCATTTTACGGGAAACATGATAATTGGGAACGACGTTGAAATGGTCGTTATCAAAAATAAAAATTTCTTTGATACTTTGGAAATCCTGGGCCCCATATCTCGTTCGTTGACGTTTAGTCCTTGTCGAAAGGCACTTAAGTCTTAAATCTGGATAACCCACCATTATAAAAGCAGGTATTGATGTAATAGCCTAACCCATACCTGTTGTCTTACATACGCACTGTTGACTTACCTCGCGTTATGCTGATTTGTTGAATGCCTCCGTCATTTGCATACGATTTGCTAAACTAGTTTTACTGGCTCATCAATGTGTAATGAAATTGTCATGCGTTGCTGGGGTTTAATATTAGTTACAGCCTGTATAATATAATGTTTATAGTTTTTACAGGGAAATGATGAAGCATACATGCGAAAAAATAAGAAAAACAATTCTTTCTTTCTTTTTTTTTTCATAAGTTTTAAAAACGAATCAGATAAGAAACTTTGTATTTGATTTTCTATTTATATTTCATTTGATATATTTAGAAATGCAGTGTTTCCTTTATAAATTAAAAAAACTGCCATCTAAATAATAATATTACGTTGGTGCAAAAAGTAAAATTTATATACACAGATACATACATCATTTTTCTCATCTAAATAATAATATTATATTGATGCAAGAAATAAAATTTACACGCACAGATATATGCATCATTATTCTCATTTAAGTAATAATATCATACTGATACAAAAAAAAAAACATTTATATGCACAGATATATGCATCATTATTATCGTGTTTTCTTTTTGACTCAACTTTTAAGGCAAAACACTTTTTCTATTAACAATGCATAATTACTGCATTTTACGATTATGAGAGCGAGTAATTTAGGAAGATATATCAAAATTACTGTTGCAACTGACACTGAAACATAATCATATTATAATACTTGAATTGTTAAATGCAATAACCGTCACATAATTGCAAAAATTTAATTATTCGTATTTACTCGAATAACTATGTGGAAACATATTCATGTTTATTACCAAAACCTATTTGTTTAATTCTTCCGTCTGCTATGAGTTTCTTTTGCTAATAAAACAATAATTAATTAATAATTAATTTAATTAATTTAAATTAATCAATAATTAATTTATAACTACAAATATTTATTCCTTAAAAATATAGCAAAGAATGAAAATTCTCCACATTTGTAAATCAAATTTTTCTCACAAATAAATTAGTTCAATAAATATATATTATTTTATTGCTTTATCAATTGTATATGTGAAACATTCTTTAAATTCATAGTAAGGTAACTCTGTCTCAAAAGTTTTCTTATAACATGTGTTTAATATGCCAATAACACTGATAAACAAATTTTAACGAATTTTCGATTTCTCTATATACGTTGGGTGTTTCTTATAGATTTCAAGCTGTTGAAAAAAATATGTTTGTAAAAATTTTCTATCACCCTCCATTTTCGAGAAATTTCATTTATACATTTTGGAATATGTAGGCATCGTATAGGCATTATAATTATATTATATTATTCTCTTTCATGTATTTGATTCACACAAACATTCCTTTTTCTTATTACAACGATAGAAGATACAGCAAGAGAGTAGAAACAGATGTCCCCCTAAAAATTTTTATGTTAGCGACCTTGAACAGACAGCTCTAGCCAACCCCACAGTATTTGACTTTAAAGCAAATCCCTGACAGTGGAAACTTATCTTTCGGGGCAAATATACTACTATTTCTTTGTTCTATAAGACTTTTTAATTGAATTTTGATTATAATTATCATATCTTCCTCTACAATATGTAAAACATGTTTAGAGGATGCGTTAATGAACCCGATTCTTTTTGCTGTGTGTGCGGGGAGCTAACGATGAAAAAGCATCGATGCGCCTATCATATGTACTTTGGATATAAAGTAGTTGAACGAGATAAGAAATAAGCACCTCGTTCTTGTTATACACAACGTGCTACAAAACTCCGGACGTGGATGAAAGGTACCAAAAAGTGTATGTCCTTTGCTATACCCATGATGTGACATGTGCCGAAGGATCAAGTAACTGACTGTTACTAATGTATTACAAAAATTAAAGGATTCTTTGCAAGAAGTACACATAAAATTAAGTGCACGAACTTAGATTCAGCAATGTGACCAGCATTACATAATGATGATTTAAAAATACCGAAACCTCCAGAGAATTTCACATATGATGATGCAGCAATAGAAATGGATATTGGTGAAACTGCAACTTCCGCGACATCTGATGTGAACTAATCTCCTGGCATAAATGAAGAACCACACCTAATAACTCAAAAAGAATTAAATGATTTTGTGAGAGACTTGAATTTATCAAAGAAAAATTCAGAATTACTTGATCAAGATTGCAAGGTTGGAATCTCCTGAAAAACTATACAAAGATATCTATTTATCGAGATTTATATAAGAAATATTCAACATTTTTAAAAGAAAAGATGATTTACGCTATTGTAATGATATAAGTGCTTAATGTCTGCTTTAAATTGACACTATAACTCGGAACAATGACCTACAAGAGAGCACCCACAGATAAGACATTTACAGCTACATAAAGTATGAAATTTCTTATTAATATCATTTCTTTTTACAAAAATTCTATATTTTTCTGGAACTTTATAAACAATGTATACTTTTAGTGTTTTAAATATTAATTTTAAGCTTTATAAATGTTTATTTAAAAGTTTGTCATTACTAAAATACCAAATGATAAATTTCATAAGGTGTATGTGTTGAATAAATACTACAAAATTGAGATTTTCAGGATTTTGAATTTTTTAAAAATCTGTGGGTGATGGAAACTTTTTAATGGCATATTCATTCATAGCACCACCTAAAATATAAAAGTCACCACATACTTAGAAACAGAAACCTTGTTTATCAGTGTAATCATTATTTTTTAAATGTTATTACAGGCAATGAACGTGATTAAAGAAATTTGAAAATTATTTTTGCTTGAAATAAATCTGAGTTATATATAATAATAATTATATGATACGATCATGGAATAAATATATGGTATCTAATGACTGAAATCAGTTCAAAGACATATACAGATTACATTTACCTCTTAAAAGGTTGTGTCTCAAATAACTTCATATAATGATCGAACATCAGTACTGACAGAATTTGAAACACATAGATCATATTTTTCGTCTTTTAAGCAGTGAGGAAATCATATCGACTTATGAATATGAACTCACATGTAAAACTATATTTTAAAGAGTTGTTCTTAATAATTAATCTTATGTAATGCATAACATATTATGTACCTAAAAGAGGTTTATTTCATGTTTCTTATGCGCATTAACTAAAATCATTGGATTGTAAAATGATATTTATTTTCTTTAACTAATCCTGAATTAGCAGCAATGCATTAAATATACGTTTTCGCATAACACGTGATATGCAATTTAATATAAAAAGATTATCTTATATTCGCTTTATGTTAAAGATTATCAAAAAGAAGCTGGTGAAAATCAATTACATTAAATTTTAATTTATAGCTAATGTCTAAAATTCGATGGAATGTTCTGCAAAATCTATTACAAATACTGGGTTCGTACGTTTCATGTATTTGTCAGGAGATACATCATTTTTTTAATGGCAAAATAAATCTACGAAATTTCACTTTATTTAATCTGGAAGTGTTTATATAAAAATACTGGTACCGAAGAATTTCTTGGTCAGAAAATTACAGGAGGCGCAGAATCCTTGCGAGTAGACTGCTTATTCGTCTGTTCTGAGTTGAATTATTACTGACCCGTCAATAGCTTTAACTGTCTTCTTTCACTTGAAATTCAAATTGAACTAAAGCTCTGAAGGATTAAAAACAAGTAAGATAAATCATGCGTTAAGCATAGATTATGAAGCACTTTCCAACACTTCTTGAAATCTTTGACAAATGTTCGTTATCCAGAGAAATAACGCATTATTGTCCATATCCAAACATGTATTCAATAGTTTTGAAAAGCCCTGTATTTGATCTGTCGGTTAACACACAGACTGTGTAACGGTAAAATTTAATTTAGCAAGAAAACGCCTACATTAAGTTCAATTTTTTCTTTCAGCAATTCATACTAATAGATAGAAACATACTTGAATATTTTTGTTTTGCTCCGTAAAATACATAGTACCTTTAATACACGAAAGTATTTTGCTAAAGTTTAGTTTAATGATAATATCCCTTTAAACTCCTTAAATCAAATTTCTGGGAAATTATCATCGAAAGGCGACCATTAATCCAGTTCTTTACGTGACACTGTATAGCATTTTATCTATATTCTACAAACATTTCTTGGTAAACTAAATGCAGTTCATGGTAAAAAGTCATAACATATTTAAAAACCACCTTAAAGTAAATTAAGCTCATATTCTGTAACCTTTCCGAGATCTTTCGTGTAACCCTGTATATCTAAATTGTGTAAAAATTAGCATTTATATAAACCATATAATGTGCATACATCTAGTGAAACTTAAAAGCGTATATCATAATTAAAAATGCAATTCGAAACTATGGACAGTACATTTATGTGAATTGAAATCTAAGAACATCTTTATATTTTATAGAAAAGAAGTAAAAAATGAATTTTAAATATATAAATTGCAAATTATAAATATAAATTACAAATGAAATTTTCTAAGAAATTCTCCAGAAATAATGCAAGAGATCAGTTTTTAGTCCTTTATTCTTTTTGAGCACGTTCAGTGGCTATTCCACACATCTGCAATCTCCACAAATTTATAATAGATTAAAAAAATGTTCTTAAATCCCCCATGTCTATTAAAAAGAATGGACGGAATCAACTAAATCGTTGGTTGTATGTCCGTATCACCACAAAAAGAATAAGAAAAATACTAAGTGGGCTTTGAAACAAGACTGCCGGGAATACATTGCACTCCGCAAACATTCCAAAATATTCTGAGAAGAGACGTGAGTCTTAGTACTTGAAAGGTCAAAGCATTCTACCAGCCCCGCCAAGCCAAAATGACTTTCTCAAAAATTCTAAGCTAACCTAGGCCCTTCCTTTTTTACGTAAGGCTTTTAAAAAGCCACTAGAATTGTTTTCAATGTATAGGCAATCCACCTTGTGCTCTACTATTAGCTGATGGGCGTGACTAGATGCACGGACTCTTTAACAAACGGCGTAAATCGTAGAGTAATATGCCCCACGAAAGCGTATGAATTTCACGAGCAGACGATTAATTAAATAATAAAACAAAATTAAAGTTTAGATAAATGTTTTTAATTCTAAAAAGGAAAATGTATTTGTGTAAAGAATTTAAGATTTCGCAATAAGATATTGACATTCAAGAAACATTCTAGCTCTTTTTAAGAAAATAATCAATAGATTATGCTAAGTAAAATAAAATGAAATAAAAAGAACTTTAGCCGTTAAAAATATTAAAACATTACGGAACTGAGAATAAAAGTACAGTCCTGGACAAAAATTATAAACTCAGAAAATTTTTAATTTGTTTAAATCGTAATATAAATAAACTTAGCTTTAAATTAATAAAATACAGATGAATATTTATAATAAGACATATAAATTTAATATAACTCGTAAATAAAATGCAGCAAATAATTTAAATAAGAAAATGCCTAACTTAAAGAAATAACATTATGTGAGACCTGGACAAAATTATAAACTCAAAGTTATGAATTTCTATATTCTGATATATTTGATGTAAATAAATGCATTTTGTGATAAGAAATTAATGAATGGAGTCATTATGCATCAATACATTTCAATACGTCAATACATATTTTAAGTTTTCTTATAAAATAACATTATGTGAGACCTGGACAAAATTATAAACTCAAAGATATGAATTTCTATTGTAAATAAATGCATTTTGTAAAAATAAACTAATAAATGGAGTTATTAGGGATGGATATATTTCAGTGCATCGATGCAATTTTATACTTTTTTTCCTAAAAAGATGAGTAATTTAAATATAGTACATGTGTAAACTGAAAATATAAAATTATAGAGTTTAAGGAGTGAACGTATTTTTGAATCCTGGTGCAAGGTATTAATAATTGCATTAAAAAAAGTGTTGAATGGGCATTTTTCTGATGAT
Source organism: Maratus speculifer (assembly GCA_964019185.1). Lineage (NCBI taxonomy): Eukaryota > Metazoa > Arthropoda > Arachnida > Araneae > Salticidae > Maratus > Maratus speculifer. Next base: position 14,935,848 of record OZ025297.1, on the reverse strand, counting down.
TTCGAATATTCGACTCAGCATAGATGGAACTTTTTTTTTCCCAAATGCTCCATAAACAACTAGTACTAGGCTGAAAGTATAGCCATTTTTAAATCATTTGTATTTTGATATCGCCGTCTATTGCAATAGACTATTTGAACCATTGCACCCCTGTAATTTTCATTGGTGTTTAGATCAGGGCTGCGAGCTGGCCAATTCAAGACATTTACATACCAGCGATGCAGCCATTCTTTTGTACTTTTTGCAGAGTGTATTGCTGTATTATCTCGCTAAAACTAACCAGTTTACTCCAGTGATCAAAGGGTCCATATGGCAAAATATTATCTTCTAGCATTAACTGATAGTCTTCTGATTTTTGTTTTCCGCAAAGAAAAGCCAGAGCAGTTTTATCATTCTGAGAAAAACCAGCTCGCATCATCACGGATCTTTCACTAAAGTTTCGACTAAAGATGTGTCGTTCTTCATGTTTGATATAGTGCCAGTGGTATCTTATGCCATCTGGGCCGTCTAAATTAAAATTCTTTTCATCTGGCCAAATGACTGTGCTCCACTCTGTTGTGCAAAGGGAAGTCTGACTTTCATATGATGGTGCTTAAATTTTGGCTTAGCTTTCATTTTATTCCATTTCATATTCGGCGCTAGTTGAAGAATTCGTCTGACAGTTCGAGAGCTTACATTTAACTTTAAAGTATTTACAATTCGGTTAGAAGAATCTCCAGTACTAGATCTGTTTGTAAGATAGACCTTCAATTTATTTCTGTTATCTTTGGACGTTTTCTTTCCATACACTGACGGATTCTTTAAAATGTTTTTTACTCCTCCTTATGAACATTTAATTAGCAAAGCAATTTGGCGTTTCGTTTTTCCAGAAGATCTGAATGCCAAAATTTTACCAACTTGTACCTTTATGAGAACCTTTCCTTGGGGCATTAGAAAAGTTGTTGATTTTCACTGTTGAAAGTATCACATGTAATGACACACGATAAACAAGATGCATGAAAAGAAAAAAAATATTCTAAAAATAATTCAAAGGCTGACGATAAATGATTTTCAATAAAATCATGGAAATAATTGAAAATATGAATAAATTTTGTTTGCATTAATACCAATGTGGAAAATAATTTTACTTAAGTTTCTTATCACAAAACACATTTATTATTTAGATAAAAAAAAATACCAGAGTATAGAAATTCATAACTTTGAGTTTATAATTTTGTCCAGGTCTCACATACTGTTATTTTATGATAAAAATTAAAACATGTATTGATGTATTGAAATGAATTGATCCATAATGACTCCATTTATTAGCTTTTTATCATAAAATGTCTTTATTTATATCAAATGTGCCAGAATGTGGAAATTCATAACTTTGAGTTTATACTTTTGTCCAGGTCTCACATAATGTTATTTTTTTTAAGTTATGAATTTTCTTATTTAAATTACGTACTCCATTTTATTCATGGGTTATATTAAATTTAGATGTCTTATTATAAATATTCATCTTTGTATTATTAATGTAAAGCTAAGCTTATTTATATTGCGATGTAAACAAATTAAAATTTTTCTGAGTTTATAATTTTGTCCAGGAGTGTATGTTCCTATGAAACTTTAGAATAAACTCAAGGTGGGAAAATGGCGATTTTTTTTAATTTATTATATATATATACATAGTAATGTTTTAGCTAAGTGTGTCTCATATTTATTCGAACCTGATTCCGTTAAGAATAGTGCATTTTTTCAAAAACGAGTAAATTGATCTTACATAGTGTATGAAATTAACAAATGAATGCAGTAACATTAAAAGGTGCATACCTTAGAAGATGAAACACAGCATTGAAATAGGACTCAGATATATATTGCTATATTTCCGTCTTTGGTATATTTATAGATATGAAATTTTAAACACACTTTAAAGGAGTTATACGTTCATAGTTAACGCTCCTAAAATCAGTCTAAATGCATTTAGGTTCTTTATTATTATTTATTTTATTAAATATTTTAAAAATGGTTGTTGTCCTCGGTAGAGAATTGGTAAATCTGAAGTACATCTAAATCTTTTTTTTTTTTTTTTTGGTTGAATTCATCCACTTATTCGTTTTCTGATTGGTCAAAGTTTAATGTCCAAAAATAAAATACTTCTGTTGCCACAATGACAAACAAGTAATAAAAACTTTTTAAAAAATAAAAATTTCTGAAACAAATTGTGATAAAGATTTCAAACAAATTTCATTTAAAAGTGCATTTTTTCTGTACGTTACGGTGTAAAAATTTAAAATGTGCGATGTTTAAAAGTTTAAAAATTTGCAGCTCCAAAACTTGTAAAACTGAAATTTCATTTAAAATTCCTTTATGATGGGTCCAGGATAATTAATGTTTAATCCCTGTCGTACACAATATGAGGCGTTCAGAAATCATTATAATAAATTTAAAATAAAAATGCACATTTTAAACAGTTAAAGTTGTGTATCTATATATTACATTTTTTTATCATTAGCCTAGGAATATTGATATTTAATGCATGGCGTACTTAATATATGATTCGTTATGATCATCATAAAAATGGTATTTATTATTATTATTAATTTAAACATAGAATTTATTTAAGTCTTTAAAATTTTAGTATTTAAAAATATCATTTTCGAAATAGTCGTAATTTTCTTATTATAATTATTAAACGAACTCATCTCAAATATCGTGTACGGACAATATTTCATTTTTCAAGGCTAACCAAAAATATTTTATTGAAATTTAAGCATAGATTTAATAAAACAGAATAAAAAATTTTTGAGGGGGAAAAATATAAAACTCGAAATCTGAAAAATTTGAAGTTATTTTTTGAACATAAATAAATATAATTAAAAAATTTTATATTTGATGAACATAATAGTAGACATACGAATTGAATATTTCCAGCTGAGCGAAAAATTGCCGAGGCCTGGAATCGAACCCGTATACTTGGCTTACAAGGCCAATGCTTTACCTGTTAAGCTAACCGGGCGATAGCCGACAGGGATTTTTCGCTCAGATAACCTTATTGGCCATAATATCTGGTCTGTCATTTAGACAGCTCGGCAGAATAAGCCTCGGGTAATGGAATTCCATAGAAAGATGGATACGTAGATATACTATTATTTTAACACAATCTAACTGATTGGTAAAGTTATCTTGCGAATTGAATATTCAATTCGTATGATAACTATACCAATCAGTTAGATTGTGTTAAAATAATAGTATAATAGTAGACATTTTGTGCATTTATAGTGTTTATATATTCATTAAAAATTTCATGTAATATTCCAGCCGTTTCTGAGAATTTATGCGTGCAGTGATAAAAATCATAGTTTTCAGAAAATTTCCTGTAAAAATTCAACAGCCCATTGAATATATAAAAATAACTGAAACAGTTTTATTCATAACTACAATTCTAATTCAACTTTTTCAGAGTGTTACATTTAAAAATTCCCTAAGAATAAAATTTATTACAAGCAATAAAATGAAAAAGTTATATTTATACACTTTCAAAGATACCTGATCTAGGGCCGTAGCTAGAAGTAATCTATAGGGGGGGCTCAAGAGATTGTAGGGGGGGGCTCGTAATCTTTCTGACGCAGAAAAAAATAATGCATATTCACAGTGTAGCTACTCTGTTTCTTATTAAACTGTTGTGATAACTTCATTTTATGCTAAGAAAAGTATAGGATGATGAAATTTTTGAGTGTATAACTGTTGCAAAATTAAACATCATGTTACCTTCATTTGTATAGAAAAAGTAATGGGGGTGTTTAATTGCTTATTTTAGATGCAGTTTACTAATACTGAAAAACTGTGAAAGGGTCTTAAAACTAAATTAGATTTTAGAACAGAATTTTATTTGGATTTTCGAAGCAGAAATTCTCTTAGTGACCTTGGAATTTTTCCCAGGGGGGGGGTCAAAATATTTAAGGGGGGCTGAGCCGCCCATAGCGCCCCTTTAGCTACGGTCCTGACCTGATCCCTTAAATGAAATCATTAAATGGATCATTTTTTTTCTACCGAAACATATGTTACGGTGGTACTCTTTTTCGTGATCCCCAAGTTTTACAACAAAGACAGAGATTTTTTTAATAATAAAATATACAACGCTTTAATTATTAGGTTTTGTGAAATAGCCATTTATCGACACCATATTCATTGCAATTGTTGTTTCTTTTGATGCCTACTGTCTGTATCTTGAAATTGGTTTTTGAATGCAGTGATACCATGTATATAATATTAGAGAAGATTTTATAAGGATGGCTCGTGATGTGCCTATATCCTTGATCTGTGATTTTATAAATTTATAAACAACCGATATTTTTTTTCATTTAATTGAAAACACACTTTATTTGGTATGAAAATATCAAGAATTTTGAGATGTGAGTAAAGAAGAACTGTTTAACATTTAAAATATTACACTGTAAAAAAAATCTGCAAAGGTACTAAACCTTTTCTAGGAAACTGGGATTCCAAGAACTTTTCCTGTAACGGTAACAGCAAAAATTCAAGTTTCAGAATCGATTACATGAATTTTTCCTGTTATCGTCACATGAAAAGTTCTTGGAATCCCAGTTTCCTAGAAAATGTTTAGTACCTTCACAGATTTTTTTTTGCAGTGTATAAAAACGTATTTTGAAATTAAATTTCATTTGCTTTTTAAGTAAGCTATCATTTTTTTCTTCTTATTCTTTATTTTATTATAAAATTAATGATAAAAATAATTTAGTTTAAGTCATCTAAACAGAATTAGTACAGAAAATTATAGTGTGATATGCTAATAGGAGAAAGCTTCGTACAATGGAGCTATATTCTCTATTTTAACACAATTATATAATCCTCAAGTGCATTTAGTTATATTTATTCTAGGAAAGCTACTTCAAGTTATGACTGACTTCAAAACAGAGCATAACTCCATTAGTAAAAGATAATTAGATTTATTAAACGAAAACAATGGTAGCATCGCCATGTCATGTAATATATTCTCAAATCTCAATTAGTCTGCAAAAAATATTCTAGTATATTTTTTATACGTTGGAATGTTTTGTAAAATATTTTTGTTGTATTTAAAAAGTATTTTTCATCATTATGTATATATATATATATATATATATATATATAGAGAGAGAGAGAGAGAGAGAGATGGATTGTGAGATACGTTGTGAGATCTTGTAAGATACATACAAGATTGCTAAAATATTTAACTACCTCTACTGCTTATTAAAAAGTAAATATAAATACAAATAATAGGAAAATAATTCACAATGAATATTTCATTAAAAAAAATGTGTTAGTGAAAAAACAGGCTTTCCTGTAATAATATTTTTAATTTCAACTGTTGTAAAAAGTATAAAGAACATCATCGCTGTCCAATTTGCAGAGTAACATTTTCAAAGAATCACTTTTTACACGGTTGTGGAATGCATCTTTCTTCAAATTTTTATGTAACTATATTTTTTTACGAAAAAATCCGCCCTTTTTACAAGACTTCGCGAAAGAAGAGGAAGTTATTTGCAACATTTATTTATTTATTTATTGCCACAAAGCACCGAACTATTTTACGAGCAAAGCAGAAATAATGAAAATTTGCTTTTTGTGTTTTTTATTCAAACATGTATTTTATTTGACAGATTATTCAATAAAAATATTCGCTATTTTTTGTATATTTGAATACTAAATTCTCTTTAAATCTATCTTTGTTACAATGCAGCAATTCCTTATATTTCTTTCCATTGATGAAATCAGAGTCATATATGGGACATAAATACGTATAATTAATTAAATGCATTAAAATGTAAGTTACATTTAATATCGATTATTAAATATTTTCGAACAATATAATACATATTCCATCCAAAAACTACATTCTCAAACACTCAAATAACCAAAATAAAAAGCAAAGACATAAGTAAAATAATGTAAACGTAATGAAAAAAGTACACTCACGATGTGATAGATATTGGAAGAGAATAGTTCAAAAGATACACTATACTACATTTGACAAATAAGCATAAGCAAACAAAATTGATTACTACTTCTATGTAAAAAAACACTGAAAATAAACATTTTGCATGCTGCCCAATTTATGAAATTTTTACCATTAAATACAACCATTTCGCTTTTGCATTTTCAAGTCTAACTACATAATATTACACTCTAAAAAATTCTTAAGGTTACTAAAATTTTTTTAGTAAATTTGTTTTCCACAGAATTTTTTAGTAATATTCCAAACTTTTTTTTGCAAGGGAAACAAACCTTTCTCTTGTAAATTGAAAAAAAGAATTTTTTGTATAACTAACATAAAACTTTTTAGTATGAGCCAGCCAGCAAATTTTAGTAACAGCTCCAAAATTATTTTTAGTGACCATTACTCACGGATTCTTTGTAGCTAGTCCAAACGCAATTTTTGCAGCGGTAGATTTCCGGCAACGCCTCAATAGATGGCAGCATCAAACATTGCCACCTGCGCAATTTTGATTTCATAACCCCTTTACTTAATGAATACGTACACTGCATACACTCGGTACGCCTTTGGTGGTGTCGAGGTCTTTCAGTCTTGAGCTCTGTGCTATGACCACTAGGCTATCATGAACACAAACTTTTTTTGCAAGGGAAACAAACCTTTCTCTTGTAAACTGAACAAAAGAATTTTTTGTATAACTAACTTAAAACTTTTTAGTATGAGCCAGCCAGCAAATTTTAGTAACAGCTCCAAAATTATTTTTAGTGACCATTACTCACGGATTCTTTGCAGCTAGTCCAAACGCAATTTTTGCATCGGTAGATTTCCGGCAACGCCTCAATAGATGGCAGCATCAAACATTGCCACCTGCGCAATTTTGATTTCATAACCCCTTTACTTAATGAATACGTACACTGCATACACTCGGTACGCCTTTGGTGGTGTCGAGGCCTTTCAGTCTTGATCTCTGTGCTATGATCACTAGGCTATCACGGCCAAGCGAGCTTTAGTAATATCTATTAAAAATATAAAACTAATAACTCTATTCTTTGCTAGCTTTTTTCTTGTAACTCTTACAGATTTTCTTGTAACTGAGTAAGATTGCTAAAATTTTTTAGTAATTACAAGGATCACTAACATTTTTTAGTAGATCGACCCTTTTTTTTACAGTGTACTTCTTTAATTAATTTATCCTTCATGAATTTTAATATTAAAGCAAATGATACAATAACTGAAGTAGAAAGAAAAACATAACTACATAAATAAAATGACGTAAACAAAATGAAAAAACTGACGGAATTATATAAATTTGAAGAGAATTGTTCAGATGATACATTATACACTGTAAAAACAATTCTGTAATGGTACTAAACATTTTCTAGGAAACTGGGATTCCAAGAACTTTTCCTGTAACAGTAACAGCAAAAATTCAAGTTTTAGAATCGATTACATGGGTTTTTCCTGTTACCGTTACATGAAAAGTTCTTGGAATCCCAGTTTCCTAGAAAATGTTTAGTACCTTTACAGAATTTTTTTTTTACAGTGTACTATTTTTTATGTGTATGTATGGGCAAACAAAATAGATTACACCTTGTATGCAAACCTTCTTCTGCAAACAAACAATCTGCATGTTGTCCAATTATGAAATTTCAACTGTTAAATACAAACATATCAAGTTAGTGACTTCATGGTCTAACTACACTGTAAAAAAAATCTGTAAAGGTACTATACTTTATCTAGGAAACTGGGATTCCAAGAACTTTTCCTGTAACGGTAACAACAAAAACTCAAGTTTTAGAATCGGTTACATAGATTTTTCCTGTTAGCGTTACATGAAAAGTTCTTGGAATCCCAGTTTCCTAGAAAATGTTTAGTACCTTTACAGATTTTTTTTTACAGTGTACTAAATTTTAGTAATGAATAATTTATCCTTCATTAATTTTAGTAATCAGCGCAAATGATAAAGTTAAATACATTAACAACTTTAAGACTTTCTTAAAAATAAAGTTTTTCCTAAAAATAAAGTAATTTCTTTTATAAAAGGCAGATATTTCTTTTCTTTTCTTTTTGCAATTACAATATTTCTTAAATATTTGTTAAACTACAATTAAAACTTATTCTCTTTTAAGAATAAAAATAAATAATGACTTATACAATATATGATGTTGTTTATTGATTTAAAAAAATAATAATTATCTAAAACTTTGTGTAGACCGTTTTACATAGCATTGAATTTTCAATTATACATTTTTTTCGTGTTTTATATTAGGTACATGTTACGAACTACCCAAAATTTTGTATTACTTAATTTCTTCATCTGTGTGTTAGTGAATCGATAGACAACGCGAAAACAGCACAAATGTATAGAGTTTTATAATTTTCTTCTATTTTTACAAGAAAAAAAAATATTGGATTCGTGAAAATTATAAATTTCCGGCTTTCGATGGATTTACACGTTTTAACAATTAAAAAACTCGAAAATGTTTTTTACAAAATGTCTGTTTGTGAGTGTGTCAGTCTCTCTATATGTGTCAAAAATTTTGCATGCGCTCTATCAGAAAAACTAATGCACAGACTTTCACAAAATTTTAGATTTTTTATGTCTTGATATAAACTAGATATGATTAGATTTATGTATATATTGCTTAACAGGAAGCACTGGTATGCTGTACTTACAATTTTCAGAATAATTATATCTCAAGGACTAGTAAATGAAATTTTACAAAAGTTTAGATTTAGTTAGTACTTCATATAATATGGTATCAAATCCCTCAACAGGCATAGGAAATTACTCGGGATTATCGCAATAGCTCTATCTCAAGAACTAATGCACGATATTTCACAAAAATATAGATTATGTGAGACTATCATATAATATAGATCTGATTCGGTTTTGGTATATATTGCTCAACATGTGACGTACTCTGTTGCATTATTTACAATTACCACAATAGCCATATCTAAAGAACTTTTGCATGGATTTTCATAAAACTTTATATTTAGTTAGTACTTAATATAATATGGTGCTGATTACGTTTTGGTGAAAATCTCTCAATAGGTGGCGCTGGTATAAGGCATTATTCGGGATTATCGAAATAGCTCTATCTCAAGAATTAATGCACGGGATTTCCTAAAACTTCAGACTCAGTTAGTCTCTGACATAAATTATTGTTGTTTTGTTTTTGATGCAAATCATTCGACAAATGGTGCAGATATGCTGCATTTTTCACGATTTTGCAATACCTGTACATCAAGAACAAATGCATGATTTTCGTCAAACTTCAGATTCAGTTAGTACCTGATAAAAATTTAATCCAGATTAGTTTTTCTTTTACATCACACAACTTGCAGTTTTTGCAGTAGCTCTGTCTAAAAAACTAATGACATATTTTCATCAAACTTCATATCCAATTATAATTTGACATGAATTGTTACTAACTAGATTATGGTTTAAATCACCTAAGTAGTGGCGCTGCTATGCTGCATTTTTCAGGAAGTATTAGTACGCATATCACATTGCAAAATCTGAGTAGTTTTTTTTTCCTTTGAAAGCACGAGAAATTATAGATTAAAAAAATGTATACATATTAGACATTAAACAATATGCACTTAAAGTTATAACATAATAAAAGATATAAGCATAGTATATATAAATATATATACATATATATGTGATAAATAAAGAAAATGCGCCCTTTTGCACACCCTGAGTTTTTAATTCTAACTTTATGGAACATACTTTTAATCTCAGTTTCGTAATGTATTAATATTTTCGCAGCTAAAGTTCTTTTATTTTATTTTACTTAACTTAGTAATAATATATTGATTGTTTTCTCAAAAAGAGCGGGAATGATTACGAAATCTTTCCTTCAGTGTAGAGGTTTATTTTCCCTTTTTGGAATATTTATCGAGATTTTAATTTTTATTAAAATTTATTAATTATTTTTATTAATTTTTATTAAATTGTAATTAAGTTTTATTAAATCGTCTACTAGAGTGTACATGCGTTTTTTTGCGTGTGAGCGGGTTGTGCTATTACGCAGACAGTGTGCAGTTCTTACAAAAAGACACGCCCCATCTACCAATAGGAGATGGTGATATGTGTGGTCTTAGCATTGAAATTAATCCTAATGGATCTTTAAATTACTGACGCAGACTAGGGGAGGGGCTAGTTTTTGCGTAGATTCTGGATAGCTCAGAATGCAACTGATCTTTGAATTGTTAAGATGCTCGTCTCAATTTTTCCGATATTTTACAACATGGAGGAGACGCCGCTTTGAGAGCGAATGGTGTAGTGTTACATGTGTGGAATTGTGATCGGTGGAATAACTTATTTTTGTGCTCTAAACAACTAATGATTGGAAACCATTTGTCTTGCCTTTATTTCGGAGAAACTCCTAAGAGAACAAATCCATTGCTTACCACCTTACCATGACGACTGCTCATCCTGCTATTGGTCCTTAAGTGAATAGGCGTATTATACGGCAAAGATGGTATTATACAAGAACTGATACATTTAAATAGAAAATTGCATTATCGTTACATATATATTCATTTATTTATGTGGTATATTCGTAAAAAAATGCACATGTATATCTTTATACAAGTTTTTTCAAATACAGTATGGAAGAAAAATCTATCGTTTTCCATACTTAAATTACTTTTTAAATAAATTTCTTATAATGAACCAATTTGTTATAAGATAACTGAATTTAGATTACATTAAAATTAGATTTAAAAAAAAAATTCTTATAGAATGCATTCTTTCAAATATTTTTATCACTCTTTTACAAAATAAAAAATGAGTCAAGAAACAAATCTTTAAAATTAAGTTTGAAGATTAATTATAGCAGTTTTAAATTACTTTTAATAAAAAAATATTTATAAGGTTGAGTTATTCTATTAAACATAGGTAGTTATTTGTACATATTTTAATAAGAAAAGGTCATTTCCAAAATACTTTCAGCTCCGGGTTATATAATAAATTTACCTATTATCTTGTTTAATGGAAAGAATTCAAGTTTAAGAATTTTAAAGAACTTTAAAAAGCAGGAGAATAGTAATTTCACGCTTGAAGTATTCTAAAGTTGTTTTCATTCTTATAATTTTTTACGAAATATATTAAGTTTAAATAAAATATTTTCATAACGTTTTCCGTTAATCTTTGAATAAAAATACAGATTCCTAAAATATTAAATATTATGAAATGTTTTATATTTTAATTGGACTTGTAAGTAAAATGCAAATAATTCTGAATCATGTTTTTTGAAAATTTGTTACTACTGCTATAGTAATGTCGCATTAGTGGCATGAGTCTAAAATTAATAATTACTTGAATTGTTTTAATTTAAATTTTCTATGTTTTTTTTCTTCCTTTTTTTACGTAATTATCTATTTAATTAAGAAATTCTATAAAAAATTGTTTTAGGGGAGCGTAGCCGAATTTGGACCACTTGAAATATTTGCTGGTGTGACTCACTTAATTTTTGGAATATCTGCAAAATATCGTTACACGTAATCAATTTAATCATCTATTAACTAAATAAACCTTTAGGAAATTTTCCATCTAAAAAAAAATTAAGTTTATATCGAATTTAAAATCTTTGCCAAAAGTGCTCCAAATCCATTAACTGATCGCCTAAGCTGAATCACCAAATTTCAAAACTGGTTAGAACAATATTAGGCTGTATTGATGAGAAGTCACCCTCATAGCATGCATGGTAACAATGACGTCACTGTGAGTCTGTGAGTCACTTTGGTTACATCACATCTGTAAAGAAAATGTCACCACTCACTGACGTCACATTGTGACTGAGATGTGACTTTCTTAAAAATTTTAAAAAAATTACAAATATGCTTCAAAACATGTTATCTACTTTAAAAACATGTTTCTGGCAATTTAAATAGCGTCGTTTTTGTCACAGTTTCGTCAGAATGTTAATGTCAAAGTAGTCACAAAGGACACACTTTTCACAAATTGTTCACAATGTGACTTCACAAAAAAGCTCTAAAACCATAACGACTTCACATTTTAGTCACTGTGAATTCACGTCGACAATCCATGGTCACAAAGTCACAATGTGACTTCAAAACGACGTTGCAGTGACGTTATCATATCTTAAGGGCAGTATACGTAATTCTACTTAAAAAAGAAGTTTGCGATAAATGAAACAGCAAAGCAATAAAACAGCAATGAAATATAGTGAAGTCAAATGTAAATCAAATTTAATAATTAAGATATGCAATTTTAGAACTAATCACCAATTACTTAAATACCATGTAAGATTTTATTCAAAGCTTGTACGTGAATTGTTTTTGTTCTTTTTTTATTCATGGAATTATATATTTCAACACTATATCATTTCTTCTATTTTATGTTTCCTACAAATTAGGCAAAACCAACTATATCTGTTTGATTTTTCTTTTTTCATAATGTACCATTGAACATTTTTATGACAGAAGTTTTCTTTATGTTATGTCTGTACTACTTCCCTTCAAAATTTACTTTAAAATTTAACTACGCCTATTTATTTAAAATTGCTGTTCGTTTTTCTTTTGTGCCTTGAGGACTATTTTTTTCCCTTTTTTTGTTAATTTTTAGGTTTAATATATATTGCAAAAGCAATAACACAGCTCTTTTTTGACTCCGTCCGTACTTTGAATTATTTGATTTTACCAAAGAGGATAACATTTCCAACAATTCTTTGGATTTTTTAAGGCGGAGTGCATGGCGTTGTCGCTGCAGGCTTCTTGTGGGTGTCTTCGCAACTTTTTTTTCCCTTTCGGTTCCGGGTGTTTCCGGTATACCGGGTGTCTTAAAACGGACTTACGCATTGAAAAATTCAATCACATTCAAATGGGGATAGATATATAGAAAATTCTTGCAGAAGGGGTTTGGATAATCTAAATGTTTTTAGGTAGATTTCGTATGAAATACTACCTATTGCATTGTCTCCCATGTTGGAATTTCTGAAAAATTTTTGCGGATCTACACGAATCATGACTCCTAGACCCCAAAACTACCATCAGTAAAAAAGTTTATATATCTATCTATCTATCTATCTATCTATCTATCTATCTATCTATCTATCTATCTATCTATCTATCGGTGTATATCACTTTCTTCTAGACACGATAACTTCCATAATTATGCTCAGATCTTCATCAAACTTTTACATAAAATCAAAGGGCATAAAATCTCGGTTAAGTTCGTTAATGGGCAAAATCGGACCAAGGAGGTGAAAGTTAGGAGGGTTTTTGTGAAAACAGAAAAAACGCGATAACTTTTTAATTAAAATAGATATCGAATCAGTTTAAAGTTTATATTACTTCTAAAAAATGAGGAAAAAGTTTATGCGTGACAGATTTTTGATAAAGTTAAAAGTGGGCTCAAGGGGCGAAAAAAACATGGTTTTTGGGAGAAAAAAAATCATAACTTCGTCAATTCTCAAGATATCAAATCCAACTAAATTTTATATAAATGTACTCAATATTATCTAAAACTTTTGTATTTACAAGTTTTTGATAGGACCAATTTTTACCGATGAAAAAAATTAAAAACGAAAAGAAAAAGGGGGGAGGAAAAAGAAAAAAAACCATAACTTACTCAATTCTTAAGCAATTAAATCTAATTAAATTTATTTTACATCTTCACAATAATATCTACAATTTTTATATTGACAAGTTTTTCATAGAACCAATTCTTATAGCAAAAATAAATTAAACAAAAATAGGAGTTGGAGAAAAAACCTCAAATCCAAACTGCTTATATTCTGACTCATTTTAAAATTCATTTTTGATTTTAAACGCATCCAAATGACAGATCCTATTATTTAGCAACTATATAATGCGACGTATTGGCCAATTTTTTGATAAAGGCAGAATATATTTTTAAAAAGGCTGCCAAAAAAGGTATTTTGAACAGATTTCCCGAAGTTTTCATCATTAAAAAATTCATTAAGTATAACAAATTGCGTTTTTTATGCGTCATTTTTAAATTCATTTTTGTTCTCAAACCCATCCAATTTACAGGTCCTATTATTTAGGAACTATATAACTTGACGTATTGGGCGGTTTTTTGATAAAGGCAGAATATATATTTTAAAAGGCTGCCAAAAAGGGTATTTTGAACAGAATTTCACGAAGTTATCGTGATTAAAATTTGCGGAAATTTAAGAAATTGCGTTTTTACCGAGTCATTTTTAAATCTTTTTTTGTTCTCAAACGCATCCAATTTACAGGTTCTCTTATTTAGGAACTATATAATGTGACGGAGTGGCCAGTTTTTTGATAAAGGCAGAATATATTTAAAAAAAGGCTGCCAAAATGGGCACTTCGCACAAAATTTCCCAAAGCGACATGATTAATGAACTGTGGGTATTCAAATAACAAATTGGTTATTTTATGACTCATTTTTAAATCCAATTTTTCTCTGACACACATTCAATTGACAGTTTTTTGTTACTTAGGAACTATATAATGTGCGTATTCGTCGATTTTTTGATAAAGGGTGAATATATATATTTTAAAAGCTGTCAAAGTAAGCACTTCACAAAAAAATTTCCCAAAGCGATCATGATAAAAGAATTGAGGTTGTATTCAAATAACAAATTGTTTATTTTATGACTCATTTTTAAATTCAATTTTGCTCTCAAACGCATTCAATTGACAGTTATTTGTTATTTAGGAACTGTGTAATGTGCCGTATTGGTCAGAGTTTTGATAAAGGCTAAATATATATTTAAAAAAAATCTGTCAAAGTAGGCACTTCGCACAAAATTTCTCAAAGCGATCTTGATTAAAGAATTGTGGATGTATTAAAATAATAAATTGGTTATTTTATGACTCATTTTTAAATTCAATTTTGCTGTCAAACGAATTTAATTAACAGTTTTTTGTTATTTAGGAACTATATAATGAGCATATTGTTCAATTTTTTAAATAAAGTAAGAATATAATTCAAAATATATTGCCAAAATGGGCATTTGAGTAAAAATAGGCTTTTTTTTTTTTTTTTTTTGAGATGAAAACTTTTCGAAATCTACCTCCGCCTATAGGCCATGCCGAAAGGGATTTTTTTTTTTTTTAATGTTAAAACTGTTGTTAGCTTTCGTTTTTTCAAAAACTAAAAACTAAAACAAAATCACTTCACCTTTTTCATTCACGTATAAAAACATTTCATATTTATTTACTTAGAACAGGTGTCACAAATAAAAATTAAATTAAAAAGTTGACATGTTTCGGTTCATTCATAAGAACCGTATCCATAACACATAAAATCAGTAGAAAACTAAAATTCACGATATTCGATTCACGATTCTATATTCACGATCATAGAGGGCGCAATATTTTGTGTTTTGGGTTTTTAAATTACCTTTATATCCAGAGTCATTTAGTTTTCTACTTTTATTAATATTAATTTTATACATATTAAATTTAATATATGATCAAAATTTATTATATTTATATGCCGCGGTGGCAATGGCTATTCACGATCATAGGGGGCGCAATGTTTTGTTTTGGGTTTTTAAATTATATTTATATCCAGTGTCATTTAGTTTTCTACTGATTTTATGTGTTATGAATACGGTTCTTATGAATGAATCGAAAATGTCACTTTTTTAATTTAATTTTTATTTGTGACACCTGTTCTAAGTAAATAAATATGAAATGTTTTTATATGTTTTTTTTTTGTGCGTATGTGTATGTGTTTTGTGATTCTGCATTTTAGTTCGAGATATAAAAAAATAGATGGCGCTGAGAGCGACATCGAGCGAAAAACTGACGTCAATTAAAATTTATGTGAATTAAGGAGGTTTAGGTATGAAGTGGGTCTCATCATAAAGAACGTCATCCTGATGAGTAGGATTTCATCGGTAGATGTTGTCTTTTTTTCTATAATTTACGCAAAATAGCAACGGTCTATTTAAAGCAGTGATCCAAATATTTCATCTCTCCCCTAACATAATTTTAAACATATTGAGAAAGAATAAATAGAAACATTATGCACACTTCATTAACATTTTGATAACATAACAAAATCTGCACTATGTGGAAATACACATATTAAATAGACACCCCTTTTCTCAGTGATCTGATAATACTGGCACTTTTACGATTGCATTCTGCATTCGAATCCAGTTACACGAAAAGAACTGCTGAAACAGATAATGTGTACTGATTTTTAAGATATACATTTTCCGTACTTGCATCTGACGCTTTCTCCTCATTCCTGATACCTTTATTTTCAGTGTAATCATAATTTTCTAAATATGTTAAAACAGTTTTGTGTACAGAATTTATATATTGATCAGCTGATAGACATTCAACATTGTTTAATTCACTTAATGCTTCAAAAAAGAACCGCAATATAGTTTCTTTAAAGTCCACATAACAATAGCGTACCTGCAATGACGGAACCAACGTTTCGATAGTTCATAACAAAATATTACGTAAACGGAAACACACGTCGGACAGACAATGTAATATTTGTTTTTAAATTTCAATAACAAAAAAAAGGGAATAAAAATTGATCAGCAAGGGAATATTTAATCACTAACATAACGTTTATATGCCGTGATACGTTGTGGAAACATTAGAAGATAAATCCCCAGTAGCCAAACAATATTGGGACAATAATGGTTACATCTTGGAGCAATATTGGAACATTGGCGCAATACTGGCATGAAATATTGCTCCAATATTGGCGTGTTTACATTTTGTTCTTATTCGGCCAAAATGTGCAGCCAATACTATGCCAATATTGGGGTTTCATTGGAAATATTGCCAATAAAACGCCAATATTGGTTAAATATTGGAATTTCATTGGAAATATTTCCGATGTAACGCCAACATTTGAACAATATTGGCGTTTTATTGGCAATATTTCCAATGAAACCCCAATATTAGCATACAATTCTCTGCAAATATTGGCTAAATAAGAGCAAAATGTAAAAATCCCAATATTGGGGCAATATTTGCATTTTATTTGTAATATTCCCAATAAATGAAATATTCGCGCAACTTTGGACCAATATTGGTTTGCTACTAGAGATATATCGAAGAAATTGTTCTTATTGTTTAAGGGTTGAAGGATAATAAAAGATCAGCATTAACTACAAAACATTTTACCACATTTGAACAGTATTGATATTGTTTAGATCTTAAAATTCTCTCAGCATCTGGTGGCGATCGTAATTCTCACTTTACTAAGGATAGGAACACTATTAATATGTATGACATTTATTATACTATGATTACTATAAAAATAATTTGGATCGATTCGGACAATTTTGATAAATAATGCGGTTTCGAATAGTTGTTATCTGAAGTACTTTTAATGATGTTCCTCTACTTCCACATCATGAAACTGGTTTGTTTTAATTACATTATGCATATGCTGTTTTCTCAAGATGAACGGCACTTTTTTTATTAAGTGCAGTGATTCCTAACCAATGTTTTGACATAAGGTTTCCCCTACCCTTATGTCAGTTTTTCTGTCATGTATCGGCTTACTTGATATCCCACTCTTACTTTTAAAATAAAATTTTTAATATTACATAATATTTAAAATATAAATATTGTGTTTTCCCTTCCCTTCTTCTTGCGTTTGAAATCATTAATTTAATTCAATGCTTAAATCTATATGATGTCTGATTCATTTATATTTTCCCTTTCCAGTTACGAATTTAAAATATTTTCAATGTTCAATTTATAAAATCAGTTGCACATTGCAGTTATCAAAATCGTGTTCTCAAGTAAACCATTTTTATCCGTTAATACTCCATATTCAGAAAAATAGATCAAAATTTTAAGTGCAGTTACTCTTTGTTATCAAAGCTAGATTTCTTTTCATTTACTTCACCGCAAGTTGTAAAATGCCAGTTGTATTTTGTTCTTTATTCGCTACTAAAATTCGCTACTAAAGGAAATAGCATAATAATTAAAATGAATGTTATGGGATTATTGCCTCAAAATTAGCCGGTTGCTCCATTTTGTCGATGTAAACACATATGCCTCTCCAACCCATGACTGGTGTCTGTTGCGTAGCAAATCCCAACTCTGTAGAGTTTGTAAAAATGTATACATTGGCGAAACTGGAAGATTTTTTAAAAATTCGCCTGAAGGTACATACCGGTAATCAGAAAAGTGTTAATTTAAATTCTATAATTTTTTCAGCAGTGATTTGAAACGAATCACATCACGCGGTTTACGAACGTCTGTATTTTAAAATCGGGTTGTAAAAATTATTGCATTAGATTAATCCTCGAAGGTTGATTCACCTATTTGAGAGCGCTGATTCCGAATGAGTCTCATTCTATCCCTACACTGTTAAAAATCTGCAGCATTTTTTGCCATTGCTTGTATTGAAAACTGTTACATGACTGTATTATGGAGCATTCTCCTTGGTAGGAATAGGGATATTATATACAAACAGCGAAATGCGTAGCAATAAAATGCAGCTGATTGTTAAAAGTGTGGTGTATATTATCAATTTCTAAAAACTAGTCGTTGGGGGCCACCGTAATACTTACCCATCATGGATACGTATATGAAAATAAAACATGGGAAATTATTTATCAATGCATTGCAATTCATAAACAAAATTTAAATATTGTTAATATACATAGTAATGCTCTATTAAAGAACTGCTGATGTACCAATTTCGACAAATTATATAAAACGCCAAACTATTCAAGTAGTACCGAACTGCGTAAAAGAAACGTCCTTATAACTCCAAAAATAATAATTCTATTAACTAACAATTAACTGCGTCGGATTAACTGTCTCATTTCCAATTAAAATATACTTCTGAATTGAAATTTGAATGAAATACAGGGTCATGAAAAATCGAAGAATGTGGAAAACAAGATTACAAATATCTCGGCAACTAATAATCCGATCGACTTCGTTCTATATGCAAAATGTGTGTTATTTTATTGCCTTTTACGTCCATTTCTTAGAACAAAAAAATTCGAAAATTTTTATATACCTTTCATCAGAACGAAATTTTCGAGAGTCCGAAAAAAATAGTTCCGGATAATCGAGGTTGCTGATATTCAATAGGGTTCGTCCCATTCTTACATACTAACTACATACAAAATTTCAAGTCTCTATCTCAATTTGTTCGGGAAATAGAGCGTTTACAGACAGACAGACGGACGGCAATTTTTTTTTTTTCTAAAAATATGTTTTTCGGAATCTCCACTATCTAAAACGTGTAAATCCGTCAAAATTTTGTTTTCGATTTTCAAAACGATTGCAAGACTTACCCTATACTACGTATGATGGGTAAGTAAAATTAATAATTAACTGTTACTGTTCTTGATTTCTTCCGCTGTTTTTTATGTAGTGAATATTGGTACTCATGAAGCCATACTAGTGGCTCGGCGAAACGTTTACATTTTTTTCAGTGTTTTTTTTTCTTAGTGTGTTTAGTTTTTGCACATAAATTTTAATTTTTTAAATGTATTCAAGTCTACCTTGGTTTATTTTTTCAATCTTTTGAAAACTTTTGTAAAAGTGTCAAAAACATAGCTTGAAAATTCTGAAAGTGATTGTCAATTGAATAAGCTCAAAATCCGTTATTCCCCAAAAAAAGCAAAAAATGAGGGACTGTATCCATTAATCAATTAATTATTTGTAAAATATATTATTTAATTTGACAAAGCAAAAAATTACATTGCGCGATGTTTAACTGTTAAAAAGGTATATTAAAAGCGAAATTTTTTGGCCATCTGCGCAGCCTTTTAGAATGATGACCGCCTACTTAAGAATAAGTTTCTTGATGTTAATATAAATTTCATCATAAGATATGAAATCATAAATTCGTTTTGGTATTTAAACATATGTATGATTTGAAAATTTATTAATTAAAATTGATTAATTACATATTCTAAAAGTTATTAGCGAACACATTGACATTTTAAATTTAAATCACTATCCTATTTGAGAGTGACGATGTCTACTACAGAACTCTTATTTTGAATTTGAATTTCCATTTGTCTCTTTCGAAATCAATCTCTCTAAACAACAGAGCTTTGAACAGCAATGCAACATTAACTGTCTCCATTAATTTAGAGAATGTAATGTAGAACTTTGTAAATGACCAGAAACCATGTCACTACAGCACAAAAGATCAGTTTTAAATTAAAGAATCTGAAAACGATAAAGCTTGGTTCCGAAATAACTGAATAGATTTAAATTAACAATAGGCAATATTCACAATAAACGAAGTTTAGAATAATGTGAATAACGTGAAGCAAAGATTTTTAAATTCATTTCGTAATTTCTTTATGAATATATGAAAGTTTTATTATAAATAATGATATACATGGAGTTTCAAAATTGCGGTGCAAAAGTAAAAGATACGAAAATATGTTTGCAGCTAAATATTCAGCAAGGTACAGGACATTGTATGATACAAGCAAACGAATTAGTTTAAAATCTAGGAAATAGAGGACGCTACTGTATATCTACATTATAAAGGCCAAGCGTATCTGTGCGTAACGCATACGTCATTTTGCGCATGGCAACACTTTCAAATTTTAAATGAATTTCGGTATTGCAATTTTTGCTACTAAAAATTTTTAAACTTCTAAATGTCGTGTTCTTTTAAATGAAATTTGTTTGAAAGCTGTATCTTAATTTGTTTCTGAAATATAAATTTTTTTCGTAGCTTTTAATACCTCTTTTCTAATCGTGGCAACAGGAGTACTCCATTTCTATTAAAAGAAAAAGAAAAAAGGGAAAAATTGATTGCTGCATTTTTATGTTGCCATTTTCTCATTAAAAGGGAAAAAATCTAAATTTAAATATCTTCTGTTACAAATCCCGGTGAATTTTGATTTTATTTACAAAATTTGATTTACACGTAAAAGAATATCAACAGATTAATATCTGTTTCAGCTAATAGCATTGCGCCTTCAAGTTTTGAATCAAAATGATCAAATTAAAATACCATTTTTTTTGAAAAATTGAATACACATGTAAAAAGTGCATTTGTAAGTCTGATATGATGAAAATGATGCCGGGTTTAGATTTCACGGGAGAAAAAAATTCTATGATTGCGTCAAAGTTGAATAAATTTTGCTTTTTTTTTTCATTTTTGAATACTAGCATAAGAACCGTACTTGATAACTTTATCATAATAACATATCTTTATTACTTTTTACTGCTTACGTATACGATTAAAATTTAATTTTAACATTTTTTACGACAGAGTTTTATAGAAATAGTAATTTGCTAATTTGACGATAAATATCGTTTGTTTAAAAGTTATACGTACCAATATAAAATGCGTTTTTTACTATAAACTAATTTTGCAGGTTTATTATAAGTCAAAAAAACAGTTCCTTCTTAAACATTTTCTATCTTCAAAATTTGGTGGGTTCTACCATGTTACAATAATAGTAGAGAAGCATGTAGATTGTTTTGTAACCAAACTTTACGTACTGTGAGCATTATGGAGTTATTCTTTTTAATAATCTGCGATAATGCCCTCTATCGTTGAGATTTTGAACAAATATGTAAACATCAAAATATGTATGATTATTTCGTGAGCAGAAATCTATGAAAATTGTAACAGAAAGTTAAAAAAAAAAACAGATACATTTTGAATAGTGAGTGATAATGGTAAAGAGTGGATATAGATAGATATAAATAAATTATAGATAATTAGACAGCCATATAAAAAAATAAAAACACCAAAAAATAATAAAAACAGAAGCTATGCGAGGAGCTTCTGCCATTATTAGAGAGATAAACAGAGTTATATCAGTTTGCGTCAAAAATTAACGGTGGTCACTCACAGGGATGGGTAACATATGGAAATAGTTTTGGGGTACATCACAATTTTGAAAACGAAATTATCTTTTAAATTAAAAAAATGATTATGGAAAAATATTGCTGAAAATAATATGATTTAATTTTTTTTTATTCCATTTCTTTAAAAATATCCCCGACACAGATCAACCATCGCAGTATGCGATTTTACGATGGCAGTACTGCGCCATTTCTGTAAAAATAACTATTTACGCAACTGACAGTAAACAACTGTTTGAGAACTTCTTAAATCCTCAACGACTGAGAAATGTGATTACAATGCTAACGCTAACTGTATATCCAAAAACAGCTTAAACAGATCTCAAATAGATAAATGTTCAAAAGTCCGTATATTGCAATTTAAACTTGAAGTATTGCTTTTAGAAATAGTAACATGGGTTTAAATTTTATAGCACTTTTAAGTACATTTTCAACCAACATACTAATACAGTCGGCACTCGTTAATTCGAACTAGGCGGGACCACAAGAAATATTCGAATTATGGAAAATATGAAATGAAAACATATGCCTTATATGGTACATTACGAAATAATTAATGTTATAGTGTTTTTAAATTTATTGCGACTGTTATTATTAGAATATGACTAAATATTAAATTAGAATGTATAAATACATAAACTAATTAAAATATTAGAAACAAGCACAATGGAAGGGAATTTTAAAGCGTCACTGATGGACAGACAGGACACTAACAAAGTGGATATCAAATGCATTGGATTATATATATACTCGTACGAAACAATTTTCACTAAAATCAAACAAAGAAAATTATTCAAATTATCTGAAATCCATGAGAAAGAAAAGAAAATAGAAAAATCGGAATTCTCGTTAGTTCGAATTAAACGAAGCCAAGAGAAAATGAGTTCGAATTAATAAAATTTCTACGTTATTCTGCCATTGACAAATTCCGGACTTCATGTTTAATTCGAATAAAGCGAAGATTCGAATTATCCTATTTCGAATTAACGAGAGTCGTCTGTGTATTGTTTGGCATTCAAGTTACATTTAAAAAATGCCATTTCACACAAAATAAGTAAATAAATAAATTTGTATCTCCAAATAAATATATGATCATGTGACTATTGTTATGTTTTTGAGATAATTTCAAGTTTTTATTTTATTATTTCGTTTTCAAGAGCTGTATTTGACTTTTGTCATATAGTTTATGTTAAATATTATGGAATCAAAAATAATTAACTTACTTCAATAATTAAAATAAAATCGCAATTTAAAGTAGACAAATTATTTTTAGTAATAATACACTATATTGCCATTGATTATGGGACACTTGCGATTTTAGACATTTTACTAAATATCTAGAAAAATACATGAGGAATCATCTCGAAACTCTTAGTGTATAAATATAATAGTATAAGTCATACATCTCCGTGAAGATTTTTTCCCGAAACTCCAAAGAGGGCCGTCAACAAATTAAAAAAGAATGAATATCTTTTGAATAACCCTGTCAAAACTAATGTAGCAAAAAAGCTCAAACTCTAGATTGTAATTGAATGCCTTATTGTAATAAGCCTTGTTCATTTTTATGCAAATAGCATGCATACTCGCAGAGTAATTAAGGTTTTTATAAAAATGATCCCAAATTTTTTCAAATTTTTTCCTTATAATTTTCAGAGTTCTTAATAAAAAATATTATTTTTTTTCAGAAAATATAACAAACAACATTGCACACAGTACCCTGTAATCAGAATTAAAAAATAATGAAAATTGTATAAAAAATGAGTTGGTTTACTAAATAATTTTTTACTGCGCATGCGTCAACGATATCAAAATTTCATTTGCATATTATGTTAGCTAAATGTATAATGCAACTTTTGTAAAAGTCTCAAAATCATAGCTTGAAAATTCTGAAAGTAATCGTCTATAGAAAAAGGACAAAATCCGTTGTTTCCAAAATGAAACAAAAAAATGAGGGATTTTATCCAAATGCAGTAGTACATCCCATATTGTGTATTCTATATTGACACTAATCAATGAATATATGGATACAACCCCTCTTGTTTTTGCTTCATTTTGAGAATAACGGATTTTCGACTTATTAAATTGACGATTATTGTCAGAATTTTCAAGTTATGATTTTGTGACTTTCACAAAAGTTGCTCTATACATTTAGCTAACATAATATGCAAATGCAATTTTGATATCTTTGACGCATGCGCAGTAAAAAATTATATAGTAAACCTACTCATTTTTCATACAATTTTTATTATTTTTTAATTCTGATTACAAGGTACTGTGTGCAATGTTGTTTGTCATATTTTCTGAAAAAAATATTATTTTATATTAAGAACTCTGAAAATTATAATGGAAAAACTTGGAAAAATTTGGGACCATTTTTATAAAAACCTTAATTACTCTGCGAGTGTGCATGCTATTTGCATAAAAATAAACACAGTGTATTACAATAAGGCATTCAATCATAATCTAGAGTTTGAGCGCTTTTGCTACATTAATTTTGACAGGGTTATTCAAAAGATATTCATTCTTTTTTAATTTGTTGACGGTCCCCTATGGCGTTTCGGTAAAAAATCTTCACGGAAATGTATGACGTATACCATTATATTTATACACTAAGAGTTTCGAGATGATTCCTCATGTATTTTTCTAGATATTTAGTAAAATGTCTAAAATCGCAAGTGTCCCATAATCAATGGCAATATAGTGTATGTATCATCAAATACAATTTCAGAACACTTTAAAATACATTCTCTCGCAACATACTAATATTTTAGCATTTAAATGTAAAACATATTTTAGCATTATCTCCAATGAAGGCCATTTTGAGAAATAATAAAATAGAAGACATACATCCCTAAATAAATATATGACCATTGATATGCTTTACATATGGGTTCAAGTCTGTTGGCTGTATTTGACTTATGCCGTATAATTCATATCATTTATTTTAAATCGGAGTCGAAAATGTTTAACTTACTTCAATCTTAATCCAACAGGACGTTTTAGTGTCTGCAAATGCAGAATCATTCTATAGGAAAAAAGTCTGTGCTCACTGTAAGGAGAGACAGATGATAAATATATTTAGATGTACTATGTCAAAACACACCACGTCAGAAAAAAATATTTTTTACTTACCCATCATACGTAGTATAGGGTAAGTCTTGCAATCGTTTTGAAAATCGAAAAATTTTTTTTGACAGATTTACACGTTTCAGACACTGGAGATTCCGAAAAACATATTTTTAGAAAAAAAATTTTGCCGTCCGTCCGTCTGTGTGTCTGTGTGTCTGTCTGTCTGTCTGTCTGTCTGTCTGTCTGTCTGTAACCGCTCTATCTCCCGAACAAATTGAGATAGAGGAAATTTTGTATGTGTTTAGTATATAAGAATGGGACGAAGCCTATTGAATATCAGTAACCTCGTTTATCCGGAACTATTTTTTTCGGACTCTCGAAAAATTCGTTCTGATGAAAGGTATATAAAAATTTTCGAATTTTTTTATTTTAAGAAGTGGGCGTAAAAGACAATAAAATAGCACAAATTTTGCATATAAAACGAAGTCGATCGGATTATTAGTTGTTGAGATATTTATAATCCTGTTTTCCACATTTTTTGATTTTTCATGACCCTGTATTTTACTGAAATTTCAATTCAAAGATACATTTTAAATGGAAATGAGACATTTAATTCAATGCAATAAACTGTTAGTTAATATAGTTAATATGATTATTGTTTTTGGAGTTATAAGGATGTTTCTTTTATGCAATTCGGTGCTACTTGAATAGTTTGGCGTTTTATACAATTTGTCAAAATTGTTTCATCATCAATTCATTAATAGAGAATGATTATGAGTTAAAAATACTTATATATACGTTTATATATATTTAATTTTGGAATTGCAATGCATTTTATAAATAGTTTACACAGGTTTTGTTTCCATGATGGGTAAGTATTACGGTGGATACCAAAGACTAGTTTACCAAAGAAGGAATAAATAAATATTCTTTTATTACCCATCATACGTAGTATAGGGTAAGTCTTGCAATCATTTTGAAAATCGAAAATTTTTTTTTGACGGATTACACGTTTTAGATACTGGAATACGAAAAACGTAATTTTAGAAAAAAAAATTTGCCGTCCGTCCGTCTGTGTGTCTGTCTGTCTGTCTGTAACCACTCTCTCTCCCGAACAAATTGAGATAGAGACTTGAAATTTTGTATGTACTTAGTATGTAAGAATGGGACAAAGCCTATTTAATATCAGTAACCTCGATTATCCGGAACTATTTTTTTCGGACTCTCGAAAAATTCGTGCTGATGAAAGGTACATAAAAATTTTCGAAATTTTTTATTTTAAGGACTGGATGTAAAAAGCAATAAAATAACACAGATTTTGCATAAAAATCGAAGTCGATCGGATTATTAGTTGCCGAGATATGTGTAATTCTGTTTTCCACATTCTTCGATTTTTCATGACCCTGTATTTCATTCAAATTTCAATTCACAGATATATTTGAATTGGAAATGAGACGCTTAATCCAACGCAGTAAACTGTGAGTTAATATGATTATTATTTTTTGAGTTATAAGGATGTTTCTTTTGCGCAATCCGATACTACTCGAATATTTTGGCGTTTTTTATAATTTGTCGAAATTGGCTCATCAGCAGTTCATTAATGGAGCTTTATTATGTATGTTCAAATTATTTATTTATGCGTTTAAATTTCATTTTGGAATTGCCATACATGGTTTACACGCGTTTTATTTTCATACTTTATATTATGATGGGTAAGTATTACGGTGGCCCCCAACGACTAGTTTTAAATCGAAGTCGAAAATGTTTAACTTACTTCAATCTTAATCCAGCAGGATGTTTTAGTGTCTCCAAATGCAGAATCATTCTATAGGAATAAAGTCTGTGCTCACTGTAAGGAGAGACAGATGATAAATATATTTAGATATACGATGTAAAAACACATCACGTCAGAAAAAAGAATATTTTTTTACTAAAGAAGGAATAAATAAATATTCGTTTACTTACCCATCATACGTAGTATAGGGTAAGTCTTGCAATCGTTTTGAAAATCGAAAATTTTTTTTGACGGATTTACACGTTTTAGATAGTGGAGATTCCGAAAAACATACTTTTAGAAAAAAAATTTTGCCGTCCGTCCGTCTGTCTGTCTGTGAACGCTCTATCTCCCGAACAAATTGAGATAGAGACTTGAAATTTTGTATGTAGTTAGTATGTAAGAATGGGACGAAGCCTAATTAATATCATCAACCTCGATTATCCGGAACTATTTTTTTCGGACTCTCGAAAAATTCGTTCTGATGAAAGGTATATAAAATTTTTCGAATTTTTTTGCTCTAAGGCATGGACGTAAAAGGCAATAAAATAACACACATTTTGCATATAGAATGAAGTCTATCGGATCATTAGTTGCCGAGATATTTGTAATCCTGTTTTCCACATTCTTCGATTTTTCATGACCCTGTATTTCATTCAAATTTCAATTCAGAGATATATTTTAATTTGAAATGAGATGCTTAATCCGATGCAATTAATTGTTAGTTAATAGAATTATTATTTTTGGAGTTATAAGGATGTTTCTTTTACGCAGTTCGGTACTACTTGAGTAGTTTGGCGTTTTATATAATTTGTCGAAATCGATAATCAGCAGTTCTTTAATATAGCATTACTATGTATATTAACAATATTTAAATTTTGTTTATGAATTGCAATGCATTGTTTAAATAGTTTTCACATGTTTTATTTTCATATACATATCCATGATGGGCAAGTATTACGGTGGCCCCCAACGACTAGTTTTAGGTGCGTTCGTAATTATGTAAATACGCAGCACCTATAGTTGTCGTTCAATCCGTCCGTCTGTCCACTTATAACAACTCAAAAACTACCCGAATGTATCGTTTGAAACTTAAAATAGATAATTATCAGATAATTTTGTCGATTCATTTTAAATTTTATGAAAATCGAATACATAGTTCAATTACATGGACAATTACGATCAATTGGGAAAAAAGTTTCGAATGCCTTTTAATGTTTTTACACTCTTTCGAACATAATAAAGCTGATATGCCTTTATGAAGTATATTCTATAATATATATTCTGTACAATCTGTGGTGCAAATAATATTTTTTATTGATTTAATGGGTCACACAAAAGTATTCCATTGCATAATTATATATTGAGACATGTTTTGATAAGCATTTTAATTCTACTAAGCTATTTAACATTTTATGAAATTGATATAAGTTTCACATTATTACATCAAGCTACAGTCATCATTCAGTCTGTCCATCCGTCTGTCTACATATAATATAACAAACTTCTCAACCAAATCCTTTGACATTTAAAATATATGATTGTTTCATAATTTTGTCGAGTAATAAGTCGAGTTATAATTTTATGACAATCGGATATATAGTTTAAATACAGGAACAATCAAAAGCATTCCATAACATTACGGTCAATAGGAAAAAATAGTTTCAAGTATATTTTAAACTCTTTCGAATATAATAGAATTGGCATGAATCTGTGAAGTAGATGCTAAAATATATATTCTGTACAATTTATGATACAAAGAATATTTATTATTATTTTATAGAACTACTGAAAAGTATGCATTATGGTATTCGAGGAAATATTGTTTGGGGCGTGTTTTAATTATATTAAAACACGCTATTATGTTATAAAAATTTATATACGTTGCTACTGTTTCATACAAGTTGCTTCCTGTATAATAAGAAGCAGATAGTATTTAAAGGAATACACAAAATATTTCAACCACTGTATTTTATCCAAAGTACTGTATATTATAACAGCAACATCTAAATATTTTTCAATTTCGTTGAATTACGAACGCACCTCATTTGCTACACTTCATGTGCGTGCAATTTCCAATTGGTTTCAGCCAGGGGGGGGGTGTACGTTTCCTGGAATATTTGTAGAATGGAAGTTATTTCTAATAGTTTGTGGTCTAAGTATTGTGCATGAAGATAAAACTATATCAACAGTTAATTAACGGATGTTTATGAAGTTTTTTTTAGCTTTCTTAATGATACTTTTTTTTTATTTGCATTTACATTTTTTGCATCCCTATTCACAGATTATTTGTCGGCAAAACAATTTTTCTCCTTTTTAACACAAAAAGACTAAAAAAGTTTTATTTTTCACTCTGACAATTAAAGATATTTTACTTGCACTAAAGGTGTAAGTTAAAATTAATCCATTATTTGTTAAATGAATTGAAGGAAAGTAACATAAGTATTCTTTGCAAATCAATATACATCTCCAAATGTTAATATATTATGAAATAAGAAATACAAAATGAAAGTTATCATTAAACGGGTTCAACGTGATACCCTTCGGCTGCAATGCAAAACGTACAAATGAAATAAATCCTTCAAATACTTTAAACGTTTTGTGTACGATGCATCGTAGCATTACCCAACTACACTGTAAAAAAAAGGGTCGATTTACTAAAAAAACTTTAGTGATCCTTGTAATTACTAAAAAATTTTTAGTAATCTTAGTCGGTTACAAGAAAATCTGTAAGAATTACTAGAAAAAAGTTAGCAACGAAGAGAGTTAATAGTTTTATATTTTTAATAACTATTACTAAAATTCTCTTGGTGTGGCCTTGATAGCATGGTGGTTATAGTAACGGACTCCAGACTAAAAGGTTCCGGGTTCGATACTGGACACCGCCAAATACGCCCCGAATGTATGTAGTGTAAGTACTGGTTAGTAAAGGGATTATGAAAATCCTGTCGGAGCAGTTAGCAATGTTTGGTGCTGCCATCTATTGCAGTTTTGCCGAAAATCTTCCGCTTCAGAAGTCTGGATGCAGCTCGAAGGAACTTCCTGTCCTTCGGGCGCACGTAATAGTTATTAAAAATAATTTTGGAGCTATTACTAAAATTTGCTTGGTGGCTCATACTAAAATTTTTTAAGTTAGTTATACAAAAAATTCTTTTGTTCAGTTTACAAAAGAAATGCTTGTTTCACTTGCAAAAAAAAAGTTTGTAATGGTTACTAAAAAATTCTGTGGAATACAAATTTAAAAAAAAATTTTTAGTAACCTCTTGAATTTTTTTTTTACAGTGTAATATTCTTTCGAGATACAGAAAAAATGTAGGAGTCATACAATTCAATGTTTCATAACTAATTCAAATTCAGTGTTATATAAGTGGGACGTTTCTGTCGTATATCTTAATTTAATAAAATATATATTTATCTATAAATGTCACTTATAAAACTTTGGAACTATATTACACTTTAAGTGTTATATCTTTTTAAGAAATAATTTTAATGATGAAAACAACTTTTCAAAAAGAAAATATTTTCTTTTATAGTTTTAAGTAAAATATTTTTGCATTTCGAACTATATATCATTGACTAATGGTTTCGAAATTAGCATTAGTCGCACACTTTATTGAGATTGTTTTTAGGTTATAAAAAAGCTGACAGATTTATTTTCATAACCATATAAATAGTTGAGGTGCTACATGATTATACCGTCGTCTTTTTTTCCAAATTATATAAATCGCCAAAGTACTCGATAATTGACATAATTTTTATTTGAAGTAGCAAAATAACAAATAAATTATAAAAATATATTCAAAAATAAAAATTAAACGTTTAATTCAAAAATACGGCATTACATAACGAACATGTATGTAGTGTCTCATGTCTGGTGAAAGATAGATTTACGAACATCCATTAATCGACATTTAATCTAAAAGTTTGCCGATAGTTTTCTGGTCGACGTGATAATCAAGTAGTACTATACCTATATCTACTAGTAGTACCTATATCTTTCTAATATTTGATTTCGAAATATATCGATTCTTTATAACACGCCCGTAAAAATACAGTTTTAGACACGCTTGTCAAACAATAAGATTTACTAACTAACATAAGTACTTTATTAGTAAGTATCGTGTTTAAAACATTTTGACTATTAAACCCTTGACTATTTGCGATATTTTTGATCATTTATCATTGAACGACCTTATTATATCCTATTAATGTTTTAAAATCTATGATTTCAGTTTAATGAAGAAGAACAAATCCTGTAATTGCTGCTTTTTAAAGTAACGAACAGTTGACAGGGAAATTTTAAATTATTAGGAGGTTAAGTAATCGTTTATCGAATGTTGTATCTTCGTTTCGAAAGAAATTATATGTGATGCACTTCTGATACACTGAATAATTTTAAGTAAAAAATAAATTAACTTATATATATATTGCTTCACAAAAATGATGGTATTTAAATAAAAGTTATTAGCCTGAAAATAATCAAAATTTGTATGTTATGTGATTATTATGACCTTTTTTGAAACACACATACCCTCTATCTTTTGAGTATTTTAAGCGGCGTATTTAATTGTATGTAACAAAACGCACGTGTTCTAAATTATAAATTGGGCTGTAGGAATTATATTGTGTGTATGTATGCAATTTTGTTTTTATATATAGCGAATGATTTAAATAGTAATAAAGTTAAATGACATAGATTCCACGTATAAGTTTGACTTTAGACTTACAACGTAAATTGATGGGAAATAAAAATAATTGCATTTTATGTACTTTTTAAGATTTATTTTTTTATTTATGGATTTTTGGGATATTTTTTTATTATGACTTTAAAGTTACAAGTTTAGTTTAGTAAGCAAGAAAAAAATAGTTAATGATTTTTAGTTATAATACTACATATAATTTCAATAGACACCCAAGATTTTAAAGATCCTTGATTTAAATCCAGATTCAATTACAATTACAATGATCGTTTTTTCATCAAGTGCAACGATTTCCTTAATAAAATTCGGCCTATAAAAAAAACGAGGTTTTCTGCTTTTTGTTTTAGTCTTCACAAAATAATGTTATCTAATCTTACACTGTAAAAAAAAAAAAAATAAAAAAAAAATAAAAAAAAAAAAAATCTGTGAAGGTAGTAAACATTTTATAGGAGACTGGGATTCCAAGAACTTTTCATGTAACGATAACTGGAAAAATTCATGTAATCGATTCTGAAACTTGAATTTTTGCTGTTACCATTACAGGAAAAGTTCTTGGAATCCCAGTTTCCTAGAAAAGGTTTAGTACCTTTGCAGATTTTTTTTAACAGTGTAGAGAGACAAAGCTTTTAAATCCTGTTATATGAGCTAAATCCTATTTAATATTATGATTGAGGGTTTAATGGCCCTCTGTTATTGGCTATATTAAACCCTTCTCTTAACCTTGTGTCACATTTCGAACATACCTAAAGACACTATAATTCATGACTTTGGAGTATATGATCTTTGTAACAGTTCAAAAACAGTCCAAACAATAAAATAATACTTTTTTGTCCGTGTCAGAATGCTCCATTTGGGAAAAAAAAACAAAAAAACAACAACAACAACAAAAAAAACAGATTAATTAAGGAACAATTTACTTTTATTTATTTATTTTATTTTTGTTAAAAATATTAATATAAAGAAAGTTGCAGAATGTTAAGCAGATAAAATAAATTTATTTAAGCCCACACTGTAAAAAAATCTGCAAATGTAATAAACCTTTTCTAGGAAACTGGGATTCCAAGAACTTTTCCTGTAATGGTAACAGCAAAAATTCAAGTTTCTGAATCGATTACACGAATTTTTCCTGTTATCGTTACATGAAAAGTTCTTGGAATCCCAGTTTCCTAGAAAATGTTTAGTACATTCACAGATTTTTTTTACAGTGCATTTAACTGCAAAATATACCAAAACAACATTTTAAAATTCTATTTGTGTGTATAGATACACGCAATAAAATATAAAACTTTAGTTGGAAATATCTTTTTTTTTTTCATTTTTTTCAATTATTAGGCCAACATATAGATTTAATTTTTTTTTCATAAAAATAGAAAAAAAAATCGTGCAGTTAACAATAAATAAAAATATTCATTCAAAGTTTGAAATATCTGAAGTAATAATTTCTCTAATAAAGTAAGATTTTTTTTAATTATTTTTTTTACCGGAAAACTTAAAACATAAAGTTTAATTATGTACATTTTAAAATAAAATATAAAAGTAAAATATAAATAAAAGACGTTTCAATAGTTTCATTATCACAAGTTTAGTGACGTATTTTTTCATTCGTACATCTTCTTAGATCTTTCTTAATTATAAAAAAAAATATATATATATTGAAACGGTTTTCACCAGCATATATCACTGTAAAAAAAATCTGCAAAGGTACTAAACCTTTTCTAGGAAACTGGTATTCCAAGAACTTT
Organism: Maratus speculifer; assembly: GCA_964019185.1. Classification (NCBI taxonomy): domain Eukaryota; kingdom Metazoa; phylum Arthropoda; class Arachnida; order Araneae; family Salticidae; genus Maratus; species Maratus speculifer. The sequence continues at coordinate 14,902,767 of OZ025297.1, read as the reverse complement.
TCCTGTAACGGCAACAGCAAAAATCAAGTTTCAGAATCGATTACATGAATTTTTCCTGTTATCGTTAAATGAAAAGTTCTTGGAATCCCAGTTTCCTAGAAAATATTTAGTACCTTCACAGATTTTTTTTACAGTGTAATATCTATATTATAAAGGCCAAACGTATCTGTGCGTAACGCATACGTCATTTTTGTGAATGGCAGCACTTTCACTTGCAATTTCATTTTTGCAATTTTCGCTACTGCAGATTTTACACTTCTAAACACTGCACAATTAACATTTTTACACCATCGTACAGAGAAAAAAATTTACGTTTAAATGCAATTTGTTTGAAATCTATGTCTCAATTTGCTTTTCAGATATTAATTTTTTTATAATTTTTAGTACCTATTTTCTAATTGTGGCAACATAATCGCTCCATTTTCTCTTAAAATTGAAAACAAAACAAAACAATGAAAATGCGTACTACAATTAAAATGCGTAAATAGAAATTAAAATGCGTACATTTTGCCAAAAAAATCGTCTGTTATAAAATTTGGTGATTTCGGTTTTATTGTGTTTTTATTCATGAATTCAAACTACTACACTGTAAAAATAATCTGCAAAGGTACTAAACCTTTTCTAGGAAACTGGGATGTAACGATAACCTTTCCATGTAACGATAACAGGAAAAGTTCATGTAATCGATTCTGAAACTTGAATTTTTGCTGTTAACGTTACAGGAAAAGTTTTTGGAATCCCAGTTTCCTAGAAAAGGTTTAGTACCTTTGCAGATTTTTTTTAACAGTGTAATGAACTTCAAGTTTATTGGACTTCAAGTCCAATGGTCCATTCAAACAGTCCATTGGTTTGTTGGACTTCAAGTTTTGAGTTTAAATGATAAAATGATCAAATTAAAATATCATTTTTTAAAAACGTGGTGAATACAGATATAAGAAATGCATGTGTAAATTTTGAGAAGATGAGAATGATGACGGGTTTCAATTGCGTGAAATTCTATGATCGTGTCAATTTGGATTTTTTTTTCATTCGCATTTATACCAAACATAACAGTCTCAACTGATAACTTCATTAAATTAACTAACTGTATTATATTTTGCGTATTACACTGTAAAAAAAAATTCTGTTGAGGTACTAAACTTTTTCTAGGAAACTGGGATTCCTAGAAGTTTTCCTGTAACGATAACAGCAAAAATTCTAGTTTTAGAATCAGTTACATGGATTTTTCCTGTTATCGTTACATGAAAAGTTCTTGGAATCCCAGTCTCCTAGAAAATGTTTAGTACCTTTACAGAATTCTTTACAGTGTACATATGCGATTAAAGTTCACTTTTAAAAATTTGGACAACTGAGTTTTATAGTAATTTGTCAATCTTCTCTTAAAATAAAATTTGTTTGAGAATTAGACTAATCAATATAAGATGCATTTTACACTTTAACTGATTTTGTAGATTTATTATAAATCAATGAAACAGTTCCTTCTTAAACTTTTTTTCGTCTAATTTCGACGGGTTCCACCTCATATTCCTTAATTTCCGAAATTTTATTGAACCGCTTCTTTCTGCATATGAATTTTCAATATCTTTTATAAAAGTTTGAGTACATTGAATTTTCAATACCTTTTATAAAATTTTGGAGTACATTGCAAAATATTTAAATTTAATGGGACAAAAACTGAAAAAGATGAATGTAATGAATAAAAGTTTGACTTTTTTTTCTATTTAAGTTTTCAAATGCGTTACGTAACATAGATCTTTGTTGCTAATTAATGCTTATTCGTAAAAATTGTTTGAGTTTTGGAAAATTTCACTTTCACCATTGACATCTGTCACGATAAAAACTACTCTTATTCACTTATAAAATACAACTGAAATTTCTACACTGTAAAAAAAAATCTGTGAAGCTACTAAACTTTTTCTAGGAAACGAGATTCCGAGAACTTTTCATGTAACGATAACAGGAAAAATTCATGTAATCAATTCTGAAACTTGAATTTTTGCTGTTATCGTTACAGGAAAAGTTCTTGAAATCCCAGTTTCCTAGAAAAAGATTAGTACTTTTGCAGATTTTTTTACAGTGTACTGTAAATGAATTTGGAATGCATGCACTGTTATTTATCAAAAATAATCCCACTGTCATTCATATTTTGATAATTTTTTATTTAATAAGGCTGCGAGGCTTCTTAATAATCATGTGCTATGTATGCAACTAAATGTTTCTTGCAATCCACAGCATAGTAATGCTACAACAAAATCAAATAAGTGACCCATTCTCAGACGAAAATAGTGTTTTAAATTTTTTTAAGGAACATAATTTAAAGAAAGTGGTAAAATTTCAGCAAATTCATATATTTTAGCGAGAAATGTAATTTACTGAGAAATTTGGCTTGCAAAATACACTTGAATGGACAAAAGGTTGTTACAGAAAAGTGCTAAATATTTTTTTAAAAATCACAGTTTAAAAGCCACATATGTTTTGTGATTAAAGACGTTGTAAGTCTATTTTATCTGTTAAACGACATCTAAAGTTTGAGGTGTTCTTATTAAATACAATACTTATTTGCCTGATAAATGTCAAAAATGTTTCAAGATAACACTTGAACTTTTCGAAAATGAGGGTATGTCTTTTTTCATTTACTAGTTTGAAAAAATTAAAGTGCCTCATATGTATAAACACCATACACAATAATAATTTTTCTGATCATTATTCTTTTCTATTTTATTTTATTTTATTTATTTTATTTTATTATTATTATTATTATTTTTTTGCTCATTTTCCGTAACGCAATATTTTATTAGCATGTTTCGTCTATTTCTTTTTTGTCACGTTAGATAATATTTCATTGTAGTTACATTCTACACTGTAAAAAAAATCTACAAATGTACTAAACATTTTCTAGGAAACTGGGATTCCAAGAACTTTTCCTGTAACGGTAATAGCAACAATTCAAGTTTCAGAATCGATTACAAGAATTTTTCCTGTTATCGTTACATGAAAAGTTCTTGGAATCCCAGTTTCCTAGAAAAGGTTTAGTACCTTCACAGATTTTTTTCACAGTGTAGTTCTTACAAATTTTTTATACACATATATGTGTGAACTTTTTTAGTATATCCAGGGTGCTTATTAAAATATGCCCAAAACATTAATAAATGACAGTACATATATAAATAAATAACTTTCATCAAAGAATGCATACTTAGTATTCAAACACAAAATTATTAGGGGTTGCCAAAAATAAGATAATTAGACGCGGAAAAACACGCATAAAAAACGATTAAGTGACAAATACAAGTTTAATAATGCGCTCTTGGCTAATAAGTCACCTTAGACAGAATGGCTTTTTATTAAACTAACGTTTCGCTTGTGTTTGCATAACATGCATCTAAGCAAAAAAAAAAAAAAAAAAAAAAAAAAAAAAAAAAAAAAAAAAAAAAGCATACCGTCAATCATTTTTGTTACTACTAGAGCTTAAACGTTTAACTTTACTTACTATTTAGCTTCTTCTTAATTTTCCTCTTTTACTTATTTTACGTTCGCAATTTCATTTTTCTGTTTTTATTTTTAAATAAACACATTAACAGGTACATCTCCTATTCTCAATGTTGACGGTACTCTTATGTGTCACTTAAAAAAGCATTTTAAAATGAAAGTAAGCTATCCGTTTGAAATATAAAATTAATGAGCCTGGATTACGTCCTTTAATAACTACAAGGTAGAACCCGTCGAATTTCGACGAAAGAAATTTTTTAAAAAGGAACAGTTTCATTGATTTATAATAACCCTAATAAACCTACAAAATTAGCTATAGTAAAAAATGCATTTTATATTCGTAAGTCTAACTCTTAACCAAACGATATTTAACGCCAAATTAACAAAATACTAATTGTATAAAACTGTTGTAGAAATTGTTAAAATTAAACTTTAATGGTGCATGTTAGCAGTAAAAATTAATAAACATCTATTATTATGATAAAATTATCAATTAAGGTTCTTATGCTAGTATTCCAAAATGAAAAAAAAAGCAAAATTTATTCAACTTTGAATCAATTATAAAAATTTTACCCATGAAATCTAAACCCGGCATCATTTTTATCATACACTAGTTTACAGTACATCTGTTGCCAAAAAAATTTTAGTTGTTGCTGACTACATATGATATGCTATTTTCAAAAATATAGTTAGAATATTTTAATCAGCTCTAGTTTCTGAGTTTCAGGTATGTAGGTGTTAAACAGAAAAAAACATGTATTTACTAAGAAAAACCTTATTAAAAAAAATAATTAATCATTTTGTTCTAAAAAACTTTGTTTTAAAGCTCTTCTCTGATGTGTAGGCTTTGGAAAATGACATATCAGAGACCAACAATAGCCAGACATCATATTTGTATCCCAGGAGCCCTGATAGCGTTCTTCCATGACGCGTAAGTCCTGATGCATACGATATCCCTGCTCTTCGCTCATATCTCCTAATTTTTCCGGAAACCTGTCCAGGTGACTAAGGAGGAAGTGGAGTATTATGCTCAAATCGCACCTCATATTTTTTAATTGTAGCATAAGGTCTTCTACAAGTTCAATACAATTTTCAGATTTTTTATTTCCGATAAAAGCTAATTTTATATCTGTGAAAGCAATTTTTTTCTTTTAGTCTTGATGCTAACAATTCTGAAGCTTGTTTAGAAAGATTAATCTCTTACAAGATCATATAACTCATTTTGGGGAAAGCATTTGACTCATTTGACATACCTTCAAAGTCAGCATCATTTTTGTGATGAGCTTGGTTCTTCAGTGTCTTGTTCTAATGATTCAGATATATTTTTAGCCTCTGAAGAGTCCAGTGAACTCTGCAATGGACGTTAAACACAACTAGTGCTTGGGTACTGCCATTTAGCACGATTTTTAGTGTTTAAACAGTTTACGTTCACGCTACAAGAACAACAGTCTTCGAGTTGGTTTCGTGGTTTTCGCCAAATAGTCGGTGTTCCTGACACTTCTTTTACCCCTTTTCCGAATCTTAAATATTAAACACACGATTTACAAACACAATTGGGAGGCCAAGACTTTTCATTTTTATCCAAGAGCATCCCAAAATACTTAGATATATTTCACCAACTCTGATATAATTTTTCTGCAATTGTTAAACACATAATCTCCGCATATATAGCAAAAATGATCTGGATTGTTTAAACAACGTGTCCTTGAACATACTCATGACACAAAAACTTGAGAAACTAATCTTAACACAGTATAATATGCCTATTATCACCTAATATGTATGCTTAAATGATAAAAATCAAAAACAAATTAACTCGAGTTGCTCTAAAAATTTTCCTACTACATTTGACAAAAACAAGTCATAAGTGAAACTTTTCAACCACAGCAACAGACAAAAAATTTAATTTTGTAAACTAGTGATATCAAAATTTACAAATGCACATTTCGTATCTGCATTCCCTTTTTCAGAAAAAATGGCATTTCAATTTAATCATTTTGATTGAAAACTTGAAGTCTCAATGCAATTACTTGAAACAGATATTAAACTGTTGATACTTTTTTACGTGTAAATGAAATTTTGTAAATGAAATCAAAAGTTACCGGGTTTTATAACAGATATTTCAATTTCAATTTTTACCCTTTTAATGAGAAGATGGCAACATAAAGATACAGTAATCAATTGCTTCCCTTTTTTCCTTCGCTTATAATAGAAATGGAGTACTCCTGTTGCCACAGTTAGAAAAGTGGTACAAAAAGCAACAAAAAAAAATAATATTTCAAAAACAAATAAAGATACTGCTTTCAAATATATTTCATTTAAAAGTATATTTTTTCCCCACACGATGGTGTAAAAATGGAAAATGTGCGATATTTTTAATTTGAAAATTTGTAATTGCAAAAGTTGCAATACCAAAATTTCATTTAAAATTTGAAAGTGTTGCCATTCCCAAAATGACGTATGCGTTACGCACATATACGTTTGGCCTTTATAATATAGATATAATAATAATAATAATAATAATAATAATATATATATATATATTCTACAATATAAAGGTAAGAACTTATATTATAAATAATTATTTTGCTTATAAGACGTGACTTTTCATAATAAAACATTTAAAATTTATTACACACTGACATGTTTCAACTCATTTTCATGCAGTCATCTTCAGAACGTTAATAGAAAAATTACATACATAATGAACATGAAAAGCTGGAATAAATAATTATTGAATACAAATTAAATGTAACGATCTCCATATTTTCGATAACATCCGTGCCCGTACCATGTAGTTATCCTGCAAACTGTCTAAACATTATATCTAATTTTTATTTAAATTTATTTATTAAAGAGTCCATTGAAATTTATTTAAAATGATTACATGTTTGTAATGATACACTTTTTTTTTCTCATCTCCAGTATTTGGATTGGATGGTTGGACGGATTGCAGGATAATTACACAGAAGGAACACGGATGGTGTATAATACATAGAGGGCGTTATATTTAATTTGAAGTTAATAATATTTATTCTGTTTTTCATGTCCAGTGTGTTTGTAATTTTCTATTTACATTCTAGAGCTGACTTAATGAAAATGAGTTGAAACATGTCAATTTTTATTGTATTACAAAAGTTTTATTGTTAAAGTAATGTATTATAATAAAAATTTACAATATAAGTTCTTACCTTTTTCTTCTCGAATATAATTATTATTATGAACACAACATATATCATATAATTTCATTTATGTTATGTTTTTATATCACAGACTACAAAATGTGAAAAGAGAAATACAAGAGTTTTATTTATATATTTAATATTGCAAATAATATTTTAAAACTGAATTTGTTAATTGCATTTTAAAAAAGACTTTATTAAAGTTTATAAAAAAATACGTATTTTTTATAATTTTTATTCCTTATATTTGAATATTTAATTTTAATTTTTAATCTAGATTATTGCTTTTACGGAAGAAATAGCAAGAAAAGACAATAACAAAACTAAAACTGCCCAGCCCAATTATAGGAATTTTTTTTCTTTGAGATTTACTAATGTAATCAAAGAATAAGAGATGCAAAATTCATTAATTAACACTTCCAATTTACTATCAGGAGCAATGCACCAACCCATTTATAATCAATATCAGTTCAACATCAGTCATATTTTGTACGATATCATGATAACAGTTCTTTCATATGTATATATAGATTTGATTTTGTCTTTTCCCGATTTTAAAGTAGTTTTGCTTTGTCAAATAATATAGTCCATAACAATATTCTGATACGATCGTAATTCCGTCGGTTTGCTACTTTATATATCACCGTGATAAAAGAATTTCCTTTATATATACATTATATAAATGAACATTAATATATTAACATAGTTTCAAAACAAATATAACAATAAAATAAATACAATATAAACAATGTAATAAAAAAAAATTAGTTTCAAATAATTTAAAAATAAAAAATTCTTTGTTAATGCATCAAAACTCTATTCGAATAATAACCCTGTTTTAGCTAAAAATTTTAATAGTATTTTGTGTATAAAATCTTTTTCATTATTCCTAGTAAAATAAAATGATTTAATTAACTTGGAAACAACTCTTAGACACGGGAACATACAGGGTGAGTCATAAATATCGAAACAATAGGCTATCTCCTTAAATATTGCCCCTAGACCCATACTTCCAATTGCAAAGTTTCACCAAAAAAGGTAAATTTTTTGATAAGATAAGTTGCAACTCCATGGGGGGTCTATTTTAAAAAATACAAAAATTAAATTTTTATACGGTCCCCAGAGGATAAAACTTCCAATTAGAAAAATTTTCCTTATCCATTCCTGAATTGAACAAAAAAAATTCCATCTTGATATCTCCAAAACTCAGAGAGTTATGACAATTTTAATCAATCGTGAGGTTTCAAGGGATCAGACACAAATTGAAATGCGTGTAATTGACGAAACAATGTTGCTGTATGTTGTCCAGGAAACATTTATTTTATTTATTTATTTATAGAGTTTGAATTTTGAATGTTTTGTGATGGTTAACCACATAATTTGTAAGCACTATCACATCATAAGCTTTCTTAATAATTTTTTTTTCAAAAAATTTAGAGTAAATTAAAATTGTCATAACTCAAAATATTTGTCGCGTTGAATTTTTTTCTTTTAATTAAATGAAAATGTTTAATTTTCAATTTTGATTCAGCATTTTAAATAATATTTTTAAAAAATAAAAGTATTTAAAATAGCAATTTAAAAAAAGATGCAATTTTTTGTGAACAAATCATATTTTTAAAAGTAAATTTTCTGAGTTAAAAACATCTCTCGGCAATTTTTTTTAATTTTTTTTTTTAATTGAGGTGTTAAAAAACTATTGAATTGTTACCGTAACCAAGGGTTACTGACTTATGATGTAAGTTTAAAAATGAGAAATACTGAAATAAAAACATCTGATGAAGAAAAGTGCATTTATTTTTTAAACAAAGATTGGCTCCTAACGTTTAAATGCTTTTTTAAAAGTGTCTAGGTGATTAACTCCTTCTTGTGTAGGTTCGATTTCAGATTTTGTTTAAGTTTTGCCATTTTCGCCTTCTTTAATTACTATTTAAATGAGTCAGCTTATTTAAACTTAATTTTTTTATCACGCCGACTTCAATTTTTTCATTGCTTTATCCCTGTCAACTTCATATTTTTCTTGTTAAAATTGCCACTACACGATGCGTAAAAGATGCCTCTATTTACGGGCCTCCAAACTGGTATACGGTAGGTATTGGGTTCGAACCCAATCGCAACCATCGGCCTAACCGTTCGAAGTTTTCCGTGGTATTTTTCGAACCCTGGATTTCCTATTGCAGATAATTGGCCGGAATAAAAAAAACAATAAAAAAAAAATCCCCAACGTGTTAATCGCTGTAAGCGGACTCAAAGACCGCTGCGCTTTTTTTTTTTTTTTTTTTTTTTTTTCATTTTTTAGAGTTTAACATACAGTTTTCAGTTCAAATACAAATACATTTTAAATTTTGTTTAACTTGCGAATCAGTTATCTTTTTAAAACAAGAACAGGTGTTTAATGAATCTTCGGCATATTTCATTTAAACGTTTTAAGTTGAAATTATTCAATTGAATTTCTTAAATGATGTTTGGTTCGAACGCATTAAACCTTGATCAATTAAATACACCTAGAATGAAATATTAGTGGGAGCTTAGCATAAAAAAAATACGCAACAGAAACGTTATACTCTTCGACTTTAACATTCGAATAAATATTTTTTTTAATGCCGTTTGGAATAAATAAACTACTCGGATGTAGCAATCGGAGGACTCTAAAGATACGAAATTCTGTGGATTAGTACAAGATATCACTGAAATCGTGTAAACTATACATAATTCATTATGAAAACGCCATCCGAAAGATGATTGATACAAAAACGTAAACAAAACCAATTCATGTCAAGAAGTAACTGCATCTGACTTTTTATGGAAATTCCTGCATTAGTTCTTAAAGTAGAGCTATTGCAGAAATCGTAACAAATTCAGTGTTGCAGCGCCTCTCGTGGAGCCATATACAACAAAATATAAATAACATCAATTCATGTCAAGGAATAACTGAATCTGAAGATTGATGATATTCCTTGCATTCTGGAGATACAGCGATCGCGGAAATCGCACAAAAGCCTTTACAGTAGGGTCACCTGTTAAGCGATTCACACCAAAAACTAATCAGCATCAATGTATATCAAGAACTAAGTAAATATAATTTTTTATTAAATTTTGTGTATTAGTTCTTGAGATAGCGCGCTCACAAAATGTATATCATATACAGAGATACAGAAGCAGTGACTCACAGACAGACATTTTGTAAAAACATGTTTTTCGGTATCTCTGAGCCCTAAAACGTCTGAATCCGTCGAAAACCGGAATTCAAAATTTTCATGAATCCAATACTTTTCTTTTGTAAAGATAGAAAAAAGTAAAAATATGTTTAAAACCACATAAATTTTGAAGCTGAATATAGATTTTTGAAAAAAATTCTAAGTAATTTATTAAAATATATTTCCATTAACATTAAAATGTACAATAACATTAAAATACATTCCATATGATCCAGTTATTATAAGGGTCATTATCGCTATTACTATTTTTACTAAACTTATTGCCTGCGGCAATAAGTTTTAAAGACACGGTTAATGAGAGTTTAATTAATATCACTTAATTTAATAACACTTTTAATAAGTGTTTAATAAGACGGTCCGGCCAATGAGTCGTGCCAATTACGAGCTCGAGATATTGCAGACATCTAGCATATGTCAAGGAAGTTTAAAGCAAAAAGCTATATGCTTTTATTTTATATTTAAAAGTTAAAGTATTGTCTTGGGTCTACATTTAACAATGCGTAAATTAATGGTCGATCCCTAAATTGTATTTCAAATGAACTGATATCGCTGCACTCAGATGTATGCTAAAGTGGTGTAAGTCACGAATTTTGAAAAATTTTGGATTTTAATATCATCCAGGGATTTGCAGATATCGAGATGATTTTTTTTTTGTTCGATTCAGAAGAGGATAAGGAAAAATTTTCTAATTGGAAGTTTTATTCTCTGGGGGTCGTATAAAAATTTAATTTTCGTATTTTTTAAAATAGACCCCCCATGGAGTTGAAACTTATCTTATCAAAAAATTTACCTTTTTTGATGAAACTTTGCAATTGGAAGTATGGGTCTAGGGGCAATATTTAAGGAGATAGCCTATTGTTTCGATATTTATGACTCACCCTGTATATTGTTTTTCATTTATCCATGTGCAATGTTAATTTTAAACACAAATACTTCATCGCATTAAAGATCAAAAATTTTGAAATGAAAAAAAAAACTAATAGTACGGAAATTATAATCAATATTTTTGGACTATGATACTTTGACATAGAAAACAGAAAATTCCAAAAATACTTAAAATAGACTGTTTTACAAAACGCTCTTACATTTTTACAATTTCTGGTTTCATATTGATGTTTTCTATATAAAAGCAAGCATGTCTATAAAAAATACAAAAAGAAATAAGTCTGTGATCTTGGGTCTAATTCTTTCATATTTTATTCATGTGTTTTTGTATCATTGTTTGACGTTTATAAATAGCATTTCTGGTACTTTACAAAGCAAATTTTATGTCTTAATGCTGTATCTTTACGAAAGATAGTCTGTAGATATCAAAGACATATGTTATCAGCATTTTTAGTGCAAAAGAAGAAATTATTGTAAAGAAAAAATTATATTTATATCTATGATGAATTCCCCAATTAGTTAGAATTTCTAATTTTTATAAATAAAATTGAATCGCACATATAGGTGGTATTTTTAATTTTTTTCATGATGATTAATTTATTTTATAATGAATGAGGTAGAAATATCATATAAATAAATAAATATATATATTATATGTATATAGAAATATAATATATAGAAAAATTTTACGTATAGAAATATAAAATTATTGTTTCATAATGCAATCTTTATTCGAATTGAAGTTATGAAAATGAAATTAAAATCTTAAAAAAATACATTGCATATGGTAATTAGAATTATTTTTTATAAAATAAACTATTCTTACACTTTAGAAGAAGAACGGATGATTAATAAAACTCACGGTAATTTTAAATGCATTCAGAATTCATTAAATGTTATCATGAATTACAACATACACACTTATTGCCAGAAGGCCAATAGGTAGTACGTATACAGTCTGACACTTCTGCGGTTCATAATCTTAACTATAGCGTTTTCAGTTTTCAGTATGTAATTTCCTTCATTCATTATAAATATGTACACACAAATATATATCATTTTATATACATTTATTTTTATTCTCAGAGTATTTTTGTTAAAATGCAATAGTTAAAACTATATTAAGGCTTCTTAAAAATAGTAATAGACAAAAAATAACATTTCTAGTTGTTTATATCTCTCCAAATTGTTCAGTTGCAAATTTAGGAAATATAAACAACGTGTGTTCTAAAAATGTTTGTTAAAATAACATTTATATTATAAAATAATAAAACGCTAGCACAAAACTGAAAGATGAACTTTTCTTTTGATCAAATATCTAGCTTCCAGCTGTTATTTAACTATTGGAAGCACAAACCAAATCGCTAACAGTAAGTAAAAAAACTCTAGAACATTCTGCCTTTTTAATTTTTATTTGTTCGTAAAAAACATTAAATTGAAGTTAGGACCTTCGAATTTTCTCTTTATCAATGTAACATAATTTATTATATTGACCTTTTTTTATTTAAAAAATCACTTTTTAGATTATTTAAACATACGGATTTAAATGTATTCGATGTATGAATGCAATACGATGATAACAATTTATTATAATTTATAGAATAAAAAAATTTTGTTACTTTTTATGATTAAAACTGTCTTGAGTATATTTAAACAAATTATTTTAATGTTACAATTTAAAATTATATATACAGTACCCTCCCTTGCAGCAGGAACTCCGCTTTAATTGGCCGTCATCCCCCCCCTAAACATCAGCCAAAAATCAGAAAAGTGAATGGGAATCTAAATACATATTCGTTGACTTTCCCTAGTATTGACCTCAGAGTGCGTCTCGGAATGAATATCCCCCCCCCCCCAAAAAAAAAAAAATAGCAGAAGAAATGAGATATTTCTCCGGAAGGTTCGAATTATTGTGTTTTAAATAGTCAAATGTGCAACTCCCATTCCCGTCTTTTAGAATTCTATTATGTCTGATCTGTCCGGAAACTGTTACAAATATTTAAAAAGCTTGAGGAAAGAGCACAGATCACCATAGAAGTCGTAGAAGACAGTTCTGAGTTTGATAAAAATTTCTAGCATGAAGTATTGTTTGATGAGGATGTAAATAGCACTGTAACTGATGTTCAACACGAAGACGATCCTGACGATTAGCTACTTTAAGTTGGTAATTCTTAAATTCCTCATATGGAAGAGGTGAAGCATTTGAGTTGGCGCCATGCTATGTTAAGAAGCAAGTAACAGCTTCCTAGATTAAACTTATGATGATAAGAGATGGAAAGATTATGCTGCAAAATCTCGGGATTTTACTTTATATAACAGAAATGGGACAGGTATACAGGAATAGGTTCTCGGATAACAGAAATGGCTGACTGATTTCTTTATGGTTGAATAAATTAAATTTACAATGTGTAGAAAAATGTTAACTTCTTATAAAAGTGTGCGGCATTATTTTCAATAACATAAATTGCATGAAATATTTTTCATTACATCTTTGTTATTAGTAAGGGTTTTTCTTTTAAAGAAATTAATTACAGTTAGCATGTATTTCACGAAATATACACAAATTTACTTTTTTAAAATTACGCAAACTGGAAAACTAGATGAATTATGCATGTTTAATTAAATTACGCGGACACTTATTTATTCTTCTTTTGTTTCTCCGATTCAACCGTTTTCCCTTTTAACCGGCTAACCCTTGATTCCGTTTAGGCCGGCTAAGTGGGAGGCGACTGTTTATACAATATACATGTATCTTCTCACAAAATATATTATTCTAAAAGACAAGAAAATTACTATACGGAAGATATCTCTGTAACGAATAAAACTATTCTGAGAGACTGGATTTGCATATAACTTCAAGTAGTATTTGTCGAAAATATAACTAATGCTTAGAATATGTTCGCATTATGTTTTGTGTTTTCTTTTAAAAAGAAAACACAAAAATTGATTTCATTATTTTGGAGATACCACAACAAACATGATTAATTATAAATTACATAGAATTTCCTATTTCAAGCAGAAGACAAGTATTTTTACGTTTGTAGCTTTACAACTGTGTTTGCTGTATACCGAAAATAATATCTTTAGCTACAGATAAATGTTACAAAATACAGTTATCTTCTATAAAAAGAATGAAATATTTCTCATTATTTGTTTTGTTTCTGCTATACTGTCATTTTGTAACCAAGCATCTATAATTTTCTGAAGAATTTGTCGAAGAATTTATCATTTCAACATAAAAATAAAATCATTTTATACCAATTTAAATAAAAAAATGCAGATGAACTTTAACAATATAAAGAAACAATTTTTGCTTAGAAAATAAAAGATTTGCTCTCCAAATATTAATAACTTTTGTCAAATTTCTGATGGCCTTTAATTTGACTTTTCATTCTAGCTATAATATGTTCTCATTGATGAAAACAAACATCTTTAGAGGAAATTTGTCGTTCAAGATTTCATTTCTCAGTGTAAAAAGCCGAAATTACGTATGTTTTTAAAGTATAACATTTCATATAACATTCTTAACTGATAAATGCTTCTGACTTAAAATTAACAAAAGGAAAACAAAATGTAAGTGATGACTTTTGTCTTACTAAAACATTTGATCTTAAAAGCAATAAGACAATAAGTAAATCATGTGTACAAAACGAAACAATGTACATTATCTATTTGTAACATCTTCAGTAATTGAATATCTTGCCTCCAGCTGTTCTATGATTGCTATTTTTCTAAACAAAAGTAATTTCTAAAAAGCAAGCAGTTTAAAACATTTCATTTTATTATTATTTTTTAATATTGTTTAGTCAATTGTACATTTAAAGTTTTTCTCCAAAACAACATTATCTTATTTCAGTTAAAATGATTACAATTTTTTTTTTTTTTTTTTTTTTTGAAGAGACCTGCAAGAAGTATTTATCTTTGATGGTACATATTTATTTATTTATTTATATTCAGTTACGTTGAGTTGAATTTAAATCAAACGCAAGAAAAATGGTTATATTTTTCATGAAAATTTATTCCTAATGGAATTTAGAATTTTGCAAATAAGATATTTAAAATATTTTACATATGTATCCGATAAAAAGAGATCTATAATTTTAAATAATTTTAATAAATCTTATGATTGAGAATCTGTAGCAAAATATTCTTGAAACTGAAGAGATGAAATGATAAGAATTTTTTACAGCGAATGCAATTCCGTAAAATGCAATCCTTAATTGTTACAAGTATGTTATTAAAATACGGCTTATATTAAAAATATTGAATTGAATCAGATTGGCCATACAACAGCCAGAAAACATTTATTATTTATTCAATGATTCACTCTGACGACGCATACTCAATTTACCAATTTGAGAATACACAAAAAGCCATACCAACCTGATTCATTTTGTTTACAATGTGCCTTCTATTTTAGGGAGATATATTTAATTCTGTACATAGGTGATATTTAAACGAATATTTAATACAAATACGAAATCTTATATACAATACAAGCGATCTGAAACTTTCTATAAAAAACATTTTATAATATATTTGATTTTTATATTTGAATGCCTTTGAATTAGTTTGAATGCCTTTAAAAAATATGGCCCTTTTGTATGTAAAGAAAGATAAATCACGATGCACTATTACACAAATTAAAATCTGTCGTTTTCGTAACCACTCGCCTGCTTTCGTACCCGACTATAACTTGCTAGTGCATTTTTGAAACATTCACATTTGTAAATTTTATATAGTCCATGGGTGATACCGATTATATTTAAAAAAGGATATCTAGATTTTTTGGCAAGTAAAACAATAAACATTATCGTTTTCTGATATTACAAATCACCCAGATATAATAAATTACATCCTATTATGATAAATTGCATTCTTTCACAAGAAAAACATGTTTTCCAGCTGTTATTGCTGTAGTTATTCTAAATTTATTAATAACAAAAAAAAAGCCTAATAAGAAAATCTCGATAAAAAATTACGGTACATAAAGTACATAAGTAAAAAATAAAGGTGATAAAGGAAAAAATGATAAAAAAAGCGAGTAAAAATCTTTTTGTAATTAGTTTCCAAATTACTTCGAAAACAATTGTATTTTTATAACAGATTTTATAAGACAGTGCAATTGGATCAAAATCCAACCGCTGGTCCCTGGTTCGAGTCCAGCTAGCGGCATGGGTGTCAGTGTTGTCCCTGTGAAAATGTATGTACTGGATATTCTGTAATAAAGTGTTCTATATGGTTTCTTGTGATCATTGGAGGTTATGCCGGCGAATAGCTGTAGCGCCTACCTCAAAGCAAATAAATAAATAAATAAATAAATAAATAAATCAAAATCCAATCTAATATATAATAGATATATATGTGAATGAGTGTGTTCATTTTTAATCTTTTTGGAAGAGTTAATATATAAGCACACACAAGCGCATAGACATATGTATATATGTATACGTATATGCATATTACAAATTTAATTTTTTTTCGCCAAAATTAACCTTTTTTCTATATTAATTTCCTTTTAACAATATTCCGTACGTAGCTCTACTTATTAAATTAAAATCCTGTTACTATATCTAATCTATTAATCTTTATGGAAACGATATAAATTCTTAATTCGCCTTAAAAAGGTATTTATTTCTATATGCGTAAATTTAAAAAGATGGCTCTAAATTAAAAATATTCTTAATTAAACTTTACTTCTTAATATTCCAGATAAAACTCTTTTTCCCTGTTTTTATCAACCCTTTTTAAGAAAGTCTTATTAAATTTATTCCAAAACCATACCTTTAAAAAATATATCATTATTTTTATTTATTTATTTATTCCCCCCACCTTCAACGTTTGATATTTGTGCGCATTAATAAATTCATTTCTTTTCTTTTTTTTCTGTTTTAAAATATCGTCTGAATGATATCGAATTCAGTGTTCCATTATAAATTAACTTAACTATATTATTAACTTAATAATATTTTTTTAATAAAAAATTATCGACTGAAGGAAATTAATCACGACGATGGACATGAATTCTGTTTACATGTGAAATTCATGGTTAGAGATTAGAGAAAATTCTAGAAGCTTTTGATTACTTCAGTGAAGAGGCCCAGAAATGGATGGAATCTTTTATTCGATGTTTTCGGGTTTGAACGATTTAAAAGCTAGAGGAATGTTTCTTATGGAATATTGCTTCGGAAGGAAAGAGCATTTTCCCTCTGCATATGATTGCATTTAAATAAATCTTTTGGAGCTGCAATTGTGAAATTTAATGAAGTATCTACGTTTATTATTTTTATTTAACTTTTATCTCGCCTCAACTCCTATGACATAACTTGGGAAAACTTGCAAATAATATTAATGGCTTCTATCTCAAAATGTCACATACATATATATATATACTATATTATATTTTAATTTATAAAAGAGAACAAATAGGGAGATCTGTATTTAAATTAAATAACAATAGTTTCTGCTATTTTCAATTAAGATACTTTACATATATTACGTAATCACTTTAGGATTGAAAGGCAGTCTGCCACTTGAGATATCTCAAGGATATCTTTGATAATGTTATAAGTTTTTATCCAATCAAAACATTCATTATCATATTTTCGTAATTTTTCCTTTACCCCAAAATAATCTTTTTCTTTGCATGATATTTATTTTTGTAAAAAGGTAAAGTTATTATTAATGCCTATAAAAGAATTTAAAATCATTTCATTGTAAAATATGTAATTCCACTTTTTTCGGTAGTCCCTTTTTTCTGACTTATACGTATATGATAATCCGTTGCACTTAAAATTCATGAATTTTATTAATTTTCTTTTTCTGCTTTGAAAGTACTAATTTATGGATATTTAAATGGTGAACTAGTAGCCTTGCCCTAATTATAAATATTTCTTGTGCTCTATTTATTATAATTAGACAAATGTTTGTTTAGATACATTATAAGTACTAAAATTGTGGGATGTACTCTCGCAACTGGGCTACACTCTCTGTTGCACCTGAATTGGACTGTATTTTCCCTACGCAACTCAATCCAAGGAACTCTGCGTCGAGTTTAAATAAGAAACGGAAAAAAGTGAAGCTGTGTGAGGAGGAATGGAAACAGGAAAATAAATAGAATGTTTTCGACGACGGCAAACGATGTTGATTAAAAACTAAAGTGATGATTCGGACGATTTAAAAGCGAAGATTTAAGACGATTTTTTTGAGAAATATAAAATATCTACGACTGATTGATGTTCGATAAAGATTGTTGAGAAAAGGTACGAAGAATGAATCTATGTTTTATTTTTTATTTGTTTGTTTTTTGTTCTGTTTCGTCAGATAATAAATGTATGTGTCTGTCAGAGAATAGTTTTTATTTACAGTAAGGACTCGTCCATCCTATAATATAAATGATTTCAGAAGAATTTTATTCATCTACCTAAATAGTTTTCTGTGTGTGTCTCCTTGGTAGCTCGGATAGTATCTAAGCAGTACTTATAGTTCCTTCCAAGAAATCTTTAACGTGTTATCTGTTACAATACACGCAGTAGATTTAGCAACAGATTTTTGAAACTGACATGATGTTTCTCGAAAGGATTGAGTAGGCTTGCACTGAAACGATTGCCGAACTCGTTCAATAGTTTTTTCACTCACATTGGACCTGCATCTTCCTTGCAGATCAACAACTCTGCATGTTGAAATTTAATAGGAAATTTCCTTCCATAAAAACGAAACGCACATTAAGCTTTCACTTGAATTTAATCTATTACGTCCAAAATGTCTTCCTTACGAAGCCTTTTCCCTGAGTCACTCTTGAAGAACCTATTGCGCCATCTTTATTATAAAAAATACTCCAACTGACAAATTCTGTTATATAACAAGTAACATTATTATACAAATGGTTAAATCGTAGTGAATTATTATAATCAAGACTTTTGGTTCACCAAGGAAACAAGGATCCAGTGTTTAAAATGTGACTCGAAGCTCTTGATATGGCACTTTGAAAGATATCCAAATCTTTGGTGACTTCTATTTGTGTTTGATCATTCTCTGATTTTACCACTTACTAGCCACTTTTGAACTTCATTTAAATTATGCCTTTGAACCATAACTAATGAATACTAATCTTTCTAAGACATCACATTCGCTTTAAAAACACTACAGATCTAAATTCCAACATATGTTATTTGCGAACTGCACTATTAATAACCTAATTTGCATATTTCTGACAATAACGTATGCAAAGAAGTGCAATGTTGAGTTCAGTAGTATTTATCTAAGAGTTAACTGCAGCAATAGCCATGGATTATAATATCAAATTTATGAGCATATTTTTTCTCATTATCCTTTATTTTGATGAGTAGAATTTTTGCATATATTAAAAATATGAAACATTATTTGCGTTATAATGTATGTTAATCATCAGAACTACTTTTTAGTGAAATAGAAAGCTAATTCACGACCAGCATGATGATAAAGAGATTTGAAAAGACAGAACAACTTAGCTGTCTTCAAGAGGTTTAGAAAGAAAGTAAAAACAGGGTTCTATCATCGTAATTGTGGCTAGTGATGTCCTTGAAGACAGCAGCATGTTAATGTGGGTGTGTCATCTGCTTCTCGAATATTGGTTATGCCGTATTCCACTGTCTCGGATTTTTCCATTTTCATTTACTAGTTTCACTTTTTTAATAATATTTATTATAAATCGAATTGAATCTTTATGTGTGTTAAAAGATCCTACATCGTTGGATTTCTGTATTTTTTTAAAAACAAATATCACGCGCTTAGTTTTAATTATCTGTCGTTGAAATTTATAATGTAAAATAGATGCAAGGGGATCCGTTCAATTTAAATAGAGTGACTTCAATAGCTGTGTTTCCAGAACTAATGCATGCTTTTTTTTTTTAATGAAACGTAACATACAGTTAGACCTTGCTATAACTTGGTGTGGATTACGTTTAGGTGTAAGTCGCTCTGAAGCATTGCTACGCTGTATTACTCCTGACTATCACATTAGTCATAAACAAATGCACGAATTTTTTTTACAAACTTCAATTTCAGTTAGTCCCTGATATATACAGGGTGTTTCGCTACCAGACCGACAAACTTTGAGGGATGGTAGTAGACATTAAAACAAACATTATTAAATAGGAAACCATGGGGCGCAAACGTCTTCTGTAGGAGCTAGGGGCCATTAAAGTTTAAGGTCCAAAATTTCAAACGATGATAAAAAACGGAAAAAAGGGTAGATTCGTTTGCGGTTTTCACTAAAATGATTCTTTATATGACGATTTTTGTAGAAAAAAAAATTAAAGGTTGCATTTAAAAATTGAGAAACACCGAAATCACTGGCGATAAATTTATAAATAATCTAAAAAACTTTGTAAAATCACCATAAAAAATAAAATGAAACAGGACGCGTTTCGAGCTTCAAAAATACCGCTCGTCATCAGCTAATCCAAACACGTGTCACAAGGGACGGAGTGGAAATAAAAGTGAAACAAAGAGGGAGGAGATTACAAAGGGTGCGAACAGGTGGCGCTGCCTGACAGAGCCAAGGAGGAAGAGAAAAGTAAAGATAAACTTAAAGAAAGAAGGAGGAGTTGACAAAGAGTGCCACAGGAGGCGCTGGCTAAAAGAGCCAGGGTAGAAGAGAAAAATGATGATAAACTAATAAAATAAAAATATAAAAAAGTGGAAAAATCATAATAAAAATAAATAAATATAAAATAAAATAATTGTAAAAATAGTAAATAAAATAAATTAATTAATTAAAAAGTAAAAATTAATAATAATAATAATAATAATAATAATAATAATAAAAAACTACAAAAGTAATTTCCATGCAGGAGAAAGGGAGTGGGATGATGAGAGATCATTGACAAGAGTATTAGAATTTTTACAAATAAAATAAGCTTCGTGAATATCTAAATGAGAAGGAGAAGCAGGATTAGAAATAATTCTGGCCATGGAAAAATTGAAATAATGACTAGAAGACCAACAGTGAGAAGCAATCGAAGACCTAGATAATTCCTGATTTTTAATATATCTCTGATGTTCATCCAATCTTTTCTTCAACGCTCTACTGGTCTGACCACAATAACTCAAATCGCAAGAACAAGGAATAAAATAAACACCCCACCGGTTCTCAACAGGAATAGAATCTTACAAAGAAGAGAATTTAATTTTATTCATAGGTTTGTCGATAGAGGGCGCTTAGAGTAACAAACAACTACTTTTTACCCTTATTTTGTGCACGGGGCTGAAATTGTTCTAAAGTTTAGACTTTAACTTAAATTTTAATCTCAAAATCGGAAACATTAGGATCGGGTAACTTGTGAAAATTGAACTGTGAACAGATGGGGAAACTTTAAACATCCATAAACATTAAACAAACTGATCGATTTTTCTGCGGTTTGCGTGTAGGTCATTCCCTTGGTAAATATTTTATTCAAAATGACTTACAGCTCTTGTGTCTCCATTTTTATATAGAGGGCGCTTCTGACACATCTCCGACATTTCAATGGCATTACTCCTGGGTTTTTAACTACCAAACCAACATACTTCCAGGAAGTGTTAGGGATGCAAATCGACTCGGAATCACATAGGAATGTAACGTTGAAAATGCCTTTTTAGCGAGTTGTGGTTAAAATAGGCACAGAAAAAAGAAACAAAAATAGTTAGTGAAACAGCTACACGTTAATATGACAGAAAACAATTTAGTTAAGATTTTTACTACAAAAGATGTCCGAAATTACGACCAGAAGTAATCGGGCATACTTGACAGCAGCGTCGCTTGCAATTCCTCACGCTTTCAAAGATTCCTGGAATCTCGGATAGCTTTCTGGCAGCTACAGAAATTCGAGCTGAGAGGTCTTCCACTGACGGTACGGGAGTCTCATACATTCAACTTTTCCTTTGACCCCAGTAGAAGAAGTCCATACAGATTCAGATTCACATTGAGCCAGGTGGGGGGGGGGGTCGCCCAATTGGTTTGAGCAAATTAGCCCTACCGAGCATGGTTATTTAAAAAATTACAGAACTAATTATACAGTAATAAAATAAAGGTAGGTAACAAAAATTAATTGATATAATGAAGTAGGTGCGACGATCTGGCAGGCCACCACTACCTATCCACCGCTGTCCATATGTTGCGTTGAGGTGTCTGCAAACATCGTTGGTAAAATGTGGAGGAGCCCCATCGTGCTATAGAGTGACGCAACGAAAGAGGAATATGCGCTTTTCCCAGAAGTTCCGACAGAACATGTTGTAGAATTATCAAGTTGCATTTTTCTCTGTTTCTTTTAACCCTAACTCGTAAAAAAGGCATTTTCGACGTTACATTATAATATGATTCCGAGTCGTTTTTCATCCCTAACACTTCCTGGAAGTATGTTGGTCTGGTAGTAAAACATACAGGAGTAATGAATGCCATTGAAATTTCGGAGATGTGTCGGCAGCGCCCTCTATCAAAAATGAGGACACCAATACTGTATGTCATTTTGAATAAAATAATTACCAAGGTAATGATCTACACGCAAACTGCAACAAAATCGATTAGTTTGTCAAAAGTTTATGAGCGTTAAAAATCCCCTCCTATATTCACAATTAAATTTTCTCTAGTTACCCGATAACAATGTTTCCGATTTTGGACTTAAAATTTAAGTTAAATTCTAAACTTTAGAATAATTTCAACCCCGAGCAGAACAATAGGGTAAAAAGTAGTTGTTTGTTACTCTAAAGTCTAAAGAGCCCTCTATCGAAAATTTTTGAACGTAGCCTTTAAAATTTGTTTACAAGCAAATCCTGATATAGAGAATGATTTTAGTGAAAACCGCAAACGAATCCCCCCTTTTTTTCGTTTTTTATAATCGTTTGAAGTTTTGGACCTTAAACTTTAATGGCTCCCTAGCTCCTACGGAAGACGTTTGCGCCCCATGGTTTCCTATTTAATAATGTTTGTCTTCATGTCTACTATCACCCTTCAAAGTTTGTCGGTCTGATAGCGAAACACCCTGTATTTGATCCGTTTAGTGTTTGGTGTACATAGCCTTGCAGGTGATGCTGCTAAGCGGCATTTTTTACATTTTCCCAATTGCGGTATTTCGATAGCTAATGCATGGAATTTCATCAAGCTTTAGGTTCCGTTAGACCCTGATAAAAATTTAAACTGATTGACTTTTGGTGTACGTCATCCGACAGATAGTATTGTTATGCAGAATTTATTTAGATTTCTGCAATAGCTTTATCTGAAACATTGATGCACGAATTTTCACGAAGCATCATATTCAGTTGGAAGTTGACATACGTTGTTGCTCATTTGATACTGGTGCAAAAAAAAATAATTTCTGAAAATATTGATCTGAATCAGATCAATTGCTATAAGCGACTAGTTTCTTATTGGTTTTAAATTTTCTATTATTAGATATGAACTGAGTATTAAGAATGAATGTGAATAATAAGAAAGTTAATGTGTTGTGAAAGTTAGTCTATGATTTTTTCCTTATTTTTGGTCTTATTGTATTTAAAATAAAATGAAAATTAATTTAACGATGAAAATAATTACTTTTTGAAATTTTAAATATATTCTATAATCACGCTTTATAATTTCAACCAATTTTACAATCAAACATATATACATGCATATATACATACACATATATAAATACATATTTATTTCTATATGGTTCAATGTCTTATTCGATCAAAAAAGTTAAAGTCTTAGAAAAATAGTTCACAGATTTTAATTTTAAGCAAATGTTAGAGTGAAAGTACCATAGAAATTTCAATTACAAATTGCATTTCAATTGTCATTAATTTCTTTTGAAGTTAATATCAACAAACAATGAAGCACTTTTCCAGCACTGCAAAATTAGGTCCAATCATTATAACTAAGAATATTTAAATAGAAGATATGCCATCAAATCACAAAGAATGAATTTTAAACAAATGAAGTTGAAAACGGAACAGTTCCAAGTTTACTGAAGAGTTTTGATTAGACAATTGAATAAATTCTCTGTAGAAATCATTGGGATTCTTTGCTGTAACTGAATAATACATATTAAAGAGATTGAAATATTAGTAATTATGTAAAATTTACACAACTTTTTAATATTACATTAAACTCTGAAAGCCGCATTTCGAATAATCAAGGAAAAAAAACGGAGATATGTTTTTGAATTAGGAAAATCGAATTAAGTAATACTTTAATACTCCAAAATGGGTTCTTTATTTTTCAGAATCACAGAAATCAATATACTTGCTAAAAATTAAAAGAGAATTTATAAAACAATGTTTCTTTTGCTACCAAATATTTACGAAAAAGCTTCCGAGTAGTTTTATGATGCATTATTTAGTTTTTCGCTTACATGTTTTCATAGCTTGTGCACCAAAGTAACGTGGTAGGTACATGAAATGATAACACGTAATTAAAAAAAAAGTTTCAAATATTTTAAAAAGGTAAGTTGATAAGTTGATTCCATGATTAGAATGTTTACTGGTTAGGTATAAAAGGAGGATAACTTAAGACTAGTCCTCCCGTAATTTAGGCAAATGTGTTTTCCATCCAGGATTATCCAATTTGTTTCAAATTTGGTATACAAACATATTCTGATACGTATGCTTTCTGGTTAGCATTGGAGATCGTCGGTAAGTATAAATGGTTGGAAAAGTTTGGGAAAATTCCCTCCGTTCAGAATTATCTGATTGGCTTCAAAATTCGTCTTCCCTTTTTTTCTGATAAGGCGCTTCGCTGTTTAGTGTTTGAAGTTATTTTTTCTCATTTCTATTATATTGATTTGTATTATAGCATAATAAGGCTGTTTTTTGTGTTATTTTTAGTTTTTACACTTTGCTCAAAAAGAGTACGTTCTATTTTGTGAATAATAAAAAAATAAAAAGTATTTGTGTGTGTATATGTAACATATACCGGGTGTCCAAAAAATGACTGATGGATTTTAAAATTCAATAATTTGCTAACGGTGACAGCTATATAAAAAAAATTGCAGGAGAGTTATGTATAATGTCAAGAGTTTTTTTAACGTATTTTTTATTTTAGTTCGCATCTCAAACAATAGATGGCGCTGACGGCGATTGAAGGCCATTTGATCAGTGCTGAGTGAAGCGACGACCTGGCCTTCAATCGCCGTTAGCGCCACCTATTGTTTGAGATGCGAACTGAAATAAAAAATTACGATAAAAAACTCCTGATAACTCCCTCCGATAAAAAATATTATACATAACTCTCCTGCAATTTTTTTTAAAATAGCTGTCACCGTTTGCAAGTTACTGAATTTTAAAATCCATCAGTCATTTTTTGGGACACCCGGTATATAGTTTAATATACAATCAGTGTAAATAGCCTTTGAATTAACTGCCATGTTTTTAATTGGCTAAATGTTTCTTAGTTAAATTTCGAACTTCGATTTTTCGAATGCTGTTAATTCTGAAATAAACAATATCATGGATACTTTTTATTATTGTTTACTTAACATTAACTACCATTAAGAAGTTGGAAATAATATCAAAATAGCAGAAAACATTCGTGAGTATAACTAATGAAACAGTGATAATATTTTAAAAGAATTAATACTGCTCTTAAGCTGCAAGCATTTTTGAAACACCAAATTTATAATGAAAACCAAAGCCAATGCTGGAAAATATTTAACAAATTAATTTTAATTAGTATTTCATTTACATTATCTAAATCTAATGAAAAAAGAAGACATATTTTATTATGTTTGCCATAAAAATAAATATACACAATGACTTTTTTTGTAATGCACTAAGAATTTTAATACAGAATATTTATTAAATTTAAAAATATATATTTTTATTTAGGCACATTCAAAGTTGCAGTTATATATATTTTTTAAATATTAAAATTGACATGTACTTCAATTTTTTATACACGACAGAAAATAAATCATTTTCAATATAAAATCCCATTATATCTAAAAATTGATGCAGAATTTTCTATAGTATATTCTGAGGAATGCGGAAAAAAATGGAGCAAAAATATAGGGATTTTTAAAAAGTGACATTTCTTTTTTAAATAAAATTTTAGTAAAGTAGGCTATTCTAAAAGACTTTTTTTTAATTTTTAGCACTTAATATTGCGTTACCACACGTATTACACTATTATTGAAAACTGAAAAAAAAGTTTCAACCATATGGTGTCACGTATTGTGCAACATATTAATAGTACACATAAATAAGTAATTTTTACAGATAAAATCTTGTGGTAAATCATTATATGTAATTTTCAATTTGTTTCTGCAGTCGGCTTCAAAATAAATACGATGTTGAAATATTTACAATTAATAGAATCAAAGGCTTCGTGTTGTCTTGGCATTATAAATTATATGAATAGAAAATAATAGTACATATATTACAGTATTATTCTGAACTGAAAAAAAAAGTTTCAATGGTACATTGTCTCATGACTAGTACACATAAATAATAACTTTTAGATGAACTTGTATAGATAAAAATTGACAGTAAAGCATAATATGGATTTTCCAAACAGATTCTGCAATAATCTTGACGGACTATTACATCTTGAAATTAATCACTAATATTAAAAATCCCTTACTAAAAAATGTATTTATATGCACATGTATAGATACTTAAAACATTAAATAAAATCCACAACCGACAAGCTTCGGCTAACTCTTGTTTCTATTGGCCGAAACTTGTCAGTTGTAGATTTTATTTAATGTTTTAAGTATTTTTAATTTTGTGCGTATAAATAAGTCTTTTAGTAAAGAATTTTTATTATTAGTGTTAAATATGACTTTGAAATGTTTAAAATTATAGAAAAAACGGCTCTCTGCCGAGTCATCATCAATTATGTTCATGGAAAATTGTCTTCTCGACTCATAAACAATTAGAAACGGATATGTTATTGTATGTCGTGATCTTTATTTGTACACGCTTATTTTTAAAAAAGATGTTCTGTATGCATGTCTTGGAGCTCCAATTTGTGTTTGTTTTCGTACACACCCTATTTATTATAGTTTATGTAGTATTTTCATAAATATGCTAATAAAAATATCCTCTTAAAAAAATGCATATGATATGTAGAACGTTATGATAAAAATATTTTACTAAAAGTTTATTCAAAACAAAAACTAAAATATTCTTTAAACTAATTAATTGCACACAATAATAAATATTGGAGGGCATTAAAATGTTCTATTGCGAGAAAAAAATTACATCTAAAAATGATAAATTATGAGATAAATTATTATTCATCTATGACAGGAGCATCTGGAGTGACATTTATTAGTCAGGAAAATTTAATGGTTCTTGAAGTGATGTAATGAGAAAAGATTGAAGGTGTTCCTGGCATATCTGAGAGCAGTTAGTTGAGATTTGTGATAAAAGAATAATCAATGTGAATAAAAATCGCACATTCGATGATGACTTATTTAATATCTTCACGGCATTTTTTTTTTTCATTACTGGAGGATTTTGAAAAAAAATTCAATTTATTTATGAGCAGATATTATGGGTTTTGACATAGTATCTTTTTAGACATTATTTATTTCTTTATATTTAGCTACTGTCTAAAAAATCTTAGGAGTCTGATTTTTTTAAGCCCTCTTTTTTAATTTTAACCAGAACTAAAAAACTGGAAAACACTGAGTCATATCTTCTATATAATTTTTTTAAAAAAATCTGAATGAAATTTATGAACGTTGCATTTTTGGCTTGAACGTTAAATAACTGTGTCCTTAAATATCTTTAGAGAAACTTGTAAGATGTCAACCAATGTTTCTAAAATAAATGAGATAAAAAAAATAGCTAACGTAAATTCTGTTATGTTTTGAACTGCTTATACTACGATATTATGCCGAAATTTGTATTTGTATTCTAAATATTGGTATTTATATATTATATAGATTTTCTTGTAAATGGCTTCGTAACAAGTACTTGTAATTAACTGCATTGTAAAAAAATGCTTTATGAAATCAAATTTATTAATAGATTACTTGAAAGGGATTCCAGGCATCATTTCTTGGAAAACAAATTCAAGCGACAAGTCAATTAAACTTCAAATTCCTTCTGTCAAGTTAACCACGTAACCAATAATAACGTGAATTTCTTCATTCGCATGCACATGCACAATACTGCTAAAGATAGTACCTTACAAATTTTGCAGCAACTTTGTTACAGACGGGGTGACACCAACTTTTGTGGGGTTTTTTATTTCATCTGCCGCTGGTGATAAAACCTAAAATATTGTCTGTTACACTTACATTAAAATATCAATTAAAAATACAATGGATTCAATCTGGCGTTAATAAATGTTCTCCGAGATAAGGCAGATGGCAGTAAAATTGCACCACTAAAACATTGGAAATGGTAAAATGTACAAAATGATATATGACTAAAAAATTATTAAAAATATATATGTTTTTATGAAAAAAACATATCTACTAAAACATATATATTAAAAAATTTAAGATATGAGAAATAATCTATAAAATATATTATGCTTTTCGAGCATAAAATATATTATGCTTTCTCGAGAGCCCTACAATCAGTTTCATGCATGCGGCTCCAATTCCATAACTCAATGGCAAGCATTTGAAATTATTCTTAAAAGTTGATTATTGCTTTGGCTGCAATTTAAGCATTTAAAATATTTAGCAAAAATTGTATAACCCTCTACATTAGAGTTATGTTCTGTTATGAGCTTTTTGAATGCCAGGAATACTAAAACCAATCATAAGTATGAGATACATTTGCAGAGTTTACGGACAAAATGCGATGAATGACACATGAATTCAATGATACATAAGTGGTAGCGAAACGTCCCTAAGGGACGAGAATCTATGACGATGAAGAATTAAATGGAGAAAATGGAGTGTGTCTCTGGATTGCCAATGATTTGTTTACAAATGAGAAGAGTATGAGAACCAAATATTCACCATTACGCCACCGTAACTGGATTTTCATCAAATTTATTGCACACTCCTTTTTTGCAGTTTTGCTGCATGATTGGCATCAAAGGTTGCACCTTTTCATGAGAAGGACATACAAAAACTCGTGTAATGCTAAGATCAAAACTTCAACAACGGTATTAACGTTGATGAGGAATAATCTAAGTATTGTTCTTCATTATGCAGTAAATTATTTTCTTAAATAATCATTCTTATTTGTTTAAATGCTTCAAGGAATTTACTTTCTGGATTATCTGATACAGTCATAAAATGATATAAAAATCCTTACAGAAATGTTATTAATCGTATTTATTCTGTTTCTGTCCTTTTTTATCATCTTAAAAAAATAATTAGTGTAAAATTTATATATTTTTGAATAAATTCACACGATTATGTTTTCTATCAATAGAAAAAAAAAAGAGGGATTTTTTTTATAATCGAGTTCGATATCAATGTCAAATTAATGCTTTGCCACAGAAATAATAATAATAATCATAAACTGCCGAATTTCTGCTCAAAATTAGAAATGATTTCAAGAATGAACATTGAATGTTTATAAAATGGCTTTCGCTTATGCATTTTTACTTTTATACTTGTATAAATAATTTATTATGTTCACATTTATAAAATAAAAGCACTATACACATATTAAACATCACTTTAATTTATTCTCCTCGGCAGGCAAAGTACATATTTATGCACTACCAAACTATATAACTTTTTCGATGTACACGAGTCTAATATTTTACTTCTGATATAAAAATATAAAATCTGGATAAGAGCTACTGTAAAATAATGTCTTTATCTGCCATATAGAAGACTTAAAACCAGTATTTTAAAAGCCATCAAACCTAAACAACTTTCCACAATCATAATTATATATTCATTGATTCATACTAACTTTCATTTCACGTTCAAACATCGCGGATAAATTGTTTCGGACATTATTCATATCAAAGTCATAGATGATGGAATAGCGTTCTGGATATATACTCCTAAAAGAGTAATTCAGATTTCATTACCTAACGTTGATGCTTTGGCGTGTAATTATGTGCATCTTAGTGAATTTTAAGTCAAAACTTCATGTTAAAATGCAGAAATTTACATACACGGCTTTCAAATACGCATTCAAACTTTATAACTTCGATGTAGTAAACTGTTAAAGTTATCAATAATACATTAGTTCATGGTTCATTAATTTTCTCATATTTTGGTAGAAACCACCTGATTTTGTAGAGTCTACTGTAAGTAGTGAAGTATTTGGCATCTTATTCGACTATTACATCCTGGCTTGCGGATAAAATGAAAATACCGTTTGTATAGGTTTTGAATATTTATAGGGGTTTTTTCTTCGTATTTTTCGTATAATGAAGTGTTTTAGAGTTTTTACTTGGCAATCTATGTATATATATATATACACAATATGTTAAAAAATCAGTCAATTTTTATTAAAAAACTGTTTTCAACAATATTATGAAATGCATGAACCTATGTTTAAAATCGTTTTAATAAAAATAAATATAATATTTATATTCCATGCACCAAATGAAACACTTTTTCTCAAAAATACGTACATTTTATTTTTGAAATGTGAATGAAGTCTTACAGCGCATAAACGAAATTTTTTTTTCGTTTCGATTCGTCTCTCTTTTCACTTTTCTTTTTTTTGCGATATTCATGATAATTCATGATTTCTGTAAATCTATTCTAAGATACATTTTTTTTTATTAAAATGTACTTATCATTTTAAAAAGAAGATAAAAATAAAATAAATATATTATAAATACGATTGCCACTTACCTGTAATCCGATATTTATTAAAAAGTCATTCCTTTAAAAAATATGCGACAGGATACTCCCATAAAATCTCGGCCACAAAACAGCTCAAGTTAGCCAAAATCCACTCATCTGACGATTTAAAAGTCAGCTTCTCGTAAAGAGTTGAAACAACTCGAGTGAACGTGTTAATTTTTAGCAATTTAAATCAAGATGAGTGGATTAAATAAGAAATTTTAACCAATATGTGTAAAATGCTTAAAAAACAACTCATTCACCATCCATAAACTACAGCTCTTTCATCAGAAGCCAAATGTATTCTTTCATTATATGAGTATACAACTTGTGAGGGAGTGTCCTTTGTGATAAAGGCCCTCTAGCATCGTGACGTAAATGTTCTAACATGTGTGGCATGGAAGCGACATCTATCCTTTATTGAACTTTAACTTTCCAGAGCGTGTGTGTCGCCCTCGGTTCCACAGTTAGTTGCGTTTCGGAGTAATGTGCAATTTTATAGCACCGTCTTCAGTTTGCAACGTATAAAAGTTTTGAGGTGAAGTCGATTAGAGTGTAGTGGTGAGGTGGCGAAAGCCAGCTAGTGTGTCGTGAGGGGGCGAAAGCCAGCCAGGAGAATTAGATTGTGCTATAAAGCGAGTTAGATTGATAGCCTCCAGTGATATAGATTGTGCTCTAAAGTGAGATATCCAGCAGTGTGAGCGGAGTTACCCAGGAAGAGAGCCAGTGGGCAAGAAATTTGATTTAATACGTTCAGTATGTTGAGCAATAAAGAGTGTTTACAGCCACGGGCTGTCTTATTAAAGATTTAATCTAGCGTTTAGCTGACGTCTGAACGTAAAACTGGTGTGAAGTGCCCCGAACTGAGCTCCAAGCCGACGTCGTGAGTATAATTTGAAGTTTAATCTCTTAGTATTGTGATTAGTAACTGAAATCTTGAACTGTCGCTCCACTTTCCCCACGCCTACAGGTTCAAATAAACTGTTGATTTTATCTTACACTTAGAATTATGTCTACATTCAATCAGCACACCCCCACACACGTTACAAAGTGAAATAAAATATTTATTTGAAGCACATTTCACAAAAACAAAAATGAATGACGTTTAAAAATGTATTCGAATATTAAAATTTTTTCAAAAACTTATAAAAAAAATTATATAAAAAAGCAAGTTTTTGCAAAAGATTAAAATATGAAACGCTTAGCTTTTATGTGTGCAAAAAATTCAACTTTGTTTATGCATAAAATATTTATAAAATGCACATATTATAGACATTTTTGATAAGATTTTTTTTGAGATTTTCATTCAGAGTTTACAAGAAAATAATATCAAAACTGTATACAATAAAATGTAAATTTGAAGCTAACAAATTAAAAGAAAATGTATTTTATTCATTATGATAGTATGTATGAAGCATTATCCTCAAATTAATTATAATTAAAATTAACAGTTTTAAGTATTACTATATTTTGTACTAGGACCACTTAGAAAAGATAGATATTTTGACTGCTTAATTAAAGTAGCTTGAACTATCATCCAAATAGAAAGTGAGACAGAGGATGGACACGAAAGGGATGAATGGAATCTGGACAGTCTTATAGTCCTTAGCCATGTTTGGAATTATGATAATTTTGTATTAAATGAAGTTTTAATTAGTTTCCATAATTTCTCTAATATGAAAACATAACTACTTTTTATAAATATCGGCTATAATAAACATACATAAAATAAAATTGAAAATTACATATTTTGATATGTTAATGAAATTAAATCGACATACACTTATAAATTATTCGTCTTTCAGTACCGTACATGTATATTTGTTCTTGGACAGCAAAGTATTTTTAGAAGTAATTAATTCGGAAAGTAAAATCAACAAAGGAAAAAACAACAACAAATGGTATATTTATACTAAAAGCTGTGAAAATCTGACACAATCGTTTCAAAACTAGTATAAAATTTTGTTAACAAGTGGCGCTGTACGATGAAGTTAAATGACAAATTCTGAGAAATATGCTGCGGACCGAACGTCCTTTGCAAACAGTCGTTCCAACCATCAGTCATTTGTTTTCAAAGTAATTTCTTATCAGAAGTTTTCGAAACTTTAAATTGTGATTAAAAACAGCAGTTTTTTGCCCTAGGAATCCGATTCCCACACAAGACGCAGCTTGAAGAAAAGACATTATGCTTGACAGATAAGATGCATTCATTCATTTCATTTTGTAAGAATATTGATTTATTTGAGCTCCAGAAAAAAAAAATGTTTGGGGATTATTCGATGACTACAGTATCACTTGTCGATAAATTTATAAATGATTTTGAAACTCTTGTATTAGTTTTTACGACTTAAAAACTAACATACTATTTGTTTATTTCTTTTTTCGATGTTAGTTTCCGGGATTTTTTTTTCAAACCAAGGAGTTTTTTGTTAGACACTAAAAAACAGACACTAGTTGTTAGACACTAGTTGTAAAAAAATACTAAAATAAAATAAATATATTTATTTTGCACTTTGTATTATTATTTTTTTTAGAGAGACTCAAACTTGAGTCTCAATTTACATAGAGCTTTTTTTTTTTTTTTTTTTTTTTTTTTTTTTTATTATTATCACATATTTTTGATGAGATACCAACAATAACATAAAGTCAATAAAATGCTATGAAATAAATACAGATAGTATTTCTTTATTCAGAATTCAATAAAATATTGTTTGAATTCATTTCAAGTTTTTTTAGTACCTTTCCCCTATTTTGCCATAAAACTTTCTAAAATATCGCGATAGAGTGCTTGAGTTCAATTTTTTTCCGGATAATAAAAAAATTACTGATATCTAGATTTTAAAAAAAAGTCCATAAATATTCGTATATTCTTTTCTAAATCCATTATACTACAAAAAATGTTCTAATGTAATGAAAATGCGCAATTTTCATAAATATTTAATCTGTATAGGAAAAATAAATTATTATAAATTTATTTTTAGCATAATTTTTTACCAATTAATTTCTTATATCACATAACTTAAAAAACTTAATTTCTCAAAATTTTGTCAATGTA
Organism: Maratus speculifer; assembly: GCA_964019185.1. Classification (NCBI taxonomy): domain Eukaryota; kingdom Metazoa; phylum Arthropoda; class Arachnida; order Araneae; family Salticidae; genus Maratus; species Maratus speculifer. The sequence goes on along the minus strand of OZ025297.1, from coordinate 14,869,214 downwards.
TACATATATTCAAATTTTTATAGTGTTTAGTTGCAGTAAAAATACATTAGTTTCTTGAAAAATACTATAGTTTGTCGCAACACAAGAAACTAAATTTAAGTAATAGATTTCTTTATTATAATACTTCAGCTAAGCAGGAATCTTCGGCAGATGTATTAAAAAAATCTTTTTTGCACACACAAATATCTATATTAAATTTCAAAACAAATCCTTTATTCAGACAATTGAATTAAATGATAATGCAAATGTAATATCTATTTACATATGAATCATTTTAAGTACTCAAATTATTTAAAACTAATCATAGCACACGTCAAATAATTCATGAAGCTTGAATAAGTTTCGTTTACAAAATTATGAATTCTTAAGATCATTAATAATGAATCAGGTACAGGAAGATGGATTACATTCCTGTAATCTTAGGAAATTTTTGAATAAATTAAAAAATAAGATAAACTGCATTTATTATTTCAGTAATTATTCATTAATAAATTTATAATAAATTTTTCATCTTGTAACATTACAATTTTTTTTCTTTTAATATGTTTTATGATGGAAAAATATGATAAAAATTGGAAGCGTGTAAAATAATTAAATATTATAAAAAATTATTTAATCTGACTTTACTGATTAAAGATTTTTTTTAGTCCTTTTCATAAAAATATTCAAAACTAATATTATTTTTATATTTACTTTTCTTAAGATCTCGAATTTTTGGAAGTAAAACTAACAGACGCAAAAATTTTGAAAGGTAAATAAAATTAACGTTCAATTAAAAAATTTATTTAGAAATATAACTGATATTATATCATAATATTCCTAATAGCTTTTATACAAATCATCTTGCTTGAACCCATTCCGGCACATACAATTTCTGTTCTTAAAATGAGAACAACCCCGGAATTAACAAATGACATTTTTATAAATTAAAAATTCCTTAATTTAAGCATTTGTTGTAATTGCAAAATTTATTTAAAATATTAGTAGTTTCCGGATTGTAATACTTCTGCCTGTAAGGGGGCATTTCCGTCCCTCATATATGTAATAATATGACGATTTGCTGTAATAATATATAAATTTTCGTGGAATAACATCTTTGCTGTAATAAGAAGTCGATTTACTTGAAATAATAAACAGATTTAGCAGCCATAGTTGGAAGCCATGGAATTGTGTTCCTTGGGAGTTTCTCCAATAAAAATAATAAGAAAATCAGTTTTTAGTTCCATATTTTATTAGATCAAGCCATAAGTTATTCCACTTGTCACCCTTTCACACATCTATCACTACAGCATTCGCTCTCCAAGTTACGGCATTTCGGTGTTCTAAATTATCGGAAAAAATGAGAGGGCGACCTAGAAGTTCAAGAGGCAGATGCATTCTGAATGCTCCGAAAACCTAGAATGAACTCCAACACTCACACGGAAAAACTAGCTCCTCCTCAGACTGCGTCAGTAAATTAAAAATCCAATTAGGATTAATTCCGAAGCTACGCATCAGAAATCATCACCTCTGATTGGTATAAGAGGCGTGGTCTTCCCGTAGGAACTCAATGATGTCTCGCAAATAGACCGACCTACTAACATATCCGCTCATTAAAACAGAGCAGACGATAAATAAAACATAAAATTAAAATCTCGATAATATTCTAAAAAGGAAAAATATTACGAAATCTTTTCCCGCACTTTTTGAGAAACAAGCAATAGATTATTAATAAGTTAAATTAAAAAAAGAAAAAGGACTTTAGTTGTTAAAATATTAATATATTACGAAACTAAGATTAAAAATATGTTCCACAAATTTAGGATTAAAAGCTCAGAGAGAACAAAATGGCACAATTTTTTTTTATATCATTACATATAATTATACAATATATATGAAAATATACATTGACATAAATTTAAATAGAATATTAAAAACTCTAGTATGATTTCTTTCAAATGATTCCCTTTCGATTGATTCCTGTTTCTAGAAGTTTTTCTTTTAAATGAAAAATACATTTTAAAAGATTTCTTTTTTATCTTTAGTATTCCGCAAACTTTTTTATTATAGACAGAATTAAAGTTTCGTCTCCTTCCTCCACAAAACATTTTTATAAGTCTCTCTGTCAGTAAAATGTGATTTTAAAATTTCTGTGGTTTATGTTTTTTTCTGTAATTTATTTTCCACACCGAGCTTTGGATAGTAGAGGGCTTTATGATCCACATTGTTCAGTGACTGTGCATCTTATGAGGCGTCTTTATATCGTTACTATGTACCATGGCAGTCTCTATGGCCACCTTCTTTATAAGGAAAATCTCAACTCGTACCAGAAATTATGAATTATAATTTATAATTTATTTAATATATTGGAAAGCGACAGTACAAACCTTAACTTCATCTCGACTCGATGTATGAAATTTTAGAATTAGTTAAAACGCTATTCGTATATTAGAATACAACTAGTCTACCATTTCATATATTGGTAGAAAATCCCTATAAACACGATTTTAGTGATTGACAGGTAAGTTTATCATCGTGTTTCCTGACCTCACTGCTGCATAATTTCTTACATTTCGGCGCAAGAAAATATAAATTAAAACCCATTGATCAACAACTTAAATAGGGTTTCAGGAGGTTTCTACCAAAACATGTTTTGGCAGACGAGATGCATTTTAGTATGCCAATAAATTGTATCTTATTCTGCAATTTCATTTATCATCTTGATGAGCTGATCGATCTATGCAGCAATCTCTCCGTCTTTAATATATATATATACACTGATGTCCAAAAGTTAAGCATAATTGGTAATTAAGTAATTATTTTTAAGTAATGAAAGAAATATGAATCGGAATGTGCTGAAACTCCAGGTGTGTAAACAAAATAGTACGCGTCACATATTTTCGCGAAGAGTTTTAACCGATATCGAACAGGGGACCGCCAACAAATTGAAAAAGAACGAAGATCTTTTGGATAACCCTGTCAAAACTAATGTAGCAAAAGCGTTCAAACTGCACATTATGATTAATTGGCTTATTGTAAAGTACTGTGTTAATTTTTACAAGGATAGCATGTATACTCGTAGAGAAATTAAGATTTTTATAGAAACAGCCCTAAATTTTTTCCAAGTTTTTTGCTTATAATTTGCAGAGTTCTTATTATAAAATAATGTTCTTTTCTGAAAATATGCAAACATCATTGTACACAATATCCTGTCATCAGAATTTAAAAATAATGAAAATTGTATGAAAAATGAGTATGTTTAGTAAATAATTTTTCATTGCGCATGCGCCAACGATATCAAAATGTCATTTGCATATTGTGTTAGCTAAATGTATAGCGCAACGTCTGTAAAAGTTTCAAAAACATAGCTTGAAAATTCTGAAAATGGGAGCCTATAGAATCAACTCAAAATCCGTTATTCCTAAAGGAAGCAAAAAAATCAGGGGTTTTACCTAAATATAGTTGTACGTGCAATATTGTGTAGGCACTAAACAATGGAATATGGATACAGCCACTCATCTTTTTGCTTCATTTAGGGAATAAAGGATTTTGATCTCATTCTATCAACGATAATTTTCAGAATTTTTAAGCTATGTTTTTGAGACTTTTACAAAAGTTGTTCTATACATTTAAATAACATAATATGCAAATGAAATTTTAATAGCGTTCACGCATGCGCAGTAAAAAATTATTTAGTAAACCTGCTCATTTGTCATACAATTTTTATTATTTTTTAATTCTGATGACAGGGTATTGTGTACAATGATGTTTGTCATTTTTTTCAAAAAAGAACATTATTTTATATTAAGAACTCTGCAAATTATAAGCAAAAAATTTAGGACTGTTTTTATAAAAACCTTAATTTCTCTACGATTATACATGCTATCCTTGTAAAAATTAACACAGTACATTACAATAAGCCAATTAATCATAATGTGCAGTTTGAACGCTTTTGCTACATTAGTTTTCCCAGGGTTATTCAAAAGATCTTCGTTCTTTTTCAATTTGTTGACGGTCCACTGTTCGATTTCGGGGAAAATTCTTCGCGAAAATATGTGACGCGTACTATTTTGTTTACACACCTGGAGTTTCAGCACATTCCGATTCATATTTCTTTCATTACTTAAAAATAATTACTTAATTACCAATTATACTTAACTTTTGGACACCAGTGTATACATATACATATATATATACAGGGTGTCCCTAAACAAATGGTATATACGCTAGGGGGTGATAGAACACATCAAGACGAGTAATAGTAAATAGGAAACCAAGGGTCCCAAACATTTTCCAAAGGAGATAGCCGCCATTAAAGTTTGGGGTCCAAAATTTCAAATACACATAAAAAACGGAAAAATTGGTCGATTGATTTGCGGTTTTCACTAAAATAATTCTTTATGTAGGTATTTTCTTGAAAATAAATTATAAAGATAAATTTCGAAAAACGCCGATAGAGGGCGCTTTAGACTTTGAAGTAATGAAAAACTATTTTTTGCTGTGATTTTTTGCATCTCATTAAATGGTTTCGTAAGCTTAGACTTAAACTTAAATTTTGAGCTCAAAATCTTAATAGTTGGAAGCGGTTAAGTAGCACAAACTTAACTGTATTCAGAGGGTTTAAATTTGAAATGATAATAAAAAATGGAAAAATTGGTCGATTGATTTGCGGTTTTCACTAAAACTATTCTTTATGTCGGTATTTTATTGAAAATGAATTATAAAGATAAATTTCAAAAAATGCCGATAGAGGGCGCTTTAGACTTTGGATTAACGAAATCTATCCTAATACTATTTTTTGCCGTTATTTTTTGCATCTCATTAAATGGTTTCGTAGGCTTAGATTTAAACTTAAATTTTGAGCTCAAAATCTGAATAGTTGGGAGTGGTTAAGTAGCACAAACTGAACTGTGTTCAGAGGGTTTAAATTTCAAACGAAACGGAAAACTATAAAAAAAACGGAAAAATTAGTCGATTCGTTTGCGGTTTTTGCTAAAACTACTCTTTAAATCAGTGTTTTCTTGAAAATAAATTTTAAAGATAAATTTCACAAAATGCCGATAGAGGGCGCCTTAGACATTGGAGTAGCGTACAACTATTTTTAACCGTTGTTTTTTTTTAATCTCATTAAATGCTTTCAAATGCTTAGATTTAAATTTTGAGATCAAATTCTGAGTCGTTACGAGTGTTTAAGAAGTGCAAAAGTGAACTGTGTTCGAGGGGAGGGGGGTTAAATTTCAACTCCTGAACACACTTCAGTTTGCGCTTCTTAACCCCTCCTAACGATTCAAAATTTGAGTTCAAAATTTAAGTTTAAATCTAAGATTTCGAAAACATTTAACAAGTTTTTTAAAGCATTTAATTAGATACAAAAAATAACGGTTAAAATTTGTTGTTGGTTACTGGGAAGTTTAAGGCGCCCTCTAATGGAATTTTTTGAAATTTATCTTTAAAATTCATTTTTAAGAAGATTACTGACTTAAAGAATAGTTTTATTTTAAATTGCAAACGAATCGACAATTTTTCCATTTTTTATTATCATTTAAAATTTGATCCTTTTGAACACAGTTCAGTTTGTGCTACTTAACCACTCCCAACTATTCAGATTTTCAGCTGAAAATTTAAGTTTAAGTCTAAGTTTACGAAAACATTTAATCAGATTCAAAAAATAACTTAAAAAGTAGTTGTTCGTTACTCCAAAGTTTAAAGCTCCCTCTATCGACATTTTTTGAAATTTATCTTTATAAGTCATTTTCAATAAAATACCGACATAAAGAATAGTTTTAGTGAAAACCGCAAATCAATCGACCATTTTTTCCGTTTTTTATAATCATTTGAATTTTAAACCCTCTGAACACAGTTAAATTTGTGCTACTTAACCGCTTCCAACTATTAAGATTTTGAGCTCAAAATTTAAATTTAAGCCTAAGCTTACGAAACCATTTAATGAGATGCAGAAAATCACGGCAAAAAATAGTTTTTCATTACTTCAAAGTCTAAAGCGCCCTCTATCGGCATTTTTTGAAATTTATCTTTATAATTTATTTTCAAGAAAATACCAACATAAAGAATAATTTTAGTGAAAATCGCAAATCAATCGACCAATCTTTCCGTTTTTTATGTGTATTTGAAATTTTGGACCCCAAACTTTAATGGCGGCTATCTCCTTTAGAAAACTTTTGGGACCCTTGGTTTCCTATTTACTATTACTCGTATTGATGTATTCTATCACCCCCTAGCGTATATACCATTTGTTTAGGGACACCCTGTATATTTATGCATATACACATCTCCATTTTTATTAAAGGAAAAGGGAATAAGTCCAAAATAGCAACCCTTCCTTATAGTGGGCTAATATTGTTGTATATCTGGAGACATGTGACTAATGGCGGCCTTAACTGTTTGACACTTAATGAAGTCCGCTCTCGATTAATGAAAGGTTGGATAGCCCTGCTATAATGGGATGGAAATCGCCTGTAATTGACAACAATTTTATAGAACTATTTTAATAGGTTATTAAACCGGGTTAGTTTTATAAATAATGTCTACTGTACAGTATACTTCGTTACGAACTAGCTCTAACTTTAACATTTTTAAAGAATAACATATCAAATTACTAATATCTTTAAACTTAATATAAATTTACTTAATAATGAATCATTTTAAAATATTATAATTTTGATTTTGAAAAATTAATTTGATAAACTCCAGTACATTCCAAATACCTGGTTTTTTAGGTGCGTTCATAATTATGTAAATACGTAGCACCTATTGTTGTCACTCAGTCAGTCCGTCTGTCTGTCCGTCTGCCTGTCCGTCCGTCCGTCTGTGTGTCTGTCCCCATATAACAACGCAAAAACTATCCAAACGAATCGTTTGAAATTTAAAATATATAATTATTACATAATTTTGTCGAGTCATTTCAAATTTTATGAAAATCGGATGGATAGATCAATTACAGGGACACTCAAAAGGATTCCGTTACATTATCGTCAATGGGGAAAAAGTTTCAAATGCATTTTAATCGTTTGAAATTTAAAACGTATATTTATTACATAATTTTATCGAGTCATTTCAAAAGCTATGAAAATCGGATGCATAGATCAATTACAGGGCCAATCAAAATTATTCCGTTACATTACGATCAATGGGAAAAAAGTTTCAAATACATTTTAATCGTTTGAAATTTAAAACGTATATTTATCACATAATTTTGTCGAGTCATTTAAAATTTTATGAAAATCGGATAGATAGATCAATTACAGGGCCAATCAAAAGTATTCCGTTACATTACGGTCAATGAGGAAAAAAGTTTCAAATGCATTTTAAGCGCTTGAAATTTAAAACGTATATTTATTACATAATTTTGTCGAGTCATTGCAAAAGTTATAAAAATCGGATGCATAGATCAATTACAGGGCCAATCAAAATTATTCCGTTACATTACGATCAATGGGGAAAAAAATTTCAAATGCATTTTAATCGTTTGAAATTTAAAACGTATATTTATCACATAATTTTGTCGAGTCATTTAAAATTTTATGAAAATCGGATAGATAGATCAATTACAGGGCCAATCAAAAGTATTCCGTTACATTACGGTCAATGAGGAAAAAAGTTTCAAATGCATTTTAAGCGCTTGAAATTTAAAACGTATATTTATTACATAATTTTGTCGAGTCATTTCAAAAGTTATGAAAATCGGATGCATAGATCAATTACAGGGCCAATCAAAATTATTCCGTTACATTACGATGAATGGGGAAAAAAATTTCAAATGCATTTTAATCGTTTGAAATTTAAAACGTATAGTTATTACATAATTCTATCGAGTCATTTCAAATGTTTTGAAAATCGGATGTATAGATCAATTACAGGGACAATCAAAAGTTTTCCGATACATTAAGATCAATGGGAAAAAAAAGTTAGAAATGCATTTGAATAGTGTTACACTCATTTGAACATAATAGAATTGACATGAATCTATGAAGTATGTACTAAAATATACATTCTGTACAATCTGGGATGCAAAGAATATTTATTATTAAATTACAGGGCCACACAAATGTATTCCACTAAATAATGTTATACGGGGAAACATTGTTTGGGCATGTTTTAATTATATTAAACTACTTCACATTTTATGAGTAAGATATACGTTAATGAAGTATAATAATAATTACTCCCTGCTTATTTACAGGAACACAAAGATTTCTACCACTGTAATGTATCCAAAGTACTCTCTAGTATACCAGCAAGATCTGAATATTTTAAAACTTCGTTATAGTACGAACGCACCTCATTTGCTACGCTTCACGTGCAATTTCCAACTTGTTTATTATAAAAGAGAAAAGTGCAAAATCAAATATACTTTAATAAATTGAATTTGCGTCGATTATTTTGGTGTATCGTACGATATTTTATTATTAATTTTTATGTAACAAATTACAATGAATAATCATTATTGATTTATTTTTTTTAAAATATTTTTAATCTTGGTAAACTCAAAATGTCATTTCAAGGGTTTTTGATTTTCTGTCAAACACAGAATGAAATCAGATGAAAGCATTACCTCGGGTACATTTTAAGACAGTTCCTATTAAATTTTCAATAACTCACAAAGATCAATTTTCGAAAAAATTTAAAGGATTTTTTCCCTTTTTTCTGATGCTAAAAATCTATTGTAAAGCAATGTGTTTTCGGTGTGATCAGTTTTATTTTCTTTTTTAAACTTCTGCTGTTAATTTTAGAAAACTCGTCTTTAATATATTTTGAAGTTTATTTTATCTATGATTGGTTATTTATTGTGAAAATGTCAATGCATTAAATTCCAAATACAACTAAACTTTAAGATTTTGGTTATTAAAGTTCTAAAGTATAAAAATGTAACGTTAGAAATTTTTCCATATAAAAAATTTAACACGTTTTCCAGTATATTACATTTTATTTATATAACCCAGAATAATTAAAATATTGGCATAGAGTTTCGAATCCTAACGTTTTAAACTGAGATAAGAATATTTTTAAAAAACATATACTGCGCTCTTTGTAAAATTACAAGGTTACATAACTAACTATAAAATTATTCTGCCATCTTGTAGAATATATACATATACATACATATATAAATGCTGCATAAAAAATCCCGATTCAGATAAATTCTATCTGAATCTAGATAAATCTTATTCAGTCCTGAATGAGTAACAAAAATTTACATCTTCATATCTCTAAAATTCGCAAAGTTATAGCCGTTTAAAAAATTCATCAGGTTTTAAGGGATTAGACACAAAAAACAATGTTACTTTAACAGTTCTAGAAAACGCGTAAAAAATCTATTTCTTGAGTTAGAATTTTGATTTTCTTCTTTTTTTTTGTAATGGTTAGCCTTATAATTTGCTAAGAAAATCACATTGTAAAATTTCTCATACAATTTATAAAAGTTTCATGTAGTTAGTACTGGTTTAAAAGGGGTCAATAAAAAATCGTTATAACTCGTAATATTATTTATCGGGTTTCAATTTCTTTCCATTTAATTAAAGATGAAAATCTCATTTTAGTTTTGTTCCAAAGTTTTTTTATATTAATTATAAAACTATTAAAAATGTTTATTGAAAAAATAATATAACTTTAAAATAAATCATATTTTCAAAAGCAAACATTTTTTTCAAAAGTAAACATTTTTTTTTTCAAATTTGCCGAAACAAAACTAATGTAAAAAAATCAAAAATGACGTGTTTCAAGTCCTTTTTTCTTTAAAAAATTCTTAACATTTCATAATTTAAAGACAAGAAATAGAGGATAAAAAATTCATTATGCAGAAAAACGAAGTGTATTCTTTAAATGTCCGTCAGTTTTTTTTTAAATGTTTTTCCTAAGATGCAGATTAAGTCTTTTTTTTTCTAAATTACCTCTGACAACTTCAGGCTTTTTATTGTCCTCCAGAGGATGTTAAAAAATCTGTATTCGGGGCCCAGGTAGGGCCAGGTTTGAGATGTTATTTTTTCTGAAGACCCGCCAGGCCGGAGCTAGCGTACTTTTCATAAAGGAGGAGACTACTTCCTTCAACTTAGGTGCACTCTGGATGAAATTTTCAAACCCGGTCTCGACAAAACCGGTATTAAAATCACTGTATCTGACTGAATTAATAAGTGCATAAAAGAAATAACATTCGGCCCAATCGAAAATTTACAAAAACCATATAGATTTTAAAATCTTTATTTTAGAAAAAAGAAAAAAAAACTTTAATTTTTTAAAATAGATTATTCAAAGGCTAAAAAAATAAATAAAATAAAACCAGTGAAAAAAATCTGCCTGTCATAGAATTCTGTCTTAAACGGAAAATATGTTGATCCATGCAAAATAAATGCAATAGTACCTGAAAAGAAAATAAACTCCAATTACATTTTCTAGGGAGAGCATCTGTCTATAACGTATTTTTTCTTTCCCGTATGGGTTGGTTTGGGACCTGGCCTAGATATTTTGACCTGGGCAGACGTCTGGTATACCAATTTAGCGTAAAAACAAAGCGCGGCCAAATACGCTGCTTTTATGTAAAAAAAAGCGCTATCTTAAACCGATTTTTATTAAATTGCAATTTGTGAATGTTCCCTAACAAGCGTTGAAATTGAGTCAAGAAATCACAGTTTAGAGGCAGGGAAAAGTGGAGTAAGTCAGGAATATTTGAGGATTTTGGGATTTAATATCTTTGTGGTATTTTTAGATACGGAGATGAAACTTGTTTTGTTCAATTTAAAGATGGATAAGGAATAATTTCCTAAATGGGTATTTTGCCCTACGGAGGCCGTATAAAAATTTAATTTTCGTATTTTTTCAAATAGACCCCCCATGGAGTTGCAACTCATCTTATCAGAAATTTCACCTTTTTTATGAATTTTTGCAATTGGAAGTATGGGTCTAGGGGCAATATTTGAGGAGATATTTATGACTCACCCTGTATATAATTTGTAAGAACATTTCTTCAATATTTGGATAATTACAAAAAGCTAAAATGCAGAACAGCGTTCTAAATAAGAATTTCTACACAATTTCGTGATGTACCAAACCGATTTCAAAAATAGTGCCGTAAAAAACATGGTGATATCACTTGATGTAGGCACTCAATGTAGGCTATATTCATGTTCTTCTAACTGACCCAAAACAAGGGGCACCAACAAAACTTTTAAACACGAGGTTTTTGTGTTAGTACAGGTCATGGTAGTTATTTGTTAGATAATAATCCTAACTAATGACATTTATAAAAAAATTAAATTTAAATAGGGTGAAAATGCGCTGAAGGATTTCTAAAAAATGTTCTAAATTGTAACTTCGGAAGTATCACACCAATATATACTTTCAATAATAATGGTAAGATATTGTGACAGGCAACTCTAACATACGCTCTATTTTATGTTGACATCACTACCACTTGTCGGTTGCAGGATAAAAAAAGGCAAAAAAAAAGTTTTAAAGTCTTATTTTTGTGTTATTGTAGGAAGTAGAAACATGAAATTTGGCATATAGTTATTTTTTTAGATAAAAATGATCTCTAATAAAATTGTGTAAGTATAGTCTCGAATAAAGCGTGTCAAATTTTTCAAAAAGTGTTCTGAAAACATTCTAAATTGCGATTTCTACAGAATCTGAGGAATGAACATACCCATTTCAAAAGAAATTGTTGCAAATTAATGATGACAATCCCTCTCCAACACTGGCTATGTTTCATATTATGAATATCACATGGAGGTTGCAATAGAAAATAAATTTCTAAATAGCATTTTTTTCTTTTATATGTGTGTGATGTTCAGGTTGATTAACATTTTTAAATTTGGCAGTTAAAAGATGAAAATTATTTCTAAGATCTATCCAAAAAAATTTAATTTAACGGGATGCAAGTCAGTGAGAAACTTTCTGAATATGTCTCAAATTGTGATTCTTGTGCAGTTTTAAGAAATACCAATCTGATTTTCAAAAGAGTGGCTGCTATTGTTTGAAGCTAAAACCTGTTCAAACTTGTTGTTATCAATGTTACTACCACTAGAGTGTGTAGGAGAAGAAAGCGCTCTATATAGCAATTTCTGTGTTACTAAAGAGGCTAGAAATCTCAAATGCAGCAAGGCTTACATTTAAAATGTAGATGCCCTCTAAGAACAGTCGAAAACACAAATTCAAAATTTTAAAGGGGTGAAATGATCTGAAGTAAAAAAAGCGTTTTAAAATGTCCTAAGTAAACATTTCTGTGCAATCTAAAGAAATAATGAAGCGATCTTAAAAATAATTGTTGTGAATTAATAAGACGACATCTGATCCTACTTAAACTTCATTTTATGCAGGTGCTCCTACAATCTTGAGTTGGAAGAAACAATAAATGTTTTAAAAAATATTTAAATCTTTCTAAATTTCGTTTTTACGGAATATTGAGTAATATTAACAAATTAACAAGGAGATGCCCTATTTTAATATAGGCATTTAAAGTTGGTGCTAATATCTCCAGAGAAGTAGTAGACATTAGACTAGAATCAAGGAATTTAAAATCATGTTTAGTTTTAACATGTTGTTCCGCACCTGTAAAATTGTAGACGTTCTGCAATCTTGTAACATCGCCTTTGACGACAAACACCACTCATATATATATGTATGCCAATCGGCAATCTGATCACGGGTTGCCGTGGCGCAGTTCCAAGAGAAACGATCTCTATGGCAGCAAAAAACAGCAAATCTAAGTATAATTAAAAGATTTTCTTAAACTTTACTACTGTGCAGTATTTATTTCCAATTTAGTATACCTCCATACATTTTGGTCCTAGCGACCTGGAGGTTTGACCGAGCCAGCATAATTAATATTGAATGGAATTTAATTTTCGTCAACAAGACCAACAATGTCCGAAGCGGAAGTTACTTCTTTGAACATACGTTGCGGGAACATCAAAGACAAATAACAAGAATTCATAATGCCACCGAAGGTAAAACATTTAACATCGCAGATTGGATAGCCCATCTGTAAATATTGGCCAAAACAGAAAAAAATAGAATTATTAAACGGGACTATATATATATATATATATATATATATATATATACAGGGTGTCCCTAAACTCATGGTAAATAGGCTAGGGGGTGATAGAACACATCAAGACGAGTACTAGTAAATAGGAAACCAAGGGTCCCAAACGTTTTCTAAAGGAGATAGCCGCCAATAAAGTTTGGGGTCCAAAATTTCAAATACACATAAAAAAACGGAAAAATTCGTCGACTGATTTGCGGTTTTCACTAAAACTATTCTTTATGTTCGTATGTTCTTAAAAATAAATTATAAAGATAAATTTCGAAAAATGTCGGTAGATGGCGCTTTAGACTTTGAAGTAATAAAAAACTATTTTTTGCATCTCATTTAAATGGTTTCGTAAGCATAGATTTAAACTTAAATTTTGAGCTCAAAATCTGAATAGTTGGGAGTGTTTAAGTAGCACAAATTTAATTGTGTTCAGGGGGTTTAAATTTCAAATAGTTATAAAAAACTTGGTCGAATTATTTGCGGTTTTCACTAAAACTATTCTTTATGTCGGTATTATATTGAAAATGAATTATAAAGATAAATTTCAAAAAATGCCGATAGTGGACGCTTTAGATTTTGGAGTAACGATCAACTATTTTTTACGTTATTTTTTGCATCTGATTAAATGTTTTCGTAAACTTTGTCTTAAACTTAAATTTTGAGATCAAAATCTGAATAGTTGGGAGTCGTTAAGAAGCACAAACTGAACTGTGTTCAGAGGTTTCAAATTTCAAATGATTATAAGAAACGAAAAATTTGGTCGATTCGTTTGCGGTTTAAAATAGAACTATTCTTTAAGTCATTATCTTCTCGAAAATAAATTTTAAAAAGAAATTAAAAAAATTCCGTTAGAGGGCGCCTTAAACATCGGACTAACCAACAACTAATTTTAACCATTATTTTTTGTATCTAATTAAATGCTTTCCAAAACTGTACCTAATTAAATGCTTTCCAGATGTTTTCGAAATCGAATTTCGAGATGTTTATTTTGTATCTAATTAAATGCTTTCCAGATGTTTTCGAAATCTTAGATTTAAACTTAAATTTTGAACTTAAATTCTGAATCGTTGGGAGGGGTTAAGAAGCGCAAACTGAAGTGTGTTCAGGAGTTGAAATTTAACCCCCCCCCCCCCCTCGAACACAGTTCACTTTGCGCTACTGAAACACTCGCAACGATTCACAATTTGACCGCAAAATTTAAATCTAAGCATTTAATGAGATTTAAAAAAATAACGATTAAAAATAGTTGTAAGCTACTCCAATGTCTATGGCGCCCTCTATCGGCATTTTGAGAAATTTATATTTAAATTTATTTTCAAGAAAACACTGATTTGAAGAGTACTTTTAGCAAAAACCGCAAACGAATCGACTAACTTTTCCGTTTTATTAAAACGGAAAAATTTGAACCCTCGAATTTAAACGAGAGTTTAAATTCGTTTGAAATTTAAACTCGCTGAACACAGTTCAGTTTATGCTACTTTACCACTCTCAACTATTCAGATTTTGAGCTCAAAATTTAAGTTTAAATCAAAGCCTACGAAACCATTTAATGAGATGAAAAAAATAACGGAAAAAATAGTTTTTCGTTAGCCCAAAATCTAAAGCGCCCTCTATCGACATTTTTGTAAATTTATCTTTATAATTTATTTTGAATAAAATACCGACATAAAGAATAATTTTAGTGAAAATCGCAAATCAATCGACCAATTTTTCCATTTTTTATAATCATTTTAAATTTGAACCCTCTGAACACAGTTCACTTTGTGCTACTTAACCATTCCTATCTATTTATATTTAAAGCTCAAAATTTAAGTTTAAGTCTAACCTTACCAAACCATTAATGAGATGCAGAAAATAACTGCAAAAAATAGTTGTTCGTTAATCTAAAGTTTAAAGCGCCCTGTATCGGCATTTTCGAAATTTATAAATTATTTTCAAGAAAATACCGTCATAAAGAATATTTTTAATGAAAACCGCAAATCAATCGACCAATGTTTTCGTTTTTTATGTTTATTTAAAATTTTGGGCCCCAAACTTTAATGGCGGAATCTCCATTGGAAACCGTTTAGGACCCTTGGTTTCCTATTTGCCATTACTTGTCTTGATGTGTTCTATCACCCCCTAACGTATGTACCATAAGTTTAGGGACACCCTGTATATATCCGAGATAAGTCGAAATACCTGAATCGTCCTACAGAATTCATATAAATATTCTAACATACTCTCATGGGCAAGCATGTCACTTTTTAAAAAGTTGAACTATCTTTATACTAAACAACTGTAACAAAAATTTCAAAGGAGTACAAACGCAAAATAAACAATATTGTCTTCAGTTACCGTATGCATAAATAATCTTTTGAAACTATCAAATTGACATAGAAAAATTTTTAAACAGTCATCCCACAAGATTCATAATTAACATAAGCGTTTACTTTAGTGACTAGTGTTGTTTCTGAAACTTATCTTTTACATTTTCTCGGTGGTTTTTTTCCCCGAATAAAACTGTATAAATAACTACACTGTGCACATTTTACTATACACGTTAAAATTTGTCTTTATCTGAAAAAAAGAAATTTGTTAATTAATAACAAATTATGCGAAGGAATCATTTCATATTACATTGAATACTACAGTTTCTGTATTTTTGAATTCTATATTCTTTGTTCTTTTCCGCATTAAAAAAACTATTAATTGACGTACTAAACGTATTAATTGAAAACACACATAAATAAAAAGATTTTATGTAACTCTGCAATTGAGTATGATTATTTCACATGATTTATGTATAAATATTTTTATTATAGTTTTCGTATAATTTTCAAATTACTATAATATTCAGATCAATACCATGAAGATTTCTATATCTGAATTTATAAGGAATTTCATGTAACTAAATGAAACATGTTTCAACATTCTAATTTTATATGTTTCCATATCATTTAAATATAAAACATGACATCTGATAGACAAAATAACGTGACAATATGAAACACTGTACACTTCCATGTCTGATTTTGAGGAAAAAGTACTTTCTATTTGTATATATTTGTTGTTGTTTACTTTCAATATAAAGCACTTTGTGACATTTTGTCAAGAAAATTAGATTTCGAAAATCGAGAGCCACTCGTCTTTTCAAATCGTAAATTGTGCTGACATAGAAATATTTTAAAAATACAATATGCTTGAAATGCTTCGTGTGTTTTCACAACATAGTTTTTATAAGAGAAGTTTTTCACAAAATATAAAGAAATGACTCAAAATATCGTCTTTTATTTGTAGAAATATTTATAAATAGTTCAATAAGATTTTATGCTTTTCTGCAAAAATTGACCTCGTGCAATTTTTGCTATTACTTTTTTTTTATTTAAATTTATGCTTAAATTGATTGCTATGGTAAATTACATTCTTAAATGCAGGTCTCCGTTATCCACTATTACATTGTTCCATTAAAAAAAAACCTTATATAAAATCATTACTGCACAGTTCTGCAGACATTTTACGGAAAAAAAAATTATTTGCGTTATACGGAAAATATGCGCAATCGAAATAGCGCATAACGCGTTCTCTTAAAAAAAAATCGGGCAAATCTCCTAGATGCGCTTTATACACGGAATGTTTTTTTATTGCTATATGTAATCACTCGATATACATATGAATCAATAAATGTATCGATAGAAAGCACAATCACGCGGAAAATCTACTTAATTGAAGTATCACTTCTTTTTTATTACATGTTAAATGTTAAATGTGTGAATAATTTCAACACTGAGAAGGGAATTAATGAATAAATATAATTAATTAAAAACTAAAAAGCTTAGTGGTTTAATTTTTTCTTTACTTTATCAGTTCAAGTTCGACTCTACTAAGCAAAACATCCTATTATGTGATATCTTCCCCCGATTTACATTATACGAAATGAAAAGTATTTAAAAACAAAATTTTAAAATTGATAGTTTTGTTTTAGATTTATGTTTTGACGATAAACATTTTACAGTTTTATGTCAAAAATTCATTCGGTTATAACTTCTCAGTTATCTCTAAAATATTCACTTATATATCTTATCTATTCAAAAACAGTTCGAGATACTAAGTGATTGGGTAATACTTAACCGACAAAAAATCCAACATTTTGTTGACAATTTACTTGTTTCTAACATCAAATAAAAAGTTGAATCAGTTAAACAATGAAATTGTAATGAAAAAATCAGCAACGGAGCATCAAACCAAGTCATATCATTTGATTGAGAGCCTTAAAATTTACTTTTATTTTTAAAGTTTTTTCTACTATTATGCATAAAAAAGAATATGTTTTTTTTCCTGATTGAATGTACTTGAAATTAATGTTAATGATTAAATTAATGATTGAATGTACACGATAAGAAATCTAATCATCGAAATATACATTTTCGCATGTAGAAAAAAAACCCCAAAAAACATTTCATGTTTCACAGTACTTCTAGATGGTAAAAATTGAGTGCAAATTATTTCATTGAAATTTATTTAATGCAAATACAGTCGACTCTCGTTAATTCGAAATCGGATAATTCGAATCTTCGTTTAATTCAAACTAAACATGAAATCCCAAAATTTTCAATGGTAGAATAACGTTAAAAATTTTCATTAATTCGAACTAATTTTCTCTTCACTTCGTTTAATTCGAACTAACTAGAATTCCGATTTTTCATTTTTCTTTTCTTTCTCACGAATTTCAGATTAAATAACTTTCTTTCTTTGATTTTTGAGAAAATTGTTCCGAACGAGTATACATATAATCCAATGCATTTGATATCCACTTTCTTAGAGTTCCGTCTGTCCATCAGTGACGCTTTAAATTTTTCTTCGTTTGTGCTTGTTTCTAATCTTTTAATTAGTATATGTATTTATAAATTCTAATTTAATAGTAAGTCATATTCTAATGATAATAGAGGAAATAAATTTAAAACGAACACTATAACATTAATTCCGTTGTAATAGCAAAATATTAAGAATGTTTCCATTTCATATTTTCCATAATTCGAACTTCGGATAATTCGAACAGTTCTTGTGGTCCTGTCGAGTTCGAATTAACGAGAGCCGACTGTATATTTTTTGCTAAAATCATGATGCATCCTACATTTTTGAAAATTCTGACCTATTTTATGTGTGTGCAAGTAGTTGTTTTTTAGTATAGAATGATCGTTTTGATGCATGGCATGTTACCTTCTGGTTAAATAGTGTGAAAGATAGCATTGTTAAGTTAGACAGGGCTCGCACCGTTGCTAAAATTTTCTTACTTTCCTACCACAATTTTAAAACGGAAATTTTTTTTGTATATTTATATGGTAGATGTAAAAGGGACGTTTTACAAAGATTTCTGCTTTAAAATACTGGTAATAAAGTGCGAAAATATTAAGAATGGCGCGAGCCCTGGTTAGAAATTACCATGTCATGAAGGCTTATCTGTTTTATGAATTCTCTGCAAAGAATTTAAAGAATGAAAAATCATATTCATAAAATAAAGGTGGCATTTATTATGTCATATATTTTTATTAATTATTTATATTATCTATTGTTATTTTCATTATTTTTATAATGAGATATTTATTATTTATTAATATTATTATTATTTAATAATTATGTCACATTTTTTTTCATACATTGATACATTAAATATCACATTACAAATTTTGGTAACAACCATTTTTAACTTCTTTTGATTTCAATGTAACTTGTTTTAATTCCAAATCAAAATATATTTTTAGAGAACGAATTTATTCTTTACTTAATTAAGAGCAACATTTCTTTTAGCTGTACAGATATCTTGTTATATACTTTCAATAAATAATAGAATAAAACTGATACACTAAAAAATTGTACGTGTTAGCTGAGTTTCCATTTTTGCAGAATTAGTCATTTTACAGTAAGTAATAAAAGAAGTTCAAGAAAGTACTTTAAAAAGAGTCAATCCCAAAAATTTCGAAATTTGTATTCATGTCAGATCAGGGGATGATATCGCATTACTTTTCTTGTATATTTTTTAGAAATCTTAAATCACAACTTAGTTCCCGTAAAGCATGGTGACGTCACGTGACGTCGATGTGAAGTCACAGTGACTAAAATGTGGAGTCGTTATGGCCATTTTAGAGCTCTTTTGTGACGTTTCACAAAGTGGTCACTACGTCACAAATTTATTAAAAATGTGTCATTTGTGACTAATTTGACATTAACATTGTGACGAAACTGTGACAAAAGCGACGATATTTAAATTGCCAGAAACATGTTCTTTAAAGTAAATAACATGTTTTGAAGGATATTTATAAATTTCTAAAGATTTTTTAGAAAGTCACATCTCAGTCACGATGTGACGTCACTGAGTGGTGGAATTTTGGTCACAGATGTGATGCGACCAAAGTGACTCACAGAGACGTCACTGTGACAATGCATGCTATTAGGGTTGTACATTATTGCTCATGTTTTGAGAGAATATAAAATGTAAAAATAAAGCGGATAATTTAACATTACCAGCAAGTTTTGCTTATCTCGTATACTTCAAAATTGTGATGCATTATCTACATTACGCGTTAATGTAATCTTAAGCCATAATCAACGAAAAAATATACAAAATATACATTAAAAATTTCACGAAAAAAATTATTAACTTATTAATTTAATAACTGTTAATTTATAATTAACTTTATAAATTAATATCATTATGGTATTTTTAGCAAGTTCGAAGTAAATACATTTTATTAATAAATTAAAAACAAAGTGTCCAAATTACATAATTATCCATGGTTATATGCTAAACTTTTACACATTCATTAAAAATATAAAAATATTCTTTTTATATGCCATGTGGATGAAATCACTCTTTGCTACCATTCAATGTCCAAAAAAAAAAAAAAAGGCTTGTTTATTTATTTTATCTTAAAACATCAGAATATTATTTTTTCAGTTGAAAATATATTTCATTAAAACATAGTAATAAAAAATGTAAATTTGAAAAAAAATTGAAATACATTTTTTGACAACAGCTGCTGTAAACGATAATTCAGCAAACAACAAAAGCATGGTTTAAAGTTAGTAAAAAATATTTTTTTTGTTTGTTTGTTTGTTTTAGTGGAAAGAGTTTAATATTTTGAAAACCGTTCACTTTTTTGGAAAAATTTCTATTAATTTATGATTTTTTAAATATATATTGTATTTAAAACATTCTTTAAAGATAAGTACAGTTTAAAACACAAATTTAAAAAGTGTTATTTTTTTATTAGGTTTGTATTTTTATCAACTAATATTTTATTAAGGACTTTTAAAAAAACGGTATTTAGAAAACAGTGTTCGCAAAAAAAAAAAAAAAAAAAAAAAAAAAAAGGATCTTGTTTTAGTAAATTTACAGGAAAATTTGAATATTTCACATTATATTTTTTTATGTTATAATAAATTACCTGTGACGCAGCATTAGTAAGTGATGAAAATGAAAACGAATTTAACCCTTACCTTGAATTAAAAAGAAACTAAATCTAATGAGGACAGTTTCAGTTTTTATTTTGATAAGAACAATAAGAAAAAAATATATATATTTATTATTATCTAAATTTCCAAATTATACATAAACAGAAAATATATATGCAAATATAAGTAATACTAAGGGAATTTAATATTAATTAACTACAATTTTCCTCCCCAATTTAGCACAAATTTTTAAAGATAGTTTAATATTTTCCGAAAATGTTGAAAAGTGTTTATGAGTCCGGTTAGTCTGCCTGAGGTCTAACTTATGTCAATATACTCGGATTGCACTAAAATTTTAATTGTTACTGATGTTTGTCATATCACGAGACTATTTCAAATGAATGAAATAAATATTTCAAATTCCATGTTTAATTTCATTATAGGGGCAGTAGAAAAAAGAAATAGATGAATTTTAAAGATCTTTTACAATTTCAAACATAATATTGATATGAATTTATAAAGTGCACTAAATTATGCATATTATAGAATATGCGGTGAGAAGAATAGTTATTATTCATTTACAGGGCCACACGAAATTATTCCATTGCATTAGGATATAAGAGAGTATTTGCGGTGCATTTAAATAATATTAAATCATTTCATATATAATTGAACTTGGCGATACGTAGCATTGAATGAGACTCGGAAAGTATTTCAAATCTTTACTCTATCCGAAATATTTCATATCGTCGTTGATGACAGGAAATGCATTTTAAGCATTTCCCGATATAATTAAAAGTTTCATTGATTTACGTTTGTCTGATTGTCTGTCAAACTGTCTGCGCTCTAACTCTTTTACAAACACTCTAATTTTTCTGAAATTTTTAGTTGTTATGGACGTTTACCCAATCACAATCCGTAATCAGAATAAAGTTTGCAACATGTTTAGTTTATTAAATAATAAAATAAAATAAAACTAAGCTTTCAAATTAACTTTACGCTGGAGCAGTTGAAGTTTCAGTGGTACTACTAGGTTATTCCGTTGACCAATTTCGCCAAATTATACAAATCGCCAAATTAATAGCCAAATTATACTTATTGACATAATTTTTATTTTATATAACGAAAAAACAAATAATTAGTAGAATATTAATAAAATTACAAATAAAAACTCGAACTAAAATCACTTAATGACGTTTTAAAAACATTTATCGTATTTAATGTCATTGAATTTGACATTTGGCATTATTGGCATTTAATCTGATGGTTTGGCGATATTTTTTGGTCGACAGTTAACATAATAGTACCGTTTCCGTATGTATATATACTAAATTTAGTACATTAATCATTTCAAGAACGTTTCAAATTTAAGCTTATCGACGTAATGATAAAACATGATTATTTTCTGCAACATAATGTATATATACACTATATTGCCATTGATTATGGGACACTTGCGATTTTAGACATTTTACTAAATATCTAGAAAAATACATGAGGAATCATCTCGAAACTCTTAGTGTATAAATATAATAGTATAGATCATACATCTCCGTGAAGATTTTTCACCGAAACTTCATAGGGGACCGTCAACAAATTAAAAAAGAATGAATATCTTTTGAATAACCCTGTCAAAACTAATGTAGCAAAAGCGCTCAAACTCTAGATTATGATTGAATGCCTTATTGTAATACAATGTGTCCATTTTTATGCAAATAGAATGCATACTCGCAGAGTAATTAAGGTTTTTATAAAAATGGCCCCAAATTTTTCTACGTTTTTCCCTTATAATTTTCAGAGTTCTTAATATAAAATAATATTTTTTTCAGAAAATATGACAAACAACATTGTACACAGTACCCTGTAATCAGAATTAAAAAATAATAAAAATTGTATGAAAAATGAGTAGGTTTACTAAATAATTTTTTACTGCGCATGCGTCAAAGATATCAAAATTTCATTTGCATATTATGTTAGTTAAATGTATAGAGCAACTTTTGTAAAAGTCTCAAAATTATGGCTTGAAAATTCTGAAAGTAATCGTCTATAGAAAAAGGACAAAATCCGTTGTTTCCAAAATGAAGCAAAAAAATGAGGGATTTTATCCAAAAGTAGTCGTAACATCCCGTATTGTGTATTCTATATTGACACTAATCAATGAATATATGGATACAACCCCTCTTGTTTTTGCTTCATTTTGAGAATAACGGATTTTCAACTTATTCAATTGACGATTATTTTCAGAATTTTCAAGTTATGATTTTGTGACTTTCACAAAAGTTGCTCTATACATTTAGCTAACATAATATGTAAATAAAATTTTGATATCGTTGACGCATGCGCAGTAAAAATTTATTCAGTAAACCAACTCATTTTGTATACAATTTTCGTTATTTTTTAATTCTGATTACAGGGTACTGTGTGCAATGTTGTTTGTCATATTTTCTGAAAAAAAAATATTATTTTATATTAAGAACTCAGAAAATTATAAGGAAAAAACTTGGAAAAATTTGGGACCATTTTTATAAAAACCTTAATTACTCTGCGAGTATGCATGCTATTTGCATAAAAATGAATACAGTGTATTACAATAAGGCATTCAATCATAATCTAGAGTTTGAGCGCTTTTGCTACATTAGTTTTGACAGGATTATTCAAAAGATATTCATTCTTTTTTAATTTGTTGACGGTCCCCTATGGAGTTTCGGTAAAAAATCTTCACGGAGATGTATGACGTATACTATTATATTTATACACTAAGAGTTTCGAGATGATTCCTCATGTATTTTTCTAGATCTTTAGTAAAATGTCTAAAATCGCAAGTGTCCAATAATCAATGGCAATATAGTGTATATATATATATATATATATATATATATATATATATATATATATATTAGCTCATAAATTGAATCGTGCTTTTTTACTTCTTTGTATTATTTTAAACTGATATTTATTTTCAAAGTAGAAATATTAGTTTTTAAAATAAAATCATTCTCTCTAGAATACAAATAATAATGAAAGAAATGAATTTTTTAAAACGCAATTTTATTTAAAATAAATATCCTATATCAAACAAAAAAACATGTTTGTTTTATTTCTGTGGTGCACCTTACTAAAACATCTGCACTTAAAAGCAATACAAAGTTAACAAAGTGAAACAATGGAAGACATTTTAAAAATATTTGCTACAATTCTAGTAATCAAATATCTTGCCTGCAGCTGTTGTTTAACTGTTATACATTTTAACAAAAGTAGGATTTATAAAATAAGAATTCTAGAGTTATAAATTACTTTTTCTTTATAAACAGCACGTATATCGTAGTGAAACATTTTCTATCCCCCCCCCCCCTTAAACAACATTTTAAAAGTACTATTCACTTAGTGGAAGAAAATAAAATGATTTTTTTTATTTCTCTAAAATTTATCGAGAATGTCTTCTTGCGATTTTAATAATGTGTGTATGATTACCTTTGAGATCACAAAATTGCTTATTATTACTTATTATTGCTGAAATAAATTGAATTAAAACCCAATTATACTAAAAATAGTAATAAAGAAAAGACACTAGCGACTGATAAAAAAAATAATAATAATAAATACATGTGGCACTCGGGGACTGCCGCGGTAAAGCTATTGCATAGCATTTTTTATCTACTTATGCAATTATAATTATTTATTTACTTTTTATTTATGCAGTTTTTTTTGTCTTTGATATTAATTCAAGTTTTTTCTTTTTCTTTGATAATAACTCAAGTTACACTTTTTGAGCGTGATGACCGATAAGAAAACATTTTTTTCCTTTTATTGAATAAATGAGAAGTTAATATTGTTTAAAATATTTTTGTTATCTTGCAATGCATGTAGGTTAATCAGGATTTTTTATCATGGAAACTATAGGTTTATCGTAACTGAAATAAGAAACATAAGTTTGAGATTTGATATCCTCTAAATTACTAAAAAATACCGCGTCAATGGTGGTCCCATATTTTGCTGTGGATTCTTGTGGATCCTTATTAGTTTTAAATTCAATTTTTCCGAAAGAAAAGTTGTCAACCGCTCTGATTTTTTATCAGCGAAGTTGATGTTGAAATCGCCAGCCAAGATAAGTGGAAGTTTATTACCATTTGTACCAAGTATTTTCGACTCTTCTTCAGTATACTCCGGTAAAGTGCGATGAATAAAATGCTCTACCTGGTCCAATTTTGGATTCGGCTTTGCCGAGATAGTAGTCGCACGCACACAAACACCATGCTGAAGTCTACCGAACTGAAACAAGTTAGTCGGAGTGTTAGGTTTTTTTCTCCTTACGGAATTTCTAGATTCGGTCGACACGCTCAAAGCGCGTGATAAAAGCTATGCAATAGCTTAAAATCATACCCCCACGGGGGGTGGGGCAGAGTGGACGGTGAAGCACCAGACATGCACAATAGGAACGAGCAGTTGCAGTCCTTTCAAATGTTGTGTCACATGACTGGTGTTGTAAAGAAATTAAAAATGTTGGGGCAGGGAAGGGGGCAGAGTGAGGAGAGACGCACCAGACATGTATAACAAGAATAAGCAGTTTCAGACCTTTCAAATGATGTGTCACACAACTGGTGTTGTAAAGAAATTAAAAATGTACCCACTAGGGGGGCAGATTGGGGGATGACGCTTCAGACCTCATAATAGGAATAAGCGTTTCAAACATTTCAAATGATGTGTCACATGACTGGTGTTGTAAAGAAATTAAAAAAAATTCCCCCCTGGGGGGCAGAGTGAGGGGGTGATGCACCAGACATACATAATAGGAATAAGCAGTTTCAGACCTTTCAATTGATGTGTCACATGAATCGTGTAGTAAAGAAACTAAAAATGTGCCCCCTCGGGGGGGAGGGAAGGGCAGAATGAGGGGAGACGCACCAGAAATGCTTAATAAAAATAAGCAGCTTCAGACCTTACAAATGATGTGTCACACAACTGGTGTTGTAAAGAAATTAAAAATGTAGACCCCAGAGTGGGGGCTGACGCATCAGACCTGCATAATAAGAATAAGCAGCTTCAGACCTTTAAATTGATGTGTCACATGACTGGTGTAGTAAAGAAATTAAAAATGAGCCCTTCCCCCTTGTGTGGGGCAGAGTAGGGGGTGATGCACCAGACATGCATGATAGTAATAAGCATTTTCAGACCTTACAATTGATGTGTCACATGACTGGTGTAATAAAGAAATTAAAAATGTGCCTCCCCTGGGGGAGCAGAGTGGGGCTTCACAAACAAGACATGCATAATAGGAATAAAAGGTTGCAGACCAAACTGAAGATATGCAATACGAGGGGTGTGGATTAAAATTTAAAAAGTGCCCCTTTGGGGGGGTGGGGGCAAGGAGACAAAGTGGAATACGGTGCACCAAACATGCATAACTGGAATGAGCAGTTGTAGTTCTTTTAAACGATATGCCACACCATGGGGGTATATGCAAATTTAGAAAATGTCCCCCTTGGGGGGAGGCACTGGACGTGTAACAAATTAATAAGCAGTTTAAGGCCTTTAAAAAGATATGTCACATGTCGGGTGTTGACGAAATTTAGAAAAATATCTCCTGGGGGGGTGGAGGACGCATGGGATGCGTAAATTTTTAAACGATCAGTTTTTTCTAACAATATAGCACGCGATGGGTGTCATCAAAATTTAAAAAAGTTCACATCATCCAAAATTTTGAAAGATATCCCGGGGGGGAGGAGGTGCAATCGCATGAATAGTCGCAGGGCTTAAGATCAATGTATCACACGAGTTCCCTCTCCCCCGAAAGGGGAAAGGTTGCAACCTTCCCCCTTTTATATACGGAACCACTTTCAAGTTTTATAAATAGTATTTATAAAAGTTCCGTGTAAAAAAAAAATATATTAATTCAAGTTTTTTTCTTTTTCTTTGATAGTAATTCAAGTTACACTTTTTGAGCGTGATGACCGATAAGAATTTTTTTTTCTTTTATTGAATGAATGAGAAGAACTGAGAATAACTGCCGAACTGAAACGCGTTAGCCGGAGTGTCAGGTTTTTTTTCTTGTTACGGAATTTCTAGAGGCGGTCGCTGCGCTCAACGCCCGCAATAAAAGCTATGCAATAGCTTAAAAATGCTAATATTATTTTAAGTTTCAAATGATAAATAGTATGTATATATATATATATTATTAACGTATGTA
This sequence comes from Maratus speculifer, assembly GCA_964019185.1. Lineage (NCBI taxonomy): Eukaryota > Metazoa > Arthropoda > Arachnida > Araneae > Salticidae > Maratus > Maratus speculifer. The sequence goes on along the minus strand of OZ025297.1, from coordinate 14,842,569 downwards.
AATGTTGTGGAGGAAACATTATGTAGATATATATCAGGAATATGAAGTAACTCCAAAAAATTAATAAGGGTAATATGCAGCAATACGTAAAATGTGCGTTAGCGGAGGCATTTGTTATCACCACTTATTTAGGATTATAACTGTTAAAATTTTAAAGACCGACCAGATCTTTTATTCTGTTATTAATTTTCTCCAATTTTTCAATATTAACGTAATGGACGATTAGAAGTAAGATATATACGGAATTAATTGTTCGGTTAAGTAATTATTATTATTATTGTTATTATTATTTTTTGTAACTTAAATTTACGCATTTTATTCAAAATTAAAATTCATTATTTTAAACGTTTTTTTTTTTTTATGTTTTTTCTATTTATATACTATAAAAGCAACATTTAAAGATACCCAAAAATATTTTAATGGATGATTAGAAGTAAAATAAGTACAGAATTAATTGTTCGGTTAAGTTATTTAATTTTTTATTTATTTATTTATTTAATTATTTATAAGAAAAATGTATTTTATGAAAAATTGAAATACGTTACGTAAATTTAAAAGATTCTTTAAAGTTAATGTTTTCACCTTTTATATACAATAAAAGCAGTAGTTTTTAAATATAACATTACATTACAAATTTTAGTATGTATTTATGTATATACAGGGTGTCAGTAAATGACTGAACCATTTTAAATGTTAAAAAAAAAAAAAAAAAAAAAAAAAAAAAAAAAAAAAAAAAAAAAGGTTCGAGATAAAATAGCGGGGATTCCTGCATTGTTATAAAAAATCAATAAATTTATAAAAATGCACTTTCTTGAAATAGTTCGAATTTTGGCCAACAGATAACACTAGCGGCAACAAGCGGCCGAAATTCAGATATTATTCTAGTTTTCGTATACCTGAGCTTTTCAGTTCATTTTGAAGAGTCGAATTTCAGTCGATATATTGAATCAACTCTCGATTCACCTGCAAAAATAGAGTTTGTTGGATGGAAAGTGATTTAAATTAATATTTATGATTTAATAACATCTACTGTTCTGAATAAAAATCAGCAAAACATACTTTTTAATAATCAATGATTTTTAACACATTTTCCATAAATAAATTGTATTAAAAAAATGTTTTTGTAACCGGTTAACTGATTATCTTTTAACGTATAATAAATTTAAAATATGGGGTAAACACTGCTTTGTAAGTTAAAAAATTGTGATATTTAATCAAACATTCCATCCATTAAATAGTATAAAATTGTATTTAAAAAATAGTGGTGTCTAAAACTTTACGTGATGGATCAAGCAAACTCTTCTTGCCTCTACGTGGTGTAGTGAAATTAGTTAAGTAGTTTAAACAATGGTACGCGAATAGTGTTGGGGCAAGATCCCTTTCTGAAAAAAGCAGGACATTGACTTAGTAATAAAAATATAATAAATATTAGAGTGAAGGTATCCGTTTATAACAAATCCTGTTTTAAATATAAAAAAAGACATATTGATTTTGACGGAGAAAGTCACATACGAAACCACCTGCTAAAACGGAAACCTGTCTAAAAGGAAATATTTTTAATTTTCCCGAAAGCCAAGTTCATCTCTACGTTATATTCATGTTTTGACATTTAAAGCATCTGAAAATATTATTACGGAAGCCACGAGTGATTTTTACATGACTTTTACACACACTTCTATATTTCCTTTCCTCCGACTGGAAACATATCTACGTTGAAATGGAAGGATATTAAAAAAGAGCATTAAAAAAAGAGGGCATGACAAAGAGCATCATTGATCCTGAAATATATTTTTTATCCTCCCGCCCCCTTCCTAAACTATTTTTCATGACTAAAAGAACGGGAAAAAATTCTGAAAATCCCTCTTGTATCTGATTTGTAGCAAGAAATGTTATTAAAAAAAACTTTTTAAAAATTATGTATGAAAAACAGTAATTTGGTAATTATATTTATAAAACTGAATTAAAATATGTAGAAGTATGATGATTCTATGATGATTCAGAATCTATGATGTTTTCTATAATGAAATTTTGAAAAGGGGTGATTCGCAGGATATAAAAAAAGTAAGTCGCTTTTATTTTAGCTTTTTTAAACAACCTTCCATTTCAGGGTTTATGCATTCATAGTCAGGGAGAAGATAGGGAATACTAGGGAAGAAAAAAAATAGTTGTGAGTAAAATGCATCTTAAATTATCTCGTGGCTTTCGTAAAATTTTCTCGGCTATGTCAAATATTAAAATATGAATATAACGTAAGGATGATTCGGTTTTCGGAAAAATGAAGAATATGTCGCTTTAGACACGTTTTCGAGTTAGGAGATAGTTTCGTATGTTCATTTCTCCGTCGTGATCAATATTTTTTTTTATGTTTAAGAAAAGATTTGTTACAGACGAACCTTTATTCTAAGGTGCCGATTTATGTTATTATAAGTCACCGCCCCGCTTTTATTTTAGACAGGAAACTTGCCAACACTATTTATACACCACTGTTTTAACCACTTAATTTATTTGCTTGTATGACACACGGAGAAGAAAAGTGTGTTTAATCCTTCAATTTAAGCTTTTTGACTACACAAAAAATTTTAAAATACAATTTCTTACTATTCAATGAAAGAAATGTTTCGATTAAATATTACGATATTTTTAGCTTAAAAAAGCGATGTGTATAACTTATTTTCGATTTATTGTATATAAAAAGAGAATCAGTTAACCAGTTACAAAAACATTTTTTGAATACAATTTATACATGGTAAATGTGTCATAGGTCAATGCTTGTTAAAAAGCATGTTTTGCTGGTTTCATTAAGTAAAATTGAAAATGTTTAATCCTAAATATTATTTTAAATCTCTCTCCATCCAACAATTTTTTTTTTTTTTCTGCAGTTGAGTCGACAGACGATTGAGCATGTCGATTGAGATTCGATTCTGCAAAATGAGCCGAAAAGCTTATGCGTATGAAAACTATAATAATGTCTGAATTCAGCCGTCTGTTCACGCCAACGCCATCTGTTGGCCGAAATTCAAACTATTTGAAGTGAATTTTTAAAAAAAAATATTGATTTTGTAATAACTACGCAGCATACTGCGCATTTTTTTCTCAAACGATTTTTTTTAATTTACATTTAAAATGAATCTGTCCTTTACTAAACACCTTGTATATATATATATATATGCATGTGTGTGTGTGTGTGTGTGTGTGTGTGTGTGTGTGTCAGATTTCTAAAACATTTAGCTACCTTTGCTGTATTTAAAAAATATGTATGTGTAACATACAAATAATAATAAAAAATATATCAAAAATTAGGAAAATATATCAAAATATAAAATATCATTATGGACTTACATTCATAATTACTTGCGCAATCTAGCTTAATAATTTCAATGGTTTTATATAATCTATCTATCTATCTGTCTATCTATCTATCTATCTATCTATCTATCTATATATATATATATATATATATGGTACTACTCTGTTATCCGGTCGACCAACTTCGCCAGATTATACAAATCGCCAGCTTAATAGCCCAATTATACATATTAACATAATTTTTATTTTAATTAACGAAAAACCAAGTAATTAGTAGAATATTAATAAAATACAAATAAAAAGTGGAAATAAACTCACTTAATGACATTTTAAACACGTGAATCGTATTTAATGTCATTGAATGTGACATTCACGATCATCCATTATTGGCATTTAATCTTAAAATTTGGCGTTAATTTTTTGGTCGACGGGATAACCTAGTAGTACCATATATACATATATACATTCGTCTGGGTATTAAATTCAATGATTTTTATATTGTTTATAATTAATGATTATATATATATATACATGAATACTCTAAATCCCCTCCTGCCATTTTGTTTCCTAATATCATTATTATTAATTTATTTTTTATAAATAACGCATATTTCATTTTATTATTTATTATTTTTTTGTCCGTATCGAGCAAGTAAAACGTCGTTTCAAAACTGTTCCCCTTTATTTTCCCTTCGAATAATTTTCGATTTTGTTAGTTACAGATATTTTTTGGCGAGTTTTCATGTGGAGTGTTTTCTCATTAATTATTTTTGTATCCTTACACTCTCACGAATAAATAATCTTATTCAAGTAAAAAAAGTTTTTTCTGATATTTTAATTACAAATATGTATCACGAGCTGCGGCAGTGGTATTTTTTTTCATTTTTTAATGTTTCTCATGAAAAGTTAGAGTTCTAGCTATTTTATGCATACACACTCACATATTTATCTATTTATCTAAATCTCTATATATTTGTTCATCAGAATTTTTTTGTCATATTTTGAGTTAATAATAGCCACATTGTCATCGGAATTTCTGAATGGAAATTTAATTTTTTATAAACGTGAAGAAATGCTTTTATTTGCGATTAATAAATTTGATCGTAAATTCGGGTATTAGGGAGACTTCGACTTTATCCAAACAGACGCTTGACGCAGAACTTTCCGGATTATCCCAATTTATACCAGGGTTCTCAGGGGTCCTGGAATTTTATGACAATAAAATTCTTCGGCATCAGTATTTCCTTATTGAAAATCTGTGATGAAGCAAGACGGCCCTTTTGAACTATTTTATCATTCTATAAAGAAATGCTGCTATTTCAGTTAGAAAATAACGGTACCCATATAAACCAAGTATTCTCCTCATATGAGTTTAAAATTCTCGAAACTGTTTGCTTATCTGCTGAATTTGTTCGTTTTTAACCATTAAATTGGCAAAATGTTTTTCATTTTTGTTTTCAGAAAAAAATAACAGAAATAAAAATTTTGTCAAAAATCCGTTACCAAAACTTTTTGGTGCGGACCCGAAAAAGTCTAGCCGAATAAGTATAGTGAAATGGCCTCCAGGACCGATGTTACAAATAACATATGTGGTATTCTGACTATAAGTATACAATATACAGTGTTTTTAGTTCCTGACTTTGAACTGGTGCTTGTGATAATCGGGGAATTTTAGATCGATACTGCTATTTTTCAAATTACCTTTTTGTCATTAGGCGTAAAAGTTAAGACATGAGCCAACGCCAGCAAATGAAGAATATAATATACAATTTTAAATATATGCATTTTTATGTAATTTTTAACATACAAAATTAAACAGAGGGAATTTTTTAAAAAAATTCATTTATGCAATAATTTATTGTTTATAAAGACAAAAAAAAGGGAATAATACTCAAAGTATAATGATCTTTTAACGAAAAAAGAAAAAAAAATTAACTCGAAGATGCTTTTTTTAAGTTATAATAAAAAAGCAAATGCTGTCGTTTTTGTAAAATATTCCCAACTGCCCCTATTCGTATGTCCAAGATTCTTCTTATAATTAACTCCGTTATTTTTTTTTTGACAATACAGTGTATTTCTAAAGAAAGAAAGGTTTTTATAAAAATAATTTCAAATTTCATGAAATGTTTTGTTTAGAATTTAAAGATTTCTTAATATAAAAGGTTGTAATTTTCAGAAATCATAAGAAACAACATTGTACACAAAATCCAATACCCTGCATTTAGAATAAAAAAATAGTAATAAAAAATGAATGAAATATGAGCAGGTTCACTAAATAAAGTTTCACTGCGCATGCAAAAATTTAATAAAAATATACTACATACAAAATCTTACTGCAAAGTACTACCGCAATTTTTCGGAAAGTGTGAAAAACATAACTAGCCCTCTAAGCGTTTGGCCCGTAATATTCCGTACACTATGCTCCAGATTTCACTGCAATACAAGCAATGTTTAAGATATTATAATTCTATAAATTTAATGAATTTTCAAAGCATTGAAGAATGATTAAGACTCTCAAGGATTACATTTATGTTCCTAAAAAAGATTGTTTTATGTAATATTGAAAGAATTATATTTTATTAGCAATTAAGACAAAATGCAGAGAAAACAACATTACTAATTTACCCATTTGCAAGACGCTTGGAGGGCTAGAAAATTTTGACAGCGATCCTATAAATGAAAATTCGATATTCGCTGTTTAAAAAAGGAAGCAGATATATAAGGGGATGTATCGAAATTTACTACACATTACACAATATTACATGTACATAATATTGCACATACTGCTACATTTTGATAATTAGTTGCCTTTAAAAGAGCTGTAATCTTAATTTTATTAATTATCAAATGTAATTCAAAACAAAACTGATTTTACAAAATGAAAAATAAATATTGTTAAGTAAAAAAAAATTGTTAAATAAAATAAATTATCTGAATCAAAAAATCTATACTACAAATAAATTTAGCAAATTACCATTGATTGCAATAGATAAATTTAAAACTAGAAGTCTTTTGTTGCAAAATATGAAAATCCTACTATGGTCTTATCATATGCATATCGAAAGTCATACAACCCACAAAACTCAGTTTATTAATTATCAAAGGGTGGATGAAAGAAAACACTTATTGATACACCATTCATTTTGCTTGATTGCTGTATTAATAATTTGCACCAGTCTTGCAAAAATTTGTATAAACACCATTCAATAAATGTATCAGTTTGTTGTACTTTTCGAATCTTTCAATTAATATGTTATAAATATTATTTTATCTTTAAGTAATAAATTGCTAATCGAAAATTATATTGTTGCTCTATTATTTATAAACTTTAATCAATCTGACATAGTAATGCAAAGTGTACAGTTATTAATAAACATATAGGTGAGCGATTTTTTTTGTCAAAGAAAATGACGGAAACTAACCGCCTCAGTTCTTTACAAAATGTTGTAGCTTTTAAAATATTATTAGATTACACAGCCCTGCAAAAGATGGATTGTGTCAAGTCTTTTACTTTTAATAATTGTTTCTTGTGTATTCTCTACTGAATTCTGTGCTGAATTCAAAATTGACCTTCATTTTTTATCACCACGTAAAGATTTTTTGAAAATTGTAAATTTTAAAGTTAAAAAATTTGAGAAAATTTGTTCATTTTTGATAATTGGTCTTTATGTTTTTTTTTTATCGCTAAATACGAAAATGGTCTTCAGTTTTATCCATCACAGCATAATTTATTGAAAATTTTAATTTTCAAAGTAAATAAATTCAAAGTTAACATTGATTCTTTTCTCACTTGTCATTGGAACACTCAGTTTTTCAGCTGTAAGAATCCTAGTATGAGCAAAAAACATATATATATATATACAGGGTGATTAAAAAAACGTGGACAAACTGATATGACAAATCAGGCATAAAACAAGGATAAAAAAATCACATAGGAACATAGGGCCGCAAACCACTCATTGAGTCGCAGATACAGGGTGTTTCATCCTAATTCAAGTTGGGTTGACGGTAATAAATTTTAGAAAACTCAAGTATATTATAACAAAACACATAACAGACATTCTCATCTTTGCTTTAAATGTGATAACACCAAACAAAAGTGTTAGAAATTTGCATTATGCGCACCAGCAATATGCACTTGGCACCTCATATTTTAGACTCTGATAATCAGTTTATACGGTATCATCAATTGCTTGAACAATTTGTTTTTCCAGATCTTTTCGTAACGTTATCACATTTCACGCAAAATAAGGTACATAGCATTGCATTTTCATTAAAATATTTATATTTTCCTCAAAATTATTACTTTCAAACCGGGTGTAGCTAGAATTAAACACCCTGTATTTGTGACTCAATAAATAGTTTGCGACCTTATGTTCCTATGTGATTTTATATCCTTGTTGTATGCTTGATTTGTCATATCATTTTGTCCACGTTATTTTGAATCACCCTGCATATTGGCTTAAATTAAATTAAATTAAATTTTAAAAATATATAAAAGTCTTAAAGAATGAAATTTCCGCTGCATTGTTTTTAGATTGACCTTTACGATTTGCAGAAAAAATGTTAACGTGATAGTTAAAAGTGAAAGTCATATTCAGATATAATGCTAAAAATTACAGAAAAATCATTTACTAAATTTTGAAACACACAGATAGCACCTTTATTTTATAGTGTCCGATTTTGTTACTTTTTCAACTTTGACAATTTATGATATCCAACAAATCATGACAATATTGTGAAAAATAAAAGCAATTTGGAGGTTCGTTGAGAAAAAATACATATTAATTAAAAAACTCAACCAACGCAGTTTTGTGTCATATAATCTAAAAAATTTTCTTGAATTTCTTTGCAGTAATTTGTCCTAACTTTTTGTATTATCTCGTAAAAGAAGTATAAATGCATGGTAAACACAGAAAGTCATAACAATATTAGACTGTCTTGTATTTACGTCAGTATGCAAAATTAAATGTCGATCAAATATTTGAAAATTACTTAAAGTCCGAGTTAAGTTTTTGAATTGCAGAAACATACATACAATTGTTGGATTTAAATAAAAAATTATAAAATAAAACATAAGTTTCGCGAAAAGATATCATGAAAAAAAAAATTCCCAATTTCTCAAACAAAAAATAATAAACATATGTTAAAATAGAATTATTTTAGCCAATTTAAAACCTGACAAAACTTAAGTCATTTGTATAATTTCTACGATTTTTTCAATTCGCTGATACACATGAAATAGGTTCTTCGATATTTTAAGCACTTGAGGTATGACACCTGAAATCAAGCCAATCTATGTTCACACAGAAATAAGTGGTATACGTCATGCATTTTTAAAGTTTAATAACTCGGTCAAATTTAGTTTTATATAAACAGAAATTTCTTTGCCTTATTTGTCAGTGTAATAGTAAATTTTTATTATGTATACATTATAGGACCGGAGGAATGTATAAAATTTTAAATTTCGTAATACTGCAAGAAAAATTTTATTGACACAAATGGTTTAAAAAATTTTCTTTTTTTTTCCTTTAAAATATTTTTGTAATTAGAACTATATGTCTATGCTTAACATTTAAGTAATTAGCCATTGACCAGTTGAGACTAGACACCCTGTAAAACATTAAGTTATATCCCCGCTCCCTGTATAACATATGTTATTTTTTTTTTCTTTGTTTGTGTAAATTTACATAATCAGATTTATTAAGATTAACCTACTTTATTAATTTGGGGTTCATAGCATTAACATTCAATAATAACATTCAGTGTATGTAAAAAAAAAAAAAAAAAAAAAAAAAAAAAAAAAAAAAAATACTATAATAAATATTTTAGCTTTTATTATTTTGTCTTTAAGTATTATGCAATATTTTTTTTTCGTAATTTGCATTATTGCTAGAACATATATCGATTGGTTATGAAAAAAAATGTCAATTTCACTCAAATGTACTATTAAAACTGATTTATCTAAATTATCACTACAATTGTTACTGAAATTCAAATTATGCCATATCTTAAAACTATGAATTAATACAATGAAATCATATATACTTATATATAAAATTAAATATATAAATCACGTTAAGACACAAAAACCCACAGTATATAAATTAAAGAAAGAAACAAAATGCAAACTACTATCCTGAAAAACCTCATCATAATCGGTCTTTTAATTAATTTACGCGGTGTTGCATTTACATAAAGAACATCAAGATACAACATTATTATAACGTAATTAATTCTTAATGAAATATTTTTCTAACTAATTAAACAGGCTGATGTTCCGAAAGCTAATTTTTACTCACATATTTTTTGTTCTTATCTAAGAAAAAAGAAGTAAGGTATACATATGAGATATTTTCTCGTCAGCTGCAATATGGATTATTGTTTTAAATTTAAAAATATCAAAGTAACAGTAAGTTCATTATGTGTTTAGTGACAGTAATAAATTGAGCAATGAATTAAGGATTAAACAGTTACTTCCTGCGTGATTTTTTTAAAAAATTTAAATGCATATTTTTCTACTGAAGAAAATGTTTAAGGGGTCACTCGACGTGCTGGATGATAATGTTAAGTCTATAGGGGCGTTAGTTTAAAATATCTTGCTCTAATTTTTATATTTTCACGTGATTTGTCTTTAGATAGGATACCTGAGGACATCTAAAACTGGGCTAGTTTTTACTTTTTTGATTTTTGTTTCGGATCTATTTAAAAAATATATGAGGAGCCCAGAAGCCAAGGGGTACAAGTGACAAAATGTCGATTTGGAGTAAATTGAGTTTAAAGATAATTGATGTTAAATTGGAACATCAATAACAATTGACTAAATTGAAATAGGAAACATCTGCTTATTGCATTTTAATCTTTAAATTCTCATTTCAATAACTGTTAAAAAAATAGAGTACAATTTTCTTTAAATGTATAATTAATCAATATTGTTTGTTTTTCGAAAAAAGTTTTTTATCTCTATAACTCCCCAAATAATCAGAAAATGACCTATATTTCTTTACCTGAAATGAAAAAAGCATATTTCCAGATACCCTGTGCACTTAACTAAATTTTTTCAATTTTGTCACTTATACCCCTTGGCTTCTGGGGTCCTCATATATATTTTAACTTTCAGAACCGATTGAAACCAGTTGTGGAATTAAAACTAACATAATATTTAAAAAATATAACCAAAATCAAAAAAGTAAAAACTAGCCCGGTTGTAGATTGTCCTCAAACGAGCTAAGACTTTGTTAATAATATTTTGTACCATATTTTTTCAAAAAGTAATATACTATATCTATTTTCGGGATTTTATAAGATGTTTTAAAATCTTATCCATTTTCTAAGTATATCAGTAAAAATTGCAGTTTTAAGATAAAAATATCGAATTACAATATTTTTAATTTAAAATGTTTTTAGACAAAGAATTGCAATTTTTGGATTTTATTTAAATGTTTAGGTAAAGAAAAGCCGCGAAAAAGTTACTTTCATCTTTTCATGGCACACATGTACACTAGGGTGGATCGATTGTCTATGGCGAAAAAAAAATTACCATTAATCAAAATCTACCTATGCGGAAAAGATGTTCTATTGTATGGAGATTAAGGGAAAAATAATAAAAAAAATTAATTTTAAAATTTAATACTGCCACAAAAGGTTTGAAATTTTGAAAAAATTTGAAAAAAGACCGAATTTTGGTTAGGTTATTTTTGTCAAAAACTAATTACTTTAATATTTTTTTTAATCCAACAATGCGGAAAAGATGTTATATCGTATAGAGGTTAAGTAAAAAACAATAATAAGTAATAAATTCAAAATTTAATACTGCCACAAAAAAGTTGAAAATTCGATAAAATATTGAAAAAACGGAAAAAGATCTAAATTTGGTTAGATTTAATTTTGACGCAAAATAAACATTTTAATATCAATCAAAACCTGCCTTTGCGTAAGAAATATTATATTGCATGGATATTAAGTAAAAATAAATAAATAAATAAATAAATAAAACTAATTTCGAAATTTAATACTCCTGCGAGCAATTTAAAGTTTCGAAAAACTGGCAGTTCCAGTTTTTTCAGTTAGAATTCGTCTGCTTGTTTATTGTGTAGCTTAGTGTACCTTGAATATTACTGTACCATGGCGTTGTTAAAAAAAAATAAAAAAAAAGAGAGAGATATGAATTACACCCTATTTGGGTCTAGCTTTGATATGCCAGTAAATATGCTCCCTAATAAAAAAAGTTATAAATTTTACATATTGGTATTTAAAGGATAACCGAAGAAAGGAATCGGTCAACATCTATTTATTTCCTGCCAGTGAGAAGGAGTTGCTAATACGTTACTAGTGACCTGTAAATGAGATTCAATCTCAATAACTTACCATAGCAGCCTTTTAAGAAAAATTAAACTGTTTAACGACAAATATTGCGCTCTTCTTAATTCCTGTAAAACAAAATAAGATACTGAAAGCTACTACAGCCTTTTGGACCATTTCCGAAAATGCTGCCTATTTTTTTCAGTTCAATAGATTTGAATATGAATATGAATATTGAGTGTAAACTAAACCGACGTATTGAGAACAAACTCACTTTTCTACATCTTCAGCTATCATGGAAAAGCCAAAATACTGCCGAGCTAGGTGTCACATCATCAGAATATTGGACAGTTTGGGCACTTCCGACCAAGCAGGTGCTGCCATCGTGTCTGGAGCAATTCAAGACGTGGGCGTTACCTCACAAAACTATGAGTCGAATGCTACTGACAGAAAAAAATCGGCATGACAAAACAAACCAAAGACCATTCCATCGTTTTAGTCATTCTCTTTAGTCATTTGTAAAAGATTATGACCATGGCCATTTTCTTTAAACTTTTATGGGTGTAAAGATTGATTGCATCACTAGAAAACAACAGAAGAAAAATCATAATAGAAGCAGACTTGAGCTTGAAAAAAGAACTGGGTTCCGAATACATCGGCCACATATTTATAAATTCCGGGAGAGTACCAAACAATTTGAAAACACGACGTACATTTTTTGTCATGTGTTAACAATAATATACATGTAACAAAGTTGGTTGCTATCGGTTGTGATGTAATATCTGTTAACATAGATGTTAAATGATGTATTATTCGAAATATGGGACTGATCTTCAAGCGTCCACTACAATGTTTTTTGTGCTAGTTACACACCAATGAAGTTCCACTATGTGATCTTTTTGCAGCGTGGATGGAACCGCGGCTGGGCAAAAAAGTTTCACTGGTGAAATAAAAAAAAATTATTCGCAGCATGTTAGAAGCTTTTTGTATTTTCATTTATGTCAGTATATGAATTCTAAAAACGCGCGAGTGAAATCAAACGGTCTGCTGTAATCCTAATCATTGCATAAAAACTATCTATATTTTCCATTTACCAGCTTTTTGATCTTTTGCGACGGATTTCATAGATTTAATTAAGTAGGAAAATGTGCCGAACCTCCACTAACTGGCGGATTTAGTAACGACATGATTTCAGAAGCAATATGTAAATCCAGCAATCATTTCAGTGGCAATAACATCTACTATCAATAATATCTATTCGCGCAACTCTCATTCTACAAAACTAATAATCAAAAGATTCACGGAAGTATTTCTGCTGTGTATGGACCATACATAAGAGACAGTTTTATAAAAATTGAATTGAATTACAAAATCTCATGTCGATTTTCAATACCGAACGTCATTATCGCCAATTGAAATGTTGACGATTTTTCTTGATTTAATACTAATGAAGCTGTTAAATAAGAAACTAAAGTTTTTATCTTGTAATCAATTAAATATCCCCTCATTGTAATAAATGTTAAAAATGTCTAAAATTCATATTTTATTTTACAAAACAAAAGTTGATTTTTTACCGTAAAAACGTTCAAATACATTAATTTGAGCCACATTGCGGTAGATTTAAATTTTGAAATTAATTTTTTAAATTATTTTTCTCATACTCAGCATATAATATAACATCTTTTACGCATAGGTAGGTTTTGGATAACTTTTTAAACTATTATTTTGAATAAAAAATAATCTATCCAAAATTAGGTCTTTTTTCACTTTTTTTCGAAATTCAACCTCATTGTGGCAGTATTAAAATTTAAAATTAATTTTTTTAATTATTTTTCCCTTAATCTCCATCCAAGAGAACATCTTTTCCGCATAGGTAGGTTTTGACACAGTGAAAAAAAATTTTCGATCCACCCTAATGTACACACATGTACGTACATATACATCTACACAGCGAATAATAAGTTTAGTCAAAATATCAAGGTATGATCCCTTATAAATATTGTCAAATTCATAAAATAAGTCAATCGATTTGAAAGTACTTTTTTAGACCAATGAAATCTTTAAGCCTAACGTAAGATTCTCAGTCATATACCGGAAATACTTCACTTTGGCATAGGGAAGTACATAAATGCAATCACTATAATCGACATAACTTCGAAATTTATCATAAATTGAATAATTTCTTCATAACAAACATAAAAGAAAACCTTCGACAATTCGAATATGATTTCGAGAACTTCAATAAGATAGCAAAACGGAATGAAAATATCATAAAATTGCTCAGTGGTGTATAGAAACATATACTTTTATAAGAACTTAAAAAAATAATGATAGATTACAACATTAAAATTTCGAACAGTTTCTGCAGTCGTATTCAGGAAATATATAAAGTTGATGTGCTTAATGTCTAGAGAGACGAAAGCTTCTTCTCGATCCTTAAAAAAATTATGTGAATCGAAGTATCAGAAAAAATCAAAACGATTTTTTTTTCTGATTTAATCACTCTATTTACGTTTATATAATTGATGATGACTTAACAGGAAGTTTTCCTATCGAGACTTTTAAATATTTAAACAGTGTATTTATCCTGAAGACGTGTACAAAAGAAATTTGAAATGTCAATATTATGCTTTACAATTAATTTTACTTGTAGAAATTCATTTTAATGTACTTCTTTAGGAGTACCATTGGTAAAATTTATATGTTTAAATGTAAGCATTTTTTTTATTATATTTTAGTGTGCAATTATCCTAAAAATATTAAAGAATGAAATTCTTTTAATGAGCGCAAACATCCTTTATTTTCGGTAGAAGATTCAGGAAATGAAAAACGAAATATGATAATTTAAATCGGTAAATTACCGCAATTGCAAGACACCTATATATACCAATTGAGAAATGGGACGTAAGAAAACACAAAAAATTAAATGAAAAATATCACAACATGTCCATTGAGCACGAAACTAATAATGAAAGGAATATTAAAAAAAAAAAAAAAAAAAAAAAAAAAAAAAAACAGACCAAGCGTATACATAACTAAATTTTTCCTAGTCAAGTTTTTTAGGTGGTTAAAGTCGACAAATTTTGATAAACATGAATATTACACAGGCAAAAAAAAATGTTTGTCTATTTGTGAAATAATACAACAACTTTTTTAAATAACGTTATATTCTAGTTTTTAAAGAAATCAATAATAAAAGCATTATAAATAATGTTTTTATTATTGATTTAAATTTAAATCAATAATCTGCTTAAAATTTAAAATAAATTTTTAATTTTTAGCACACCTGCTATGGTAGCAGAGGCAAGCAGTGCTCTAGACAACGATATTTGTGCTTGAGCATTGAGGACGATATGCTATATATTACCTAAACCAGTATGAATAAAATTTAAAACAATACATGCTTTTAACATAGATATTTTTACATTCGTATTCTATTGCAACGAGTTCCACCTCAATAAATTTTTAAGGCGATATTGTTTGGTATGCAGTGACGATAAGGATTGACTTCTAGGACAACAGGCGATGTTTTTAAACTACAATTTTAGAGGCTCAGATTAAACATTTTAAAATGAAATTAACCAATTATTTATATCATTAAATGATCTTTAAGGAGAAAAACATTGAAAAGCGTTAAAACATAGTTTTGGTTTAAATCGTAATCGTTTCGTAATCGATTTTGCTGTTAAGCGAAATTAAGTATGTATATACATATATACGTATGAGCGTCACATCTGCTATGTGAAACTGAAATGATAAATTCAATTAAATGGAAGATTCAGCATTTCCTCGTATCAAGATTTTTTTTTGTTTCTTTTTTAGGCGCATACCTTTTATTTGCTGTATATTGGTATAATTGGTCGTAATAACAGTACCTTTTATTGTAACACACGGGCTCAGAATTTCTATGCGCTTAAAATGTACATAACCTCCAAAATATTAGAAAGCAAACAATACCGCAAAAATTTACTAACATAGCATCTAATATAAACTGACAAGGAAGGTCTCCATACGGGCTTATTCAGAAAAATCTGAAAAAATTACAAAATGTTCTTCTCATATAGTTATATATGTTTATAAAAAAAATTTCGGCGGAATCTCTTTATAACGTCCGTAAAAAAATAATAAAAATTTCGTTTATTTGGCGATTTATCTCCAATTGGCGAAAAAACGAAATTTTGGAAAATACGCTTTTACGCTTCGAATACTTTATAAAGAAAAAACTTTCTATGTTCAAATTATTTAAATAAGCTTAGTTTAAGTAATTTTAGTTTTGCATTTTTACTTTACTTTAAGTGTAATTTTGTCATACACGTTTATATGTACTTATAACAAAATGAAATTAATATACTTTATCATTTAAAACACAATTTAAATTGATTAAAATTGTTCCAAATTGAAAAATACACTGTTAAAAATCTGCTGCATTTTGTTGCAATGCACTCCCTTCCTTGTATACAAAACGGTTACTTGGCCGTGAAATGGAGCTTTCTCATTGGTTGAAATAGAGATATTATATACAAGCGGTGGAGTGCGTTGCAACAAAATGCAGCAGATTTTTAACACCGTGCTATGGAGCATTCTCATTGGTCAGAAGAGAGATATTCTATAAAAGTAGTGGAGTGACGTTGCAGTAAATGCTGCAGGTTTTTAACAGTGAAGTCAATTAAAATCAATTTTCAGATTCGTTAAAATCGTCTGCTTTTGGCGAAGAAATGCACTGCTTGCCAAATCCCGCGTCGCTGTCAGCTTTTCAAGCCAATTAATCCAAACTATTTTATTTTTTTACATATCTAATAATGTAATTCCGCCGCTAATTTTCACTGATCCTTTATTACCTACATGAGTAGTTTAATTGGTATTTTTTTCAAAAAATTCTGAGTATGTCCCCAATGGAGACCTTCCTTGTGAGTACCACACTGAAAACTTAAATGTGAAGTGGAATTTGATTCACATATATTCATAATTTTATACATTTTCTATGATACTACAATAGATATGGTAAACAAATCACTATTACACTGATCCTTTTCTAGCGGACCACCCGAAAATATAGCTGATATTTACTGATTATAGCTAAAATTTTGTCAAATCAGGTTCAATTCTATTGAGGAATTCCGTAACACTTTTGATGATTGATCAAGGAAAATGCACAAAAAGGCGCTATTACAGTACTCCCTA
Organism: Maratus speculifer; assembly: GCA_964019185.1. Classification (NCBI taxonomy): domain Eukaryota; kingdom Metazoa; phylum Arthropoda; class Arachnida; order Araneae; family Salticidae; genus Maratus; species Maratus speculifer. The sequence goes on along the minus strand of OZ025297.1, from coordinate 14,825,781 downwards.
TCAGCGAAATATTCCATAATAACACTGTTATAGCTGTATTTATGATGCTACATTTACAATTTCATTATATTTTTTATAATACAAATAGGCCAGATGGAAACACGTAAACACATTGTAAAAATTGTATAAACTAAGACAGACATTTTGTTAAAACATGCCTTTTAGTTTCTTTGACATCGGAAATACATGGCTGCCAACTACTACGCCTATTTACAGTCACATAAACATATTAGAAACAGAAATTTTAGTAAATAATTAAGAATATGTACTGTAACGCATAACACTGAATATATTTGGTATACATTTTACAAAAACATTTTTGTGGTTCGAAACATGATTATAACATTTAAATAAGCGTAGAAGTTGGCAGTTCTGGAAATACATACGAATGTCGAAAAATAAAGGTTAAAATAAATATTTTAAAGAATATTTTCTTCAACTTTTTGCGAAAATAATGCAAAATTTAAACACATTGAAATATACTGATGTACAAAATTTTGCTAATAGATTGCTTCTTGGCTACTTTTTTGTGTAATGTCAAAATAAAATTCATTACGTTGAAAAAGTATTTTATTCTTAGTTCGACTATAGGGGTATCGTGTTTAGATATTAAATAAATTGAATCAAAACTGGTTTTTAGGTAAAATACTAAGAAAATTTCCATAGTCGTCATTTATGTTGTGTTTTAAATTTCCGTTCAAAGAAGAATAGCGGAATCGTTATAAGATCACTCCTGTGTGTGTCACAGACATTTTACTCGTGAACTATGGAATATAGAATGTTGAAATTGGTTAAAGTATTAAAAACTGTTGACCCACGTATTTATAGATTATTATTCATTTAGAAGTACATTTAGGTAAAATGTAGACGGTCTAATTAAATTATTTAAAAAAATGCTTACCTTGCGGGATATCTTATGAAAGCTTTAGTAAACCGACGATCTGAAAAATGCTTTTTTTTTAATTTTAGATATTATATTTTCAGAGATATCGATAAAAATGCAATGCAAAAATATACCCGCCCTGTCCCTTCCTGTTCACCAATTCACTGAAATAAAAATTATAATAAAAATAGGGATACTAAAAGTTTATTTAAAACTTGAAGTAAAATTACAGATTTTACCCTTAAATCACCATGTTTTTGAAATAATCGCATGTTTCTGTTACACACAAATTTAGAATCGCGGGCGTTAAACAGAACGTTTGAGGAGTGCTGGAGGGTAATTTCGTGGAAGAAGGATAAAAATAACGATTTTAATGGTTTTCGGAAGAAATTGTCAGTAATTAGACTATATATCTATATATTTAAGACATGGTCATTTTTACGATAAATATAGATAGCTTTAGAAATTAACTGAGTAATTAACCCTTAATGACACGGACGGAAATATTAACAGAGGCAGCATACGTAATCGAACTTCAAAGTCTATAAAACAACTTTAATTATATATTTATTTTATTAAATTCCAAGTAGTAGTATAAAAGTTATAAACGTGAAACTGTCAAAAACAGACTAATTTAATTAAATTTAATCACATAATTACTATGGAAATCGCGACTAGTTTGTATTGAGCGGTTCTCTGAATGCTCCATCTGTGTCTTTAAATGTTAATTAAAAACCTAACTCGAAAAACGCATCACGGACAAAGGCAACGTGGCAACATTAGGACATTTTTCCAAGCGCGCTTAATGCAATGTCAAGTTTAATCTTCGAACAAAGATTTTGTTTCAGGTACACTATCAAAAGAATATGTTATTACTAAAATTTATATTTGGGTTTATGATATAACAAGCAGAATTAAATTTCCACTACATCTATTGTAAGCACCGAATGAAGTTCATTATAAACAGATTACAATAAGACTTATATTTCTTTAAGAATATTCATGCAAATTAGTAGCAATTGGTTCCATTTAGGCTTCATATCGCTCTGAATTATTTTTCTAGTATATATATAGCTGTACCCATGCCTACATTGTAAAAATATTTCCAAAGTCTAAATTTTCTTTCAGCAAGGATTTTCTGTTTGTAATAATACAATAGCTAATTAATAAATTTACCGTACAAAATCCTCTGTAAGCTAGTAATACCCACACTTTCTATTGCTGCTACTTTTTATCACCATTCAAAAGAATAAATGATACGTGTTTTAACCATAAAAATGTACCTCTGAATTAAAATACAAATTGATTTTAAACCACATTTAAAAAAAAAACATCTTGAGGCACATCTAATAAAAGGACAGAATATGGTCTACATACACAAGATATACAATCTGTTTTCTTTTACAAGATTGGGGTTTCATTAACACATGGGTACATTTTACCATGTTAAAAAATTTCTATATTCTAAGTGATATTTTATTATTGGTTGTTAAAAGGAAAAATGAAAAATATGATACTGTTTTTTTCTACCGTGTGGTTCGACTGTACAAAACGGATCAAGAATTAAAAAAAAATTAAAAAAGCTTACGATAGCAGATTCTTAGATTGATGATTGTTGCTAAAATGGAAATGTTCAATTCGTATGATCACATTTCCAATCAAGTTGATTGCACTAAAACAACAGTACTTATTTATCGTTTATATGTAGTTTCTTTACCTTTGGATTATTCTATTTACATTTCTAAATTACAGACCAGATACCATTACCAATAAGGTTATCTGATCGAAAAATGTTCGCTGGTTGTCAGCTAGTTAGCTTAAGCAGCATGCATTGACCCTGTAAGCCAAAGGTCAGTGTTGGATTCCCAGCCTGTGAGATTTTCCCTAATTTGGAAATATTCAATTCGTTTGCTTTATTTACCGACCAGTTTGATTATGTCAAAATAATAGTTTAGACTTAAAAATAATAATTTTACTAATTTCTTGTAAAGTTATAATTACTCGGGGTAATTTTTTTTGTTAAATTATAGTATTATTTAGTACATTTCTTAGATAACAGGGGTTATTAATAATTTTCAGCAAAAAAATTAAAACTTTAAAATTTAGTTACCTTTTTCTATTAAAAGTTCAAGAATAAATTAGAACGATTAGAACATTTAAATTCGAATTATCATTTGTGACTTCGAAATCAATTTTTCGAAATAATAAATCTTTCGCAAGCAATGGAAAAGTTACTCTCATAATTAAATCACTGAATATAATGCAAAACATCTTAATGACCAGACGACATCTAAATATATTACAAAGAGACATTTTTAAATAAATAATGTAGAGAATGATGTATATGCATATCTAAATTTCAGAATAGTTTATAGTTTACAAGAATTACCCTATAGAAACGCCTTATACTGTTTCACGATTTATCAATGTGTAAGGGGAAGATTTTTAATTAAAATATGTTCATAAATCTTTTTGATCACTTACATTAACATTAAATTTTCATTTCGAAGGAAAGAAAAAAGACGTATTGATACACATTTTTATAAATATTCTAATTAAAAAAAGTTAAAAAGAAGTTTTATAAAGTGTATTTTTAAATAAAAAGTGGGTAAAAATATTATTTGCAAATAAATTAAAACTTTAAAATTTACTTACTATCTTAATTTCAAAGTTCAAAAATAAATTAAAATTTAAAACCATTCGAGTTTAAATTGTCATTTGCGCCTTTTAAATCAATTTCACGATACAATAAATCTGTCTGAAGCTATAGAAAGTTACTCTCATCACCAAATCATTAATATAATGCAGAACATTTTAACGAGAAGAAGACATGTAACAATATTACAAAGGGAAATTTTTAAATAAATAAAGTATAGAGTAATACATTAGCAATGCATATGTAAATTTCTGAATAGTTTACAATTAACAATAGAATAAATACACTATAGAGTGGTACACGCTTTCTCAATGTGTAAAGAAACGATTTTTAATTGTTTTAATTTTGTTCAAAAATCTCATACATTAAAACTAGTCCGATGTGGTAATCCCAAACTTTCTTCGATCTTATTTATATTAATACTTCCTGAAAAATGTAGCATGCCATCGGTTATTTGGTTTAAACTAAAACAGGCATCTACAACTTATGTCAACTTATAATTTTTTACTTAGCAATCCGTGCATTGGTTTTCGAGTTAGAGCTATTGCAAAATCTTTTTAAAAAATCTGCATAAAATTGATCATCACAATCCACATGCTGAGTGATGTACACCAAACACTAATCTGGATCAGTTTTTTATAACGTATTAACTGAATCTGAAGTTTGGTGAAAATCTATGACTTAATCCTTGAGGTATATTTATTGCGAAATCATGAAAAAAGAAGCTGAGCAGCGCCATCTTTAGGTATATTTACACCAAAAACTAAACAATATTAATCTATGTTGTTAGTTTATTAGTTTTTGAGATAGAGCTATTGTGGTAATTATGAATAATACAAGATGGCAATATCATTTGTCGAAAGATTGGCACCGAAACATAATCAACATCATGTTACATCAAGTACTAACTAAATATAAAGTTTTATGAGTATCCATGCACTAGTCATGAGATACAGCTATTCTGGGATTTGTAAATAATACAGCATAGCAGCGCCACCTGCTGAGACGTATATACCAAAAACTAATTAGATTTAATTTATATCAAGGTCTTACAGAATATAAAGTTTTGTTAACTTCCATGCATTAGTTCTTGAGATACAACTATTTACGAATATTACACTATGGCAGCGCAACCTATTGAGCGATTTGCACAAAAACGTAACCAGCACTATGTTATATCACGTACTAACTAAATACAAAGTTTATGAGATTCCACGCACTAATCCTTGAGATATGGATATGGTGGAAATTGTGAATAATGCATAGCAGCGCCACCTAATGAGTGACATCAAAAATTAATGAGATCTAGTTTACATCAATGTCTAACAAGATTTAAAGTTATGTGGAATTCATGTATTAGTTTTTGAGATAGAGTCCAAACAAAATATTTGTCACATACTGACAGACAGACTCACAGACTCACAGACAGACATTTTGTAAAAGCATGCTTTTCGGGTTCTCTAACCCCTAAAACGTGAAAATCAGCCGAAAACCAAATTTCGAAGGTTTTCACGTTTTCTACATGTAAAGATAGAAGAACGTAATTAAATTTTCAATATAAAGAAAAGAAACAACTTTAAAATTGCACGGTAAGCGCAGCAAATGAGATGCATTCGTACTATATCGACGTTTTTCGGATGCATTATAGTTGTCGAAATCTTTTGTGTGTTCCTGTAAATATTATCTACTTTGTCAATACTATTTTCTATATAGGGAGGAACTAAATTAAATTTTAGCTATGTATTTCAATTTCATAAAATGCGAAAAAGTTTAATATAAATAAAACATGCTCAAAACAATCTTTCCCCGCATACCATTATGTAATGGAATACGTTTGTATGGCCCTGTAAAATAATAATAAATATTCTTTGAATCACAGATTGTACTTTATATTGTAGTATATACTTCATCATTTCAATTCTATTATATTCGGAAGAGTGTAACTTTACTAAAATATACTTCAAAATACTATCGCGTATAGACCGTGATATAATAGAATACTTTTGATTGCTCCTGTAATGTAATTATGCATCCGATTTCCTAAAATTTGACTAATCTAACACAGCCAAAAAAAAATTGCCTTAACGGATAGTTCTTCTGACAATAACCTTGACAAAGGCAGTGCTGGAATCTATTTCATTCACCCAGATGGTGAAGATGAATCTCTAGTATTCCAGCACGCAATATTTCCTCAAATTATACAAGCAAGATTATAGTCATTAAAAATGCTTTGAATATCTACTACGGCAGGCCAATTGGGAGTTCGTGTGGTATCCTTTTGTTCGCAGATTCTACACCTGCGCTTCGGGTAATCCTGAGAGGTAACTCCCGGTTAACCCAGAAATAATTGCTCTTATAGACAGTATAGTTACAGCCCATAGAGCTTGTACTCTACAGTGAATACCAGCCCAAATAACCATCTTCGGCAATGAGCAGGCGGATATTCTTGCCAAAGAAACCCACAATTACGGCCATCTTTCCAACATCCCACCCCCTATCAACGCTAATGCAATAACGAGAAGTAAACTTGCCTCCCAACCAGGTAAGAAAAATTCCAAGCCGGAGCGAAACTACAATTGTAAACTTTGAACCACCATAGCCAGACTATGCACAAGACAAGTTAAAGGAATGAAAATATCTCCAGACGATCAAAGAAATTACAATACCTGTCCTCACTGCCCTGATACCCAATTATCTTCAACTCATGTTTTTAATCGTCCCTCTATATTAACTAAGCTCTATTCAATCTATGCAAACCCTACTGACTGTCTCTGCTGTATTCGCTGCAGGTCTTTGACATTGCCAAGGCTGTTTTGGACACCTTCGGCGCTAATTGATTCTTGCACTATGATAAAAAGTTAATTAAATCCAATTGATTTTTTAAATTATCAGATTTTAAAATATTCACCTTTTATGTAAACATTTTAATAACAATTTTAATTTTTCTTAAATCTTAATCTTTCTTAAGAAAAATTAAAATTGTTATTAAAATGATTCTTGCACTATATGGACAAGACAACAACAATAACAGTTATACTATAAAAAACGCTTTATACTGTTGCACGCTTTTCCGATTAGTAAAAAAAAAAAAAAAAAAAAAAAAAAAATTCTATTTATAAACTTTTAAAATCACATGCATTGAACTAAAATTTTCATTATAAAAGAAAGAAGAAAAGCGTGTTGGCATTTTCATAGATATTCTTATTTTATAATAAAGTTTAAAAAATTAAATTGAAGTTTTATTAAGTGTATTTTTTAACTAAAAATTGGTACTAAAAATCATCTGCAAATAAATTAAAGCTTTAAAATTTAGCTACTGTCATAGATTAAAAGATCAAGTATAAATTAAAATTTTGCATTTGAATTCGAATTATGTTTTGCGCCTTTGAAATAGATTTGGCTATGAAAAATTACTCTCAAATTAAACCACTGAATCTAATTCAGAACTTTTTAACGACCAGAATACATTTAACTGTATTATAAATGAACATTTTTAAATAATTAAAGTAAGTAATGATGCATATGAATACCTCGATTTTTGAAAAGTTTAGAATTAACAATAGAGCAATTGTACTATAGAAACGCGTTATACAGTTACATGGTTCCTCGATGTTTAAAGAAAAAAAATATTGAAATATGTTCATAAATCTTTATGACCACACATTATAAAATGAAAGTTTCATTATAAATTAAAGAGAAAAGACGTGTTGGTATACATTTTCATAAATATTCTTTTTTTTAAATGTTTAAAATAAAGTTAAGAAAAAACTTGAAAAAGTGCATTTTTTAGCTAAAAATGGGTACTAAAAATTATCTGCAAATAAATTAATACTTTAAAATTTAGTTACTGTTTTAGATTGAAAGTTCAAGAATAAATTAGAACATTCCATTTGAATTCGAATTATCATTTGTGCCTTTGAAATCAATTACACGAAACAATAAATCTTTCTAGAACTTCCGAAAATTACTCTCACCATTAAATCACTGAATATAATGCACGACATTTTAAAGACCAGAAGACATTTAACCATATTACAAAGGAACATTTTAAAATAAATAAAGTTTAGAATGATGCATACGCGTTTCAAAATTTCTGAATTGTTTAGAATTAACAATAGAAGAATTACTATATAAAAACGCTTTATAATGTTACGTGCTTTTTCGATGTGTAAAGAAAAGATTTTTAATTGATATGTGTTAATAAATCTTTATTATTTTTAATAATAAAATTAAATTTTATTTACACAGAAGAGAAAAAAGACGTGTTTCTAGACATTTTCATAGACATTCTGATTGTTAGAAAGTAATGTAAATTGATATGTAAATTTTTAAAATATAGATATTGAGAGAGAGAAAGCGATATTTCGCAAAAATATAATTACGGATAAACATGAACTATTTCTAAAATATTATTCCTTGATTATTTGTTTTCAATGTAACTCTTTAATACTTTCCTTAAAACAGATGTGAAAATATGGAAAATGAAATGAATTTGAAGTTTTGAAGCATTTTTTTATGTATCTTGGCTATGTTCGGAATAAATGTTCACATATATAAACCGTTTCTTAATTTATTTTTGTAATTTTATGATAGGAATTTGACAAATAAAACGTTTTTTAGCTCTTTTGATTCTGAATAGTTCTGTATTTTTAAGAACTATTCAGATATATTATTTTATAATTAAATAATACTCTTTTATACAAATTAAACTGGTAAAAATAGATACATGAGGTATACTATATAATTTATAAAATAACACATTATTTCGTAATTCATCAGAAATCATTGCGTAGTGTTCAAAATTTATTTTTGTTAATATATGAATCTAAAAGTCAAAGTATTCTGAATTTAAAAGAAAATTTCTCTCTATAAAAATAATTGAGTAGAACTCGAAGGAAAACAACACACTTGATATGGAATAGAAAATGCAGATTTTAGAAAATTACATTAAAAAAAATAATTAAGAGAGACATATATGTTTAAGTAAGAAATAAATGGTGGGAATAGGATAATATTCATCGGTGACGGGAGCATCTGGAGAGACATTTATTTGAGAAGAATGTCTGATGATACTTGTGGTAATGTAATACAAAATGACTGAATGTGTCCCAGGTGTATATGAAAGCACACTTAACTGTGATTTATGATGAAAGAATAATCACTGGATAAAAAATGAAGCATGCCTTAGTGGAAGTTTTTTAATATCTTTATGGCAGTTCTTTACTCCATTACTAAAGGATACAGAATATAGCAAATAATAGTTTATTATGCCATCTCAAATCTTTTAGTCAAATGAGTATGCATGCAGGTATGTATAATAATAAAAAAATCAACACATATATTTACGCTCACACAAATAATCACACACAACGTTATAATTATATATATGCAGGGGGTTTGGAAAATGAATAGACAATGGAATGTTTTTTCTTTTTTACAAATGAAGTAATGAATTCAAAACAATTTATTATTATAAAAAACTCTAGACATTATTGAAAGTATACAAAAATAATACTACATGTTTACAGATTTTGTGCGAAAAAAATACACTGTTAAAAGTGAAGGTGACAAACCGGTGCCATTTGGGACCCGGAGGTGAAAAGGCCCTAGAGTTCATTGGAACCCGGGGCATTTGGAACTCTAGGGTGCCACAGGGGCTTGGATATGTGGTTGCAGTGCCGACAGGTCTCTTACTGGGTGATTGGAGCTAAATAAGGTGCCATACACTTCGTATTGGCAGCAATGTGGCACCTCATCGGGTGACTGGAAATATGTGCATGCGCTGTGACGTGTGTCTTTCTGTTTTCTGAGAGGGCAAGTAAAATCTATGGCTATGAGGGAATGAAGGTGAGCTCGATGGCCGAGCGGTTAGAACGCTGATCTTGTAATCAGACGTTGTGAGTTCGAATCCTTCGAGGGCCAAAAGTCAGTTTGTATATTTTTTAATTTTTTATTGGACACTCTGGATTAAGGGTGCCATCTTTTCACCCTAATTAAAGGTGTCATTCTGGCTCCTTTAGGGGTGTCACCAGTGAGACAAGCCTTTTACCCTTAAAAGGTGCAATGTGTCACCATTAGCTTTAACAGTGTACTTATGCCCAAAAAATTCACAGACAACTCATTTTTTTTCCTGTAACATTCAACTTTTTAAGCCTTTTTTAATTACTTCAAAAACTCACTCACGCATATTCAAAACAAAAATTGAAAAAAAAACTGGCTTTAAAAGAAATCAAATTCGTGCAACTGTCAACTTTAGAAATTGAATCATCGCAAATTGATACAAATTAGTATAAATATCTCTTGCTAATCTCCTCCAAAAGATCTACATTGAGTTTAAATCAGGACTTATGGCTAACTAGTTCATAACAGTTAGCTGGCTTTGTTTAAACAATTGCATTTTAGTGTATGACACGTGAATGGAGCAATTGTTTTTCAGATATATCATTTTGTCTCTACCTTGTCACATTTTCAAATGCAAGTACTTGCATTATAAGAATTTTTTTGAAAATTGATACCCTTCCAAAAAAGCAATCGCATTATTAAAACAACTTGGAAATTGAACGTGAAGAGTAGCAAATGTGGTGCGTTCGTACGAGAACGAAGTTTTAAAAATATCACTGTCATATATCAATCTTATAAAATTGTAAATAGTTAATTACAACTAAAATATTCATAAAATTCAAATTCAAATTCATAATTCAACTTCAAATTCATAAAATTAAAATTCATAAAATTTGAAATGACTCTACAAAATTACGTAATAATTACATATTTTAAATTTCACACGATTCGTTTTGGTAGATTTAGCGTTGTTATGTGCGGACGGACGGACAGACGGACAGTTAGACGGACAGGCGTACTGAACGACAAGTATAGGAGCTAAGTATTTACATAATTACGAACCTAAAAAAAGAAAATAAAAAAAGAAAGAAAGTTTCCACGCACTATGAGTGAACCCAACCCTTGTTGTCTGCTCAAAAACTTTCGTGATTGTTTGCAAATTACGAGTGTCAATAATGCCTGCAGATAGCTGAAAATTGACAATAAGGCGTAGAAATAATATATTATATTTTCAAATACAAATTGTGACAGTAGCGAAATAAGAACCAAATTTGTCGTCTCAAAAATTCTCAAACCCTACCTTGTTTATTCGTCTGATGATTTTATCTAAATTTCCATTTATGCATTTAATTCATATAAGGTATCCTGGGGTAATAACACCACGGGGGGTTCTACCAATAAGGTTCTACCAATTTTCACGGTTTAGTTTTAGATTGTATTTTTCAAACAAATATTGGATTTGATACAGCAACTCATTGACTATCTATATAAAAAAAATAATTTAACAGATATGTATTCATAATATGTAATGGCGTGATTTCTTGACCAATGCTATTTGGCATTATTACCCACCTGCATGGGTAATAACGCCATGAAACATAGCTATAAAATAAGATGGAAAAATGGGATGTCAAATTGCTCAATTCTAAAAATACAAAATCTACAACTCTAGAAATCGACAAATTGGATTCTAAACTATTGAAAATGTTCAATTTTTTTGTTAAAGTGTAAGAAAAAGAACGGTAGCGGGGGAGGAGGCAAAAGAATATCAGATTCTAAGCTACTTTTTGCTTATAAAGGACCGTTTAAATGAATTATTAGAAACATTACACGGTTTTAACTGTGTTTATTAGAATAATTATTTATATTCCCATGTATACATTCTATGCGATGGAAAATGTTCAATTTTTTGTGAACGTGAAAAAAAAGGAGTGAGGGGGAGCTTCAACAGAATTTAACACCCGTTCCTCTCTTTGCTTAAAAAGTACGGCTTAGATATAATTATAAGAAACATAGCGTGGTTTTTACCATTTATAATGCAATATTTTAATCATTTGACATTTTACCATAACTAGAGTTATATGTAATAAATATTTTTGTTAATACTATTATAGTAGTCTCGCAAATAGTTTTTAACCCATAACTCCACACTAATGAGGATTTTTCAAACCTAAAGTTAAATTTTCGGCGTTATATAAAACATGCATTAATAAATTTTTTATTTATTAAATCATATTTTTGATAAAAAATATTATCCCAATAAGATCTCTGATTAAATTTTATGCATGATTTATGGGGTTATATATCACATTATCTCTATAATGGCATAAAAATTAACCTGTAACTGATTAGCAATCTCACTGAGAGCTGTTCCTCCTCCCCGCCCCCCCAATTTTAGAGTTTAACTTGTATTTTCCAGTTTAACTATAGCTACAACTGAAATTCTCTTTCGTTTGGAGTCCTCGTACTATTGTTAGAAATATTTGAATAGATTAAATTTAATTAGAATTAATTCTGTATAAAACATTTAGTGCGGGAATAGAATTCTATGATTTTTAATCATTGATCGTCTTTTAACCTTTAACTAATGTTACCGGTCACACAGACCACTGTTTTTCTTTTAATTTGTAGTTTACCTTGTAATTTTCAGTTTAAGTACAAACAGTACCAAAATTTGTTTCATTTGAAACTTTAGTACTATCACCAGTGACTTTTAAATAAATGAATATTAAGAATAATAGGCTTGTATAAAAAGTTTAGTACAGAAACACAATCCGGCCTTTTACATATATTTCAATCTTGCGGTCTCACAAACCGTTTCACATTAATTACGTTACAATTTCTGTCACACCGATTAAAGGTTGAATTTGTAAAATTTTGAAAAACCGAACGCTGAGAAAGCGGACAGTTAAAATTCAGAATTCAATTGAACGATCCAGTGGAAATTTAATAAAAACATGATTTTGAAGATATTCAAATTAGAATATCGAAAACATTTTAATATAGTTTTATTTATAAGAGTTTAAAATTATTTTTTACATTAGTATTAAAAAAATAGAGAAATTAGTTTTGAGTATTGGAAACTCCCCCCCCCAACTTAATCTTATCATTTCAATGATGATAATAATGCTGTCCTATATTAATAAATAAACTCCCTTCGATGTAGTCCAGTCACTGTTGGGAATTAACAGGGGTAATAACGCCATTCCTTTGCGTTATTACCCCGGTATACTTATTGCGTGGTACATTTTAAACTACAAATTATCTCGAGAAGATATCCAAAATTTTCTATAACATTTTGAAAGTACATGAAATGCACTACAAAATTATGTAATAAACAAGGTATTTCCGGATGAAAAATGTAGTCTTCACATCACAAAACGTATCTCGCAAATTTTAGATCAAGCGTTAATTTTAGTTGCTTGTAGAAACAATAAAGCCTACAAAGGGAAGAAAGTAATTTTAAGCTGTTTTTTGCGATTTATATGACTCAAAACCCTTCTGTGCAGAGAACATGGGTGTCATTTACCGGATTAGTTCATAATTATGCATAATATTAGCACTTGGCGTTATTACCCCGTCTGGCGTTATTACATCAGACCCTCTTAATACAATTAAGTAGGCACTATGTATGATAGAAATGCAAAGTTATAAATTGTATAATTGCCATATTTGGTGTTTATTTATTTATTTATTTTTTTTTTTTTTGTGTGAACTATAATCATTTCTTGAATAAAGCTACAGTATTGAAAAGCCAATATGAAAATTATTGATCTACAAGTGTAAGTGATTAGTCTCACTTTTACAATAATTAATAATAATGACATATAATATAAGATTATATAGCCAAAAACCATTACAAATAGATTTTAAAAATAGCAGAATAATATACCGTTCTAGATCATATTTTCCATCAATCATAAGAGAATCAATATAAATCGTCATACGTAAAGACAATGTTTGCAATAAATTTCCCTCCATAGAGCTACCTAAAATTTGGAAGGAAATGCTTCAAAGGTTTTTAAGACAATAATTTGTAATATTTCACGTTCACAATTATTTTTATTCAGTTTTATTTCCAGCTTTACTTTAATATGCTCATGTTCACGTGATTTATGTTTTTATTTCGAAAAATTTCTTTTTATCATTTATTAGTTTTTGAAAAAGTTGCCGTAAGAGCAATGAAACATGTAAAACTATAAGGTAATTGTGTTATTTTTAATAGATCACTTAAAGCATTTAAAAATGTATTAATAATAATGAATGAAATTAAATAGCAATTTTAAATATTTTGATTAGAAATGCCATTAATGTTAAAAGTATTTTTGAAATTGAAAGTGTGTGTATAACCGAACATCAAATAATGCATCGAATAAATTTCTTCAATTATAACAGCTAAAACGGATTATTAATTCGAAATGTGCTTGCTAATGTATGTGCTTGTTCATTAAAATTGTCAGAATTTAATAATTTTGTTAGAATCACTAATTTTGTAAAACTTAACTTTTATAAAAAAAAGAGGTTTTTTTACTTTTCAAATAGTTTCAGAAACACCTTAAATGCAGATAAATCAATTGAAAATGAATTAGTTTGAAACGATACATAACAACAAAAAATAATTGATTCTATTCATAAATACAAAAAATAATTGATTCTATTTGCTTTCGTTGTTAGAAAGGGAAGTGTTCTTCTCTAATATAAATCCATATATGATCAATGTGAAATTGCATAACGTATAAATAATAAAGAATCCTGTCGTTTCAGTTTGATGGCACGAATACCAGTTGCTCGGGATCTGAGAGGCAAAAAAGACCCATGTCGTATACCGGTCACGCGGGATGTAAGTGCAAACGACGCCGGCACATATACCGGTCGCTCGCCAGGAAGGGGTTAAGTCATTTCTTACATAAAATTAACTTGACCCGAAGTGAACCGCAAAATAACCCATTAATGTAATTTTTCGCCTATGGGATCCAGCCCAGTGGTCTTTTCAAAGTTGAAAACCGTAAAAAACCAAATTCAGTTAAAAATCGTTAAAGCTGTATTCTAGATAAAATTAGCTAGACCAGCAGTGTCCCAAGAATGACTCACTAATGCAAATTGCTCGAACATGAGATCTAGCCCAATGATTTTATCATGCCCTAAAACGATAGAATACAAAATTTTGTCAGCATCATTTGAACCGTTTGTTAGATACAGTTTGCTTGACCCGCACCCATAGTGATCGAAAGATATATACTAATCGAATTTTGTCGAATACACTTCATAAAGAAATGCCAATATCAAGTTCAAAAACGAAATAATACAAAATTTAATCAAATTCGTTAGAACTGTTTTCCAGATAAAATTTCATTGATCAGTAGAGACTCAAAACCGGCCCACCAATCGACATTTCTCGAACATGTGACCTAGATCAGTGTCGAAAACGGTATAGCGCAAAATTTACATAATATAGTTTGAATCGTTTTTTAGGTACAATTAACTGGGATGGGATCTATAGTGACCAAAGTGATGTATCAATAGAAATTCTGAACATGTAAGCTAGTCCAATGATCTTTTTGTACCCTTTACCGGCATAATACAAAATTCTGTCAAAATCTTTTAAGACATTTTTCGGAAATATTTAATTTTATCCTGACCTAATCTGACCCAAAATGACGCACTAATCGTATATCCTTAAACATACAACATACCTAATGGTCTTCTTGAGCTAAAAAAAAAAAAAAAAAAAAAAAAAAAAAAAAAAAAAAAAAAAAAAAAAAGAAAGAAAGAAAAAGAAAAAGAAAAAGAAAAAGAAAAAAAAGGAAAAAGAAAAAAAAACAAAATTTAGTTAAAATCATCCGAGCGGTTCTTAGATAAAATTTGTTTGAAACGCAGTGGCTCCAAAATGACCCGGTAATTGATTTTTATGGAATATAACCAGCCAAATGATTTCCCCGTGTCCAAAAGCGATAAAATAAAATATTTAATCAAATTCTTTAGAGCCAGCCATATTCTAAATAAAAGTAGAGCGACCAGTGATTCAAAAATAGCCAACTAACCTAATTTTCTCTAAAATGCGACTCAGCCAAATGGTTTTCTCGTAATCCAAAATGGTAGAATACTAAATTTCGGAAAAATCGCCAGAGCCGATGAATTTGACCCATCATGATCCACAAATAACCCTTATAAACCGAATCTATTGGTCATGTGACTTAGCCCATTAGATTTTGAATGCTCAAAAACGTTCGGATACAAAATGTAATTACAACCATTTGAACCGTTTATTTAGATATAATTAACTTGACCCTGATCTATTAATCAAATTTTCTCTAACACGTGATCTAGTCCAAGGATTTTCTCGTGTCCGAAAACGATAAAATACAAAATTTAGTCAATATCGTGCGGGCCATTTTTTAGATAAAATTAACCATAAATTAATGATCCAAAAATGACTCACTTATCGAGTTTTCTCCAACACGTGTCTTAGCCAAATAGTGTTTTTATAATCTAAAACGGTAAAATACAAAATTTGGTCAAAATCGTTAGGGCCGTTTTTTAGATAAGATTGATTTGAGTCATTGATTTGATTGAATTGAATGAACCAAAAATGACCCACTAATTGAAATTTTTCGAACATGTGACCTAGCCAAATAATTTTTTCGTTCCCAAAAAATGGTTCTATACAAAATTTCGTTAAAATGGATACAGTCGTTCTTTAGATATAAATAACTTGACCCTAACTCATTCATTATGGCCCAAAATAACCCGTTAATCAAATTTTCTCGAACATGTGACCTATCCCAATGATTTTATCGTACCTGAAAACGATAGAATACAAAATTTAGTCAAAATCGTGCAAGCCTTTTTTAAGATAAATAAGTGTGACCCATAATGACCCACTTGTCAAATTTTCTCTAATACGTGGCCTAACCCAATAGCTTTCTCGTAACCCAAAACAGAAAAGTACAAAATTTGGCCAAAATCTTTAGAGTCGTTTTTAGATCAATTTGGTTTGACCCATAATGACTCCAAAATAACCCACTTATCGAAACTTCTCGAGCATGCGGCGTAGCCCAATAATTTTCTCAAGCTAAAAAAATGTTGTATACAAAATCCAGCCGTTTTTTATATATAAATAGCTTGAACCTGACCCATTATGACCCAAAACGATCCACTAATCGAATTTTCTCAAACATGTCACCAAACCCAATGACCTTATCATACCCAAAAATAGTAAATACAAAATTCTGTCAAAATCGTTAGAGCCGTTTTTAAAATAAAATTTACACACACACATACATACACACAATTTTTCCTCGTATAATAGTATTAGATATATCGCCAAAATGATATCAGTGAAAATCTACTAATGTGTCATGTATCATTGTATTGCATATCTGTTATGGTTAAAAATAAAAGGTCACTGGCGAGTACTACTCGCGCTCAGAGTATTCTATAATAATTGTATATATATAATTGTATATCTATGAATAATTAACTCCTTTGGGATGGACGACTTGTATATTTGTGCCAGATAAAGTTCTCAGACTCCTTCATTTCCCTACCCCCAGCTATTTCAGATTCTGTTATCTAAGATTTTATTTATACATTTAAATTCATATAATATAGTTAAATAGGCACTACGTATGATATAAATGTAATGTTATAAAGGGAGTAATTGTCATATTTAGTTTTTATTTTTGTTTTGTGAAAGGCAATTCTTTCCTGAATAAAGTTGAAGTATTGAAAAGTTGAAATATTAATTATTGATCTAAAGTGTCAGTCCATTAAAGTGTTCGTAAGTCCATTCCTCACATTCTCAATAATTATTCTAAATAACAAAGTTAACTTCAAAATATTCTTTATTCAATAATCATTATTATGCATCATCAAAATGATGTCAACGAAAAATTACAAACGCGTCATGTTTTATTGTAGGGCAGATACTGTTTTGGTTAAAAATAAATTGTCAATTGCAAGTTGTACTCGCTCTCAGAGGGTTAACTTGCAATATACTTGTGAATAATTAAACCGTTGCGGTATATTTTAGTTATGGTTTGACATATCAACGTTAATAAAAATAACAAGGGTTCCCTGATGTGAACTTAACTTGAATGTAAAAATTAAATACTTTAATCCGCGTAACTACTAGAAGAAAAGCTTCCCAGCTTTTTGCCGTACTGTTAGAAGAATTTTTGTTTTGTTAGTAGCGTGGGATATACTCTCGCATGTGGGATACACTCTCTTTTGCACCTGAATTGGACTGTATTTTCCCAACGCTACTCATTTACCGGAACTCTGCTTCGAGATTAAATAAGAAACGAAAAAGAGCGAAGCTGTGTGACGAAGTGAAAGGACAGAAAAAGTAAATAGAATGATTTCAACGATGGCAAACGATGTTGATTAAAAACTAAGACGGAGATTTTGACGATATAAAAAAGACGATTCTTTAAAAAAAACTATAAAATATTTACGACGAATTGATGTTTGATAAAGAGTGGTGTGAATAACGACGAAGAGCGATTTGATATTTTATTTCTTATTTGTTTGTTTTTGTTCTGTTCATGATAATAATGTATGTGTCCGTCAGAGACTAGCTTTTATTTCAAGTGAGTTCTCGTCCATCCTATAGTAGATATACAGAAATACTCCGTTCGAAGAAAGAATAATTTTGTGTCACACAATTGGTGTTTCTCCGTTTTTTTTCTGCCATCAAAATTATCATTTTTCTTTAATTAATACAGTAAGTAGGGTGCATTTCTTTTTTATCGATTTTTTTAGGTCTCTTTCTGTGAATTCCCAGGTAAAAAAAATCAGCAAAAAACCTTAAAAAAAAGTTCAGGTAAATTACCGGTATTTGGAACTAAGGTTTTTTGAAGGTAAAAAACCCGCATTTTCCCTGAAAAAATAATATTCAGGTATTTTACAGGTATTTGGAACTAAGGTATCTTGAAGGTAAAAAACCTGCAATTTCCCTGAATATGTGTGTAAACAAAGATTTAAATTGCACATTTCTCAATTGTACTCAAAATAAACAACCTCTCCTCCCCCCAATTTAGAAGTAGTAGGTATAGGAACCCAGCGAAAAAGAATAAATATTAATGTTTACGGCATTTAATTAGTGTTTTACGGCTGGATGGATAGTACGGTGGGTGCGGCATAATCATGCCGACCACCGCTAAAAACAAAAATGCCGTACTAAAAAAAAAATTTAAATTTTAAAGAAAATTAATTAAAATCGTTAATTTTGTAATATTTAGTCAATTTCCCAGTTTTTATCTAAAAATTCGAAAAAAAAAATTTTTTTGCGAAAAAATGAAAAAAAAAGGTCGAAAAATATTCTAAGTTTAGAAATTAAAACATTAAAAATGGAGAAAATAGTTAAAGTTTTTTTTATATAAATGCATATAATTACAATATATAAATATAATTAGAATACATAATTGCTGGGTACATTTGAGGCCAGTGTATTGTCTTGAAGTTTTTTAATCTTGAGATTTTTTTCAAAGTTCACAAATTCCACGTTGTCGGTACGGGGTCTGAATTGCTACCAGCAGGGGTGAACGAGACGCTATCTTGTGGATATATATCTTAATACTTATACCCATTAGGCTGAACTTAGCGTTATTTAGCTCGAATTCGAACACGTGGTTCTAGATTAATTTGGAAGAAATAATGATAAAACTTTAATTAATGCGAGAATTTTTATGAGAAAATTTTTATAAACTAATCTTGTTTGAAAATTAGACTATGGAGATGATTTTTACATGACTTTAGAATTTTTAATTATGAGTTTAAGCAATTAAATACTTAGAATTGTGGAACTTAGTATCTGTAAGCGCCGATAGAATTAACTGGCAAAGGGATGTGATTATTAATTACTTATAATTTAATTAATAATTGCCCTAATAACACGAAACTTACCTCAAAATGTAGCTGAGATATTCTTGCAACTAAATCAATAGAATGTTCCTGTCCCGCGGGCCGTGGGTCGCGCCTATTCTTGTATTTTGAAGAGCATTTCTGGGACACGTCCTCACGTAACAAAACGAAGGCTTGAACTAAGAAATTGTAAATATTCACTAAGTCATTAAGTCACTAAAGTTAAATTGAAGGCTATATTTTTCTTCAAAATACCTGAAGTACACTTATCAAAAATTAGCTAAGTCACTGAAGGTAAATTGAAAGCCATTAACTTGCTGATAAAAGCCTCTATACAATCTTTAAAAATCTGTGCATTTTGTTTCAGTTTTCAATTTCCTTCAAAATACCTGAAGTGACCTTCAAAATATCCGATTAGTAATTTGGAGGTCAGATAAATGCCTGCATAAAATCTTTTGATAAACAGTAAATTCCCTCAAATAAACTTGCGCTTTTAATTTGCCTTCAAAATCCCTGTAGAAACCTTGAAAATCCCTGTAAAATCTTATTTTTTCTAAAGGTTTTTTGCTGATTTTTTTACCTGGGTTAAAGTAGCGAGAAGTGTATATTTCCGTTTTTGATAAAGTATTTTCACTTGATTAATCCTTAATTAATGTAGCGAGAACGGTATATTTTCGTTTTTAATTAACTATTATCATATTACTATTCGTGAATTAATATAACGAAGATGCTAAATTTTCGGTTTTTATTAACTCTGTTCATGAAACTGTCTGTGTTTAACATTACACTTTCAAAGATGATACTTTTTAAATACACACTTTTAAAAAAATGAAAGCATAATCTAAGACTAAATGGTACGCCTTTGAATATTTTTAAAAGAAAATAAAAGCAAATAAACATAATATTTTTACATTTTATTTATGAAAAAAAAATAAATATTTACTACTTTGAAATTTAGGTGCTAAATAAAAATTTTATATTACGCACAATGTTCAATTTAGCGCAATGAGAAGATTATTTTTTTATCTCTTTGTTGCCCTGATGGGACTGACAACATTACATTTTTCTGTATAAAAATCATCGTGTTTTATTATTATTTAAAACTGATATTATTACACTGACTTAATTTGATTTATAAATGTTAAATTTTATAAAATGCCACTAGTACGCTGAAAAAAAATTAAAGTTATTAAATTTTTTCTAGGAAACTGGGATTACCAGAACTTGTTACGTTATGATAATTGCGAAAATTCATATAATCAATACTTTCACATGAATTTTTGCTGTTAGAGTTATGTAAAATATTCTAGGAATCCATATTTCCAAGAAAAAGTTCAGTAAATTTGCATTTTTATTTTCAGGGTGCAATAAATATTCAAGAAATGACATTTCTAGAAACATGATTCTTATTGGTGGCTATTTTCTTTATTTCTGTAATTTTTCAGAATTCTGTAATTCAAATATCCCCTTCAATGTTGGAAAACAATAATAGGGAATGCTTATGAATCGAGTTTCACTAAAAAATCTGCATCATGAAAATTTATTTTGTATCTAAATTTTTATAAGTGTGTGATTATTTGGTCATTAAAAAATCCTTAAAACTATAGATATTCTTTATTTCACATTAAAAAAATAACAAATAACGATGTGAATAAATACATAATTTTTAAATTTAACTATGACATAAAATAATTCCTTTAAACTTATAAATTACCTTTATGTATTAAAAAAATAAGAATAATGCTTTTAATCTACATATTAATTTATAATATATTGACTATTTTGTGACTATTTTATTTGTGGAACTACTTAAGATATTTCCTATACTTTATAACTTCAATGATAAGCATTGAAAAGCTCAGAATTCTTTCAGGATCACTCATGCGTTCTAGCATCTTTATTGTTAGCCCTCGATATCTGAATGACTGTTGGTATTCAAAAAAAGAAAAAAAAGATTCTGTGGTTATTATCTAGAAAACCTATACGCTTGCTCTATATAATCGTATCGATTTGGTAAACAATTATATTGCAGTAGAATACTGCCTTCATATCAATATCGATCGGAAGAACTTTTAAACAACTGAAGTCTGAAGATCTTATACAAAAAAGAAATAAAATGTATGTAAAAGCCTTAGAATAGAAATATGTAACATTATAAAAAATAGGTTCATTTTTATATATCAGTGTATTTCCAACTACAGTACAGAATAAAATTTTATGCTTAGCAAAATAACAATAATAAATAACAAAATAGTTTCGGAAATAAAACATTTTTACAATTAAAAAAAGTTTCTTTTTCTCAAAAATATTATCATAAATCTTACAAATTATATATCATATTAATGAAAAGAAAGGAAGAAAAAAAGCTAAAAATTTTTTGCTCACAAATTGCCAATATTTTTTTTTTATAAATCGAGACTCTTTTTTTAATATTTTAATAGAGTTTTATGCAGGAATATGCGTAAAAAATCCTTAAAATTAAGTCATGCATAATTTCACTTTTTAGTCCTATATATTTTCTATCATTAATCATGCGGATTTTGCTGAAATATTTTACTGCTTCAATGATGTTTTATATTTTATAGATAAAGCTAGCTATTTCGGCAATTCTTCTAAAAAACATATAAACTCTATAGACTCTAAGAAATACGTGTTATTATTGTACTTGTATTACTATTATTCACGTTATCAGACTCTCCTATTTTTGAGAGGAACAAGTTGGAAATTTCACGTTAAAAGTAGCAAATATAATGTAGCGTTCGTACTTAAACGAGGTTTTAAAGATACTCAGATCTTGCACATTCAGAAATGAATACTCAGATCTCATGAAGCTTTCTTCGTTTTTTGACGAAACCATTTCCTGGGAAATGCACCGAGTGAATATTTCATCAAATTGATGAAATTACTTTCTTCTCTAGTTTGACGACATTAATTTCATTAAAGGTTTCGAAAAAAAAAGGAATAGTGCAGCCATCTATCGAATCACTAAGAAGCTCCTGTATTTATTGATAGAAGAAAAAAAGGGATAGGTAAAAGGGGTTATTCGAACTTACTACCTTTAGTGTGGGAGACCGTTGCTCTAATTTCATGCCATAGGATGCTCGAGGATATTTGATTATCAAGGCTTATAGTGGATTACACTGTGTGATTAAATTCTTGTAATGCGTATTGTAATTTTACCGATTCTACTGTAAATCTTGTAAGTTTTTAATAAGCTGAACTCATTATTATGATTTTCAAATGGTTTGTGAATAATTATAATATGACTTGATTAAATAATTAATTAGAAAAGTTTTATTTGTCCAAAGATTAATTAGTGCATGGACTGGTTAATTTATTGCTCAGAAATAGAGAATTATGAAGTGCCTATTAGGAAAGATTTTACTGTTTTGAGTAGGTAGATAAGATTTTAACAATGGAATTTATGCAAGCAACCTGAGGTCGAGGCTAAAATTCGGCTGCTGCTGGTATGTACTGCGGGTGTTTAACATAAATGTTTATGGATTGAGAGTTATCAATGCTTGTTTGATAAAAATACCGCCAATGATTTCTTTGTTATAGCAGCATATACTTATTATATTGTAATATAAATTCAAAATTGCTGTACTGCTTGTGGGAAAATTTTCTAAATTTGTAAAAATTCTGTGAAAATGTACTCGTTTAACATGTTTCAAGGCAGAAGTCGACTTGAGATGTTTGCGTCTAGCATTCTGGCGGTGCAGTGGCTAGAATAACATATTAGCATACCGCCAGCTCTGGCTTCTAATGTCCATTTATTGATTCTATAGCAGAGAGGGATCAATATGTATAGTTTTAATTTGAGTAAAAAAAGAATATACTTCTTAAAGGAAAAAAGAAATGCTGGAATTTTGAAATTTTATTGATCAAATTTGCCTTTTAAACGGTTATGTAGAACGCAGAAAATTTAATGCAGAAAATTTTTATTGTATAATATTTATGCATGAATAGAAAGCACTGATTATAGTTCATATATGCATTTTTAACAGTTAATATACAAGGTGTAATTTTGTAATTCCATATCATATTATACATTAAAAATCACCAATTTTTTCACTACCTTTTTTTTTCGATTTTGCATATCATTATAATTTTAAATCTTATAAATATGTCATTTTTTCAAACATTGTTAACGTTTCCTGTCAGTCTGTCTGCCTGTATGTGACGTAAATTTTGTTGGCGCTCCATACCATAAACTAATACACGAAACTTAAAATTTATTCTTAAAATTTATATTCAGGTAGTTCCTGATGTAAATTAATGCTGATTATTTCCCAGTGTAACTCTCTAAACATTTCGCGCTGCCATGCTGCAATTTTTGCGATTTATGCAACAGATATATCTCAAGGACTAATGCACGGAATTTTCCAAGAAACTTTAGATTCAGTTAGTCCTTCACTTGAATTGATGTTGTCAAAAAATTGGCGTAACTTGTCATAAGATGGCGCTATTACATTGCATTTTTCACTTTTTCCGCAATAACTATATCTCAAGAACTAATGCACGGATTACGACAAAACTTCAGATTCGGTAAGTCTTTGACATGATTTCATGTTATCTACATTTTGGTGTAAATAGCATAACAAGTGGCGCTGCTATGCCATGATTTTCACAATAGCTCTATCTCAAGAAATAATGCACGGATTTTCACTCTACGTTAGAATCGATTTATCCTTGATATGAGCTGGTTGTGTTTACGCTAGGGTGTCAATCGCACGTTTTTTTCCAAATTCCCGAAATAGCTTTATATTTAAAACTAATGTACAAACTTTCATCAAACTTCATGTTCAGGTATAACGTGATAAATATTATTGAAATTACGTTTTAATGTAAATGATACTACAGGTGGCGCTTTTATGTTGTATTTTTTTAAGAACAAATGCGCTGGATTTCATCCTTTAGAATCCTCACGATATTCATAGATCTTTAATTTTGATACTGTGGCAGAAATTTTCAAATATTAATATTAGGGTGGTCACAAGATACATTGGAAAAAAGTATTTTAAGTTTATCTTCGGGAGGATCCTCCTAAAAATTTCCAATTAGTTAAAAATGAGATACGTTTCAGCTAAATTGAATAACATTAGTCCCTCATCGAGGTTAAATTCTTGAGAGAAATTGATTTTTGGCAAAACATTGCAGATTTGCTTTCATAAAGTCAAAACTAATCGTCTTAGAAACCTGGTTCTTGCTTTATTTCATATAAAATGCTGTTGCCTTGAATTTTTATGCTCGATAAAATTTATAATTAATGACATTTAGTATATTTCAAGTCAGTTCGTGAACCATACTCTCAATCTTTGTATTTTTTAAAAACAAGTTTAAAATGTCAAATGAATATTTTTTTTTTCTCTTGATTTTTTTTTTTTTTTTTTTTTTTTTTTTTTTTTTTTTTTTTGACATTAAAAAGTACCAGAAATTGAACAAATTTTGTAACTAAAAAAATGTTTCATGAATTTCAGTTAATTATAGTTATCTAATTTTATGCGTGGAAAGAACGAGCTTCTCGAATTTGTATTGTAGTTGAAGAAAATTTAAAATGAACAACTGATTTTCTCTTATTATTGCAAAGATGTTTTTGTTACCAGCTATCATTAACTGTTTATTGGATTACGAAACATTTCGACAAATCCCCATTTCTATCGTTTAGACTGAAGAAATGCAATTGTCAAGATTTGCGTATTTTACTTTATAGTAATTGCCAAATGAATATGGAGAGGAGGGAAGCTGCTAGACTTACAGTGCATTTAAAAGTTAACCACTGACTTTAATTTTCAGTGGATGTGTAATAGGACTACGCAAATAACGATTTCGTAAACAAATAAGGGAGTTGATCAAAAACAGACATAAAAGATCCGATTTAGAACTGTTATTCACTGTAATGGTAAACATCTTCCGCATTTTTTGGTAAAAAAAAGATGTGAAGAGGATAGAAGTTTAATTAGCTATGAAGATGTAGAACAGTTACTAGGAGTTCCTAAATTTAAAATAGTATATCGGAATAATTTAGCAAAAGGTGTGTTTTTAGCTGTTTTATAATGACAGAAAATCCAGACAATGTGTTTTAAAATCACTTGCAATAAAAGCTGGCAGCCTCAGAGGAATCTGCATTCTGGTATATCAATTAGTAAAGTAAATATTTTCTGTATTTACGCTATATCTATCATAGTTTAGAAATTGTCCTACAAACTGTCTTTTATTGTTAACTGCGCACAACTACTATACATCTGCCAAATAATAATAATAATAATAATAATAATAATAATAATAATAATAATAATAATAATAATAATCAGATTTGGTGGTTTAATTTAGATCAAACTAAGTATAAAAGTGGTATTGAAGATAAAATATTTAAAATATTAGACGTAAAATATTTAAATCAGAGGATTTTCAAATTATCTTACAGAACGTTTAACAAATGAACATCCCAGAGATGGTTATAAACAATTTATTTTTTTTATTGTAAACCAATTGTAATTTTCATAACGTCTTCTCTCAAACGACTTTTTTCACAGACCTTGGTGCTATTTCTCATAAAAGATGGATAACGCAGACCATTTATTGTCTCAAAATATATCTTTTTAGGGATCAACTCTCAGTGAAAAATTTAGATGAAGAAAGTATTAGAGATTTACAGTGCGTTTAAAAAGTATAAGGACAGCAAAAATATTATTTTTATTTATAAAATTCAAAGCAAATGAAACTGTTTTCCTTATAATATTAAGCTGAAAAGTTAATAAAAAAGGAAAAAAAAATCAGCAGCTAGTATTTTAGTATAAATATAAAGTAATTGTACAAAAAAACCTATTTGTGTCTGTGTAAAAACTTAAAGGACATCAAAATAAATTCAATATAGTAACCGAAGAAACAAATATTTAATGAATTATTCACCCAACCTATGAGTTTAAAAATTACAAATATCCCATTATTTCTTGACATCATTAATTTTTAGATCAGTTCAGATAAGTTTTTGTACAGTTCATCTTCAATTCATCTTCATTGTTATTTTGAAACCTGATACTGAAAAAAAAAATGCCTTTCATTTATATAAACACATCTTCTACATCTACCCGTAAGTTATCGTTAGGATGAAAATGAGGATTTCTGACCAACCACTGCACAACATCAATATTTTTCTTATAGAACTAAAGTTTTGTCTAATGGCTTATATGGATAGGTGCATTATCACACTCTTACATCCGTTCTTTTTAACCAGTCAGAAGTGTTACAACAAATAAAAAATGGTAATAAAAAGTATATATCTGTGTCTCTGAATTAAATTATCCTGAAAGATATATAAATGTGATCACGTCGTTGAACGAAAAGCATCCTCATGTTGCAATGAATCTGCCCCCTAATTGCTGTTTTAATAAATTCTTTTTTTTTTCTTTTCTTAAATCAATTTAATTAGTTTCTCCATTGAAAAGGAATGAAACTAAAAAGTCCTGATGACTAGACATGATACTGGGATGATTTAAGAAAAGAAAAAGACACCAAATTAAGGTATCAGTTAGATGGCGGATTTGTTGAGAATGAGGCTGCTTTTCATTCAACGACGTGATGTCACTTGTATATCTTTAAGGAGAATTGAATTTAAAGACGCATATACAAACTCTTTTTGACTACACTGAGAGAAAAATATAGTTCTGGCATCTAGAATCTGAATTGTGGCTTTAGAAAAAATAGTTCCATGTCATCCCTCTAAATTCTAACTCACTTAGTTTTAGAATTCTAGAGTCTCCTACTAGAATTCCGAAGCATTTTCCCATAATCTCGTTGTCCAATTTATTTAAAAATCTCTATAAATAAATGCGAACACAAGAGGTTTGATTTAAAAACTATAATTCTAGTTTATGAAACCATTCCCGAAATTAAGCGAGTATTTTTCGTTACTGAAATGATTCAATATCGTTTTGTCACCAAGAAAACGAGAGACTAGAAATGGTATGTTATTTCATCTATTCAGCTTAGTTGTTTAACCTATTCGCATAGATTCTTCATCTATAGTTCTAGTTTAGGTATTCAGAAAGTGACTAACTATTCATTCTAGTTGAAGGAGGTATATTTTTTTTCTCAGTGTATCTTTCATCTATTGCGACACTTCTGGAAAAAAATACGATTACACTGATACAATATTATGGATTATTTATGCCTGGCCTAGCCAAGCGTAAAGACTGTCTAACATCGTCAAAAACGTTTCAAGTAATGGAGTATACATCCATAAAAAATAGCTGTCAAATGATATTACAGAGATTGCAAACAAACTTCTTTATTTAACTTATCAAACTTGGATAACTTATTTGGTTGAGCAAATTAGAACTCATTAAAGAAAATAAAATTTCCCTTTTTTTTTTCTTTTACGCTATACATTAAATAATTAATAAATAATGTATTTAAGAAAAAATATAAAAATATAAAAATATACTAATTCGTATATAATTATAAAACATTATAGAAATAAATAAATATTATTTGAGTTTATTCAAGTATTTTTATCTTCCTTTTTATTATAATTAAATTTTTGATCAATCAATAATTGTTCTATTTTACTACAATTTCTCACCTACTATAATTTTCTCATCAATTTTTTCCTGTACCATAGCTTTGTAAATTTCCTGGAACCTCAAGATATTCTGATCTTCTTAATTGAGCTGCTAATATCTGTCATTGCTATCAAGTGAGAATGATGTTACTTCAATTTTAATTCGGAACATGATATTCTTGTGAATTGCAAGTTTCCATCGATATATCAAAATGAAATATCACCCTTTGAATTACCCAGATTATACCAGAAGTCTGTGATTGGCACGTTTCTTGTAAATACAGGCATTTAAAAGATAATTAATCTTCATAAAATTAGAGAATGAATTCGACCTGGTATAAAGTGTCGTAAAAGTGTGTAAAATTAGATATATTATATAACCAAAAAATAATATTAAATACTTAAAATGAAATTTAGTTTTATTCCTTTATTTGCGTGTTAATATAAATAAAGAAATACTTACTAAATAAAGGGGTATATTTATATACTCCTTTATAAAATTCCATTTATAATTTTTTATTACAAATTGGAGTATTGTGTTAAACTAAACATAATTCAATGTTGTGTTAAAAATTCTATATACAGTCTCTCCAAATGTATGAAATCATTTGATAAGTTAGCTATCTAAATAAATCTTTGAAGTTTTAATCACCATTATCGATTACCAGTTCAAATAATGTGTAAATGAAAGGAACACACTTGCGTTGATAACGATTTATTACTTTTATACATAATAATTTGTAAGAGAGGCGGGGACACGTTTGAATTTTGGGCATTTTTGAACACTCTAAATATTTTCCTTAAAATAAATTATTATTTTTTAAATATGTATGGCAGTACATTAATAATGCTTTAATGCAAGAGGTATACAAATCTGCTTTATTTTGCATTATCAATACTGTCTGTATTGTTGTATCTACTAGTGGAATTTTTTTAAGTGAACTGAGGTTAAATAAGGATGACGAAGAAAATGGACTTGTATAAGTCCATTTTCTTATTTTACAATTTTAACGATTTTTCTTTACTATTCACGTAGATTATCTGGATGTATCAATGTTCAAATTTAAATTGATACTGACATTCATCTATTGGATAATTGCAAATCCCGGATACACAATAATGATTCATGATTTAGCAATTTAGTCAAGCAAAGCCTGTTTAATTTTCTCTTTCCCAAACATTATTTCTGGTTTTCATAACTTATAAAACGGAATTTTATGTCGGGTTTCTTCATAAAAAGAGTAAATAAAAAACTTTAAATTTTCAGAATTATCAGATGTCACATTAGTGTATTTCAAGGATATTGTAAAAAAAAAATCACATCCAAACATAACTGTAGCGATACGGCGTGTTGTTCAACTAGTAAGTTTTGACATCAACTTTGATGGATTTAAATTTGGTTAAATAATAAAGAAATTAGCATTTTAAATAAGCAAATATTTATTTAATTTTATTCATATTACTTTATGTTTCTAAAGCGACAGTTTGTTTATAAAACTATCAATATTATCATATTTTGCACATTTGTTTAACGGTGCCCCTTACTTGTTCAAAGGTACCGCTGCATGGGGCAGGTTTGAACAGAAATCTTTCAATTTTTTAAAGCCTTACGCTTATTTAATTTACATGAAAAACTTGTAATTTCCGGTTCATATGATAAAGAAATGCATTGTTTTTACAATATAATATTTAAAACGCAATAAATATAATTTAAATAAAAAATGTACTGATATAAAAATTGGTATAAAATAATTCAAACGTACCCCCCCTCTCCCCTAAATAACTTGACAGAAACTTATAAATAACCTTGCTTTAAAGTAATTTATCTACGAAAAATGCTCTGAAAGTAAAATATAAAGTAAAACACAATGCCAATTTCCAAATAATTTTAACTAATCGTCATTTTTAAAAACTTTTTAAGTAAGCAAATTTTGAAATTTTGCACACAATTTAGATGCTAAAATATTTTCATATTCTATGCTAAATGGAAATATTATACAGGTTTATTACAGTATGTACCAAAAGTAGATGGACAGCCGAATTTTAAAACTGACAATTAAGAAAATTGAAACATTGTTCACCTAAAAAGTAATATCCTTTTGAATTCAAAACGTAAGTTTAGTACGACAAAGAAATACATTGTAATATTCTCCGAGTTTTTATAAAGTATATAAAAAAATTGATGGGCAAAAATATATGGACTTTTAGAAATTTTTTTATTTAAATTAAAATCTTGGAATCGTAATCTTGAATTTTCCCGTAATTCTAACACGTACATTTCGAAGCATTCTTCAAATGCTAGTGCATTTAGAGAATGCGTGGCTGTAAAAAGAACCAACTCTACCCTACTTTCTTTAATTACTGAATGCTCGAAAACAGATGTTCATGAAAGCTGCAAATGATGATCATTACTCATGCAGGTACTTACTTAAAATTTTCATTGATATTCAAATCTGATCTTAGACCCTGCCAGTCTATAACCGACCTTTTATTTTGCTTAAAACAAACTGTTTCTCAAAGGTAGG
This sequence comes from Maratus speculifer, assembly GCA_964019185.1. Taxonomy (NCBI): domain Eukaryota; kingdom Metazoa; phylum Arthropoda; class Arachnida; order Araneae; family Salticidae; genus Maratus; species Maratus speculifer. The sequence continues at coordinate 14,795,449 of OZ025297.1, read as the reverse complement.
TTTAAATCGATGGAATGTCCTAGTGGAATTTCCACTATTACCTATTCTAAGGCATTTCCATTTGGACGTAGATTGCTTTTGAGGATATTTTAATAATCCTAAAAGCACTTGCAACCATTAAAAAATCAATATATGCTGTATAGTAAAGAGAACACGCCCCACACCATTATATAATCCTTTCTAAGTTGTCATCTACGCATGGAATGGAATTCGCAATATTCTTGTCGTAAATCAGGCTAAGAGTTTTTCGAGCAATCCTCGTCATCCAAATTGACTGTTTTTGGTAAAGTAAACATTTAACCTTTCATCCGACCAATGCATTTTTTTCACAAAGAACATGCGGTATTCTGTGATGCACTTTCAACCTAACTGCCTGACATATATTGCTATACTTTGCAACCCCGTAAATGACCGTGAACGGTAGATCTCAAAATAGGAAACTCTAAAGTTCACGAAATTTCATGAACATACTTCTTTTGTGGTGAAATTGTTATCAACATCTCTCTATCTTGTCACTGACATGTTTATCTTGGTCATTTTGATTTTTTTTATTACTTTGTCGCATTTGGATAAAATTTATTCGCTTCCAGATCTTCATTTGTTTAGCAATATGAGAAACTTTAAAATTTTTGAGCTACTGTCAGCTGCAGAGAATTTAGATGCTCAGTGATTTTACATTTCGGAGTGCTTACACCATATGTACCTAATACAATGTATGCATTTTTTTTCCTTACAAAGGAAATAACAGTGATTCTTTTCAATGTCCATATATTTTTGATAAAGCTTATTTTGAATTTTTTTCTTTAATAAAAAAATCTGTCATATAAACATAATGTAACTATATGGTAATAAATGTATGTTGTGATTCCATATGCTAATTATTATTTTCGTGATCACTTTTCATTTTTTCAACTGTTACTTAGGAAAAATGACTATCCATATACTTTTAAGACACTATATATGAACTAGCGGAGATACACAACCATATAGTAAAATATATATTTGTTTATTTTGGATCGAAAAATTTAAGTTTAGTTAATTTTATGAAGTTATTGAGAAGAGTTTTTAAATTTCATCACATATGCATTAGCAGAATAAAAAATATGAAAACAAACTATGTAATAATATTTAAAAGATTTCTTGCCTAATTTATAAAATCATTTAGCGCTTTCTCTTCAAGGAAATATAAGATTAAATACTGTTCTTAATTTTCCATTCGAGTATTTCTTTCCGGAGTACATTTTGCAATTTATAAAGTTAATTAAATTCTGAAACTCGAAAGGCATACAAAAAGAAATGGGACACAAAAATTTAAAAAATAAATTTGTGCTTTAAATACATTATATGCTTTCAAATCATATGTTTTTCGATGAAATATTTTTATAGTGTAAAAAATGTTCTCGAAAATATAAATAAATTCAGAGATACATTTCAAACTTCTGTTTAAAATACAATACTGCAAAGGTGTAATAATTACCGTTCCTTTCGATTTAGTAAGTATATTTTTCTTCGTTATACTATTTTATACATGGCATCGAAAATTATCTGCGATATCGCGTTTGTTTGCAATCGTTATATAAATGTATCCAATGTCGTTCCGTACTTTAGTGCATATAAATAGGTTGACATAATACTATCACTAGAAAAACATTTAAAGGAGTTATTTTAGGATACATTTTTATAAATTTACATATGCGTTAATGGATAAAAATTTTCTAGAATTTGTAAGAAATATATATATATATATTTAGAAAGATGTATTTATAATATACTCTGAAGTGGAAAATAATGTAATTCATTATAATCTGAAATCAAAAGCCGCATCTTAAAATATAATTATATTACAGGGTTCGTACGTCACTTTCAATTTTCTGACCCAACGTATTGCCATTATATATAATATCCCGACAGTATAAGTATTTTGTTGAAGAAAATTCCTCAATAAATAATACGAAATTTCCCATTTTTAAACTTGATTTATTTTTCCATAAACAAAAATACTGATATTTTTTTTAATTTCCCTATAGAGTAGAAAAGCTCTTTCATTGATAGAATACTTTAATAAAATTTTCAAAAGTAATACTAAAAGTACATTATAAATAAAGTAATTATTATAAATCACAGATATTTTCAATAGTATAAATAATGGTATATTTTTGCCGAAGCATTTTTTTAAGAGAAGGGTACTATTTCTTTTATAAATATATGAAAAACTTACTGATCTGACCAGTGTTGCTAGTGAAACATTATTATAACCTTAAACAATACTCAAGTTCATATGATATCATAATGACTTTTGAAATTCGTTTGAATGAGTCTAGATTCAGGGGGTTCCATTGCCTTAGGCAGCGTATAGTGTATTCCCAACAAACCTATTTCTGAACGAAATTTATTATTTGGATCCCCACTCGATAAAGCAGCATGAACCCGGAAATGCTCCGCTTATGCCGATGTCATTCAAAAACTGGTTGAGTGAGCCAGACCTCAATTTAATCAGTCCATAGAACACGAAAAATGAATACACCAAAATATTGCACCAATGTAAATATATATACAGAAAGTAGTGGAATTGTAATCTTTGTTGAATGAACAAATTCTCTTAAAATTGGGTCTTTACAGAACCACCAAACAATGAAAGTACCTCTTTCCCCATGTACACTTTACTTTACAATTTCCAGACATAATTTTTAACATTAACATGGTATTTAATAAAGGGATGAAATTCCTTATCTAAAACTAAAGTGACTTTTAAATTATAAATGCGGTAAGAAACTAATTGTTACTAAAAAAGGGGAAATAATGTTCGCCCAAGGGGCCTGGATTTTAACTGGAATGTAGTTGAGTGTAATTTTTTTTGTTAGTTTTAACGAAGATAGAGGACGGTAAAACTATGTTGAAGAAAATTTATGCAATTTGGATAATTTTTTAATGAGCTGCACAAAAAGACTCATGAAAGCTATTAAAATTCAAATTTGTGGTACCTAAAGTTTGAAAAAATGTTCTTGTCGTTCCGGTAGTAGCTGAAGGTCCTAAGAAGTTAATTGAAAAAAAGCGAATGATTTGGATTATTTTTAGTAGAGTTATAAATAAGGCCCAAAAGTAGCGAAGTGTTCGTTAACAGCAAGATCCTAACATGAAAACATGATGAACAGTCTTAGGTCTTAGCACTTTCCGTCTACAATCAATCACATCTAAGCATATATATAAATTAAGCATGTGAATGAAATTTTGAAGAAATGTGAAAAAATGGGGGATATTCTTGAAAAAAGGGCCTAGGGTCTCAGTAAAAATATGTTGGTGTTGATCCGAAAAGTTCAAGACTTAGCTTTAAAATTTTACTTTGAGAAAATTAGAAAGTGGTAAAGACATGACACACAAAAAATTCAATTGCCCCGAATCGGACCTTAGATGTTTCTAGAGTGAGCAGGATTTTATCTAGAATTTAGAAACAGGAGAACAACTAAATTGAAAATGTTTAGGGTTCCAAAAATTTATAAACAATACTTTGCAAAACCTTCCCAATACCGGATTGCATGTTTCCCGGCACTTAAGTGGCATGTAATTGATTATAAAATATGATTTTAGTAGTTTTTAAATGAATTGGAGGACACTAGCAACATGTCAAAGAATGTAATTCTGATAATTTCTAAGAAAAACTGTACCAAAGATCCCAAAATGGAGATTACTATTGAAAATTGATGGTAGCTAAGTTTTTGTTTGTTGATTTTTTTGTCGTTCATTACTTGGAGACTTAAGAAATTATTGAAAAAAGGGCTAATTAATGGATATTTTTAGCAAGCTATAATAGGATGCCAAAAAGAGCCAACTGATAATTAAAAGTGGAACACTTGCATGAAAGCACTCGATGAATGTTTAAAAAAGGGTCCTAGTATTCCATTTAAAATGTGTGGGTGTGGACCGGGAAGAAGAGTTCAAGACTTAACTTTAAAATGATGTGGTGAGAAGCTAAGAAATCCAGGAGGTGCAAAAATTTCAAGGGCCATGTTTAAGTCCCGAAGGCATCCTAGTTGGTCCCGGGACCTAACTACAAACGCGCGTATAACTAAATGTGAAACAGATCCCAAAAATCAATATCGGATTAGAAGAAATGTATAATTTATGAAGCATTTATTTCCACAAATCTTTAGGGGGGCATGTATAAAGACTCAACTGGCACGTATCTAAACTGGAGAAAAAGGAGTCAAAAATAAGTAAATGGAGAAAGATCTCCCAAAACGAAGAATATTGGATAAAATGTGTGCAAATTTTTAATTGTTTTGTGTATTAAAACTTAAATTTGATCTAAGGTTTTGGCCCTTAAAAAAATGCGCCTAAGATACATCAGGATTCAGAATATCTACATCTAAACTTTTAGACTACTGTGTGGGGTGGTTTTTGCTAGCCCCCATCGCACACAGATACGCAAACAGAGCTGTCGGAGTTTCCTCTTAGTCCGCAAAATTTTGAAGAAATTCCGTGTTATTATTTATTGCTGCCACCACCGATATTATTATGTGATCTCAATCACGCACTGAGAGGATTGTTTAAATGAAAACCAACGCTTTCAATTATCTAAATTAACAGCTTATTTACACTCTATGTACACAACATAAAACACTATTTACACTTAAAACTCGGATATAGGTGATCCGGTTCAACATTAAACTTAAATACAGTAAATGCTGGCTGTTTACTGTTCAAATTACGTATTATCACTCTCACTCTATCCACGTTAAATTAATTTTAACGGAGATCAGTTGCAATTCTCCCAACATATGGGTTCTAAGCCTAAGTTGTCCGAACCTCTCTCAGCCTTATGCTTTTTCCCAGAGCTCTACACATAGGGAAAACCGTCCACTCTGCTCTCTCGGTCCCAACTGCTATTTGTCAGCAAAACACTGCCCCTTCTCACTTCCTACTTCTTCCCAACGTAACCCCCACTCCGGAGTTCCTACGTTGTTCGCATTCCAAATTGTTTCCTTGGTTCGTAAAATGTCCTTTATTTACCCATCTTCCAGAAACATCTCTGAAGGTCGGACACACCCCTTTGCAATCCACCTGTATTCCTCATTCCACCTGTACATGTTCATTTGCTCAATCCAGCTTTAGACAAGGAAAGAATGTCACCTTCAAACTCAGTACACAGCCCACACAATGAATAATATATTAAGACAAAAATAACACAGAACTCCAGTTCTAATAGCAGATGTTTCTATGAACCTGACGAGAGCGATACTATGTTTTATTAATATAGATACCTAGACTGCAAACTCACTTAAAATTTCAACAAATTAAACCACATTATGATATTACGAAATTCGTATTGAATATGTAATTTGTATTTTTTTTTTTTTTTTTTTTTTGCAGCTTTTTTTATGTTATACGAATGTCTTCAAATGCCTTCTCAAATTCCATGTCTAAAATACAGTGAGGGATTAATAAGAGGTAAAGGCATGATTTGCATTTGTGTCTAGACAGCCAAAGATGACGGCTCAATGAATAGATTGTTTAAACTGTTAAAAAACAAACGTTTGAAGACTGAATATATACATATAAGTCGAACAGAGTAATGCAGCAAAAATGAACAGACGTAAACATTTTATGAGTATTGCGACTCAAAACAATATTATTAACACTACTGATATAGAATTGTGTAAATACGACTTTAATATTAAAATAAAATTACTATCCGCCAAAATACATGAAAGATGAAAACCCAAATGTCATTAATCAATAAAACGAAATATCATCAAGTTCCAACAACCAATAATATTAAATCAGAAGAGAAGTATCGTGGCACAAGATATATACAAACAAAGGCAAGTTGTCTAGTACACTAAAGAGTCGACCTAATAGTTTCTAAATTTATTAATATAAACAGATTCATTGTTAAAACTGTTGTTAGCTTTCGTTTTTTCAAAAACTAAAACAAAATCACTTCACCTTTTTTCATTCACGTATAAAAACATTTCATATTTATTTACTTAGAAGGTGTCACAAATAAAAATTAAATTAAAGAGTTGACACGTTTCGGTTCATTAATAAGAACCGTATTCGTAACATATAAAATCAGTAGAAAATTAAATGACACTGGATATAAATATAATTTAAAAATCAAAACAAAACATTGCGCCCGCTATGATCGTGAATATATCATTTAGTTTTTCTACTTTTTTAATTTTAATTTTATACATTTTAAATTTAATATATGATCAAAATTTATTATATTTATATGCCGCGTTGGCAATGGCTATATTCACGATCATAGCGGGCGCAATGTTTTGTTTTGATTTTTAAATTATATTTGTATCCAGTGTCATTTAATTTTCTACTGATTTTATATGTTATGAATACGGTTCTTATTAATGAACCGAAACATGTCAACTCTTTAATTTAATTTTTATTTGTGACACCTTCTAAGTAAATAAATATGAAATGTTTTTATACGTAAACAGATTCATGTCTGACATTTGAAGGAGAACTGCGTCTCTTGAGAATAGTGGCGAAATTAAACTGGAAATTATTCCACGCGTCTCCAGCAATGTAACGCTGTAGCGATTGTAGTAATTTTTGCAATTATTTTTTTCTTTACTTAGTTTATGATTTAATTAATTCTGTAAAGGAACTATCTTTTAGTTCATTCAATATAGTACATTAAATATTTCAAATGTTTTGATAAGGAATTTTATGTTTTAGACTTGAAAATTGTATTGCCTTAACATGCCTAAAAACAACATTAAAATCATAACTTGTTAAGATGTTAGCTATATTTAAGTTAATGCCCTTATAAAAAGGTAAATTGAGGAAGTTAGAAAGAGAAACCCAATAAAAAAAAAAATAAAAAAAATAAAAAAAAAAATAAAAATAAAAAAAAGGGATCATTGGCATATTTATAAGTCTGAGAAAAATAAGTTTTATTTGTTATTGACAAAACAATAAAAATTTTTACAACATACAAATCAATTATTCGTCATCACTTAGACATCTAAATAATATTTACACACAAACACTCATCCACGTTTACTCAGATTTAAATTAATCTTTACTCAGTTATGCTTTGGATTTTCTATGTCCAAAGAAAACCAACTTTTTCTGCTTTTATTTTTTATTCATGTCCATTGTTAGTTAAAACTATTATTCTAGAATTTAGGCTTATTTAACCAAAGATTGGACAATTCGCGGAATATCTCTGTACTATTCAGAATGCATAATTGCATTGATTATATTTATATGCTTATCTATTCCTCACGGTTGAACTATTTAATTTATAGCTGTGTAGTTTGTATCAAAGTAAGAAACATATTGAAATACTTGGTGAAACTTCCATAAATAATAGAAAAAAATCTTTTAAATCAGTTTAACACCAAGTATTATGCTTTTTTTACATCCAGTTGTGTTACTCAATTAAATGTCAGTAGGAAAATTATAGTAAAAAATTTTATAACTCTTTTAAATGTTATTTATTATTTTTTTTTTAAGTTTTATCATTATTTAACCCGAATATACGGTAAAATATATATTTATACACTGCAAGTAAATGCTTGAAAAGAAAACTACACGGTTTTTAAAGATTACTTACTACTCCACATTAATCTATTTTAAAATACAAGAAAACTTTTAAAACGCAACATACTTTTGAAGATGAGTTTATAAAAAATATACATTTTTTACAACTCACGTAAAAGAAATTGTTTATTTCTTGTAAAGTTTGCATTGGATTAAAATACTATACACGATTTTTATACGGTTAGTCATAGCTAAAATCGTAAATAAATGTTGTTCCTTACTATCGCATGATACTAACTCTCGCTTCGAAATTAAATTTGAAGCATTTGAAAATCATATGAATGCAATATTATCATCTTTAAAAAATCAACAACAGTTGTTTCTCACATTTATTCTATTATGATTAATATTAATGTACATATAAAAAATAACCAACATCAGTAATTTTTAACAGTTTTTTTAATCATGTTGTGTTAGTCATTAAAAGATCTGTAAAGGTTGCAACTCAAAGTATAATTTAAGTGGAGAATATACCGATGAGAGCATTACAACATAGTATCTTTTCTAAAATTTTCAATGACCCAATGCCAGTAAAACATATTAACTCGTTAACTCCTTTAAACAATTTATGAATTTGCCAGCCTTAGAGTGTTGTTCAATCCATTTCTGTTTTGTTGTAAAATAACTGTATATTCTAATTTTATTATCATGTAAAAAATATTTTGATAGTATCAGTACAACCATAATAATGTTGTTAGCTTTCTACAAATTCTGCATTTTCACACTTTATGAATAGTCTAATAAAATCATTAGAATAATGAATGCATATATATACTGGAAAAAAGGTACGATGTTATTGCTCAAAAAAGATAAGTCAACATTACTTATTATAATATACGAGAAAACAAAAAATCTAAACAAGTTGAAAATTGCACGTAAAGCGTAGCAAATGAGGTGCGTTCGTTGATAACGAAGTTTTAAAATATTCAGATCTTGCTGATATAGTAGAGCGTACTTTGGACACAGTATAGTGGTCGAAATCTTTGTGTTCCTGTAAATATGCAGAAGTAATTATTATTATACTTCATTAACGTATATCTTATTCATAAAATGTGAAGTAGTTTAATATAATTAAAACACCCCCCCCCCAAACAATGTTTCCCCGTATAACATTATTTAGTGGAATATATTTGTGTGGCCCTGTAATTTAATAATAAATATTCTTTGCATCACAGATTATACAAAATATATTTTTAGTACATATTTCATAGATTCATGTCGATTCTATTATATTCAAATGAGTGTAACACCATTAAAATGCATTTGAAACTTTTTTCCCCATTGACCGTAATGTAACGGAATCCTTTTGATTGTCCTGTAATTGATCTATCCATACGATTTTCATAAAATTTGAAATGACTCGACAAAATTATGCAATAAATATACGTTTTAAATTCAAACGATTAAAATGCATTTGAAACTTTTTTCCCCATTGACCGTAATGTAACGGAATCCTTTTGATTGTCCCTGTAATTGATCTATCCATACGATTTTCATAAAATTTGAAATGACTCGACAAAATTATGCAATAAATATACGTTTTAAATTCAAACGATTAAAATGCATTTGAAACTTTTTTCCCCATTGACCGTAATGTAACGGAATCCTTTTGATTGTCCCTGTAATTGATCTATCCATACGATTTTCATAAAATTTGAAATGACTCGACAAAATTATGCATTAAATATACGTTTTAAATTTCAAACGATTAAAATGCATTTGAAACTTTTTTCCCCATTGACCGTAATGTAACGGAATCCTTTTGATTGTCCCTGTAATTGATCTATCCATCCGATTTTCATAAAATTTGAAATGACTCGACAAAATTATGTAATAATTATGTATTTTAAATTTCAAACGATTCGGTTGGGTAGTTTTTGCGTTGTTATATGCGGACGGACAGACAGACAGACGGACAGACAGACAGACAGACGGACTGAGCGACAACAATAGGTGCTACGTATTTACATAATTACGAACGCACCTAAAAACGAAAATAGTTAGAAAAAAAGGTCGCTGTGCACATGCAGTACACATAATGTTATAGCAAACATGCGCTGGTATCGTTTTCAATAAATCTGACTCGAAAATATTTTACTTCTATATTTGTGTGGATAAGAGGATACTATTGTGCAAGGCATTCAGTTACCCAAGTATCGATAAATAATAAATTCCATTTGATATTTATTTCATCTTTTAGAGACAATAATAATTATTGATGCATAAAATTATAAATAATTAATTTTGTTAATATATTCATTTCAACGCTTGTTTTCTTTTAAATATTTCATTTTGGCCTAGATTTTCTATGTTTTTTATTTATTTTTTATTTATATGTTATCATAATTATGAACTATTAACTTTTATACATCAGTGATAACATTGAAAAGTAATTATTCTTTGAATATTTTGTGAAATCTTGATTATCTATCTTTGAAAACTTCATGTCTGTGATAAATTATAATGCAGCGGTTTTGATCGAGTTATAAAAAACAATATCCGTGAACAGTATTCATATAAACGCTCTTTATAATAGAACAAGGAATAATATGTCTGCTTAAAATATTTCAGGAAATTCAAAGATATTTTATCTGATACCACCAGTTTAGTTTGTTCTATTCAAAGGAAAAGATGTGCAATAACTATAAAAGAAGGAAACTATTGTTTGTTCGGTTTTGTTGAATTAATGTTTCTGTTAAATGAGTTGATGCTATTTAAATGCAAGTCCTATGAGTTTGAATGACTGTAAACTATACTATACAACAATTTAATGTAAATTTATAGATTGTTTTAGTAATAATGAATGGAGTACAACATTTGGAGAAGTATTTTTAACAGAGTGTACATAAACAGATAATTTAATAGCTCAAAATAAAACATTAATTGTATACTTCTTTCTATTCTTACTGTTTTAATACTTTTTGCTTTTCATATATAAACTATAAACTGATAATATGTTCTTGGGTAATAATGCCACCTTAAAATTCTACCATTCTTACGGCTTAGTTTCCAGAATTTCACACAACAATTTATTCCATATATCTAAAAGAAATGATATTTCAGACATATATTTCCTGACAAGTCTTATTTAGCGTTATTACCCATCTATGTAGGTAATAACGTTATGCAAACAAAACTACAGAAACAGATGGAATAATGGAATGTAAATTATCCAATTCAAAAGATTCAAACTTTACAGCTCTAGAAATCTACAAATTTCTTTTGATAAAAATTAAAACCCAATTCCTATTTTATTCTTCTGACATGAAACAATTAGCCACTTATTATGTCACACAAAATTCACTTATTTTATAGTTTTCAACAACTTTAGTTTTAGCTAAGCAGCTAGTTTAGCTTAGATAATAGAATTTTAGCCCTGAACTGGATGACGTGGTGCTCTGTGCTGACGTCTCCCATTCTATTATCTAAAATAATAATAATAATAATAATAATAACATAAAAAGTATGAGAATCATAGCCATATTTAATAAAAAAATTGACATAATATGGTTCATCAAAATTAGGTAGTCTGAATATAATTGCAATAAAGTTAAATTTCATTTTTGAAATAAAAAGTATTACTTGGGAAATATTTTAGTCACTGAATTTAACAAGCCTTCGGATTTTTTATACAAAGAGATTTTCGGAATATTTTGAAACTGATATATAATATAAACAATAAAAATAGTTCTTGATAATCCTTTGAAAGTAGAAGCTAATACAACATCATTTTCAGGAGTAATATATATATATATATATATATATATATATATATATATACACTACAAACATAAATATTATTCTAAAGTGTGACTTACAAGGGATCGACTTTTGGTGTTGCTCGCATCTAGAATCGAGACTTGATGTACTTTGTAATTCTATACATAAAACTTAAAGAACCGATAAAAATTCTCTGCTAATTTCATATTTTATGTATGTTTAATTTATTTTCATTTATTTTTACTGGATTTTCATTGGTTATTTCAAGGAAAAAGTCAGTTAAGTTGCCTAATAGAGTGCTACGAAGTCTTCGTTTGCGTTATTCTAGTGCTACGACATTTGGCAGGGGTTGCCGGAGAACTCAACTTTTGAAAATGGGAATTCTTAAAAACCAAATTCGTAAGTTTTCGAAGAAATTTATAAACTTTTTTCAATGTTTTTTATTTATTATTAACTAATTTATATCTTAAAAAACTTTTCTTAAAACAAAATTACGTTAGTAGTCCGATGAGTGGCCTCAAAAATAGCATTTTCAAACAGTGCTGCTATAAAATCCAAACAATATGACAAAAACACATGAGTTTTACAGATTTTTTTTTTCAGTTCTCAAACCCCCTAACACAGGGCATTAAAATAGACCATGTCCCGATGCTAGGTGAAAGCAATACTAAAAGTACGAGCAAGACCATTCCCGTAAGGCATGGTGACGCCACTGCGATGTCGTTGTGAAGTCATATTGTGACTTTGTGACCATCAATTGTCGATGTGACGTCACTTGACGTCTATGTGAAGTCACAGTGACTAAAATGTGAAGTCGTTATGGCCGTTTTAGAGCTTTTTGTGACGCCTCATTGTGACCACTTTGTGAAGTCACGGTGTGACCAAAATGTGAAAAGTGTGTCATTTGTGACTACTTTGATATTAACATAGTGACGAAACTGTGACAAATTGACGATATTTAAATTTCAAGAAACATGTTTTTTAAAGTAAATAACATGTTTTGAAGAAGATTTGTCATTTTCTAAATTTTTTTAAGAATCACATCTCAGTCACAATGTGACGTCACTGAGTGGTGGCACTTTAGTAACAGATGTGATGTGACCATGTATGCTATGAGGGATTTCTAGTATAATAGCACGCAAATGATACATTTGACTGCATTTTCAGAAAGACTAAGTTTTATTTAAAGTAGTATAACCACAGTATATCTTCTGAACATGATTTTAGTATGTCATACAAAATGATGACAAACATCCTAAAGATAGTAGTGTGGATTTTGTTAGCTTGCTAAAAAATGTTAACAATGTCATGTAGTATACTAAATGTAGTTTACATTTTTTTTCACATTTTAATGAAGGTCAATACATTTAGATAGTATCGTCAATTCCCTAGTCCATTTATTTGATAGATTATCTATATAAATGTACTTTGTTATATTTTTGTTTTTAATACATTTTGTACTTAAAATTTGTGCTTATAATTTGAGCTGTACTAGCTACCGGGTGTCCCAAAAATGACTGATGGATTTTAAAATTCAATAACTTACAAACGGTGACAGCTATTTAAAAAATTTTTGCAAGAGCGTTATGTATAGTGTTAGGAATGTTTCTTTACCGTAATTTATTACTTTAGTTCGAAATTCAAACAATAGGTGGCGCTGACGGAGATTGAAGGCCAAGTCGACGTTTCACTCAGCACTGATCAGCTGGCCTTCAATCACGGTCAGCGCCACCCATTGTTTGAAATTCGAACTAAAATAATAATTACGATAAAGAAACTGCTGACCTTATACATAACCCTCCTGCAAAAAAAATTTAAATAACTGTCACCGTTAGCAAGTTATTGAATTTTAAAATCCATCAGTCATTTTTGGGACACACGGTATTAGAAATGGGTTTTATTTTTGGAAAATTATATCTTTTAAAAAAATATATTTATAACGCGTAACATTAAATAGTTAATTAAGTGGGAATCAAATTAAAATTCAAATAATTTGAAATTTGATACATTGCTACTTCTTTAAAAAATAATAGAGAAAAAATACAGGCTTTGTATGATCTGCAGCGTAGAAAAATATGTAAAGCTAGTAAATTTGTTAAAGGAAACTGGGATTCCTAGAATTTTTTAATTAAAAGTAACAGCAAGAACTTATGTAACATAATAGGTTAAATGAATTTTTCCGTTACCGTTACATGTAAAGTTCAAGGAATCCTAGGTTTGTAGAGAAGTTTAGCAACATTACAATTTTTTTTGTACAACGTAAATTTTAAAATATCCACATTTATGAAAATTAAAACAAGTGGTTAGATCTACATAAAGAGTAATTGGTTTATTTTATTTTCATTTTTTATAAGTAATTTATTCCAAAGACCGTAACTGCAATAGACTTTTATGAATTATATTTGAAACCTATTGTTTCTTCAAAAAAGCAATAAAAAATTATTTTTTCATATTTACTTTTTTCTTTAAAAGTTAAACATATCAATTTCTAAAACTTGTTTTGTTGTATCTTGTCTCAAATGTAAATAAAAATCATTTTAAAATGCTTTAAAATATATTCAATCATCTATTTTTACTGTACGAGATAATATTATATTATTTATTCTTATACTGAATATTCTTATACAATTGTTCTTTTTGTATTCATTCTAAGATTAAAAGAAATTGATATTTGTTTAACCTCCATTAACTATCGATGACTTAAAATAAAACTTCAAAAACCTCTTTTTTGATGATTCTTTCTTAAAAGGGATTTTTGTTCATTTTTTGTTTAAATAAAAGACTAAAATTATTTTATTTTTCTTTAAAGTAAATCATTAAATAAAACGCATATTTGATAAACACAGTATTATTAATTGTATACGGTATAAAAGCAGAAAAACAATTTAAGTAATCCCTCTAAGCGGGTGTTGTTCTCAAAACTTCAAGTTAAAACGCAAAAAACTAAAGTACTCACGACATAATTACATGAAACACTGAGAGGAGCTTTTTTTCCTGTTTATAACATTAAAAAAATTATCCTGTACCCAGTTATATTTTAAATGTTGTACTTTTAAACAAATGAAACTATGGAATAAGTGCAAGTGCAGTTAAACATTTATATAGTTTTCTTTTGAAAGAGTATTTTTATTGTAGCAAAGCATTTCATATTCTTCTCAAACAATTAAATTAAAATAATAATATCTGAAACATACAAAAAATACCTTATTTATTTATTTTTTTTAGTTCATTAAGAATCTTTTTTTTATTTTAGTAGTAAGAGCTTAGATAAATTTTCTACAACATAATCAACTTTTTTTGTTTTCATTAAATTCAGATGAATTCAATTTATTAAAAAAAGAAAAAGATTGTTAATCCAGAAATATATTATTGATTTAAAATGCGGTCAAATTCTCTAAAACTTGTATTCACTCCTGCAACATTGGCGCAAATTTAGTTAATGATTTGTAAAAATGCTTGAAAATATGTTTCGACCCTTTTTCTTACTGAGAAAGATAACATACGATCAGAATATGATCCGATAATTGCTAAACAACAAACAAACAAAATAATAATCATAAAAACTATAATAATATCAATAATAATAATAATAAGCATAATAATAATACATGGTAACATTGGTACACAAAATCAACACAACACGCTAAAATATATACCATAACAAAAAGTTAAGATTATAAGTGAGGACCCCAGAAGCCAAGGGGTATAAGTGACAAAATTGAAAAAAATAAACTAAATACACAGACGACCTAAAAATATGCTTTTTTCATCTCAGGTAAAGAAATATAAGTGATTTTCTTATTATTTGCTGAGTTATAGAGGCAAACCACTTTTTTCGAAAAACAAACAATATTGATTAATTATACATTTAAAGAAAATTGTACTCTATTTTTTTTAACAGTTATTGAAATGAGAGTTCAAAGATTAGAATGCAACAAGCAGATGTTTCCTATTTCAATTTAGTCAATTGTTATTGATGTTCCAATTTAACATCAATTATCTTTAAACTCAATTTACTCCAAATCGAAATTTTGTCACTTGTACCCCTTGGCTTCTGGGGGTGCTCAATTATATTGGCAAATGTTTCAAGTATCCCATTTTAGTTTTCATATTTAGACATTTTGTTGCGTTCACACACACGTTTTGTTTAACATTTTGAAAAATATTTAAAGATATTCCCTCGAAAAATAAGAAATATTAATTTTTTGTGTGACAATGTAAACTTTGTTGTTGTTGACGTATGCCCAAAAGGTTGGTTGGGGGCTGAAGCTTCCATTGTACTGCACCCAGGGAATAGGAAGTAGTCAGACTTCTGCTGCAGAAGACGTTCCGCAAATAATCAATGGATGGCAGCACCAATATCGATTCCTCCTCAAATTTGACATGTCTGTTAAGAGGAGGTAAGCTTTTTCAGAGATGACTACCCATAATAACTGCTACGACCATCCATAGGACTTTCAGAACCCTTTTATTTAACAAACGCTTACACTATACACACTTTGTGGGTTTTTGTGATGTCGAGCATCGAACCCAGGAACTTTCAGTCTGGAGATCGGTGGCATGACTACAAGGCTACCACAGACCAAAGTTAACTTTAAAAGAGGAAATCGTTTTTTCAGGTCATAATCACCTAAAAAAATTTGGTTGATAAACGTTGAAAAAAATAAAATCTGAAGATCTCTTACTGAAATTTACTTATATATATAAAGTTTAGTTTTTATTCTAAGATTTAAAGAAACTGATATTTGTTCAACCTACCTTAACTTTCAATGACTTAAAAATAAAAGATTAAAAACAGCTCTTTTAATAATTCTTTCTCAAAAGGTCTTTTTTTTTTTTTTGTTAAGATAATTTTTTAAATAAATCATTAATTAAACTCATATTCGATAGTTATCGTATTCTTAAATGTGTAAGCTATAAAAACAGAAAAACGACTTAAGTAATCCCTCGAGACATGTATTTTTCTTAAAACTTTGACTTAAAAACGATAAGACATTAACTATAACCGCTGAGGGGAATTTTTTTTCATGTTTATACCATTATAAAAAACATCCTATATCCAACTATGTTTTAACTGCTGTAATTTGAAAGAAAAGAAGCTATGCAATAAGTACATTTAAACCTTTCAATAGCATTTTTTTAAAGAGTCCTTTAAATGTAGTAAAGCATTTCATATTTTCCTCAAAACAATTACGTTAAAAATATATTCTCTGAAATGATAAAAATATAATTTCTTCAAAATTCTTAAAAAGTTATTCAAGGAATCTTTTTCTTTTAGTAGAAAGAGCTTAGTTACATTTATGCAATATACTTATATTTTTCAATTCCACAGGATTAAATTTATTGATAAAAAAGAGAAATTTGTTATACTTAAACTTAAAATGTAAACTTGTATTGTTGACTTAAAATGTTGTCAAAAATCAAAAACTTATATGTACAAACGCGCAAAATTAGTTAATATTTTTTAAAAAGATCTTGAAAGTATCATATTCAGATCCCTTTTTCTTAATGAGAAAGATAATTCATGATTGGAATATTATCCGATAATAATAACTGAAAATAATAATAATAAAAATATCAATAATAATAATAAGATTAATATAAATACGTGGTAACACAGATTCACAAAATCACAAACAAGACGCTAAAATATACACCATGACGAAAATTTGATATTGTAATTTCTCTAGCACATGTTTCAAGAATTCCATTTTATTTTAAACACGTTTTGTTGAATTCACACACATGCTATTATTAAAACCTTCGCGACGGGTTTTCGTTTATTTATGTCGGCCGATTATCTACGCTAGAGATATAGGCCCGGGGAGGGAGTGCCCTTCGTGGGAGTCTTTCTAAGGGAACCTAAACCGTATTTACGCAAGTTTCGAAGAATATCACGAAAACTCCGAACGGTTAGGCCGACAGCCGTGATTGGGTTCGAACCCAGCACCTGCCCTCTACCAGTTGAGAGGTCAGAACTTCTCGGCCACTGGTGGGGACCTTTCACGACGGAAGTCTTTTACGAAATTTTTAATGTTTCCTCACCGGTTTTTAAAATCAGAAATTTGTGCCTTATTAAATAGAAAAAATGCTCCGATTATTTCACAGAAAATTTTTAGTGTTGGGAATAAAGAAGGATTCTTAAGCTTTTTAGCGGCACCACAAAGCGAATCCACAAGGCGAATAAACGCGTCGTTAGTTTCCAAGGGGTTAATATTTTGAAGAATGTTTAAAGATATCCTCTCGAACACAAGAAATAATGAATTCTTGTGTGATGCGACTGTATGCATGTGAGCAACGTAAACTTTAAAATAGGGAATCATTTTTCCAAGTCACAATTACCTGAAACAAAGGTGGTGTCAAAACGTCGAAAGAATATTAAAATCTGAAAATCTCATACCAAAACTTACTTTTAAAAAATAGAAATTTTAACAAAACCGCTGTCATTTGATAAAAGAAAAAAAATATATTTTTCTCTTTTTATTACTTTAAACTTTTCTGATCCTAGTGATTATTTTTATATATTTTTAACTTCATTTATGAATTTATATAAAAAAACAGATAAATAAGAATGATTAAAATGCGAAAAAAATTTTAATGTATTTTTTCTATGTAAATTTTGATGATACATAGGAACTCAATAAATACGTTTTTTGACATTTTTATTAATTGTTTTTAAATATTTTCATTTAATTTAATTTTGCTTTGCAAAAACAATAAGAAACGCCAAATAATTATCCACTTAACATTTTTTACTATTATTAATGGTTTCTACAAATGGGGTCCTAACATACAGATAAATTATTTCCGTTTTCGTACATTTCATACATTTATTGTTATTGTTGTTGTTGCCAGCTATTTTGATTAACCATGTATTACGCTGAAAGAATGCTATAAGAAAAGTTTCGGTAAACTGAATGAATCAGAAGATTATAGAAGATTTTTGTAGTAATTTTTTGTACAATAATGTCAAAAAATATTTAATCATTTATCGTTTAATAAAAATCTGTGTTAAAAAATTTCCGGGTAGTATTCATTCAATTTCAACTATTATAGTTAGAGTTACATATGAACATTTTAATTTATCATTAATTTTGACATATATTAGCTGAAGTAGAAATGACTGTGGGTTTTACATATCCTCCGTTCTCGATTAATTATTAATTAAGGCTGTAAATCAAAAAGGGCATTTTTATGATATAAGTTTTAATTTATATTTGTTCGGAAATGCACAAAACTAGCAGGTGTTGGTGTACAGAAAATATCTAACCTCTTCACCCCCCTTTTTTTTCTTTTTTCAAACGCATTAGATTTTTTAGATAATAGTGTCAATATGGTCGTTTGAATTGAATTTCCGTATAGAAGTAGAATAACCAGTTAAACTGAGGTAAAAAAACAGATTAGTCACGTGCTCAATATCACTTATAACACAAAAGAAAGTTTATTGATCCAAAAATGGAAAATTCTGTTCCATTCCACAGCGCTTCCATAAACAAAATTTACAATTTTATATTTTCCTATTTAAACATGAATTTGTAAATATGTCAAAACGTTGAGCACCTGTAGAACAGAGCAGTGGAGAAATGATTTAAAAAGGAAAAGTTCTTAATATATACACGTGAAACGTCTTTAGGTGCGCTGGTATCATTATGTAAATATGTAGCATTTATTAATGTCGTTCATTCCATCCGTCTGTTTACATCTAACAACTCAAAAACTACCCAACCGAATCGCTTGAAATTTAAAATATATAATTATTACATGATTTTGTCTAATCATTTCAAATTTTGTGAAAATAAAATGCATAGTTCAATTAGAGGGACAATCAAAACTATTCCATTACATTATGGTCAATTAGAAAAAAATGTTTCTAGTGCATTTTTATGGTGTTACACTATTTCAAATATAATGAAATTGGTATGCATCTATTAAGTATATACTAAAGTATACATTATGTACAATATGTGGTGCAATGAATATTAGTTTTTCATTTACAGGGCAATACAATTGTATCCCACTACTTAACGGTATAGGAAAAACTTTGCTTGTGTCAAATTTTAATTGTATTAAACAATTTAATATTTTATAAAATTGGTATACGTTACAGAGGATCACTACAAGTTACTTCCTATATAACAGAAAGCAGAATTTAGAGGAAGACACAAACAATTTCGGCTACTCTACTGAATCCGAAAAACAGTATACAATTACAGCAAGATATGAATAATTTTAAAAATTTATAATACGAACGCGATTACTCTGCGACGCTTGACGTGCAGTTTTTTCAAGGTTCACTTCCTACCCTAAACCAGCATGTCATTGTGAAATTAAAACTTTGTATTTTTATTCTCAACTACTTTAGAATAGTTTCAAATAAAGTTCTTCTGTCATTTTAAAATAAATTAAACATCAATTAATGAGTAAAAAAATATCCATATAATTCAAATTCATTTACAACTAGATTCATTCGGTGATTAAGATACATTGTGACATTTAAAAAAGATATAAATGTTTATTTTTTCTTTAAAAAGATTTTCCTTTACACTATAAAAAAAGAACAAAAAATCGTTAAATTTACGGTAAAAACTGTTGACAGAAATGTTGTCAACAGATTTAACTGTAAATTTAACGGATTTTTTTCTACAGTGTATACATTGTAAATGCTGGTAATGTGCGTGTTTAATATTTACAAGATATGTTTTGTCAATATACACCCGTAAGACATAGTGACGTCACTGCAACGTCGTTGTGAAGTCACATCGTGACTTTGTGACCATCGATTGTCGATGTGACGTCACGTGACGTCGATGTGAAGTCACAGTGACTAAAATGTGAAGTCCTTAAGAGCACACACTAGTCACGCGGTAAAAACCGAGCGCTAATGTAAAGTCTATGGGCGCAATCTTTTCGAATATCTCGCTTAATTTTCAATATTTTTAAATGATTTTTTTTTCACAGGCTATCTGAGGACATTCTATTACCGGGCTAGTTTGTATTTTTCTGATTTTCGTTGTAGTTTAATTCTGAGGACACTTTAAATTTTGGATTCAGTGAAATTCGAGGTGTTGTGCCCTTTTTACTCTTATAAAATCCATTTCAGCAAAATTCAGAAAAAATTAAAAACGCTTCACGGAATATTAGGGTTTAAGCTTTACAATGATATGCTTTCCATATTTCTACTGCAATTAGGCTGAGCAAAATTTGGAAAGATTTTGATCGAATATGGTACGAAAAATGTGTTTTAATTATATGCGGCCCGCCTGCGCCAAGAATCTGAAATCCCCGCCCTTTTAAAACTTCGATTGGTTAACACCGATGCAGTTTAGCAAATGTAAGGAAATCACTTCCTTTCATTGCGTTTTTTGTCGTGATTGGAGTATAGTAATGCGTTGAAATAAAACCCTCCTTTTGAAACATTGGATTTAATTTTTTCAACGATTATTGGTAAAATTTAACAGTATTATTCTTGAAAAAAAAAGACGATTTCAAACTCTTAATTTTTATTAATTAATATTATTTTTAAGTTTTAGCTAACTTTCAAAGAAGAAAATTGTACATTTCATTTGTATATATATATATTTTTCAAGTTCATACAAAAGAAGATAGATTTGATACAAATTACAGTAAGTTCTCCTTTAGTAGAAAGGAAATTTTGATAATTTTAAAGGATGCTTATAATTGGAACTTTTGTGAAATAGATAGGAACCTTTAAAAGGACAAGGGGCTACATTTGAAAATTAAAAATTGCCTTATACAACCTGCAAAATATATGAAACGGGGGAGGGCAGTGGTGTGCGAAGAGAAAACTGCGCTCGGGGCAGTTTCAATTTGGCGTCCCATTACCTGAACTTTTTCTTGTGACAGACTAAAAATGACATTTGTAGTATAAATTTGGCGCCCCATAAATTTACGCAGCCGGGGCAACCGCCCCCTTTGCCTTCCCCTTCTTTTCACACGGCGCTGCGAGGGTACATTTGGAGGGGACATATTCAGCGCTGTCCGAAAGAGGAGGGGGCGCCACATTTACACTATAAACGTCATTTTTTGGCCATTACAAGAAAAAGTTGGGGGAGAGAATTGCTAAATTGAAACTTTGCCCCGTGCGCAATTTTCTTTTCATATGCCTCCGGGTTTGTTTTTGGTACTATACGATACTAGGCACCCGATTTTAGTCTAATATTATTAAGTAAAACAATAAAAAAAGGCTTTCTTTTCTACGTATTTTTTCAGTTAATAGAACAATTAATAAATTTACATAATCAAAAAATACTAGAACTGGTTTATGTTATATATGTCTTATTGCTATGCATGCATAAAATATTTGACAAATTAGCATTTTAAGTTCGAAAAACAGTTTTTATCAAAAATAAGTAGAAATTTAAGTCAGAAAAATTTTAAAGATTAGTAACTTTAAAATTATTGATCAACTTGTTTGAAACTTTAAAGAAATATTTTTTTAATATTTATTACTTTTAAGGAAAAAGATACACTTTTAACAGTCGTTAAAAATTGGAAATTTATCCTGCGTGATACATTTATTTTAATGTAACATAGATGTATATTTGCAAAGACAAGGAATTTCAAAAATTTATCTTTTTTTTATCTATACTAATATTATGAAGAGGAAAGATTCGATTATTTGTCTGTTTGAATTGAATAGGCTCCGAAACTTCTTGATGGATTTGAAAAATTCTTTCACCTTTGGAAAGCTACACTATTTCCCGTGAACATAGGATGTAGTCGCCGCTTAATAGGATCAAAATAAAACGCTGTATAAACGAATCAAAAGCAATTTGAGAAATTAAAAGTTACCGGACACCGTAGACACATGACAATAACTGAAACATATATGATTTATGTAACCTCCCCCCCCCCAAAAAAAAAAAAAATACATAAATAAATAAATAAACTTTTTAGTCCGACCTGATATAAAAGCGTGTGTTTTAATTTTTAAAACTATTTAGCAATTATTAAAAAAGAAAAAGAAATGCTGAAACGCGAATTAATTAAAATAAAAAAAACAAAAAAAAAAAACAAATCACAAAACGATTGTTTTTGAGTTTTCAAAAAAGTTATAACACATAGTAAATATTTTAAAGAGTAGTGAGCATCAAATATAAAGCGGGAGATTTTTTTTTTTTTGGGGGGAGGGGGGGGAGCGGTCAAATATTTAAAATTGTAACGTTTTCTACCATTCCAAATGCGGACTTTTCACTAAGCCCAGGAATAAATATTACTTATTTAATTTAACATAAAATTATAAAGAGGAAATATTTGATTGATTGTTTGTTTGTTTGAATTGAATAGGCTCCGAAACTACTTGACGGATTTGAAAAATTCTTTCTCCGTTAGGAAGCTACACTTTTTCCGATGAACATAGGCTATATTATATTTTCAAAAAAAATGAAGGGATCCATACCAAAATGTCAACAATGTAACGCAAGGTGTATAAAAATGACCTTAAAAAATCCTTACATGGCGTGCGCTGCGAATACTGTTGATTATAGAACAAAATAATGTATTAAGACTTTGCTAACATATAATTATCTACAAAAAATGTCGCGTCAGCATATGTCTAACTGTTATAGTTACGTCACAATAAGTGTTTTTTTTTATTTAAAAAATAATTAAAATGCCGTCTCTGTAAAAGCCCTCTATTTTTACCTTCATATTAATCCTTATCAAAATAAATTACTTCATAATCAAGACTGATTTAATACGTTTATATGACTTTTTAAATTATTCGATTCGGACTTTCTATTCGAAAGTTATCATGAATTTAAAAATGTAAGTATAAGAAAAAAATCGTGTGGTCGTCGTTCACCCCGCTTGGCTAGGCTGCAATATAATATGTGATGTATGCGTCACTGGGGCACGGGAACTATCAGTCAATGTCAGAGACGGCATTTTAATTATTAGGTTATAAAAATATAAATATAAATATACAAAAATGTAATAAAAATATAAATATACAAAAATATAATGCAAAAAAAGTATTTGTACACTATATTAATGTAATATAATTAATGAAAATTTAGTAAAATGATACAAATTATTATTTTGTGTGAATTCATTTAGCGTTTATGACTAATTCTAGATGGTGTGACATTGATTCCACCAACTTTTTTGTAGCGGTTTGATTAATGTTATTCCAGGACACAATAAGAGCTTCTTTGAAACAGTTTTTTACTGATACATATTTTTTTCGGATTTTTGCATCCAATTGCACACACAAAATTTCTATTGGATTCAAGTCTAGAGATTTTAGAGGAGTTACCAATCGTCTTCCAGTATTGTAGTAACCATGTGCTGGTGATCACAGCAGTATGCTTTGGTCGTTATCCTGCAGAAAGTGAAAAGCTTCCTTTACGCATAATTTCTTAGCACGGTTTAATAAATTATGCCGCGACACATAAATGTATGTTAAAGCTGTCCTTCCATTGTCAATAAATTTTAAATGTCCTGCTCCATTAGAAGCTATACACCCCAAAACCATAATATTCCCCCCCCCCCACCATGCTTGATAGTTTGAAGTATACGTTTTGGATCTAGAACAGTTTTATTTTTACGCCAATTTTTTCGAATGCTTGGTGGTAAGAAAATTTCGAATTTTCCCTCATCAGAAAAAATTACTGTTTTCCAAAAATCCAATGATTTATATCTGTATGCGAAAGCGAATACTATGCGTTTTCGCCTATTTGTTTCGCTGATAAATGGATTTTTCCTTGGGGTTCTTCCTTTTAAATCTGCATTGAGAAGAATATTTCTTATTGTTTGAGGTATTACTCTGATGCGAGAAGATGTTGCAGCAAATTTTTGAACCGAACGCATAGGATTTTTTAAAGCTTTTTTAACAACAGTCCCTTTTTTCCTCATTGTTAGTTTGCTGATAAGTCCTAGTTTTCATTGAATTTCGATGCATCTAATTTATTCATAGTTTCTCACTATGCATCCAATAGTTGTTGATGGTAATTTAATAGCTTTTACAAATTCTTGTTGCGAGTTTCAATTTTTATTATGCTCAAAAATAGGATTTCATATGTCTAGAGGTACTTCTCTAGTTTTAGGTTATATTCTCAATTACTTCAAGAGCAAATTAAATTAAATGTTAGAGAAATATAATATGAAGTTAAAAATTACTAAAAACTTCTGTATAAGTAGTCCTTTGAACTATAAACACTATAAAACACAGTACATATCAGGATGGAGAAATGTACAAATACTTTTTTGCAAGAAATTTTTAAACTTTTCCTATTAGAAAATTATTTTACATCTTTATCAAAATTATCTGTTGTGTAATTTAAAACGCACGGTAAACAGACTGTATTAAAACTATTTTTGACAAAATATCTGTTTTTATTTAGTTAAAAATTAAACATTTTAGCGTGTACAAATAATTTTTTTGCCAACTTTATGTCGACAGATGGTTTGTGGGAATTATTACATTCTTCTGCAATGAATAATAAAATTAGAAAGAAAACTTAACCGTAAAACACTGTAACATTGATAAAGCTAGATTGACTGTGCGGTATCTTCCTTTGAAAAAAAAAACGAACAGTGTAGAAGAAGAGACTTTGTAAGTGATAAAAAAAGCGGGGGCGGCGGGGAACAGATGACCAATTTCACCAAGTTTAATTTGATTAAGTATACAAATAGAATGTATTTATGGAATTTTTTTTTAAACAGAGAGTATACAAGAAACAGCATTTCATTGCATTTGATGTTCGAAGTAGTGAACATAAATTAAATACGCTAGAAACAGTTTTTCTCCGAAGAGCATTTTACAACCGAAATCATTTTTGTAACTCTGTAATTGAATGAGTAAATGCTTTTCACCAAATATTATACCGCAAGCATTGTTTAGTCCATCTCAGAAGTTTGTATAAATTTAATTGTTTGTAAATGCGTAACATTATTACAACAATACATCGCGAAAGATTTTTAGATTATAATGTAATAGATTACTATGGAGATCCTCTGTGCGTATACTATAAGTGCTATACCTATGATGTTTTTTAATAACTATCTTCAAGAGTACCTCAGTAGTATAGGGTAGATGTGCCAGTAATGGACCCCCTTAAGGAATTTCTCTGAAAAGTAATTTTTTATTAATAATTGTAATTCTTGTATTCCAATTTTTTTCATATTATACTAATCTTTCAACAATATTTAACTAATCCCATAGTTACATTTCCCAATAGAAATAAAAATTTAATTTTAAATGATAGAAATATGTCTAAACACCCAAAAGTCCAGTAATGGACCACCTATGTTCCAGTAATGGACCGCCTATGTTCCAGTAATGGGTCACCCTACAAAAAATAACAGATAATTGATTTTTCAATTCTATTTTGCTCCAGAACTTAATGAAAGCATGCTAATAAAACAAAATATTAAAACTTAAGTTATAAATTCATTACATTAAAGGATTTATATTGAAAAAAACATAAAACAAATTATTTAAATTTAAGTTATGAATTTATTATAATCAATTATTTATAATGTGGATATAAAACAAAATATTAATGATATTATTGACTGTTTATTACATTAAAGGATTTATATTGTTAAGATATAAAACAAAGTATTTAAATTTAAAGGCTTTATACGATAAAGACAATGTTTTACTGAAATCAAGTTTAGATAAAATAAGGCATTAAAAAAAGTCTCCAATCTTCATTCATATCATTATCTAAATGATGTGCTGTGTAAATATGAAATATAAATAACAAATCTTCAATTTTATCATCCCTTTCTGATAGTCCAAACTATTCAATATGTAATTTTAGAATGCATTTAAAATGATACATGTTCTTACACTACCCAACCATTTTCAGATAATCATATAGTCAATCATTTTAGCACAGATTGATTCCACAATTTCCTTTCAGAGATGCTTATATGGATATATTATCAATGGAACAATCTCACTATTTGCTGAAAAACATCCCATAACGGTGATTTGTTCTTTTTCGCTATTCGGTACTACATAATACACATCTTTAATTGATTTTGGTCTCAAAATTTCCCCTGTTTTAAGAGCACAAAAGAAATCCCCTTTTAACGCCATTGAAAATTCTCTCTGTATGCTTTAGAATTTGGAAGAAAATAGAAATAATATCATCTTCCTAATATGATTTTCCATTCCTAAACCAACTTAAAACAACCTCTTTTGTAACGGCACATCTAGATTTTGTCAAATTTTCTGCTTGTTTTTTGTATCAATTTTGGATGACGTTTTAAAAACAACTATTTATAAAGAAATTGCCTTTATAATAGGTAAAATTCAAGTATTAAATTTGATTATTTAGCTTTTCAATTAAATCAAAATATTTTATCTCTACTGAAATTACACTTTTTGTATTGGTCACTTGGGTGGTCCATTACTGGAAAATCATGAAATAAGCAATCCAGTAATGGACCACCCCTCCTAAAATCTTAAAAATAAATAAAATTTTGTAAATGGCCATTGGTATATTAAATTCAATGTTTTATATTCCTAACCAAACAGAAACATTCAATTTTTACGGAAAAATAAAAAAGATATAAACTAAGTAAGTAAAGTCAGTTCTTAGCATGTTCATTAAGATTTTCAGTGAAAAACAGAAAAACTGTGAAACTTTATTTTCTGCTTCCTAATTGTCTTGACAAAAAGTGTAAAATATTAATCCAGCTTATAAAGCATGCAAGGTGGAGTTCAGAAAAAAATAATAAAAGCTTAACTGTTATTTATTATTTTTTTTATAAACCAAAAAGTGCGAGGTGGCCCATTACTGGAAGGTGGTCCATTACTGGCACATCTGCCCTATATGAATTTCATTACATTTAAATTAGGATGACGCTCTTAAAAACACCACAAATGATTTGTCCACATAGACCATAATGTAGCGGAATAATTTTTATTGATCCTACACGTTTCTTATGTTTCTTGAATTTTTTAAAACGTATTTACTTTTTCAAAAGTAATTTTTGCTCCTTAAAAAAACTTAGTTTTATGAAGAATTTGAAAAAATCCTTAAAAATATCTAAGTTCTTAATTATTTATTAACTGAAGGTGAAAATCTGAATTCTCCGAAATTTTGATTTAGAAAAAATAATCTATATAACCCTTGCCTCCCCTTATTATCAAAATTTCGTTCCCTTCTTTTGCTCTCATCACAACCTTCAATATTACCCCTTCCAGAAGTATCACTTCGCCATTTTGCTGTCTATCTCACTTTACCCATATTTACAAAATTTAGTCACTTTGTTGTAACAATAAACAATCGATCACAAACATTCCTTCTTTCTAACTGAAATTGGGATTTATCTCTCTCACTCTATTACTAAGTGCCTAAAACATATTCATTAAAATTTTCTTACATCTTAATCTTTTTTTAAACGTATGTGTAAATGTTTTGAAAGGCAAATAAATAACAAGTCATCTAATAAACTTCTCCCCTCCCCCCCAACACACACCGAAGTAAATAAATAATAAATCTGCTTGTTTCTTTTTCCCTCTCAACTCGCAAATTTTAAACTTTTAAAGTCATTGATTTTTCTAAAACTTTTACTGTAATAATAAATAATCAGACATATATTTTTACTCTCAACCCCACCAAAAATGATGTTTTCTTTCTATTCTCCTTACCAAGCATATAAAATTTATCCTTTAAATCTCTTTACTATGTTTTTAGCCATATTTGTTCATCTTTACTCATGTAAAGTAAGTCATCTCATAAATTTCTTCCATTGGCCTCAAAATAAATAAATTAAAAAAAAATGCTTTTTATTCCCCCCCCCCCTTTTATATCTTACGATATAGTATACATAGTATTTCTCACGAAATCTACCTAAACCAGGTAGTATCAAATAATCATGGTGATGTTCTTTACAGGTCTAACATTTAAAAAATTTCAATGTGACACCGATTCTCGATTGTCCTTCTACTGGGGTTTGATAATCAAACAAGTTAGAAATTGCTCGACAAACATGGAAAATGGAGTGCTTTCGTACTATAATTATTTTTATAGTTATATACGTAAAAGTCATTGTTTTAAACAAAATTTGAAATACGATCTATAACATAGTGCTGTGTTCCTGAACTACAAGTATATGTATATGTAATATAGCGTGACATGTGACAAATGGGAGAGAGGGGGTTAAAAATATTGGACAAATGTGTGGCATCATTTATGAACAGCCCCATAAATGAATATGCTGGGGTTTCGATCTACACCTCCTTTCTTCGAAACTTATGTTTCCCGTTTGACGACCCCCCCCCCTCCTGCTTATTCTACAGTATAAAATATGCAATGTTTAAAATCGTTTAATTTGTTAAATATTTTTTTCCTCATTTCATGAAGATCCTATCTTATACTTTAATATCATTTAGCTTATGTAATTCTCTTGATAAATCTCGATTTCTGCAAAGAATTTTCCAAAATACAGTTATTAGGATGAGCGAAGCGAATCCTCTACTAGGCCACTCAAATTACAATTTGTCGTACACTTTACAAAAAAACTATTCAATATTTTGGGTTCAAATTAAACACAAAAATAAAATATGATCTGTAGATTTGCAGAATATAATTTTTTTTACAGTAAAACATTAAAAAAATATTATTTTAATTAACTTATTTTACATGCATTTCCAATACGGACGCATTTTAGCAAATAAATAAAAAATGAAACGCGTATATTTTCAGAAAAAAAATTATAAATCATTGAGTAAGGAATTATAGATAGAATCGTGATTAATTTAATAAATAAAATATGTTTTCATTATTCAGCAAAATCGTTTGCACAGATGACACTTAAAATTTTAAAAGTATTGAACTATGGATTTTTTTTTTAGCCTCCGATGCTATTTCTTTCAGACAAGCTAAAAATGTCGTGTCATCATCCCTGAATTTTCTACTCAACCGATTTTGATAATTATTTTTTTAAATGAAAGCTATTTATTTGTAGTTGTGCCCATTTTAGCTATTTTTTTAATTTATTTCCATTTTTATATTTTATTTTTAATTTTAAATGCTTTTTTACGATATTTCTTCAAATGGTGGCAACTCAGTTTAGCTTTTCTCTCAATAATAAAAATTTATTTTCCATTCTCAGAATCTTGATCTCATCAGTGAACATGTCCTCGCATTTAAAAGAAAAAACTTAATTTTTTTCGTAAAATTTAAACACAATAAAAGGATTGCGTATAATTATGCACTAATTGAGGTAAAAAAAATATATTTACTAAGAAGTAATATTAATAATGTAAAAAAAATAACAAAAAATAATTTATGATAAAAATTAATGTCTAAAGCAAAATAAAATTTTCAAATGAGGAAAATGATGTCATTCAGCAACCAGATAAATGGGATTTACCACATTATTACGGACGCCTTTTTCATATTACTAATAACAGTAACTTTTAAAAAACATATGAAGAGAAAATGACGTCCCTATTTAAAACATTTTTACTCATAACGATATTACATTTCAATATTTCTTTTCATTATGGACACTGAGAACGAGAGTTTACTTTCGGATGACTTCAGTTAGTGAAAATAATATCATAGTAAAAATGAAATTAGTTTTTTTTTAGCCTCCGATGCTATTTCTTTCATACAAGCTAAAAAGTGTCGTGTCAAAAATTGTGGCCTTACCTATCATACGCAGTATAGGGTAAGTTTTGCAATCGTTTTGAAAATCGAAAAAAAAAATTTGACGGATTTACACGTTTCAGATACTGGAAATTCCGGAAAACATATTTTTAGGAAAAAAAATTGCCGTCCGTCTGTCTGTCTGTCGGTCTGTAAACGCTCTATCTCACAAACAAATGGAGATAGAGACTTAAAAATTTCTATGTACTTAGTAAATAAGAATAGGACGAAGTCTATTTAATATCAGTAACCTCGATTATACGGAACTATCTTTTTCGGACTCTCGAAAAATTCGTTCTGATGAAATGTATATAAAAATTTTCGATTTTTTTCATTTTAACAAAAGGACGTAAAAGACAATAAAATAACACAAATTTTGCATCAAGAACGAAGTCGGTCGGATTAATAGTTGCCGAGATATTTGTAATCCTGTTTTCCACATTCTTCGATTTTTCATGACCTTGTATTTTCTTCAAATTTCAATTCAAAGATATGTTTTAATTGGAAATGAGACGCTTAATCTGACGCAGTAAACTGTTAGTTAATATGATTATTGTTTTTGGAGTTATTAGGATGTTTCTTTTACGCAATCCGGTACTACTTCTGTAGTTTGGTATTTTACATAATTTGTCGAAATGGGGCAATTTATTAATGGTGCATTACTATGTATACTAAGAATATTTAAATATACGTTTAAATTTTGTCTTGGAACTGCAATGCATTTTATAAATAGTTTTCACATATTTTATTTTCACATATTATACAATGCATATCCATGATGTGTAAGTATTACAGTGGCTCCCAACGACTAATTTCGTAATCTGGCCGTTAAAACGAGACATTCATACAATTTTATTGTTAAAATGCATTTCCTTTTTCTCAGAGTCTATAAAAAAGCGTTTAAACTAAAGAAAAAAATTGTTTTTGATGAATCTAGTCAATGAAGAAGTAGCACGTCAAATTGTAACTCTTTATTATTCCGCAATTCCAATGTATCAGAGAGAAATTGCCAATCAATTGGGTATTTCACGTCGTTCTGTTTTCTATTATATTGATAAACACAAGAAAAATGAAGTTAGTTCGTTGCATTCAAAACGGGTTCGCCCTTCTAAAAAACCTGTATCGATTTTTTTTTTTTTTTTTTTTTTTCTTTTTTTTTTTTTTTTAATCGGAGGCAAAATTGAATTCTGCAATGGCAGAATCTACATTCAACTTGTTTTTTTTTTTTTTTTTTTTTTTTTTTTTTTGGTAAAGTGGCAACAAAAGAATTGTAAACAAATAAAATTAATTGTTAAATTTGTTATATAAATGAAAAATTAAAAGAATTGCGTGAACGTGTTGCCTCGATTCAAGCTCTTTATAAATGTACTAAAGGAAAAGTTACCCGATTCAGAAATGACAAATGGACTTCAACCATTTCTTACTTTATCATTTGTATCGAAAGTAATGTTACGTTCTTATTTGTGGACCGAGAAGTGTTTAGTGAACGCGACTTTAGACTTTGTTGCATGTATTAAAGAAAATGACAAGCCACCAGACCAGATATCGCGAATAATCATGGATAAATTTGAATACTACAGTAATTTAACTTATAAGAATTGGTGCGTACCGATTCCCCCAATAATTGAATTCTGGAAAAATGGAAGCATAAATTGCTCAAGGAAAGAGTTTCTTCTGCAGTTAGCTTTTGCCTTTACAATTCATAAATCCCAAAGTTTAACATTAGATGAAGCAGTTGTAGATATTGAGGATACACAGGCACCAGTTAGCTTAAAAACGTACGTAACGTTGTCAAGAGTGAAAATCCTTCAAAATTAAGCATTCAATAGAAATTTTCCTTACGAAAAATTCTACAATATCAAAAATTCTCATGCACTAACATGTATAAAAACGAAGAAATTAGAATAAAAAGTTTTACAGTTAAAAATTCATAGTATCGACGAGAGCAGATTTCAAATGTTTTTCCAGAAAATAGGATTTTGAAGAAGTAACTTTCTTCAAGCTCTCTTCAAATATATTATTCTAAAATAGCTATCAAAGATTATTTGATGTTAATTACAAAGATTGGAAACATGCCTATTTCAAACAACTTTAAAAAACACCAGTGGCTACTAGAAATTGTAAAAAAATCTTTAAAAGAATTTTTAGTTGAAAATTTAAAAATATTTTGTAAAAGTTTGCTTCGAAAATATTTTTTAATGCCAGTCTTACATCATAAATAAAAAATTCCTAGGAAATTGATAGTTATTTGGCTGAACTTACATTTGTAGAATTAAAATGCGCCAAAACATAAAATAACGTTTTTGTTTAATAAAGATGCAAAAATAATATTAAAAATATTGTTACTTTCAAATATATGCTTTATAAAATAATGCTTCGCGAATCCAAACAAAGCATGGCTTTTGCTAGTTTTAATATATTTGTACATAATAATTTCGCTTCTTTCAAAATTCTTCTTTTAACTGCGTAACGTGAAAAAAAATCACGCTACAAGAATATTCCATTTGCTAATTGGAGGAGTTCGTTTGTCATTTTTCAATCATTCGGAAAATGATCGAGGTGTGTGTCTTTTACAGCCAAATGAAATCCATATTAGTAAAATTCAGAAGGAAAAAAACGCACAATAATAGCTCAGATATTAAACTTCTAGTAATATGCTTTTTATAGTTTTACCATAATTAGAAAGACCAAAATTACGAAAGATTTTGGTAAAAATTTTAGCAATAACGGCCAATACTCTACGATTGATTCTAATCTCGTCTCCACTCGTACGTCAACCTATTTTCTTGAAACTGACCGCGCTACCTTTAAATATCGAATCTTGGTAGGTTGGTTGGATGACACAGAATCTTTTTCATTACGGTGTTACAATGCGAAAAATTTGTAGAAATTTGTCCATCGATTGTAAAGGGCTTATATGGTTTATTTCCAAATGCTGACTTATTTTTCCTATAATCTATTTTTTAAATTTCAATAAATTACTACTGAAAAATGATAGAAGAGTATTTTCACAAATGAAACCTTGACGTACTGTTTCACTAGATTCAAGAAATTTCTTTCCAGTCCATGTCCAAGAGCCCCACCAGTGGCCGAGAGGTACGGACTTCTCAACTGGTAGACGGCAGGTGCTGGGTTCGAACCCAATCGCGGCTGTCGGCCTAACCGTTCAGAGTTTTCGTGGTTTTCTTCGAACTTTGCGTGAATACGGGTTAGGTTCCCTTAGAAAGACCCCCACGAAGGGCACTCCCCCTGGTCTTATATCCCTAGTGCAGATAATCGGACGACAAAAAATACACCAAATACACACACCGTATCCAAGAGGAATATTTTTGTGAAAATAATAGACTGTGTATATTTATGGCAATCTTCAGAAATTTAATTTGGTATAATAAATTGCATAAGTAGTTAATGGAGCGTTAAGTTTACTATTCTTTTTAAAGGCCGTAAAAGCCAACTAGTAGCCCTCACCCGTTACGCTGGGTCGGTTTTTCTAAAGAATCGCAAATCCAACGAAATATATCTAGCAAATGTGAAATAAAATAAACATTTTCTTAAATATCTAATCATATAACCATAATTGCTGCCTTATTCGTATAATCTTACGTTATCCAGTTCAAAGTCGACGTTGATGATTTAATAGACACAAAAGGAATAAAATCACTGAAATATTAAATTGAAATATATTTTTAGTTGCTTTATTATTCTTATTTTCCTGTTTATACTTAAAAGTGCTGTTGATATGACAAAATGTGCTAGAATTTTCACCCTTCCCCCCTACACACACACATTTATTTCTTAGGGAAGGAATTTCTAAAGCCGCTATAATAACTATTTAATTATATTTTAAGAAGTTTGGTATCCTGAATTTCTGGTTCTTATCTAAAACGGCTAATCAGATAGGCAGAATGTTCTATATTTTTTTTTACCTTCCTCCTTTGTACTCACTTTAGAGATCGGAGCACGTCCCGCGGGCCGGGTTCGCGCCGATTTCCATTAACGGCATTCGGGCTGGTCCGACCTAGGTCTTTACTTGTGATCGCAGGCTGTTTTCGGGCCGAGTTCGGGCCATATTTTTTCCAGGAGTATCGAGCAGGGCCTAACGTCCCAATAAATGGTCTGCAGAACGACATTAGATGCCCGTACAGAAAAATTGTTGTGTCCTAAACTCTAGACCGGTGCGACCCCGGTCGGGTGGCGCCAACTTTAATTTATTATACTGGGAGAAGGTCAGGTTTTCGCACTTTCAAAACCAGGTCGGGACGGGGCTTATTTTTTGCTGCAGAGCTGGATCGAGCCACACTGTTTTTTCCAGGTTGGGTCTGGCGTGGACTTCCTTACCACTAGAGGTATACACGGGAAAAATTTTTTAAGCCCAGGCTGCATCTGGTATAAAGTCTAAACGGTCGGTCTGGGCGACACAGCCCGAATGCTGTGGCGGTTCTAAGGGGTGAGGGAAAAGCGCGAAGTCCCCTCCCCTTGGGCTAATAAAGGGTTTTCAAAGTAACATTATGCATTCTCACGAGAAATAACTTGGGGCGAAGTTCGAGCCCGTCACGGCCTGGCACAGGTCGCGCCAGTTAAAGTCCACGAGACTTGGACTGGGTAAGGTTTTCTCTCATTTTGAATCGGTTCCTGTCCTGATCGTCCTTTTTTTTTGGAGATTCGGGTGGTGACAGGCTTCTTTTTCTTCCAGACCGAGCCTGGTCTGGATATCATTTTTCGTAGAAGTTTGCATTGAACAAAATTTCCAGGTCGTGGCTCGTCCCGGGATAAAAGCTAAATATTCGGTCCGTCTCTTATCTAGGGAGTATGATAAACATTACTGTCCTGACCTCAACCCGAGGAGATAAACTTTCGGTACAACTCTCATTTAGATAGTATGATAAACATTACTGGCTTGAAAGCGACCCGTACACTTCTCAATTTTTTTTCCCACGAGCCTAAATTGGATTGAAAACATTTTTACTTGTTAACCGTATAAATTATAAAATAGAGAAAACGCGAAATTCATCATATAGCTGCAAATAAGGGCAAACTTCATTAAAGAAATGCGAATTTCGTTCGCGAAGGCTGTAAAAGAAACACGCATTTTATCAAATGGTCGCAAAAAAACCCCAAGTTTTGCGAAGGTATCACGGTGATAACGGTGAATTTCTTCAAAGTATCCCGTTCACGCATAAAAGCGAATTTCGTTAAACGATCACGTAAAAACGCAAATTTTTTCAAAGGATCGCGATCAAAACTGAAGTCAATCATTTACTGGGCTCAATCCGCAAGAGTTAAAACCGAATCTGTAACTGACTTAAATCCAAAATGTTAAGACAATTTGCCCCGATGAGCTAAGCGCAGCTAAAAAGTAAAAGTCAAGCCGACCATTTGCAAAATAGAGTTGTTAATCGGACCCAGACCCGACCCGACGCAAAAAATCAGAAATTAACTTGATCCGCAGAAAACAGTAGAAGCTAACCGGATCCAAACGCGACCCACAACAAAAAGTAAAAATTAATTCGACCAGCAGCTAAAAATTGAAGCGAAACGGACATCAAATTTTGTGAAATGATAGCGGAGAAAACACGAATTTCTTCAAAGGATCGTGAAACACACGCACATTTCGTTCAAAAATTGCGAAAAAGAACGAAAATTTTATCAAAGGACTAACCCCAATCGATTTGGGTCAACCCGAAACCTTCTCGCAAAATTAAAACCAAATCCTAAACTGCCCCAAATGCTCTAAGCACAGTGAAAAAGTAAAAGTTAACCCGACCAATCAGAAAATGTAGCAGTCTTCCAGACCCAAACCCGACCAAATTGCAAAAAATCAGAAATTAACTCTAACAGCAGCAAAGAGTACAAGTCAACCCGACCCAAGTAGAAATTAACTCGGCAAGGAGATAAAAATTTAAGCCAACCGGACCCAAACCCGTCCCACAGCAAAAAAGTAGACGTAACACGACCGCATTAAAAAACTGAGTCCGACCCATGCATCAGATTGGAGTTTCCAAATTTCTAAAATCGCTCCCCCCCCCCCCCACTTGAGGACTCTCCAGATAAGCTCTTAGCCTTCCTTTATATCAAAATTTCGCTTCGCATTTTAACCTGTCACAGTCTTTTAAATTGCACTTTTCGAAAATATCACTTCGTCGTTTTGTACCCTATCCCACAATACCCATATTTGTAGCTTATAAGTCACTATATTGTAACAATAAAAAATCAATAACAAAAATTCCTCTCCCCCCACGAATGAAATTGGGTTTTATCACTCCCTTCCTTTTATTAAGTGCAGAAAATTTGGTTATTTAAATATTTCCATTTTTATTATTTTTTAAACCGATTTATAAATATTTTGAAAGGAAAATAAATAATAAGTCATATGATAAACATCTCTCCCTCCACACACACACGAAAATAAATAAATAAATAAATAATGTGCTTATTTCTTTTTTCCCTCAGCCTTTCAAATTTTAAACCTTAAAAGTCTCCGATTTTTCTAAAATTTTTATTGTAATAATAAATAATCAATCATATAATTTTACTCTTCACCCACCAAAATTGACGTTTTATTTATATCTTTACTTGCAAAGCATACAAAAATTCGTCTTCCTGTTTATTAATTTCTAATATTATTTTTTAATATTTAGTCGTGTAAATAAGACAAGTCATCTAATAAACTCCCTGCATCCTCCCTTTACAGGACTCAAAATTTGTTAGAGCTCCTTGCGGTATTTATGTAATGCTTGTAAAAATCATCAAAAATCTAAATATCCTTCCACCTGAAATTTTGACAAAATATTTGCCCTACTGACCTAACGTCACACATTTTTTTAAAATTTGCAACGCTTTTTCTGTCACATTTGTTACTACTAACAATAGGAAATTGTGTGTTATGTCTATAAAGGACGACTAGGCTGGGATTAACACCTATACCTCCTTTCCTCAAAATTTCTATTTCCCGTTCTCCCTTGCTGTTTCCTTTTACGCAAAAATATACAAATGTTTAAAATATTTAAATTTGTCTAAATATTTTACTCATAATTTTATAAAGATCTTATTTTTAACCTTCAGTGCTATTTATCTTACATTAGTCTCTTGATAAGTTTCGTATTCTAAAAACAATCCCCCCCCCCAAAAAAATAGTTATTTAAAGTACTTGTACCTGATGTCCCTCCCCCATTCAATATTTATTAATTTTTATTTTATTTATTTATTTATTTTTGTAATTGCGTTAAATAAATAAAACAGTTTTTATTTTACAGCAATCTATCTAAATTTATAACTCATTTATTTTCTGAAAATCAAACCGTTTAATTTTGGGACGTTAAAGCTAAACAGATTGAAATTCTTTTACAACTTTTATAAACTTGAAATCATCGAATGTAGTCAAAGTAATGGGAAGACTGTTGAAAAAATCCTTTAGTGAAGAAACCGTCTAGAAAACACGCCTTTGAGGAGAAAAATCGTCACAGATGATTGGTTAAGAAAATTCTATTTCCTAATTGGATGATTACATGTCAATCATTTCAATTTTAGCCCATCCTTTGAATGAACTGAAAAAGAGAGTCGGCCATCTTGATTTGACTTGACGTGTGACTAGTGTGGGCTCTTAAGGCCGTTTTAGAGCTTTTTTGTGACGTCACATTGTGACCACTTTGTGACGTCACAATGTGACCAATTTGTGAAAAGTGTGTCATTTGTGACTACTTTGACATTAACATTGTGACGAACTATGAAAATTTTTTTAGAAAGTCGCATCTTAGTCACAATGTGACGGCACTGAGTGGTGGCATTTTCGTCACAGATGTGATGTGACCAAAGTGACTCACAGTGACATGGTGACGTCACTGTGACCATGCATGCTATGAGGGCACCTTTAAGACTTATAGAATATGTTCTGTATAGCGTCAAAAATTCTATTTAAAACAATATATAAAGAAGTGAAGGAGAATGAATGAAATATGAATGAACCATACTGACAACAACATGCATACTGTTGTAGTTTATTTATAAGCATGCTTATTTTTATAAAGACACGTCAAAATAAAATCAGAATTTGATGAAAAATGTCCGAACATTTTAAAAATATCAACGTCTTTTGAATTATACATTCATCGAGTCAAAGTTCTATAAGACATAATGATTTCTTTTTTTGTGTGTGTCTGTTTGTGTGTGTGGCAAAGAGATAGAGCCAACATTTTTAGCAATTCAAACCGCTTCATTTTTAATGCGTTGTATGATACATATTCAGATTTAAAATCACGGATGTTTAAATTAAAAATATATAGATTTGTTTGTATAGCTGCATAATTTTAGGCTTTAAATATGGAGGAATCTATCTAATTTAACTTTTGATAGTTAAAAGCATACTTGATAACTTTGACTTTTTTATGGCAGGGGCTTTCGGGAAGGAATTCTAACGAGGATTTTCTAGTTTCTGGTTAAATTGTGGATAATTATAATATTAATATAATATAATTATCTTGATTATAAATAATTTCTCCTTCAATCCCTTTTAAATATTTTAATAATTTTAATCAGTTAATGATAAAAAATACACGAATTTATATATATAATTCTAATTTATTGAAAAATATTTAGCAATTCAACGTAGATAAAATAGATCAGATAATAAAGTAAAACCCTCAATTCTGTGATAGAGCATTATAATGTATTTAAAATATTTACATAAATGTCTAAATTTTGGAATTATGATGCATTTTATAAATAGCTGACACATGTTCTATATTCATACTTTATATTATGCATAATAATGATTGGTAAATTTTACGCTCGCCCCCGAACGAATCCTTTTATTGGTAGTGTAAATGGAAAAGCGTTAACGTTTCAACATTCTACTATCCAATTTTAAAAACGAATCAATAACTACTAATAGAGATTCTAATGAGGTTCTAACAAAAATACTATTTTCTATTTTTATTATATTATTCTATTTTTGTATTTTATTAGTGATGTACGTTACTCAGAATTAAAGTTTTTTTTATTCAAAACATAAGGCCTTGTATTCGAATCGAACTGTTTCTAAACCATCAAATATCTATCTTAATCCACGATATTATGTAAAATTTGGAGAACGTTGATTGGAATAATAATTTGGCACGTCTAATTTGTCTCAAACGTTACAGTAAAATTTTGTGCAAATATATAGAAGAATGTCATATAATCCCTTGCCAACTAAAAACCTATGATAATAATTTTCAATGTTTGGATATATTCAATTTTTAGTTCTAGTTTTTAGCGTTGGAGAGTACATTTTACATTATCATTTACTCAGATGGTTTTTCACTGAAGTGGCAATGAATACGGATTTTATATAGACCCTGTTGTTGAGTGAAATTTAAGCATAATTTTTTTCAATAAAGATATGTTTCAAATTCATATATTAAAACTATTTTGGGATTTTCATTTAAATTTCGTTAACCTAGCTTAAATAAGCATGTAATTATGAAGCAAACATTTCGTATTTTTATTCCTATGCATTCATACTAGATTAGAAGCCTAGAGTAGTCGCGTCTTTTTTTAGAACGCTGGTAGTCGCGCTCGGTCTATTTGCCGCCGTTCCTAATAAGTCGAAAACAGAGGGGAAATTCGTCGGCGTTACTAAATGAGCCTAAAACGAAGAAAATAGGAAGAAGATATTGGTTCAGCTTTAAAATATGCATTTTACAGTAACAAGTTATTTTATTTAAATATATATAAATATTTTTAATAACGCTTTTTTTCATTTTGTGAAACATAGAAAAAATAAATAATATTAAATACTTTCATTGAATATTCTGATATTGAATCATACAATAAATTTACAATAAGAAATTTGATTTCATAATAAAAGTAGTTTTTTGAGGGGGCAAAAGAGGCGACTTTACAGATATTATTATACAATCCATTTTTAAAAACGAGAAATAGGCATTGTCCTAAAAGAAGTTCCGTTTCAGAAAGAGCGCGGCATATTTAGATCACTATTTTGGTTACTAGCATTGCATACATTAAAAAAATAATTTATTAAAATTAAATGTTTAATTAGAATACATTTTCGAATGCAGATTTTAAATCTTAAGATGACTAAATTATTTTCATATAAGATCTGCAGACATATTAATTTCCATGGTACTCCACATTTTATTATTCAATTTCAAGTTTCAATTTATGCACTCTTCATTTATTTAATTTTCAATTATTTATTTAACACTTTTTCTAAGGCTTCCTAGCAAAATAGAGAAGCAAAGATGGAAATAATAGGAATGTAAAAATATAGCAAATTGCTCTATAATAAACAAGCAGCAATTTAAAAAATCATAAACAAGCAGCAATCTTTCAACGAAATGAGTTTTCGCAAGCAGATTTTAAATTTCGTTAATGATAAATTATTCTTGAGTTCAAAACCTGAAATTAAAGAAATATATAAAATTTAAAAAAATAATTAAAATAAATTTTCAATATTACATTTAATAGCAAGCTATTACTATTACAATATGTTGGTCTTTTAAAATATTCATAAATATATCAAATGCGGCAAAAATTACTTTTGTCTGAAATTATAAATGTATTGCAATAATTTAACTGGAATGAATTTTCACTCGTAGACTGGAAAACATTATTTGGAAAAATAGTTTGAACACCTCATGAATGAAAAAAAATTTAAATTTGTTAGATACCGGGACCAGGCCCCACTGTTTTTAATAATAATAATAATAATAATAATAATAATAATAATAATAATAATAATAATAAACAGGTTACCCCTGCCATTGTTAAAATAATAGGTATTTTAATTTACAGTACATATTTAAAAAAGTAAATTAAACAAAAAAGCGTCCAATAAAAAAAAATATTACCATATAAACAGTAGCTTATTATCCAAAAAATATTTTTATTTGTATCATCATTAGAAAATTGACAATATTTTGAGTATTGTATAAACATTACATGTATATATAGATATATAGATATTTCAGATTAACAAATTACATAGCTGAAAATTTTTCGATTTTGTATTGTTTTACAAAACGACATCATTTTCATTTTGGAAATGAAGCAACTTTCATTATGATATAATATATATATGTTCCGTTAATAAAAAAATGTACGCTCTTTCAAAAAAAAAAAAAAAAAAGATAAATTCATTTTTTTCATTATTTATTTTTTATAATTTGATTATTTATTCCTGTAATATATTCGATAGAAAAAAAGGGGGGATGTAAAAAGTCATCTGTAGGTTTTCTTTCTTCTTCAAAATCTTTAAAGCACCCTGAACATTTAAATAATATTTGCAAGGTATTCTAAAAAAAATAGTAATAAATAAAAAATATTTGACTGAATAAATCAGCAAAAGTCCTTCCGGCAGTGCCGTGAGGAAGAGATAGCTTTCATATACTTATTTATTTATTTTAAATTAAGTTATATAAATCAAATATAAGAAGCTCAAAATAGTGGAACATGATTATATAAGACTGAACACTAGTTTTTATCAATACTGAATATTAATAGGAATTTTTAGAAATTAGTCATCTTTTAATCAACCTGGTTTTATATTAAGCGATTTGTAGGGTCGCCAAATTCTACGATAT
The DNA here is from genome assembly GCA_964019185.1 of Maratus speculifer. Classification (NCBI taxonomy): domain Eukaryota; kingdom Metazoa; phylum Arthropoda; class Arachnida; order Araneae; family Salticidae; genus Maratus; species Maratus speculifer. The sequence continues at coordinate 14,753,949 of OZ025297.1, read as the reverse complement.
CCATTTTAAAACAGCATGATGGATTTAAAAAAAAAAAAAACAAAAAAAAACAAAAAAAAAAAACAATGAGCTTGATTGAAATCTTAATTTGTGTCAACATGCACACTGACATCGAAATCGATTAATATATACGAGGGCTATCGCAATGAATATCGCAATATATTTTAAAATGACTTTAAAAAAAATGTCACCCACATTAGGAATTCAAACTGCTATATTCCAGGTATTTTTCAAAGTAAAGACAAAGCAAAAAATACTCCAGAATTCATAAATAAGATAAATAGTTTAGAAAGAACGTTTTTTCAATTTCTAATTTTTTGTTTATACATCATCACACATTTAAAAGATTTTTGAGAAATTTAAATGGCCGCCATTTTGAAACAAGATGGCGGATAAAGTTGGCCTATGAACTCGGTCAAGACATTGGTATATACCATGAACATACGGAGTTATATCGACATCAGTGTATAAATATGCGTATTAACGCGTGAGAAATTTCAGACCGTTTCAAAATGTCAATCACACTGGAAATTGAAAGTGCTAGAACTCAGCCATTTTTCAAGCTATAGATGAAACAAAAAATGCTCTGGAATCTTTGTATCAAGGTCAAAACACAACAGAAAAATCTTTTTCAATTTCTTACTTTTTTGCACCTAATTTTAAAATTTAAATAAAAAAAAATAATATTCCGACATTTTGAAACAAGACGGCGGTTGGAACTGGCCAACGAACTCGGTCCAGGCATCAGTATGCCCTATTTACGCACCAAGTTTCATCCAAATCGGTGTATAAATACGCGTGTTATCACGTGACGAAAACCAGATCATTTCAAAATGCGAGCAAAAATAAAAATTAAAAGTACTATACGTTTTCAATTTCTCACTTTTTTGTACCCAATTTCAAATTTTAATTAAAAAAAATTAAATGGCCGCCACTTTGAAACAAGATGGTGGATGGAACTGGTTGACGAACTCGGTCCAGGCTTTATTATGTACTATGTACACACCAAGTTATAATAAAATCGAGTTATAAATACGAGTGTTATCACGTGACAAAAATCAGATCGTTTCAAAATGTCAGCCATAAGAAAAATTCAAAGTGCTATAACTCAATATTTTTTTAAGATATAAGCAATGTAAAAAGTGTTCTAGAATCGGTGTTTTAGGATCTAACACATAAAGAAAAAAATATTATTCAACTTTTAATTTTTCGAATTTAATTTTAAATTTTCATTTTTTTTAAATTTTAAATGGCCGTCATTTTGAAACAAAATGGCGGATGATACTGGCGAACGAACTCGGTCGAGATATTTGTATGTACTATGTACATACCAAGTTTCATTCAAATCCGTTCATAAATACGTTAGTTATCGCATGACAAATATCATATATATATATAGATAGATAGATAGATAGATATACCGGGTGTCCAGTAAATGTATGCCGATCATCCTTGTATTCATTCTCTTTTATCCAGTTGAAAGTCAAATTTCATTCGCTGCCGCTGAAGCGACGTTTTTGACGTCGAACTCAAAATTTGCATACTCCACAGTTTGAAAACCAGAAAAATTTGCATTTGTGATTCTCTTCTTCTATTTTCGGCAAAAAAATTTCGTTTATATCTTTATTTTATATAAAACATCAAATATCCTTTAATTGTTTTGAGCATTGTATTATACCAAGATATAAGTACTTTAAAAACTATGTTATAATAAGAACGCATCTCATTTGCTACTCTTGAAGTGATATTTCCGACTTGTTTAATGTAAAATTAAACATTCCATAATAAGGACGTAACTTTCAAAACTCGTCTTATCCAAATAATCAATTTTTTAAAACTTGTGAAATACCTCTAACTGCGCCCATTGGTTTCATTGTAAAAATATACCGGGTGTCCAGTAAATAACTGATCCATTTTGAACTTAAATAACAAATAAACGGTTTGAGATAATAATGCGCAGTTTGCGGTATTCTTATTAGAAAATCAATAAATTTTTAAACATGTTCTTTGTTAACATAGTTCAAATTTCGGAAAAAAATATCGCGCTGGCGGTAACAGGCTGTTAGAATACAGACATGACTCTAATTTTCATAAATATGAGATTTTCGGCTGAATCTGAATCTATATGTTGTCGAATCTCAATCTATATGTCGAAACGTCTCTCGAATCAGCTTCAGAAATAGGGTACGTTGTTTGGAAAGTGATTTAAAATAATATTTGTGATTGAACCATCCGTATTATATTTCCCCTCCTTATTGTTGAGACTGAGATATTATTTTAAATATTATTATATTACATTAACAAAGTGCATATTTTAAAATTTATTTATATTCTAATAACAATACAGCAAGCCGCGCATTTATATCTCAAACAGTTTTTTTGTTATTTACATTCAAAATGGGTCAGTCATTTACTGGACACCCGGCATATATATATATCTATATATATATATATATATATTGTTACGAATTTTGTAAATAGTTAGTGTTTGTACTGTAAAATAATGTAAATAATCTTATTAAGCTCCATTTCTTTACTAATATTAGTTTTAGTTACATTGTCTCTGTTATCAAGCAAACTTGTCTATTATTTTCAGTGAATGTCTATGGCAGCTTGGCGAAATATTAGAGATATCGCCAAGTTGGCGTCACTTTTGGCGACAAAATTAGTCGCCAAATTTGGTGATATATCGCCAAGTTGGCGACCAACTATGTGATTGTTGGCGATGGTAACCCCTCCCTCTCTATGGTAACCCCCCTTAGGTCTACTGATACATTGAATGTTTTTCCTTGGTTTCTGGATTTTTCTAGAAGGTTGTAGAAATTTCCGCCGCATGCTACGAGCCTATATAAGGAGAGCAATGCGAGCTGTTGTGGTTATTATTTACCAGTCAGTCATTGAGTGAACAAGGCGTTTGTTAAGCAAGTTTGCTTGAGTTTCATTTACGTTGTTTTGAATGTGATTTAGTGTTGAGACATTGTATAAAGAGTCTCTGGAACCTATATCTGCACTTGTACGATACATTTTGAGCAATCATTTTTGAATATCTAGTAATATTTGTGAGTTTCGAAGACTCTGTTGTTCTGAAGATCTGCAAATAAATTATTTTCTACTTTTCTAAAAGACAAGAGTTTGTAGTTGTCTAACCATAAGATCAAAGGAACCCTATATACGCAACAATTTTTGGTGTCAGAATTTGGAATCTTATGGCAAAAACGAGAGCAACGGAAGAGCAACTGAGTGAGTTGTTGAAAGCTATTAATGGATTATCAAATAAAATGGATAAAGGCCAAGAAGAGTTGGCGGATAAAATGAATAAAGGCCAAGAGGAGTTGGCGGAAAAGATGATTAAAGGCCAAGAAGAGTTGGCGGAAAAAATGAATGAAGGCCAAGAAGAGTTGGCGAAAAAAATGAATAAAGGCCAAGAAGAATTGGCGGAAAAAATGAATAAAGTCCAAGAAGAGTTGGCGGAAAAAATGAATAAAGTCCAAGAAGAGTTGGCGGATAAAATGAATAAAAACGAAGAAAGAATGAAAGAGTTGACTGAAGAATTGAAGAAAGAAGTTAATAAAAGTCAAGAAGAAATGAAGAAAACTTAAGAAGAAAAATTCTCGTCGGTAGATAGAAGAATAGATTCGGTAGAAGAGAAAATGGAAAGGAAAATGGCGGAAGTAGAAGAGAAAATTCAGAATGAAGTTTGTAACGTTGAAGAGAAAATCAGTAACGTTAAAGAGAAAATAGGTGAAGTAGATGAAAAGCTAAATAAAAAAGTACAAGATCTTGAGAAGAAACTTTCAGCGTCCAGTGTAATTATGAAGAATTTAGAAATCCGCCTGCTTCTCCTGTGCAAGTTAAGCTGTCGACATACGACGGAAAGAGTTCCTGGCAAGTTTACAAAACCCAATTCACCATTGTAGCCGAAGCGAACAAATGGAGTGACGAGGTGAAAGCTTGTCAACTGGCAGCATCTTTAAGAGGAGAAGTCGCCGACGTGCTGCAAACATTGCCCGATATGACGCAACTCAATTTTGAGACTCTAAGTTGTGCACTTGAAATGAGATTCGGCGAAAAATTCTTGAAGGATTATACGAGAATACAAAGGAAGAGCCGCCATCAAAAATCAAGTGAAACCCCCAAGAGTTTGCCTCAGAAATAGAACGGCTGGCAAATTTAGCATTCATCGACTGCCCAACAAATGTACGGGAAATGCTCTCACTGCAGTACTTTGTAGACGGAATAAAAGATCCCGAAGTGCAGAGAGCGGTACGAATGGCAGATGTGCAGGATTTAAAGGCTGCATTACTATATGATTTAAAGTTGGAAACAGCTACACAAGCCAGCCGAAGGGATCGTCATTCAGTCCGAGGGGCAACGGTGAACAAAAGCTCAGACACTGAGATCGACTTCTTGAAAGAAATTAGGAAAATAAATCAAGAGCTTGAAGCTTTGAAATACGGAAGAACAAGCTCAAGAAGACAGAATCTCACGTGCTGGGGATGCTGTGATACAGGACATCTCCGAAGAAATTGCCCCAAAATCCACGTGTTTGATAAAATGCTATTTAATTTTCTACTGACTTTGTCACCTAGCAACCAAGATGTACCTAATTATTTTAAAATGTAAAAAGTTTTCTGTGCAAACGATTTTTTGTGAAAAATGAATTTATCTGTTTAATTCTTCTGCTTTTACCTAAGCTGTGTGAAACAATATTCTTTTTGTTTTGAGTTTGATTAGAATGTTTTTTTAATGAGTTGTGTGAAAAAAATGTTACAGTTTTTATTGGAGTTGTGTTTTGTGAAATTATTAATGTTCGAAAGAACATGAGTTGAGTTTACTCATCAGAATAAACTGTTTAAAGTGAGAGATGCGTATTTAATTTTGAGTTGAGTAAAATATTAAAAAATAAACTTTCGAACAAATTGAATTCTTCATATGGTCCGTCGAGCCGGAGAAAAATCAGCGAGTTGTTCTACATCAATGATTGAAGGATAACTGGTGAATATTTTGTGCTGTTTTGCTATTTCTTCGATGTTAGAACTCATCTTTTAAAGAGCCAAGAGGGGTAAGTGCACCCATTTAATTTTTATTCATTAAAAATGAGTATGAAAGAATTAAAAGCAAAAAAGAAAATTTTCAAAACAAACTTGACAAAATTAAAAGAAAAATTATCGAATTCCGAGCTAGAATTAAATGAATTAATTCTCATAAAGGAGAAACGGAATAAATTAGAGAAAAACTTTTCTGAGTTATTTGAGTCTATTTATAAGATAAGTAAAGAAGATGAAATTGAGGATTTTATTAAGGAAAACGAAGAAATTAATGAAATTTTAGAAATAATGGAATTTGAACTTACAAAAAAGTTGTCAAAAATGAAAGTGCAAACTGTTAATTTAGAAAACGTCACAAAGGCTGATAATAACATTAAATTGCCAAAGTTAACTCTTCCTGTATTTACGGGTAATTTGCATGAGTGGCTATCCTTTAAGGATATATTTAAGGCTACTGTTCATGAAAATTCTAATTTGTCAGGGGCAATGAAATTACAATATTTGAAGTCTTCATTGAGAGGAGATGCCTTTCGTATAATCCAGTCTATTTCAATCGTGGATTCTAATTATGAAGTTGCATGGTCGCTTTTGGAAGAACGGTTTTCAAATTCGAGAGAACAAGTTTACGCGCATTTAAAACGTTTTTTAAATATTCCTGTTATTCAGAATGAGTCCCCAGCAGCATTATTAAATCTAATAGATATAACAAATGAATGTATTAGGTCGTTAGAGATTTTAGAACAAAAAGTTGAGGGGTTTTCTACTACTATGTTTGCTTATATTTTGGCTCAAAAATTAGATATAAATACAAAAATGTGGTGGGAAAGACATCTTAAGCGGGATAATTTACCGAGTTTAACTGAATTGCTAGAATTCTTGAGAGACCACGCGCGTACACTAAGTGCGTCCAAACAAGTAAATACAAAGCGAAATTTTCAAAACGAAAGCCAAACAAAGCATAGCTTTTCAAAGGTAACATCCATGGTTGCGAGTTTAAATGAGAAAAATATGCGCAAATGTGTTGTATGCAACCAGGAAAATCACAGTGTTTTTAAATGTCCTAAATTTCAAAAATTTAATGTACAGGAAAGAGTAGATTTTGTGAAAAAAAAAATATGTGCTTTAACTGTCTTTCAGAATTCCACTGCGTCAAAAAATGTAACTCAAAATTCTCGTGTTCAAAATGCCATAAACGCCACAATATACTTCTTTGTTTTGATAGGCGTGAGAGAAATTCCAATGCGGTGGGAAACACAAAAAATTATAGTGATAAGGAAGTGCCAAATGCATTGTCGACGAATGAAAGTAAACCAACATTAAATGTTGACGCCATACCATTTGAGTTAAATAACCAAATTCAAAATTTCACTGGTACTTCAAATGTGAGATCGAATAATGTTAAAACAGTTCTTCTTTCCACTGCTATTGTTTATATGAGAGATAAATTCGGAAATAAAGTTCCGGTGCGTGCTTTATTGGACAATGGTTCAATGAGCAATTTTTTAACATTGCAGTTAGTTGAAAGATTAGGAATTCGAAAAGAAAAAAGTAATATTTCGGTATCGTGTTTAAGTGGATCCTCTGTAGCGGTAAAAAATAAAACTACTGCCTTGATCAGTAATAATTCGGGAGATTATAGCCGAGAGTTAGATTTCCTTATCATACCAAAGATTTCGCAAATTATGCCCTCGAAATATATTAATATTTCAGAGCTAGGAATTCCAGAGTCTATTATTCTTGCTGATCCTGAATTTAATAGACCAGGGAAAATAGATCTTTTGCTAGGAGCTGAAGTATTTCTAGAATTGATAAAGGTGGGTCGTATGAAGTTACCAAATTCTAAATTAATACTGCAAAATACGGTGTTCGGTTGCATAGTAAGTGGGAGTGTTTACGATTGTAACGAGCAGGAACAAATACATTGTGGGTTAATTACTGAAACAGATTTAAATTTCGAAATGAAAAAATTTTGGGAAATTGAAAGAGTAGAAGAAAGTACACCATTGAGAAATACAGAAGAATTAGCATGCGACACCCACTTTATAAACACACATCAGAGAGATATAACGGGCAAATTCATAGTACAAATGCCGTTGAAAAAAGATCCTAGTTCTTTGGGAGAATCAAAACAATTTGCGGAAAATAGATTAAATTCACTTTGGAATAGGCTAGTCAAAAATCCAAATCTTTTAGAGTTATATTGCGCATTTATGGCAGAGTATAGAGAGTTAGGCCATATGGAGGAAGTAGAGAAAACAGATGAGCCAATACATGCGAATTATCTACCTCATCATGCTGTTTATCGCCCAGATAAAAGTTCTACAAAATTGAGAGTTGTCTTTAATGGTTCACATGCAACTTCATCCGGAGAATCCCTAAATTCCATACAGCTGAATGGAGGTGTCATTCAAGATGATTTGTTTAGCATAATAATTAGATTTCGTACACACCGCTATGCATTTACAGCAGATGTAAAAATGATGTATCGCATGATACTTATCGATAAAGGTCAACGTGATTTACAGCGCATAGTTTGGAAAGATTCTGTAAATGGTGAGATGAAATATTACAGACTATGTACAGTCACATATGGCACAACTAGTGCCCCTTATTTAGCCATGCGCTGCCTTAAACAGCTTGGTATAGATGGTGAATCTCAATTTCCGTATGCTTCTGGTGTGGTACAATCAGACTTTTACATGGACGATGTCCTGACTGGAGCAGCTGACCTAAAATCGGCTAAGAGACTGCAAATTGAGCTTATTCAACTATTAAATACGTGTGGCATGAACTTACATAAATGGTTTAGTAACCATCCAGAATTAATGGAGCCAGCCTTTAAAAATGAGAATTACACTTTTGAAAATATGAGTGAAACTAAGGCACTAGGACTTTGCTGGAATTCCAATGATGATACTTTTACTTTTAGTGTATCATTCAGTGAGCAAACCAAGGTAACTAAAAGAAGTGTGCTGTCAAATATTGCTCGCATTTTCGACCCCTTGGGTCTACTTGGACCAGTTGTGACGAAAGCAAAAATTTTCCTACAAAGACTGTGGAGACTGCAAATTGATTGGGATGAAAATCTCCCTACAGCTGAGCTTGATGATTGGTTGCAGTTTTTAGAATCATTAAGAGCCATCAATAATATAAGTGCTGTTAGATACATTTTTACAAATAATCCAGTGCAAATTAAAATTTGTGGCTTTTCAGATGCTTCGGAGAAAGCCTACGGTGTGGCATTGTATGCTGTGTCTTCAAATTCTTCAGGAGAGCAAATTTCTCAGTTGCTTTGCAGTAAAAGTCGAGTTGCACCAATCAAAACAATCACTATTCCTCGCTTGGAGCTCTGTGGTGCAGTTTTATTAGCCAAATTGATGAATAAGGTTGCCAAAACCTTAAAAGTTCCTAAAGAATCTGTTTACTATTATTCAGATAGTACTATTGTATTATGTTGGATTCGAAAACAGCCGTGTGACTTAAAAACCTTTGTGTCATCACGTGTGGCTACGATTCAGAATCTTTCTGATATCAGTCATTGGGGACATGTGGCTTCTTCTGATAATCCTGCTGATCTTGTGTCACGAGGTGTAGATCCAGACAAACTTCTCCAGAGTAACTTATGGTGGAAGGGTCCACTATTCCTAACCCAACAAATTGAACCTTCTTTAAATACTGTCGAACTTGAGCAAAATGATAATGATCTATACAGAAGTGAACTTAAAAAGACTTTTTCAGAGACTTCACTTTTAATATCAGACTGTTCATCTTTTATTGATTATTTTTTGCAATTGAGTAATAATTATGCTAAATTAATAAGAATTCTTAGCTATGTTTTCAGGTTCATTCAGAATGTCAAAAAGCCAAAAGAAAGGTATTTAGGTAAGTTAACATCTGATGAATTGAAGAAAGCTGAGCAGTTTATCATAAAATCTGTTCAAGAAAAAGAGTTCAGTTCTGAATTCACATTGTTATCTAAGGGTAAGGAGTTACCAAAAAATAGTAGATTACTTTCATTAAATCCTTTCTTGGATAAAAATAATTTAATCAGAGTTGGAAGTCGTCTCCAAAATAGCACGGTAAATTATGCCCAAAAACACCCAATTGTACTGCCCTCTAAACACAAATTAACAGAATTAATTATCGAGTTTTATCACAAAAAATATCTACATATAGGACCACAAAATTTACTTTATTGTGTTCGAAGAGAATTTTGGCCTTTAAACGGTAGGGCTATTTGTAGAAAAATTGTACATAAATGTATTACATGCTTTAGGGCCAAACCTAAATTATTAGAGCAAATTATGGGCGAGCTCCCAAAAGAAAGAATAAATGTAGACTTTGTTTTTAATTGCACAGGAACTGATTTCTGTGGTCCATTTTTGATTAGATATAGAGGTCAACGTAAAGGTATTTATCATAAAGTTTATGTTTGTATTTTTATTTGTATGGTAACAAAGGCAGTGCATTTGGAATTAGTCAATGATTTAACATCTGAGGCTTTTATTGCAACATTAAAGAGGTTTTTTGCCAGACGAGGCAAACCTCGAAAAATTTTCAGTGATAATGCAGGCAATTTTGTGAAGACTAATGTAGAGCTTAAAAGGTTGCATGAATTGGTAAACAAACCAGACCAGAACCTTACTAATTACTTGATATCTGAAGGTATTGCTTGGGAATTTATTCCCCCTAAAGCTCCAAATTTTGGAGGTTTATGGGAATCGGGAGTCAAGTCCTTCAAGTATCACTTTAAACGTGTTGTGGGCAACTCTAAATTAACTTATGAAGAAATGTTAACTATAATTGTCCAAATTGAAGGTATCTTAAATTCGCGCCCGCTTACTCCCTTGAGTACAGATATTGATGACTTGGAGGTCTTGACCCCGGGACATTTTCTTATTGGTCGCCCACTTAATGCCATTGCTGAATCTGACCTGAGTAATATTGAAGATAATAGACTAACCTTATGGCAAAAGACCACTAAAATGGTTCAGACCATCTGGAAAAAGTGGAAAAATAGTTATTTAAGTACATTGCAGCAAAGGCATAAGTGGATGATATCAAAAAACAACCTCAAAATAGGAGATATGGTTGTAATAAAGGAAGATGATCTTCCAGTGTCTAAATGGTTATTAGGGAGAATTGTAGAAGTATTTTTTGGTAATGATAATAGAATAAGAGTTGTGAATATAAAAACCCCAAATGGAATATATAAAAGAGCAGTATCCAAAATTGCTGCATTACCTCTTGAAAAGTAATTCAGTTTTTAAAAGAAAATGCTCATTATTGTAAAATTTCTTTATTTATTATGAATTATGTAAAATTTTTTAAATATTTGCTTAAATTTAACTTAACTGTGACTCATTTATATTGTGTTTAATTGTATTGTTATTTATATTTTTTACAATGGTTGTAATTGCAGTGTTTTAGTTTGAAACCCCCCTCGGAGGTTTCAAGAGGGGCGGTATGTTTGATAAAATGCTATTTAATTTTCTACTGACTTTGTCACCTAGCAACCAAGATGTACCTAATTATTTTAAAATGTAAAAAGTTTTCTGTGCAAACGATTTTTTGTGAAAAATGAATTTATCTGTTTAATTCTTCTGCTTTTACCTAAGCTGTGTGAAACAATATTCTTTTTGTTTTGAGTTTGATTAGAATGTTTTTTTAATGAGTTGTGTGAAAAAAATGTTACAGTTTTTATTGGAGTTGTGTTTTGTGAAATTATTAATGTTCGAAAGAACATGAGTTGAGTTTACTCATCAGAATAAACTGTTTAAAGTGAGAGATGCGTATTTAATTTTGAGTTGAGTAAAATATTAAAAAATAAACTTTCGAACAAATTGAATTCTTCACCACGAACGTGAGATAAATTCAAACAGTCAGCAGGGAAACTAAATTTTGGACATCTCGCGGGGCGGAGGTTGCCAGAGAATGAAAAGCCCCACCTGAAGATCCTCCAGATATCGAAAATGAGTGGCGGTGATAATGAATTATATGTGATAGGCTTTATTAACGGAATTCAGTACCGTATGATTGTTGATACGGGAGCCAATGTGACAATAATAAGAGAAGATTTGGCTCGGAAATTGAAATCTAAACTCATCTGGACTCCATTATGCGTTACCCTGCAAACTGTGATGGGGGACAAGATAGGCATATATGGAAAGGCCAATTTAACCATCAACTTTGGAGGATGCAAATATTATCATACGGCATATGTGGCTGACATAACAGATCCTTGCATAATCGGGCTAGATTTTCTAAAGAAGTTTGGCTTCAAACTTGATTTTAAAAATAATGAAATGCTATATAAATTTAAAGAAATAAGCCTTTTTGGATTAAATAACGAAATTGAATATAAACAAACAGTAATAGCCAAAGAAGACATCAATCTAGGTCCAAGAACAGAGTTTTTAGTTCCAGCTGTAATTAACAATGAAACTAATTATCGATTTGGCCATATAGATTATCCCTTAGACAATAGTAAACAAGCAGGAGTATTGGTGGCTTCATCTGTAGTGGACCTCTCGAAGAAGACCATTCCAGTCAGAATTGCTAACATCAGTGATAAGACGAGGACTATCAAGAAAGGAGAGGTGATAGCATCATGTGCTCCTGTGACGTGCATAAGTCAAAATTCCAATCACTCTCAGAAATCTTCAGATAATTTAGTCAAGATTTTGTTACAAAATACGGACTTAGATCCAAATCAAAGGGATGCTACGGAAAGTTTAATTAGAGAATTCCAAAGTTTATTTTTCCAAACATCTGAAGACTTTGGACGAACTAAAATGGCACAACACCGAATTGACACGGGAGATCACTCTCCTATTAAACAGCACCCTAGACGATTGCCTTTTGCCAAGCAAGTAGAGGTGCAGAATTTAATTAAGGATATGGAAGTAAATGACGTCATCGAACCATCGACAAGTCCATGGGCGTCTCCCATTGTATTCGTAAGAAAGAAGGATGGTTCTACAAGATTTTGTGTAGACTACCGCCGACTGAATGACGTCACTGAAAAGGATAGTTACCCTCTACCAAGAATCAACGACACTCTCGACACACTTGCGGGCAACACTTGGTTCTCGACTCTGGATCTGAAGAGTGGTTACTGGCAGGTAGAGATCCATCTGGACGACCTCGAGAAGACTGCCTTTAGAACGGGACAAGGATTATGGCAGTTCAAGGTAATGCCTTTTGGTCTATGTAACGCACCTGCAACTTTCGAACGGCTTATGGAAACGGTTCTCCGGGGGCTGTCATACGAAGCATGTCTTGTTTATTTAGACGATATCATAATCATAGGAAAATCTTTTGATGAACATCTGAACAACCTCAGGTGGGTGCTACAAAAGTTAAAGGAAGCTAATTTGAAGTTAAACCCTTCGAAGTGCAGTTTGTTTCGTAATGAAGTCGCCTACCTTGGACACATCATTTCGTCGGAAGGAGTTAGTACTGATCCGTAGAAGATATCGGCTGTGAAAAATTGGAATCGTCCAGCAGATGTTCACCAGCTTCGGAGTTTTCTAGGATTATGCACCTATTACAGAAAATTAGTCAAAGGCTTCTAGATGATTGCAAGACTACTTCATAAATTAACAGAAGCCAATCAAAACTTCATGTGGACACAGGAATGTGACGCTGCTTTCGGAAAGCTTAAGGAGGCCTTAACATCTACTCCAATTCTGTCATATCCTCAAATCGATAAACAGTTTATACTTGATACGGATGCAAGTAACGAAAGCATTGGCGCTGTACTGTCCCAGGAAATCGACGGCCAGGAGCGTGTTATCGCCTATTTCAGCAAGTGCTTATCAAAGGCAGAGCGAAACTACTGCGTAACAAGAAAAGAGCTTCTTGCTGTAGTGAAAGCCATAGACCATTTTCATCACTATCTTTACTGTCGAAAATTTCTGATCCGAACTGATCATGCTTCTCTAACTTGGCTATTGAATTTTAAGAACCCTGAAGGCCCGATAGCCAGGTGGATACAAAAGCTTCAAGAGTACGATATGGAGATACGCCATCGAAAAGGCTCATCACATAGAAATGCAGATGCTCTCTCAAGAAGACCCTGTTCAGAGAATTGTAGATACTGTGACCGGGTTGAGAAGAAATTTAATGTCGAAGTTCCTATAGTAAGACAAGTTACAACTGGGTCTACATCATCGCAAGATCCGTGGAGTGACGAGAGCCTGCGTAAAGATCAACTTGCTGATCCTGAAATTAAGCCAATTCTAGAGCTGAAAGAGGAGTCCAACAGGAAGCCCAGCTGGCAAGACATGGCCCATTACCATGCTACGACTAAACATTGTTGGGCTCTCTGGGATTCCTTACATTTGAAGAACGGCATTTTGTACCGAAAATGGGAGTCTGACGATGGAAAGACATGTAGATGGCAACTACCACTCCCTAAGTCGAGAATTTCTATGGTCCTTCAAGAACTGCATGGAAGTCCCACAGAAGGTCACTTTGGTGTAATGAAGACCCTGCAAAAGGTTCGAGAGCGTTTCTACTGGAATAATGTTTGCAGTGATGTGGAGAAGTGGTTCGAACTTGTGACACCTGTGTAACACGTAAAGTTCCAAAGAGGCGCACCCGTGGACGATTGCATCGTTATAATGTAGGAGCTTCTTTCGGACGAATTGCTCTAGACATTCTGGGTCCTCTTCCTAGAACATCTGATGGCAACAAGTACGCCCTCGTTGTCATGGATTACTTCACCAAGTGGCCTGAAGCCTACGCCATTCCTAATCAAGAGGCGGTAACCGTAGCAAACATACTGGTTCAAGACTGGGTTTTCAGATACGGAGTTCCTCTTCTAATCCATTCTGATCAAGGAAGAAACTTTGATTCGGCTATGTTTAAGGAAATGTGTGGACTACTCTGCATGGACAAAACTCGAACTACACATCTACATCCTCAATCGGACGGCATGGTGGAGCGTTTCAATCGTACCATCCTAAATAGCCTCTCTCTATTGGTGTCTAGAGACCAACAGAACAAGAAATTGCCTCTTTTCCTGATTGCCTACAGGAGTGCCACTCATGAGGCCGCTGGTTACTCCCCTTCTCAAATGCTCTTTGGTCGTGATCTTCGTCTGCCTGCTGATCTTTTGTTTAGCCGTCCTCCTGATGCTCCTTCATCGCCTGAGGAATATGTCGATGAACTCCAGGCACGGATTGAGGAGATTCATTGTCTAGCGAGGAACCGAATTGGACTGGAATCAGAAAAGATGAAGACACGGTACGACACAAAGGCAACTGGACATGGTTGTGGAATCCGATACGTCGTAAGGGACTGTCGCCAAAACTATAAAGAAACTGGGACGGTCCTTACACAGTCGTCAACAGGCTGAATGACGTCGTCGTACGCATACAAAAATCGCCACACGCCAAAACCAAGGTCGTACATTATAACTGGCTAACCCCTTATTTTGGCCAAAGTGATTAGAAATTCAAAACTAGAATTTCAGACCATGGTCATGAAAGTCACTTTTTGTAAATATGTAAATATTAATCAGTTCTTATTTATGTAAATCATATTATTATTTATTTATTTATTTATTTTTTTATTTATTTGTTTATTTATTTTAAGTGTTTTCCTCTAACTCAAGGATTGCACTGCCCGGGACGAGCAGTCTTTGAGGAGGGGGTAGTGTTACGAATTTTGTGAATAGTTAGTGTTTGTACTGTAAGATAAGGTAAATAATCTTATGAAGCTCCATTTCTTTACTAATATTAGTTTTAGTTACATTGTCTCTGTAATCAAACAAACTTGTCTATTATTTTCAGTGAATGTCTATGGCAGCTTTGCGAAATATTAGAGATATCGCCAAGTTGGCGTCACTTTTGGCGACTAATTTTGTCGTCAAAGTTATGTTAGTTTGTAAGTATAGACACGTACAACAAACTAATAGGGCATAAAATAAAAATGATCAGAAAAGGTGTGATTACCACATTCTTGAAAAGAAAGACTCACTTAAAAAATTGTTTTAACACAGTTAAAAAAAAAAAAAAAAAAAAAAAAAAAAAAAATTCCTTGGTGAGAAAAAAAAACATACTTTTACAATAACTACAAATATATTGAATTCAAATCAAAAAATGTTTTTGTTAACTATGCTACACTGACCACCAAAAGTAGTATTAGTAGTAAATTATGTTTGTCGAATCTCATTTCTTGTGTAAAGAACATCGCAATTATATATATATATATATATATATATATATATATATATATATATATATGTATGTATGTTTATATATATATATATATATGTATATATGAAACGATATGGCGATTTTCTATCAGTTCTCGTAGAATACCATCTTTGCTGTATAATACGCCTATTCATTTAAGAACCAATAACAGGATTAGCAGTCGTCATGGTAAGCAATGGATTTGTTCCCTTTAGGTATTTCTCCGGAATAAAGGTAAGTCAATCAGTTTTTTTATCCATATTTATTTAGAGCAAGCCATCAAGTTATTCCACCTGTCACCATTCCACACAATTCACACTATAGCATTCGCTCTCAAAGTTGCGTAATCGCCATGTTCTAAATTATTGGAATCGATATATCGCCAAGTTGGCGACAAACTTGGCGATTGTTGGCGATGTTAACCCTTCCCTCTCTATGGTAACCCCCCCTTAGGTCTACTGATACATTGAATGTTTTTCCTTGGTTTCTGGATTTTTCTAGAAGGTTGTAGAAATTTCCGGCGCATGCTACGAGCCTATATAAGGAGAGTCAGTCATTGAGTGAACAAGGCGTTTGTTAAGCAAGTTTGCTTGAGTTTCATTTACGTTGTTTTGAATGTGATGTAGTGTTGAGACATTGTATAAAGAGTCTCTGGAACCTATATCTGCACTTGTACGATAGATTTTGAGCAATCATTTTTGAATATCTAGTGATATTTGTGAGTTTCGAAGACTCTGTTGTTCTGAAGATCTGCAAATAAATTATTTTCTACTTTTCTAAAAAACAAGAGTTTGTAGTTGTCTAACCATAAGATCAAAAGAACCCTATATACGCAACAATATATACATATGTATATATATATATATATATATATATATGTCAACATTTGAACGGAGGGTGGTTTGGGGGTCAGGGGGTCATGATCGGCGAAAATATACCAAAATGTTTCGGAAGTGGTTTCCTCCGGACGGCCGCAACAGATAGTTTTTTACTTTTGTAATGAAAGCTACCTAAAAGAAAGAAAGAAAGACGAAAGTCATAGGCAGAACCCTCACTTCCTGGAAATCCCCCCCCCCTGCAGAATTCGGAGATATGGGAATGAAGAACGAAGAGAGGGGAAAAACTCTCACGTGTGTAGTCGCAACGCGGTGCTTTAGATCAACCTAAACTTTAGAATGTCGAAAAATGCTTAGAAAAGGCAGAATTGCCTTGCGGTTTTATTTTACAAAAAATCGGACAATCAAGGTCAGCTACATGTTATTTCGTAATCGTAATTTTAAGGTGAAATGACTAATAGGAAGATAAAGAATTTCGGCGGAAGATAGACCAACGCGCGACTACACTGTAAAAAAAAAAAAAAAAAAAAAAAAAAAATTCAAGAGGTTACTAAAAATTTCTTATTAAATTTGTATTCCACAGAATTTTTTAGTAACCATTACAAACTTTTTTTTGCAAGTGAAACAAGCATTTCTTTTGTAAACTGAACAAAAGAATTTTTTGTGTAACTAACTTAAAAGTTTTTAGTATGAGCCACCAAGCAAATTTTAGTAATAGCTCCAAAATTATTTTTAATAACCATTACGTGCGCCCGAAGGGCAGGAGGTTCCTTCGAGCAGCATCCAGACATTTGAAACGGAAGATTTTCGGTAAAATCAGCATTAGATGGCATCACCAAGCATTTCTACCTGCGCCGACAGGATTTTCATAATCCCTTTATTAACGAGACAGTACATACATTCGGGGCGTATATAGCGGTGGCAAGTTTCGAACCCGGGATCTTTTAGCCTGGAGTCCGTTACTATAACCATTATGCTATCAAGGCCACACCAACCGAGTTTTAGTAAGAGCTATTAAAAATATAAAACTATTAACTCTTATTCGTTGCTAACTTTTTTCAAGTAATTCTTACAGATTTTTTTCTAACCGACTAAGAATACTAAAATTTTTTTAGTAATTACAAGGATCACTAAAGTTTTTTTAGTAGATCGACCCTTTTTTTTACAGTGTACTCGCTGGTTAGAATATTTTTCTTCTTCAATATTTGTAAATGAAATGAAATGTTAATTAGAAAGAAAAAAAATTCCGGAATTTCTATACGTAATTAAAATTTATTTTAAATGATAAAACGTTTCAGATACATTGTAGAATTTGAAAAAGGCACACACATTAATTTTACAATAAAATTTTACTGAAAATGCCAATAACATTTGCCTTCTGTATTTATAGGTTATATTTTGTAAGTATATTGATTGAATAAGTTTTTTAAACCATCATAAATTACATTTATAAATGTCAAATAAAGAAGCGAAGGAGCATGAATAAAATATGAAAGAACCATGCCTAATACGATAGAAATATATGTTTTACTATATTTAAGAGCGTGTTTTCTTTTATAAACACACGTCAAAATAAAACCAGAATTTGCTGCAAAAAATGTCAGAAACTTTCAACAGCTGTTTGTTGTAAATTTTTATGGAATTATCTTTTCGTATAGAATAAAAGTTTGCTAAGCTGTAAGTATTTTCTTTTGTGTATATCTATTTTTACAAATAGAAAGCATTTGATTTTTATTGAGATGCAGATTGAGGTTAAAAATTAACATTATCGAGGTTTTAATTAAAAAGGAAAAATTCTTTTTCATACTTAGACATTAAATATGAAAAAATCCATTTAAATTTGCTATTATGAATTACAAACGAACTTAATAATGCGATATTTTGCTTCTGGAGCGACAAGGGAGAGGTGGCATTTTTACGCTAATAATGCTATTCTAACTTTTGCATAAATGTGGAAACTGCTTAAGAATGTTTGTAATGTACCATCTTAGTATTATGTTAATTATAATTTATAAACTATTGTATTTATTTATTTCTGTTAATTACCATATGTGTAATGTATATACCGGGTGTCCCAAAAATGACTGATGGATTTTAAAATACAATAACTTGCAAACGGTGACAGCTATTTAAAAAAATTTTTACAGGAGGGTTATGTATAATGTCAGGAGTTTTTTTACCGTATTTTTTTATTTTAGTTCGCATCTCAAACAATAAGTGGCGCTGACGGCGATTGAAGACCGGGTGATCAGTGCTGAGTGAAGTGTCGACCTGGCCTTCAATCGCCGACAGTGCCAACTCCTGACATTATACATAACCCTCCTGGAAATTTTTTAAATAGCTGTCACCGTTTGCAAATTATTGAATTTTAAAATCCATCAGTCATTTTTGGGACACCCGGTATTTTAGAAATACTTTCTGCAATAGTGTTGAGTATGGCTCAGATATTGATACAAGGTGGGCGCAGTTATAATACAATATGGATCTTCCAAATACATTGGATCTGTTCTTTAACCAAGACAAAATACCTTATATTCTGTTTACAGAGAAATTCAAAAGAAAAGGCATCAATAACTTCCCATCATATTTGTGTTCGTAATGCTAATAATTGAAAACGTAATCATTAAATGTGTTGCTTTTGTTAGTTCTTGGTTGCATTAATGATAGCAGTATTTCTCACTGTTCGTTTATAAGGAAATTTAAATAGTTACAACAGTAGCATAAAAATACATGCAAAATTTATAATCCCGATATATGAGAACGGCAAATCATTCCAAATTTAACTGATAGAGCATATTGATCTTGCCGGAATCTTTGACAAGGTCGTAATTCGAATATGCACATCATATGTTTTAAATAGAAAGAAACATAACAAAATATTTCAAAAATATCATAAAGATAGTAATTAAAATAATATATCGAAATTAATATAATTTGAATTTATCTTACAAGTGTTTCAATGATATTGTTCAGCAAGCATGTAATCTTTTGAATTCCCATAATGTGATGGGAAGAGTTTTTCATGAAATTCAATCATAATTTTATTTTCAAATCTAATTCGATCGTCGGAAATATTGTATTGCGTATTGGCGAGTTTTAAAGTATAATTTTTGGAGTTTTTATACATTTTTGATATAATGGCTTTTCACTATTCAAGTTCACTTAGTAAATCAATTTTGGAATATCCCCGTAAATTATTTTTCTCACCGAAATAGTGGAAAAGAATAAATAATAACACATATTTCAATTTAGACTATGTTCTATGTATTTCAAAGTAAGTTAATAATTGAATGGATTTATTATTCCTGACTGAGAATGGAGAACTTGTTTTATATCATTTCATTTTTACTCAGTTGTTTTACGTAACATATATTAACATATATACATGCAAAAATTAGTCGAACATACCTTAATGTAATTTATAAAAGGCGATAAAATGACAAACAATACAAAGAAACATCAACAACAAAAAAGACTGGGAAGTTGCTATTACAAAAATGCCAGACTTATTAAGGCATTAATCCTGCTGGGAGACGAGAAGATCAATACCAGTCTTGAAGAATAATTTAGGTTGCTAACGTAACAAGAAACTCACCCACTCTTGCACATCCTAGTCCAAATAAAACAAAAGTACCCAAATGTCTTTCCTCATGTAACCCATTCAATGGCATTCCAAATAGACAACATGCATTTAACGATCAGTTTCGTGTGTACCACCGTCTTTATTCACCGTAAAATGAGCCATACATCTCTCCCATTCTCCTTTCCTAATGCTAGATGAACATACTTATCCCTACGCTCACCTTCAAAGAATTAAATAAACAAATGTGAGTAATTTCAGTTTACCATTATGCATTCCTACGAAACTTTTAGTTGGATATACTAATATGTCACAACTATGTTGCCAATTTAACCGAGAAATATTTTAAAGGCGGATGTTATGTTTTCATTTGACTGTCCCTAACGTACAGCATCGTAAAACACGATTAAGAAACATCATCGTTAATGTTTGCAGTACTTTATAATATACTACTTTTTTATATATCATAGAAGGCGGCAGCTTTCAAGTGACGCAGCTATAAACCTACCATCGTCATAAGGTATCCACGTAAGGTAGATGCGGAACTTCATATATACAGCTAACTCAACATCAAAAGAAATCTGAAAAGCCACCTTCTAATAACTCAGCAAATATTGGTCAGAATGGTCCAATTTTTTCAATATAGTCTTATATTCCCAGTCTAATTCTATCCTATAATTTTTACATTTCTACGTGCCGTATATTTTTAGATCTCGATAACCATTTTTAAACCGAAATCGATGGTGTTTGTTCCTGATAATGAGATCTAGAAAACGGGCTGGGAGATTTTATTAAAACTTATATATAATATGAATCTCTTTAAGATAGAGTGAATAAGACTTGCCTAGTTTCTAGGAAAACTCTTGTTTGTTATATGTTGGTCTTGGAAAATTGGACTATATTAGCTCGCGGATTACATGTTATTCTATGGGTTAGCAGACAAAGCCTGAGTGAAAAGCCTTATGTAGTTATGGTCACAGTTAAAATACTCGAATCGAAGCAATAAATGTTTTTTAAACTACAAAAACATCTTATCATGTGCTTTAAAACATTCAATAAATATATACTAAATCAAATTTCTATTTATATTGCCTTTATTTTTCGTAAAGCAGAAAATATTACGTTTCTTACATCGCATATTTCTGCATTTTGTGGAAAAAATATTTTGAATCTTTTTTTAAAATAGGAAAATATTTTTTAATTATACATATTCAATATACTTTCGACTTATGATTTTTTTTAAGGTTTTCAAACAAAAATTATTTTAAATTACTTATTGTTGGATAGTCATGTATTCATACACGTAGTGGCGCCACTTGTCTAGTTTTGTTTTGAATCCGAACGCGCCAAGTTACGGAGCATTTTTCACATTCAGGCAGTAATACTCTTACATAATGTCCATTAAATTGATATAGAAAATGCACGAATTAAAAAACATAAACCAGACAAGATAGAATCATTAAGTAATTTTCAGGTTTTAATAATCCACATGTTGTTTCTTGTTACGCCAATTGAATCTCGCAATGTCTTACAAGGAACAAGCTCTGCAATAAAGTTAACTGGAGAATCTTGCAATGGATTATTAATGGATTATTTTGTTGTTCAAGAATATTTACTGAAGGAACATTTATGTGTATTGTTTGATAAACAAAAAATATATAGAGGTAAAATTATTTATTTTTTTAATATTTTCGCTGCTTGAGCAAAGAATAAGTTTGCATTAATCATAATTAATCAACTGAAACTTACTGGCTTGCTTAAAGTATTGTTTTTAAATACAGGGTACAGAATACATGAAGTTTCTTAAATCCTAGTTTATTTTATTAAAATTTGTCATTTCATGAAAATAAAATTATTGCATATCTTTTATCTTTGACTTAAAGGGTTAAAACACTTTTCAATGTTTGCATTTTAACATGTTTTGCAGATAATACATTTGGTGGATTTCACAGAGTTGACTGTATTATACTCTATTATAAGCATTCATTATGATTTCTAGTCCATTATTACATTAAAATTACTCTTTTTAAAAATGTAAACAAAAGATGAGCACATTATATTTGTGCAATGTCTGGTCCCAAGTTACACACACTTGAGGGACTTTACAATTTCTATATATTGCTTGATTTAAACTTAAGTGAAATGTTGGATAAAACATTTTCAGTTACATAAATTATTTCAGTTTGAAATATTTTAGTAATTGCTACTACTCTGTTATCCCGTCGACCAATTTCGCCAAATTATACAAATCACCAAACTAATAGCCAAATTATACATGATGACATATTTCTTATTTTAAATAATGAAAAAACAAATAATTAGTAAAATATTAATAAAGTCTAAATAAAAATCACTTAATGACATTTTAAACACACAAATTGTATTTAATGTCATTGAATGTGACATTCATGATCATCCATTATTGGAATTTAATCTTATAGTTTGGCGATAATTTTTTGGTCGACGGGATAACCTAGTAGTACCTAGTAATCTATAAAGTTAACAAGTAAAATTTATACAACATTTCATTAACTTGATTCCTCTTAATTAAATTTGAATAAGCGGTGGCAAAAATCCATTGCAAGATTCTCTGGTTAACTTTATTGCAGACTTTATTCATATTCATTGTATATTAAGACATTGCAAGATTGAATTGGCATAACAAGAAACATCCAAGTGTGGATGAGAAGTCATAGTGTATGATGTGGAGTCAGAATGGTCCAATTTTTTCAATATAGTCTTATATTCCCAGTCTAATCCTATCCTATAATTTTTACATTTCTACGTGCCGTATATTTTTAGATCTCGATAACCATTTTTAAACCGAAATCGATGGTGTTTGTTCCTGATAATGAGATCTAGAAAACGGGCAGGGAGATTATATTGAAACTTATATATAATATGAATCTCTTTAAGATAGAGTGAATAAGACTTGCCTAGTTTCTAGGAAAACTCTTGTTTGTTATATATTGGTCTTGGAAAATTGGACTATATTAGCTCGCGGATTACATGTTATTCTATGGGTTAGCAGACAAAGCCTTATGTAGTTATGGTCACAGTTAAAACACCCGAATCGAAGCAATAAATGTTTTTTAAACTACAAAAACATCTTATCATGTGCTTTAAAACATTCAATAAATATATAAATCAAATTTAGTTAAGTAAAAATTCGTTATTTGAAATAAATCACTTTTCTGAGACTCATTATGCTAAAAAAATGATAATTTCTTGTCACACAGATGCTCTTTGAGTTTAAGGAGGCTCAGGGGTTGAAAACTTTTCAAAAAATTGATTATTTTATGATCTAGTTTGATTATTCAATTAATTCTTAACTCAATGCAAAAAACCGCATAAAAATATTTGCATTTTTAACGGAGTCATAAGCATTTATGTATGAACACATTCATAGTCGCACCCATAGAATTTCAACTTTAAGTCTCGTTTTCTTAAAACTTTATTTTTGACGGCTAACACCAAGATTTAAAAAAAAACTGATGGAATGGCTTATTTTATTTTATTTTTTTTTTGCTTGCATATAACATCATTATCTATAAAATGAATTAAGGATATAACTATCACATAAAAAAACATTAAAAAATCTCAAATTTGAAAATTTAAAAAACCTCTAAAATAGGGATGCAAAACCGGTGGCCCGCGATGGGTTAGCGTGTGGCCCGCGAGTTTCGTGAATTTACAACTGGAAAAAATTGCAATTTTTGTGCATATGTCGCAGGAAAATTTGTCAATTTACTGCATGAAAATATAAAATTTCATCTCTTAAGACTTGCAAATTTCGTTGATCGGTACGGGAAAAATCGTCAATTCCATTAATGAAGTGTGAAAAAAAGTGAATTTTGTCGATGTGGACCGGAAAAGTCGCAAGTTTCGCTCATGAGATATGGAAAAATCGCGAATTTTGCACATGAGTCTCTGAAAAATAGCAAATTTCCTCGATTAGGCACGTAAGTGTTTTGTCGATCAGGCATGGAAAAATCGCAAATTATGTTGTTTGGATGCAAAAAAATCACAGACTTCGTTGATTTAGAGAGAAAAAAGCATCGATCAGGAAAGAAAAAAACTGCAAATTTCGTTGATAAGGCACAGAAAAATAGCGAATTTAGAGATGACACGCGGAAAAATTAAAAATTTCGTTGTTTGGCTGCAAAACAATCGTGAATTTTGTCAGTTTATAAAGGGAAAGAAATCACTAGTTTCATCTTGCCGTGTAAAAAAATCAGATTTCGTCAGCGTTGATACAAAAATTGCGAATTTCGTTGGTCGGGAGCGGAAAATGCGTATTTCGTCAATTAAGAATGGGAAAAGCACACATTTCGTTGATTGGACACAAAACAATTGAGAGTTGATTGGATTCTGAAAAATGGCAATTTTCATTAATCTGAGATGGAAATATTGCGAATTTTGGGAATCACACGCAGAAAAATCGCTAATTACAGCGATCAGACCCTAATTAAATCACGAATTTCGTCAATTGTGATCAGAAAAATCACAAAATTTGTCGATCATGCGAAAATAAATAGTGAATTTTGTCGATTAGCTTTGTAAAAATCACAAATTTCGTTGAGCGGCTTTGTAAAATTCGAGAATTTGGTCAATCGGCTTCATGAAAATCGTGAATTCCGTGGATCAAGCGTGAAAAAATTGCAAAATTTGTCGATCAGGCACGGAAAAATTCCGAATTTCGTCGATCCTGTGATGAAAAATAATGAGTTTCGTCGATAATGCGGAGGAAAATCGCAAATTTTGTCGATCATGCAATGAAAAATAGCAAATTTCATGGATTGTCTTCGTAAACATCGCGAAATGCATTGATCGGCTTAGAAAAAATCGCAAATTTCATCGACCAGGTTCATAAAAGTCGCGACTTTCCTTGATGAACTTCATAAAAATTTGGTTGTTCAAATTCAGCAATATCACGAAATTTCATCGATCAGGCGCCGAAAAATCGAAAATATCATCAATTAGGCACCGAAAATTAAAAAAATTCTTTGATCTGGTGCGGGAAAAAATAGAGAATTTCATCTATCATGTGAAGAAAAATCGCAAACTTTCGCTAACAGCATCTAAGAATTGTGAATTTTGTTGATTTGTTTAGTAAAAAGCACAAATTTGGAAAGTAAATTTGAATAACGTCACACTAATTAATTTCATAATTCCTAAAAATTCAGGTTTTTCTAACTATACCCATCAAAATTTGTGTAAAAAGGATAAAACAATATTACTTATGTACAATTATATATTTTTATCTTTTGATTACTACCATTGAATAATGCAGGAATTTTTGTTTAAATAATTGCAAAAAGATGAATTTGTTCATACTCTACATACCATTGTTAAAATTTTGCTATGTTTGTGTTTTTGAAAACTTATGGATTAGAGTAGGAGGAGGAGGGAGTATATCTCAAATTTTGTGAGGTTGCCAGATAAAAGCTCTGTACTGTTTTTTATTTTGGTTTATCGTCAGTAATTTTGTCCTCTAGTTTATGAACACAAATGACTCCTTGAACCAATATAAAACTTTCTGGTTCAAGAAAATTTACTGAAGGAAATATTCATGTATATTGTGAAATAAACAAAAAGTTTGCAGGGATAAAATCACTTATTGTTAAAGTTTTATCACTGTTTTAACGAAAAATAGGTTTGCATTAAGCATAACCAATCGAGCATACATCACTTCCTCGCTCAAATTATTATTTTTAAATGCTGAATAAAAAATACAAGAATTTTCTTGCATCCTAGTTTATTTCATTAAAAAATTGTTATTCCATGAAAAAAAGTATCACTTAACTTCATCCATGAGCTTATATTGAGATGCTTTTCAATGTAAGCTCAGTAATTTATTGTCAGTAATTTTGTCCTCTAGTTTATGAACACAAATGACTCCTTGAACCAATATAGAACTTTCTGGTTCAAGAAAATTTACTGAAGGAAATATTCATGTATATTGTGAAATAAACAAAAAGTTTGCAGGGATAAAATCACTTATTCTAACATGCATTGCATCTAATACATTTTGTGTATTTCACAGTGTTGACTGTATTATACATTATTGTAAGCATTCATTATGATTTCTATTTCTAGCCCATTATTACATTCAAATGATTGTTTTTAAAATGTAAATAAACCCAGAAGTCTATCATTCTATTTGCACAATATTTATCCCAAGCTATACAGATTTCAATTACTTTACACTTTTTAAATATTGCTTGCTTCATACTTAGCGACTGAAATGTTGGATTAAAAAGGTTTCACATAGATAAATAACATTTTTTATGGATGCTTTTTAGTGATCTATAATGTTAACAATTAAATTTTTTTACTAGATTCGTTATTTGGTTTTAGTTAAGAGAATCAAATAATGCTTAAATATGTACACATAAGTTCTTTTCATAAATTATTTTTAAATGTATGGCACAAAATACATGATTTTTCTTACATCTTTATTTCATTAAAAAATTGTTATTTCATGAAAAAGAAGTATGACATAACTTCAACTATAAGTTTAAATGTTAGGACATTTTTTCAATGTTTACATTCTAACAAATATTGCATATAATATATTTTGCGGATTTTACAGTGTTGACTGTATTATATATTATTTTAAGCATCCATTATGATTTCTAGCCCATTATTACATTAAAATTACTGCTTTTAAAATGTAAACAATATAAAAAAAATGAGTTTTGCAAAATCATCATTGAAAAAAAGTGTGAGTTTCAGTTAACAGTTGAGGGAAAACACTGTAAATTTCATTAAAAAAAAGGTTGAAATACATAACAAATTTTATCAAAAGATTGCAGTATCAGAATGAATTTTCGCAATCTGTAACAGAAAAATATTGCAAACTTCGAGAAATATTTGCAGAAAAACATCACAGATTTCCTCTATTGATTATGGGAATAAGCATACATTTCATGAAATGATCATTGAGACAAATCATGAAACGATTGTAAGCAACAACAAATTTCTAAAATAATAATTTTTAAATACGTGAATATTCATACTTCTACTAAGCGTAAGACCAACTCAGTGAAAAAATTGGTTAATATCTTAAATATATAATAATTTTTAGTTTTAATGAAATTCCGAAGGTAAGTTTTTATTCATATTTTACATGGGATTATTCCAATTTTGTTATTGTGTGTTTTAAAAAACTACCTCTGGCATTTTGGGGGGAAAAAAAACAGGCCTGAATATATTTACAATTTCAGGCTTTTCTAACTATACCAATCAAAATTTGTGTAAAAAGGATAAAATAATACTACTTAGGTACCATTATGTATTTTTATCTTTTGATTTCTACCATTGAATAATGCAGGAATTTTTGTTTAAATAATTGCAGAAAGATGAATTTGTTCATACTCTATATGTCATTGTTAAAATTTTGTTATGTTTGTGTTTTTGAAAACTTATGGATTAGAGAAGGAGGGGGAGGGAGTATATTCAGAATTTTGCGAGATTGCCAGGTAAAAGCTCTGTACTGTATTTTATTTTGATTTATTGTCAGTAATTTTTTCCTCTAGTTTATGAACACAAATTACTCCTTTAACCAATATAAAACTTTCTGGTTCAAGAAAATTTACTGAAATAAATATTCATGTATATTGTGAAATAAGCAAAAAGTTGATTTTCCCCCCAGAGGGTTTCGGGGGGGGGCGCTCCGCCCCTCCTGCCCTTTAGTTTAAAAAATAGTGCCCCTCTTGCCCCTCATCCAAAAACTAGTGCCCATCTTGTCATTCATTCAAAAAAATAGTACCCTTCTTGCCACATTTGCAAAAATGCAGCCATCCAGCAATGATCCAAACGCGCTATAGCGTGTAAATTACGCAAAAAATCGGTGACGGAATGCAAAAAATAGCCTCATACGCGTCTTCGTCAAAAAAATTGCTAAAAAACTGGCAAGTTTTGTTAAAAATCACGGAATAACGACTATTTTATGGCAAGATTCGCAAAAAATGGCTAATTTCGTCACAAAGTTTCACAAAACGGCAGATTTCCTTAGAAGATCGTGGAAAAACGACAATTTTCTTCCAAAAATTGCAATAAAACAGAAAATTTGTCAAATGAATTGCAAAAAATGGCGACTTTCATCAAGAGATTCACGAGATTCCCCATTTTTTTGCGATTTTTTTTAGCAAAATATGTCGTTTTTGCAATCTTTTAGCAAAAACTGCTGTTTATGCGATCTTTTAATAAAATTTGCCGTTTTTTGCGACTTTTTTTTACAAAATTTGACATTTTTTCGTGATTTTTTTTACAAAATTTACCTTTTTTTCAATTTTTTCATGAAATTTCTGTGTTTTCACGACTTTTTGAAACGCAAGATTCTAGATTCAACTCTATAAAAGTGCCTTTAAAAATGAAAAAGTGCCCTTAAAAATGTAAAAAGTACCCTTTTCAGAACAGTAGCGCCCTGCCCTTTTTAAAACCTGGGGGAAACTCTGAAGTTTGTAGGGATAAAATCACTTATTGTTAAAGCAGGGTTGTTTGGTTTAAACCAAGTCGGTTCATACACGTCTTCGTCAAAAAAATTGCTAAAAAACTTGGTTTAAACCAAGTCGGTTTAAACCATGGTTCAAACCAATGGTTTAAAAAAAAAACCATGCTGGTTTTTTTTCATCTGGTTTTTTTATGTTTCATTCTATACATTAAAAAATGCAAAATCCAAGTTATGCAGAAGCTACAAGCAAAGTTGTAGAAAAATTATGACTTAATAAATTTCTAAAATGACAAATAATTTTAATCAACCCAACTTTTCATATAAGCTGTAAATCTACATGACGAATAATCAATTTTTTACAAATTAGCTTGTTAGAAAAAAATTATTTTTTTCTTCCTTTTTTTAAAGGCTTAAATATATATGTACATATAAAACCATTAATTGTAAAACATTTATAGCCCAGAAGGGCAGAGTCGAGCTAAAAGTGTACTTTTATTATTTAAATTGCTTGATTAGTTAAGTTTTACTAAGGATTTTATCATTCCTCAAAGCCTCGAATATGACATTCTTAAGTAATTTTCTCCATCGATTTGATTTTGATGCTAATGAGTAATTGATTTTTTTTTCTTTTTTGTTCTGTGTTTATTGGGTTAAGCCTTTGTTTATGTAAAGTTTGCAAATACAAAATGGATTAAAAATATGTAATATTTTGAAAAAAAAGTTTTTCTTTGAGAAACGCAGATTTACAGTTAATAACATAAAATGTAATTTAAGATTTCAGTCAAATTCTAAAAGAAAATTTTCTTTATTGGGAGGATTATCTTTTAAGAATAAATAAGAAACTCACGATATAAAGTCGAATGAGAAGAGATCGAAAAATTTGGCGCTAGGGAAGCACCTGTTTACATTTAATTAAAATATGCAATAAGGTATATTTAAATCTTCTATTGCATAAACAAACCCACTACTTATATCAGCCGAGAAAATTGAGGAGAAAGGGACAAGGCAAGGTTTGCTTGAGATATAATAGAAAGAAAATATTATAAAAATATCTAAAGTTGTAATTTTTTGTTTAGACATTTAAAAGTACTAAGCGTTAAAATATAGCGTGTAGGCTTATGGCTATTTAAATGCTTTAGTGGAAGACAGTATATATAAAACTGCTTTATATTTTAAGATCAATGTTTTCAATAGTCATAAAAGCTATTAAATCGGTATTTTTGCTTACTTTATGAATTTTGTTTGTTGCCTTTTCTTATAAACTGATAGTTTTAGAGGAGAAATGTCAAAAGCAATACACAACACTTCTTAAAATGTGTAGACTCTACTGCTAAATTCAAATCATTCCAAAAATTCTTTATAAAAAGCTTTATTTTCAATAAAAGACAATTCATGTATAGTCTTCTAACTGAAAAATCACACATCTCATATAACAAGAATTTCAAAGAAATTATTTTGAATAGCGTTGTGAAAATATATATGAAGTTTTATTTATGAAACTGCATCATATATTTATTTATAGTGCTAATAATTAAAAGGTTGAATATTAAGATTTTCAAGGTATCAATGTTTGATTATGTACAACATTTTATTTATCAAATAAAAGACTGCTTTTTCTAAAAATGTTAAATATTTAAATGATTTCAATTTTCTACATAATTAATTGTATATTAAATTGAAAAAATGTATATTAACATTGATTAGATTTACTTTTAAATCAAGTTATTACTTACATGTTCAAAAAATTTATTTTTATTGATAAATATGTAATAGGAAATCATATAAAAAAAAACTGGTTTAAACCAAAAAAAACCATGGTTTTTTTGAAAAAAACCCGGTTTTTTACCAACCCTGTGTTAAAGTTTTATCACTGTTTTAACGAAGAATAGGTTTGCATTAAGCATAACCAATCGAGCATACATCACTTCCTCACTCAAATTATTATGTTTAAATGCTGAATAAAAAATACTTGAATTTTCTTGCATCCTAGTTTATTTCATTAAAAAATTGTTATTCCATGAAAAAAAGTATTACTTAACTTCATCCATGAGCTTATATTGAGATGCTTTTCAATGTTTACATTCTAACATGCATTGCATATAATACATTTTGTGTATTTCACAGTGTTGACTTTATTATACATTATTGTAAGCATTCATTATGATTTCTAGCCCATTATTACATTCAAATTACTGTTTTTAAAATGTAAATAAACCCAGAAGTCTCTATCATTCTATTTGCACAATATTTATCCCAAGCTATACAAATTTCTGCTACTTTACACTTTTTAAATATTGCTTGCTTCATACTTAGCGACTGAAATGTTAGATTAAAAAGGTTTCACATAGATAAATATTTTTTTTATGATTCTTTTTAGTGACCTAAAATGTTAACAATTAAAACTTTTACTAGATTCGTTAATTTGGTTTTAGTTCAGAGAATCGAATAATGCTTAAATATGTACAACCCTTGGCAAAAAGTTTCCGATCATTACATCAACACTACCATCTTTTGTAAGAAAAGATTATTTATTCTCACTGCAAAAAATGAAACGACTATTAGCGATAATGCATTTGTGTTACATATAATGAACAACAATATGCAATAAAGAAAAATCATCATTCATCGATTTATAAACAAAAAAACTGTGATTGAAATTTAGGCACCAAAGAAAAAATTATCCGATCATGTTTTGATTTGGAAAAAAATAACCGATCACTCTAATTATATATTTCGTAAATCCATCTTTATTTCGAATGACAGTCGAAATTGTTAGTGGACTGGACTCATTAAGATTTTTACACTCATTGGGAGCAACTTCACCCCAGCATTCCCTTATAGCTTTACGTAAGTTCTATGGCATTTGTAATTCATCGAAAATCGATTTTTCTTTTTAATATATTTCACATATTTTTGATGGTATTAAGATCCGGACTATCGGGCGGTCACGTCATGGTTTGAATTGGTATATTACCTACATTTTGTAGAATTTTCTTCATTGATTTGGTGCGTTGGGGAGCTAATTGTCATCTTGAAATAAGAAGTCATTTTGATTTCCGAACTATTGATCGATGCTGGGAATAAAAAAATCCACTAAAATGTCAATTTAAACTTCAAAGCTTACTGTACGTAACACAATGCACAACTTGCCGACGCCTTGTGATGTAATACAACTTCAAACTGCAAATGCAGATGAAAATTTATTCTTCGTATTGATACACTTATCAATGAACTTTTCACCAAACTCTCCTCCAAACAAAAGTTCCACAGTCATCACTTTTACCACTAGATATGCGAAATTCATTGCTAAAAACAGCTTTATTTCATGTATCAAATGGCTAGTGCACATATTTTTTACACCATTGCAGGCGCTCTTTTCTATGCTTCTTTATCATGTAAGATTTTGTTTTAATTTTACAAGATTTAAATCTTGCTACATTTAGATGATTACGTACTGCGGTCACATGTCTTTACGTTATACTTAGACCATTCGGAATCAAGTTGTTTTGAGGTTGTTCGCCGCTTTCTTTTCGACATTTTCACAAGTTTTCTTTTCCTTCGTAGGTATTGACATTCGTGGTCGTCCACTTCGAGGTAAATTCTCCACGCTATTAGTCAACTGATATTTTTTCCAAATATCGCATACTGTACTTTGAGCACAATTTCATAGATCAGCCACTTTCCATTGTGGATTTACTTCTTCTAATAATTAAATCATGCGGATTTTTAACTCGCGAGACAGGTTTTTCACACGAGTCATTTTCCAGCACTTCAGAGCTGCTTTTGATCTCGCAACTGGAAGATTTCTTCTTTTAAATAGGATTCATATATCATACGCATGCGCAGGCACTCTAATCTATCTTTAATATGCAAATTTCAAACTTTTTTCCTCAGTGATCGATTATTATTTTCCAACTTCGATCCTGATCGGATATTTTTTTCTCACGAGGAAACATTTTTGCCTGCATTATAATTATAAATTATATGATTGCAATATTGAATTCATTTTTTATTTAAATTTTAACATTCGTTCTTTTATTTGGCATATTGCAAAACGTTCCTATGCTCTTGAATCGCGAAGTATACGCTTCGAAATACAAAACTCATAAACTTGATAACAGTGATCAGAAACTTTTTGCCAAGGGTTGTACACATAAGTTCTTTTCAAAAATTATTTTTAAATGCAAGGTACAAAATACATTAATTTTCCTGCATCTTTGTTTATTTCATTAAAAAATTATTTCATGAAAAAGAAGTATGACATTGTAATGACTGATGATGTGTTTTTTTTGTTTTATTTATCGGCGCGGCTGTTGGGTCACGTGACCAGCGGACGAGAGTGTGGGGAGAGGAAGGGGTTACGAACGCAGAGAGAGAGAGGTGTGTGTGCGGAGGTAAGAGGTGGACCTGCGAATGTCTTGATGCAGGTAAACAGAATTAAAACATTATCCGGGAAATTGGAATATGTATGTGCTACGGGCACGACGTGGATCTGTTGTTAAAGAAGAGTAGTTAGAAGTTCTTGAAAGAAATATGAAATCCGGATATTTATATATATATATTTAATTGTGTGTGTTCAAGTCTTGCTGTATTCGTCCCTGTCATTTGTGTTCCGTGTGTTTAATTAAACTTTTGTTTCATCAAAGCTTGATTCCTTGGATTCTTTTGGATTACTTTAAAGCACACAGGTGTTTCGCAAAAATTCATGAAGGAATAGGAAGAGCGTATATCACAGACATAACTTCAACTATAAGTTTAAATTTAGGGCATTTTTCAATGTTTACATTCTAACAAACATTGCATATAATATATTTTGCGGATTTTACACTGTTGACTGTATTATACATTATTTTAAGCATTCATTATGATTTCTAGTCGATTATTACATTTAAATTACTGCTTTTAAAATGTAAACAATATCCAGAACAGAAATCTGCAGCATTCTATTTGCAAAATTCTTCATGTCAAGCTATACATATTTTGGCAATGCTAAAATTTCCAAATGATGCTTGTTTTATGCTTAGCAACTGAAATGTTGCATAAAAAGGTTTCACATAGATAAATAATATTTTTTATGATGCTTTTTAGTGATCTATAGTGTTAACAATTAAAATTTTTACTACATTTGTTAATTTGGTTTTAGAACTAAATCTGAATAATGCTTAAATATGTACACTGTACACACAAATTCTTTTCATAAATTCTTGTGATGCTTTCTGAGTTGTTTATTTTATTTATTGCTGTTTAGTAAATCAAAGTTGGTTCTTAATGAATTAATATTATTTTACATGATTTATGAGAAAAAAAATTAATTTTTCAAGTCGTCAATTTCAAAATATTTCGTACAATGTTAAATGTGTAAATTTCCATACTTTGCACGTTTTATACCTAGTGGCTGAAATGTTCGATAAAAGTATATTATTTTTATTTTGAAAGTTAAGTCGCCCAAGAATGGAAAGTTTTATATGAAATGAAAACATATAATAAATAATAGAGTACTTATTTTCTTTTCTTTGTCGGTTAAACATTTTCCTAATTGAAGTATGAAACTTATAGGGTGGACCCGGATAATTCCTGATTAAAAAAAAAACCACTAACATCTTTTTAATGTTTACAATTGATGTGACAAAATTTAACATAGTTAATGATTTGCTATGAGTCTATTCAATAAAATATAGACTTTGAATAAAATATTATTTAAAGTTTGTTGAATAAAAAAATTTCGATGATCGGAAACTACCCTGGGAACATTGTAATTATTGATCACCCTGGGGCAATTACCAATCAGGACATTCTTTGTACAAATGATAAGTACATTGATCAATGTAGAATATATATTATCAATTTTAATACAGATCTGATTTAATTATATGTTTATAGATGTTATCAAGAAGAAATAAGCATACTTAATTTACTGTTTTTATTGATTTTGAAATTACATCCAAATTTCTCGGTAGAACTTTTTATAACATTTTAAAGCATTATGTCATTAGACAGCCATTTTTTCACTCTTTCATATGATGCACTTGAATTTCCCATCTGCCTAATGTGCCTCCTTAAGGGCATTTTTACCAAACCCCTCAAGAATGAAAAATCATGCGCACATCATAGATTATGAAATACTTTACAACACATTTTTGAATACGTTAATACCTTCATTCATCTGCAATAATTTTATCTTTGTGTAGGGGGAAAAAACTAACAAGAACGAAAAGTCATACATGCAGCATAGATTATGATGCAACTTCCAACATATTCTGAATACTGTTAACCTACTATTTTCATCCATATGCAGTAATTTTCCCACCTTGTGCAAAGAACAAAACATAATTAACAAGAACGAAGATTCATGCATACTGCATCGATTATGATGCATTTTCTGACTCATTCTGAATATTGTAAACTTATTGCCATTCATGTACAATAATTTTACCATTCTGTGCAAAAAACAAAGGATAATTAACGAGAGTAAAAAAATTTCCATTAAACATGTTTATATACTTTCCATTTTATTCTGAATACTTTAAACCTATCAGTTTCATCTTTGTACAGTAATCTTCCCATCCAAATCCCCTTCCCCCCTGTTAGTTTATATATGTTTTGTGCAAACAGCAAAACATAAATAAACTAACAAGAATGAAAAGATACCCATACAGTATAGATTATGAAACACTTTCCAACACATTTTCATTAATGTAAGCCTATCATTTTAATCCATTTGCAGTAATTTTACCACTCTATATAAAGAACAAATCATAATTAACAAGAAAGAAAAACCTGTGTGCAACATAGATTATGAAACACTTTTCAGCATATTCTGAATATTGTAACGGATATAGTCTTAATCAATCTGCAATATAACCAACCTATACAAAGGTTGAAACATAATTAACAAAAATCATGCACGCAGCATAGATTATGAAATACTTTTCAGCACATTCTGAATATTGTATTCCTGATCATTTTAATCCATCTGCAGTATATGTATCATCATGTGTAAAGAATAAACATAGTTAACTAGAATGAGAAATGATACATACAGCATAGATTATGAAATCCTTTCTTAGAAATACAGTGCTGAATGTACATTACTTTCTTATCTTATACTAACGTACTTTACTACAGAGTTGTTTTTAACGAAATCAAGTAGCACAGCATATATTAATAATAAAATATGAAATATCTTTTTTTAAGTGGGTGGGGGAGGGGTAATTAAAGGTGATCAGAAATCATGAATATGAATTCTTTGCATTAGACAAAAAACCCTAAACGGGTTAAAAGCTTGTGACGCAGCACTTTATCTTATATATCTAAGAATTTTAAATTTGGGACTTAAAACTAATGATATCAAAATTTATGTGACGCTATGCTATTAATTAATATATACATATATTAAAATTTAATTCATTAAGGTTTTATCAATTACATCTTTCATAAATTCAAAATATGAATCTTAAAAGATATGATATCAAAATTTAAGTGACGCCTTGACGAGGCTTTAAACAATGTTTTAAAATTCCATTTATTTATTTATTGTCTAAATACATTTTCATATCTAAACAATACTTTTTATTTTCCAATACACTGTTAAATACATCACTTTCACTGAATATATATAATGCACTGAAATGTATTTATTTGAATAAATAGATTTATCTTTTGGGCTACGCTATCCAAAATCAAAAATAACGTTTGAATAAATATTTTTTGCGTCATTGTATCCAAAGTAAGTTAAATAGATGCAAATAGATACAATGACGCAAAAAATATGTATTCAAACGTTATTTTTGATTTTGGATAGCGTAGCCCAAAAGCTAAATCTATTTATTCAAATAAATACATTTCAGTGCATTATATATATTCAGTGAAAGTGATGTATTTAACAGTGTATTGGAAAATGAAAAGTATTGTTTAGATATGAAAATGTATAGAGACAATAAATAAATAAATGGAATTTTAAAACATTGTTTAAAGCCTCGTCAAGGCGTCACTTAAATTTTGATATAATATCTTTTAAGATTCATATTTTGAATTTATGAAAGATGTAATTGATAAAACCTTAATGAATAAATTTTAATATATGTATATATTAATTAATAGCATATCGTCACATAAATTTTGATATCATTAGTTTTAAGTCCCAAATTTAAAATTCTTAGATATGTAAGATAAAGTGCTGCGTCACAAGCTTTTAACCCGTTCAGGGTTTTTTGTACTGATTAATAAGTCTGGCATTCCGCAATTGCATTTTGTTCGAAGGATTTGTCAGGTTATCGTAGAAATTCTATTAAATAAAAAATAAAAAATCACAAAATATGTATGGTTTAATTTACTATTTTTGTCTACGCTTTTTATCATATCTGTATCTTCAAGCTAAAAATAAAAATATTTATAATTACATGTTAACAATAGGTTTTGAAAAATTATTCATTTTAACTCTTTAAAATTTTACCACAACTTTTATTTATAGATTTTGTTTAATATATTCTTTAAAATGTAACATGAATTTGAATCTATATTAAGTTTAGAAACTGAGTTGCGGAAACTGAGATACTAACTTTAAATGAATGTACTACCTTTTTCTTCTTACTTTGTCGATGTTGAAAGTAAAAGTTTTATGCGTGCTTTTTAAATTTTCTTTTCCTATTCATATCACGGAAAAATGAATTCTAAAGATTTTAAATAGTAGAATAGTTTAAAAAATAAGTTTTGGGAGATATGAAGAAAGTATATTAAATGTAGATAAATTAAAAGGTACTAAATATGTCTCTAGGATATATTTAAATTCAATTTTACTTTAGTTTTCGATCTTTGAATGAAGTTTTTTTTGCATAACCCAATTTTAATCTAAACTTAAAAAAAAATGATAACCTTTAACTGGCATTGATTTCCTTCAACATTAAAAAAAAAAAAAAAAAAAAAAAAACTAGAAAATAATTGGTACTATTATAAACGTATTTTTAACTTTCTGTCAGATAAGCAGGCATCAAAATGACTTGAGATTCTATATTCAACCATCACGATCCCATAAAATATATTATAATCTTTTTTCTTTTTTTAATTGAGAAATATGGAAATATAACAATATATTTAAAAGTAGCAATAAAGGTATGGCTAATCAAAATATTGAAACTCAACAGTACATGCGCTATATTTTTCATAGTGTCTTTCATTTTATTATTGATTAATTTATGAATTTACATAATTTAATGTTAAATAAATACAAATATTTTGATTTGAAAAGGAAAAATAAAATATATTGTATAAATCTTTCTTTATTCGTCAATGTTTATCATCTTAGTCAATGTTTATCATAATGACCTATTTAAGTTTTAATTAATAGACATATTTTTTATGTAACTAGCAACTGTCGCTAATAATACTTCCAATAGTACTTTAAAATAGTACCTAGTGATAACATGATAAAAAATTCAAAAATAATTTTCAGCCCAAATTAAAAACGTTCGAACAAAACAAGATATTTTTTCTATTCCACAAATAAGCTGGAGTAAACAAATAACTTAGTTCAGTGCAGAAACATTCAGAGATGTTAATCCGTTTTCTATGACCTTCTATTGGTTTTGCATAAATAAACCTAAATATGTTTCTTAGTATTCCACAAAACATAAATGACACAAGGACTTTAATACAAACGAAAAAGTATTCATAAAACTTTTAATATGCACCAAAAATAAGAAATTAGAAGACCTTTAATGTGCCTCAAAAAAGAGTCACTGCGGTTTAAATCAGATGATGTACTATGCCAAGGAAAAAAGAGGTCGTCCCAAACAAAATAAACAGTATACGGATACTCAGGTTCTACATTAGCCTGCAGTGCAGAAACAACAAATTTTGATTTAATAATGTGCGCGATGTGCTAAAGTTGTGTATTGTATTAGTCATTATGTAAAATAAATAAATAAAAAAAAAGTTGTAATTTTAATTTAACAATTTACAACGACTGTTTGGAAAATTATATTTTCAAAGACTAAAATTTTAAAAACTTATATATAAATTCTATATTTACATTAATAATAATTATAATAAGCATAGTTGTTAAGGATGATCATAGCGAGTCATTATTACATGTGCCATGCATTACACATTAATATTTCTAGAGCAATAAAAAAAAAAAACACTTAGTAAATTATAGATTTACATAAACAGTAAATTATAGAGCACTTTAACTGTTTAAAATGTGCATTTTTTTATGGAGTTAATCAGAGTGACTTTCAAATGTCTCATATGACGTACGAAATGGTTTAAACATTAATATTCTTGGACCCATCATAAACAAATTTTAAATGAAATTTCAGTTTCAATATTTTCGGAATTGCAAATTTTTAAATTCTAAACATCGCACATTTTAAATTTTTACTCTGTTGCGCAGAGAAAAACATTTAAATTAATTGAACTTTTAAATTGTATTCTTTTGAAATCTTTATCACATTTTTTTTTTCAAATTATTATTATTTTTTTAAGTTTTTGTATATTTTTTTGTCATTGTAGCAACAGAAGTATTCCATTTTTGGATAGTAAACAAGGACCAATCAGAAAACGAATACAATAAAAAAGTTGCTGAATTTAAAAAATTCAGATTTCTCTGTTCTCTACCAATTACAACAACTTTTTTCCGATTTTTTTTTTAAATGCGATTTCTGAAGCCATATATTAATGCGCTTTTTCCAGCAAATGACTGTATCAATCTAATTGATGGAATAAAAGACTAGAGAGAGTTGTGAAAATACGAAAGGAAACTCCATTTACAAGAAGACTGATGTAGAAGAAATTGAAAGATTCATGAATCGTGCTCTAGGCGCAAACACTGAAATTCTACAAGCCTGAAATAGCAAAATGCCACACGAGCAGCAGAGACAACTGTTAAAAATTTTCGTACTACTAGGATATCCCGTCGACCAAAAAATTATCGCCAAACCATAAGATTAAATGCCAATAATTAATGATCGTGAATGTCACATTCAATGCCATTAAATACGATTCACGTGTTTAAAATGTCATTAAGTTAATTTTATTTCGAATTTTTATTAATATTTTTATTAATATTCTACCAGTTATTCTACTAGTTAATATTCTACCAGTTATTTTTCGTTTTTTAAAATAAAAATTATGTCAATATGTATAATTTGGCTATTAGTTTGGCGATTTGTATAATTTGGCAAAAATGGTCAACGGAATAACATAGTAGTACCAAAATTTTTAACACAGTTTTCTGAAAAAATATGTTCGATATGAAACACTGGATGGATATATTCGGACTCAAATTGAATTCCAGGAGAGATAATTTAAATACAAAAGAAAAAAAAACGATTACAATGTACAAATTGAAAATGTTATAAAATCCGTATTATTGTTACATATTATATTTATTTCGCACATATTAAAACTGAGCAGTACATGCAAGTATGCAACAGGAACATTTATAGTATTGTGGTCAAATTTTAAAGAAAATATTGTTTCAGTTTGGATTTTTTTTTATGTAGTAGTATTTAAAAGCAAACTTGATATAAGTCAAATTTTTTCAGATTTCATAAAGATTTAACCCTGCTTGGGTGCATGACGATCATAATGTAGGATCATAATGTTGAGGAAACATGTTAATGCAGTATTCACAACAGGCCGATAAGAAATTTTTTTTTCATAAAAATAAAAATTCAGTAAAATTAGCATAATTTAGCAAAAGTTGGCGGATTTCACGACCCTTAGAACACATGAAAATGTAAATTGAAGAAGCTTTTTTTTTTTCATAACATGCAATACAATACGCAACTTTTGCACATATCCGATTTTTAAATAAAAATTTATTTTTAAAAGGATTATTTTTATTTTAAAAGTGAGTATGTGTTGTTTGAAGATAAAATCCATTGAATCTACTGACCAGATGAATAAATGAATAAATGAACGAATTAAAGAATAATAAAATTAATATTTAATATACTGGATAAGTAATTTGCATTTGAACTGCATTATAAAAACGCCCCCCCCCCCTCACACACACACACTTTGTGTTTCATTTGAAACAGAATAAGCATTTTTGAAGAAGAAAATACATGTAAGGATGAAAAAGGGCATACATTGATTACACAATAAGAATTCATAGAGTTTTCTTACATTAAATTTTAGTAATTGTGCCCTTATATTCTTGTAGAATTTCATACAAAATGACGATGAGTAGAAATTCTTAATTTGTCAAGGAAAAAAATAATTAAAAGTATTTCTATTGCGTAATTTTTTATATTTTTTATATACTACTGAAGGAGTGATTCTAAATGAACGTAAATATAAAAAATTTCATTTTGACATTCATTCATAAGCCTACACTAGTCGCACAAAAGACCCATATTATAATGTTAATTCTATGAGGGGAGGGGGGTGTTATTTTCAAATTTTAACTGTTTACAAGATTTTTTTTTTTTTTTTTTTTTTTTTTTTGGCGAGTTAGTTGTTTTTTTTTCGATATTGGTTATATATATATATATATTATATTATATTATTTTACGATAGTTTCAATTTTAAAGCAAATGCCAATCAGTTACGATTTTTTTTTTTGGAGGGGGGTAATTTTACTTTTTAGATATTGGTTATATTTATATATGTATGTATATTATATTACGATAGTTTCAATTTTTGGGCAGTGCCAACCAGCTACAAAAACTAAAAAGTAAATTTCTTATACAAATGTTTTGTAATTAGAAAATACCATAGTAATAGCCATAATAGTATACCATAGTATACCATAATAGTATACCATAGTAATACCATAGTAATCTATAACATATAGAGATTTCAATAATAGAATTTTCAATAATAAAAATTAATGAAAACTAAAACAGTTCTATGGATGCAAAATGCGTTATTGAAAAGTTATGATTAACTTTTATACTGTCGCAACGAGAATTGTGTAATTTTTACTGTTCGCTGAAATAAGAACAGCAACCAATGTAACTTCATTAGAACTCGATCGTTATGTGTGTCTTTTCAGATAATCAGCATGCTTTAAATTAATAATCTGAATGAAAAATTATTTTTAATCTGCATATAATAAAATCAAGACATGATGATATTCAACGGAAATTCCAGAAATTGCAACCACTCATTAGGAAAAGATTAGGATTTATAAATTTTATTTTAGATTTTCTTTATAGAAAAATAATTTGCTTTTTTTAAATAACTTTTTTTTTGTTTTCTTGTTTTTTTTTTCGTGTTTCCCAAATTAATTTTGTATAGATAGATGCTAACGTCTCTTAATTATTCCGCAGTTCAATTATTCAAAGGAAAAAATATCTTAAAACCGGAGACTTCATAAGAAAACGTATCTTATTTCAACATGGTATTTACTAGATTTCATCTTAAAATCGTTTAGTAAATAAAATTTCTTGTTAGAAACATGCTTATCCTGGATCAGATATTCTGATAATTAAATGATGTTGGCATCTCTGTAAGTATGACAAAATTAAGATTACCTTTTAAATTTATGTTTTAAATCAGATTATTTATATTACATTCTTTGAAAAGAATTGTCAAAAAGCACATATTTTTTTATATTAATGTTTTGTTGCTATATGCTTTTACTTATTTTAAGTAGTAATATATATATATATATATATATATATATATATATATATACAGGGTGATTCCAAATTTTTTTTACAATAAAAGCGGGGTGATAGTACACATCAAAACAAACAATATTAAATAGGAGACCAAGGGTCCAAAATGTTTTCTTAAGGAGATAGCCGCCATTAAAGTTTAGGGACCAAAATTTCAAATAAACATAAAAAACGGAAAAATCGGTCGATTCATTTGCGGTTTTCACTAAAATTATTCTTTATGTCGGCATTTTCTTGAAATTAAATTATAAAGATAAATTTCAAAAAATGCCGATAGAGGACGCTTTAGACTTTGGAGTAACGAACAACTATTTTTTGCCGGTATATTTTGCATCTCTTTAAATGTTTTCGTAAGTTTACACTTAAACTTAAA
Organism: Maratus speculifer; assembly: GCA_964019185.1. NCBI lineage: Eukaryota > Metazoa > Arthropoda > Arachnida > Araneae > Salticidae > Maratus > Maratus speculifer. The sequence continues at coordinate 14,711,821 of OZ025297.1, read as the reverse complement.
TTTTGAGCTCAAAATCTGTAGTTGGGAGTGGTTAAGTAACATAAACTGAGCTGTGTTCAGAGGGTTCAAGTTTCAAATGATTAAAAAAAAAACGGAAAAATTGGTCGATTAATTTGCGGTTTTCACTAAAACTATTCTTTATTTAAGTATTTTCGTGAAAATGAATTAGAAAGATAAATTTCAAAAAATGCCGATAGAGGGCGCTTTAGACTTTGGAGTAACGAACAACTGTTTTTTGCCGAATTGTTTGCATCTCTTTAAATGATTTCGGAAGCTTAGACTTAAACTTAAATTTTGAGCTCGAAATCTGAATAGTAGGGAGTGGTTAAGTAGCACAAACTGAACTGTGTTCAAGGGGGAGGGGGAGGTTCAAATTTAAAGTAATTATAGAAAATGGAAAAATTGGTCGATTCGATTGCGGTTTAAAATAAAATTCTTCTTTAAGTCAGTATCTTCTTAAAAATGATTTTTAAAGATAAATCTTAAAAATTCCGTCAGAGGGCGCCTTAAACTTCAGAGTAACTAACAATTCATTTTAACCATTATTTTTTGGTTCTAATTAAATGCTTGCAAAAGCATTTTAAATGTTCTCGGAAGCTTAGATTTAAACTTAAATTTTGAGCTCAAATCCTGAATCGTTATGAGCAGTTAAGAAGCGCAAACTGAAGTGTGTTCAGGAGTTGAAATTTAACCCTCTTTCCTCCTCGAACACAATTCAATTTTTCGCTACTTAAACACTCCCAACGATTCAGAATTTCAGCCCAAAATTTAAGAATATGCATCTGAAAGCATTTAATGAGATTAAAAAATAACAATTTAAAATAGTTGTACGCTACTACAAAGTCTAAGGCGCCCTCTATCGGCATTTTTTGAAATTTATTTTTAAAAATTATTTTCAAGAAAACACTGATTGATCAAGAAAACTGCTGATTTAAAAATTAGTTTTAGCAAATACCGCAAACGAATCGACGAATTTTTTCCGTTTTTTACAATTATTTGAAATTTGAACCCTCTGAACACAGTTAAGTTTGTCTACTTAACCACTCCCAGCTATTCAGATTTTGAACTCAAAATTTAAGTTCAAGTCTAAGTTTACGAAAGCATTTAATAAGATGCAAAAAATAACGTCAAAAAAGAGTGTTTCGTTACTCCAAAGTCTAAAGCGCCCTCTATCGGCATTTTTTGAAATTTATCTTTATAATTTATTTTCACGAAAATACCTAAATAAAGAATAGTTTTAGTGAAAACCGCAAATCAATCGACCAATTTTTCCGTTTTTTATAATCATTTGAAATTTGAACCCTCTGAACACAGCTCAGTTTGTGTTACTTAACCACTCCCAACTACAGATTTTGAGCTCAAAATTTAAGTTTGAGTCTAAGCTTACGAAAACATTTAAAGAGATGCAAAAAATACCGGCAAAAAATAGTTGTTCGTACTCCAAAGTCTAAAGCGCCCTCTATCGGCATTTTTTGAAATTTATCTTCATAATTTAATTTCAAGAAAATGCCGACATAAAGAATAATTTTAGTGAAAACCGCAAATCAATCGACCGATTTTTCCGTTTTTTATGTTTACTTGAAATTTTGGTCCCTAAACTTTAATGGCGGCTATTTCCTTAGGAAAACGTTTTGGACCCTTGGTCTCCTATTTAATATTGTTTGTCTTGATGTGTACAATCACCCCTCTTTTATTGTAAAAAAAATTGTAATCGCCCTGTATATTAAAAAATAAAAGTTTTGGTAAACTTTATTTAAAAACAAAGAGGTAATTTAAGTACGTTGAAAATCTTTATGAACTGGCTCAATTAATTTCTTCTGCTATATAAAATATATTTTGAAAATATACTAATTTTTTCGGTTGGGTGACTGTTAAAAAAAAGACGTAACAAACAAAAAAAAAGTATAAATAAGGTTCTCTCAGCAGAAAAAGCCTATTATAAACAAACCTATTATTTTCAAAGTACTGTAAGCAGTGACATTTAGTTAAAAATACCTGACACAGCCTAATTAGCTAAACATGTACTCATAATTAAGTCTTTTTTTCTTTTCTTTTTCTATCAAATTATGCAGTTTTATATCCTAAAGGATATTATTTAAATTCATTTATTTTTTGTAATTGTAAGCTAAAATAATTGAAAAAAAATATATATATTCACAAATTAATCTTTAAACACATTATACATTCTATTAAAATTGCAAATGAAGGCTTTGTTCAAAAATGAATACACGTTTAAAAATGCATAAAAAAGTACCAAATAGCCGTTTCAAATCTACTACTATTATTTTTTTATTTTTTTAATTATCCATTGTTATTATTATTTTAATTCAGATAAAGCTTAGTTATATTTTAAGCATTTAAAATATAAATAATAATAATAATTCCCTATTTTTTGCTTAATATATGGTTACATAAACATATTGGTAGTTAACAAGTAAAAACATATTTTAATTTTGATGTTTTGATTCAAACGATAAAAATAAAATTCAACATAAAATTATACATTGCTAGTAAAAACTAGTCGTTGGGGGCCACCGTAATACTTACCCATCATGGATATGTATATGAAAATAAAACATGTGAAAACTATTTATACAATGCATTGCAATTCATAAACAAAATTTAAATATTGTTAATATACATAGTAATGCTTTATTAAAGAACTACTGATGTACAAATTTCGACAAATTATATAAAACGCCAAACTACTCAAGTAGTACCGAACTGCGTAAAAGAAACATCCTTATAACTCCAAAAATAATAATTCTATTAACTAACAATTAACTGTGTCGGATTAAGCGTCTCATTTCCAATTAAAATATACTTCTGAATTGAAATTTGAATGAAATACAGGGTCATGAAAAATCGAAGAATGTGGAAAACCGGATTACAAATATCTCGGCAACTAATAAATCGATCGACTTCGTTCTATATGCAGAATGTGTGTTATTTTATTGCCTTTTACGTCCATTCCTTAAAACAAAAAAATTCGAAAATTTTTATATACCTTTCATCAGAACGAATTTTTCGAGAGCCCAAAAAAAATAGTTCCGGATAATCGAGGTTGCTCATATTAAATAGGGTTCGTCCCATTCTTACATACTAACTACATACAAAATTTCAAGTCTCTATCTCAATTTGTCCGGGAGATAGAGCGTTTACAGACAGACAGACAGACAGACGGACGGCAAATTTTTTTTCTAAAAATATGTTTTTCGGAATCACCACTATCTAAAACGTGTAAATCCGTCAAAAAATTTTTTTCGATTTTCAAAACGATTGCAAGACTTACCCTATACTACGTATGATGGGTAAGTAAAAAAGTATTTAAGGTGTGACTGACATTAATTATTCTAAAATACTACTATTACGAACAGATTAATCCCATTATTATTTTTAAATAATGATGAAGTGCTGTTCAATATATCAAGTTGTCAACACCATCTATTAAATGATTAAACTGATTAAACTAAATGATTATAAAAATGTTATTAAAATGATTAAACTAAAAGAAAATCTATTAGAGCACATTGATGTTGTTTTCATACGTTTTTTAAAAAGATTACGACGGTATAATTTTTTATTTAGTTAATTTAAAATTTACGACAGTTAGGAATGACTTCTTTTTACCTTTAAATGTTATAACAATTTCTATATAATAATGTTATTTAACAATGTTTGGGGAAGGAACATTTGGGGAAAGAATTTTAACGATGACATTCTACATTTTGGTTAAATTGTTGATAATTGTATTATAATATAATTATGTAGATAATAAATATTTGCTTCTTAAATTTCTATTAAATAACTTAATAATTTTAATCATTGAATGAGTAAAAAATACATGAATTTATGTATATAATTCTAATTTATTAAAAAAATGTTTAGCAATTCAAAAAAAAAAAAAAAAGATAATTACGTAAAACCCATAATTCTGTAATAGAGCATTATTATGTTTTTAAACTATTTGAATAAACGCTAAACATTTATTTTGGAATTGTGATGCATTTTATAAGTAATTTACATATATTTTATTTTCATATTTTATATTATGAATATCAATGATGGGTCAGTATTACGGTGGCCTCCAACGACTAGTTATATTTATAGTGTAAGTGGCTAAGCGTTAATGTTTCAACATTCTGCTATCCAATTCTAAAAAGTCCTTCCGGCATTGCCGGGAGGAAGAGGTAACTTTCATATACCTTATTTATTTATTTATTTATTTTAAATTAAGTTACAGTATTCAAACATACGAAGCTCAAATTAATGGAACCCGATTTTATAGGATCAGATACTAATTTTTGTCAATACTGAATATTGATAGGAAATTGTAGAAATTAGTCGTCTTATATTCAATCTGGTTTTATTTTAAGCGATTTAGAAAGTCGCGCGATATCATGAAGTGTATGTCATTTTAAAGCAACATGATGGATAAAACAAACCAGTGAGCTCGGTCGAAATATTAATTCATGTGCACATGCAAAATTATGTTGAAATCGATTAATATATACGAGTGCTGTAGCGGGCAAACTGATTTTTAAAAAAATGTTATAATGTCTAAACTCGCATAAGAAATTCAAACTGCTATATATCTCAGGCGTTGTTTAAGTAAAGACAAAGCAAAAAAAAAAAAAAAAAAAAAAAAATACTCCGAAATTCATTATTAAGACAAATACTTTAGAAAGAACCTTTTTTCAATTTTTAATATTTTGTATATACATCATTATACATTTAAAAGATTTTTGACAAACTTAAATGGCCGCCATTTTGAAACAAGAGGGCCGATGAAGTTGGAAGTGAACTCAGTCAAGACATTGTTATGTACTATGTACATACGGAGTACATATACATATCCACATCAGTATATAAATATGCGTAGTATCGCGTGACAAATTTCAGACCTTTTCAAAATGTCAACCACTCTGGAAATTGAAAATTCTATTACTCAGCCATTTTTTCAAGATATGGATGAAACAAAAAATGCTCTGGAATCTTTGTATCAAGGTCAAACACACAAAAGAAAAATCTTTTTAATTTCTTACCCTTTTGCACCTAATTTTAAAATTTAATTTAAAAAAAATAATATTCCGCCTTTTTGAAACAAGATGACGGATGGAATTGGCCAACGAACTCGGTCCTGACATCTGTATGTGCTATGTACGCACCAAGTTTCATCCAAATCGGTTCATAAATATTCGTGTTATCACATGACGAAAATCAGTTTATTTCAAAATTTGAGCAACACTGGAAATTAAAAGTACTATACCTCAGTCATTTTTAAGATACAGATAAACAAAAAAAATTTTCTGGAATCTTTGTATCAAGATCAAATGCATAAAAGATTTTTTTTTTAATTTTTCACTTTCTTGTGCCTAATTTTAAATTTTAAATTTGTAAAAATTTTGTAAATAGTTGCCATTTTGAAACAAGATGGCGGATAGAACTGGCTAACAAACTCGTTCCAGGCTGTATTATGTACTATGTACACACCAAGTTACATGCAAATCAATTTATAAATTCGCGTGTTATCACGTGACAAAAATCAGATAGTTTTAAATGTCAGTGATAAGAAAAATTCAAAATGCTATAACTCAATCATTTTTTAAGATATAGACAAAATAGAAATTGTTCTAGAATCGTTGTTTTAAGTTCTAACACAAAAAAAGAAAAATATTTTTTAACTTTTAATTTTTTTCGTATTTAAGTTTAAATTTATGTTATTAAGTTTTTTTAAATGGCTGCCATTTTGAAATAAAATGACAGATGATGTTCGCCAACGAACTCGTTGGAGACATTTGTATTTACTATATACACACTAAGTTTCATTTAAATCGGTTCATAGATACGTTAGCTACAGTATGACAAAAATCAGATATATATATGGTTATATATATATATATATGTATATACATATATGTATCTACAACCTCTGACAATAAAGTTCGGTGAATAATCCTGTAACATTAATGTAGATGAAATGTTAACGAAAGTTACTATACCATCCTTCGAAATAGTCATCTCCCATAACTATGCACCGCTGACATCTACTATACATGTCTAGGGAAATTTGTAAGAGGTCTTCTTTTTGCATGGAGTTCAAAAGCTTCGTCACATTTCGTTGGAGTTAGCAATATGGTCAAATTTCTTTGAAAGAAAGTTTGAGTCGTGAAAATAGGAAGAAGTCTGGAGGATTGAGATCTGGCGAATATGGTGGATGTTTAATTTTCACTTTTCCTAATGAATTGGCGCCCCACTAGTGGCCGAGAGGTTCTGACATCAAACTGGTAGACGGCAGGTGCTGGGTTCGAACCCAATTGCGGCTGTCGGCCTAACCGTTCGGAGTTTTCGTGGTTTTCTTCGAACCTTGTGTAAAAACGGGTTAGGTTCCCTTAGAAAGATCCCCACGAAGGGCACCCCCCCTGGTCCTATATCCCTAGTGTAGATAATCGGACAAAAAAAATAAACCAAAACCAAACTTAATGCATTGTCTTGCAAAGCTTAAAACCAAACTTTAAACTGATCTTTTGTTCGTTCATTTTCCTGTTCTCGGTTAAGAACCATCACACCAAACAAGCACTTAGTAAAGCACGTCTTACACAGACCATAAACGAAGCTCAACTCAACGACGGTGGGGGAAGATGAACACTTGTCTCTACGCAGGTGCAGCGTTTTGTTTCCCCAGTGTTACCAGAACGGTTGTTCTGAATTCATTCACCGAACTTTATTGTCACAGGTAGTATATATATATGTATGGATGGTAGTTTCGAGGTCTGGGGGTCATGATCGGTGAAAATATACGAAAACTTTCTGGAAATGCTTTCCTCCGGACATCTGCAATAGGTAGCTTTTTACTTTTTGTAATAAAAGCTACATAAAAAGGAATAGATAATTACTAACGCAGACTCTACTGAGATTCTAACAAAATATACTATTTACCATTTTTTATTACATTGTTCGTTTTTTATTATTATTTTATTTGTGGTGTAAGTAACTCAGAGTTAAAGTTTTGTCATTCAAAACATATGAGCTTGTACTCGATTCCAACTGTTTCTAAACCATCAAATATCCATCTGAATCCACGGTATTTTGTAAATTTTAGAGAAAATTGATTGCTATAAATAATTTTGCAATTCTAAATTATTTCCACTATTACAGTAAAATTTTGTGCGAATATATATAAAAATTAAATGTCATTCGTTTCCAACTAAAAGCCTATGATAAAAATATTCCGTCTGGATTCTTTCAATTTTAATTCTATTAGCGCTGGACGAATACATTTTAAATTATTTACTCTGATGGTTTTTCACTGAAGCGGAAATAGATTTTCCACTTAAGCAGAATTTTATATGTCCTCTGTTCTTTATTGAAATTGAAGCATAATTTATTTACAAAGCATATATTTCTACTTCATCTTTAAAAATCATTTTGACATTTTCATTTAATTTTCATATCCTAGTTTAAGTAAATATATCATTATCAAGCAAACATTTCGTGTTTTTATTCCCATGCATTCATACTAGATTAAAATATTTTTCTCCTTCAATATAAAATATAAAGTTAGAAGGAAAAAAATCCGGAATTTCTATAAGTAATTGAAATTTATTTTAAATGATATAGCGATTCAGATCTATTGTGGAATTTGAAAAATTTACATATTTTAATTTTATTATTTTAAAAAATAATTTTCTACTGAAATTGCTGATAATGTTTGCAAACTATATTTATAGCTTATGTTCTGTTAGTACACGCCTTTTAGACTGATTGAATATGTTTTGTAAACCAACATAAATGCCATTTATAAATGTCAAATAAAAACGCGAAAGAGCATGCACAAAATATGAAAGAAACATACATAATACAATATAGAATACATAATTTCGTATATTTATGAGCATGTTTGCTTTTATAAAGACTTGTCAAAATAAAACCAGAATTCCCTATAAAAATGTCAGAAACTTTCAACAGCTGTTTGTTGTAAACTCCTTTAGAATTTACTTTTCCTATAGAATAAAAGTTTAGTAAGCTTTCAGGAATTTCTTTTGTTTATCACTATTTTTAGCAATACAAAGCATTTTTTTATTAAGATATAGTTGAGATTAAAAATTAACATTTTCAAAGCATAAATTTAGAAAAAAGAAATTTCTGATTAATGTTTAGATGCTCAGTATGGAAAAATTCTGTTAAAATTAATAATTAAAAGCGAATTTAATAGTGCGATACTTTTGTTAAAGGGGCGGCATGGGAGAAAGGATTTTTTACGGTGATAATATTATTCAAACTTTTTTTCAAAACGAGTAAATTACTTAAACACATTTGTAATGTTTTTCACTCATTTGTAAACATGTGTGTATTACATCTTTGTTTACACATTTGTAACTTTACATTTTGTTATTTATATTTAATGCATATTATTATTTATTACTTTAGATCAATTTCGATACACGTAGTATATATACAGTGGAAATACTTTCTGTTATAGTTTTTTGAAAGTTGAGTTTGGCCCAGATATTTTAAATATTGATGCAATGTATACGTATTTCTAAGATATTGATTTTCCAAATATCCTGGATGTGTTCTTTAACCACGAAGAAATTTCTTATACAGTGAATATTATTAATATATATGTTTATGTAATAATATTCACTGTATATAATATTATTAATGTATATTTCTATGTATAATTATTATTATACATAGAAACTCAATAAGAGAATCATTTAGAATTTGCCATCATGTTAGTGTCAGATGAACGGAGGTGAATGGAAACTAAATCTGTTGAAATATTGTAATGCATAGTTTTTAATAGTATCTTGAATGTTGTAATTATAGAACTATTTCTCATAGTTCGTTTATAGGGAAATAAAAACTGTTACAACAATAGTAGAAAAATGCATGCAAAGTTTATAATGTTATATAACATGAAAATACCAAATCATTACAAATCCAATTGATATAGCATATTGACTTTTCCAGAATCTTCGACAATGCCGTTAAAACATATGTAATTCATACATTATAGATGCATAATAGAAATAAACATATAAAAGTTTTAAAAATTCATGATTATAATAACTAAAATACTAGATCAGTTGGTGAGTTGATTGGTTGTGTTTATGGCAGCCAATTCTCAACACGTGAAATGAGAATTAAGGGAACCTAACCCGTATTTACGCAAGGAAATCTCGAAACTTTTAGTTCGATTGCGTTCGAACCCAGCACCCGCCCTCTTCCAATTTCGAGGGCAGAAATTCACAGCTACTGGTATGGTAATACTGGATCATAAATAATATAATGTGGATTTATCTGATAAGTGTATCCAGTGATGTCGTTCAGCAAGCATGCAGTCTTCTTAATTCACTAAATGTGGTACATATTTTTTTTCATGAAATTAAAATATGAATTTGGATCAAAATCTCCTTGATCGACGAGAATATTGTATTGCGTATTGGCGACTTTTAAAGTATATTTTTTGCAATATTTTAACACTTTATGTATGATGGACCCATACATATTCAACTACATTTGGTAAGTGAATTCTGTATCTTTTCTTTCCCAAATAGTGGAAAAGAAGAAATCATAACGTATATTTAAATTTATACAAAATTCCATATGTATTTCAATGTAAAATAATAAGTGATTAAACTTTTTATTTATGCCTGAGAATAGTGGATTTGTATTAATTTATTTCACCTTTACTAAATTGTTTTATGTAACGTGTATTAACACGTATACATGCGGACATTGGTCGAACATATCTTAAAGTGATTACAAAAAGTGGTAAAATGAAAAACGAATACACACTTTTAAAAAAAAATTGGGAATTTTTATTTGAAAAAAAGGCAAGACTTGTTGAGACATTAATCTTGCTAAGAGACGAGAAGATTAAAACCACTCTTGTACAATGATTTAGGTTGCTGATATAACAACAAACTCACTCATTCTTGCACTTCCTCGTCCAAATAAACCGACGTCAACGAATGTCTATCATCAAGTTATCCAATCATTGGAGCATATCATTGGCATACTTTTTCAAAACAGAAAATAGATATTTCAAGATCTGTTTGATGTTTTCCATCGTCATTACCCATCAAAAAGGAATCACGACTTACTGCTTCCTTTTCTAATGCTGGACGGAAATAGTTTTACTATTATTACAGTCAATTAAATAAACAAAGAAATGTTAGTAATTGCGAGTTGTCATTATGCATCACTTCCAAACCTCTATACAGATGTACCAATATATTACAACTATGTTGCCAATTTTAGCGAGAAATGTGTTTAAAGGGACAGTAGGCATTAAAAAACTAATCCTTCTATTTTCAATGGATTGGTAGACATGTTAATGGCACGTTCAAATATATTAAAAATTGGGTAATAAAACAATAACAAGGTTTTAAATTATTCATTTTATTTTATTTTTTAAATAACGTATATATGTTGTATTCTAAGATGGTCCATGCACATTTCGTTCGCATAAAATACAACAATATTTACTCATGAAGTACTTTTTAGCACTTTCCAACAAAGTTGATAAGTGTTTATGCATTCGGTTTGTCTGTCCGTCTGGTCGCGCTTTAACACTCGTAAATATACTCGGATCGCCATGAAATTTTTAGATGTTATTGATATTTGCCCTAACACGAACCCTATTAAAAAAGGAAGTTTCTACCATGAGCAGTGCATTTAGAGGGGTAGTGAAAAGTTTATTGTTACATTACGGCTAATGGATAAAATCGTTTCAAATGAATTTTAAATATGTTAAACACTGCCAAATGTATTCAAATTTATATGTATTTACGAGATGTACTAGAATATGCATTCTGTAAAAATGAGGTGAAAAAATATTTATTATTCATTTACAGTGCCACAAAAAAGAATTCCATTACATAATGGTAAAGGAAGGAATTGTGTGCGACAAATTTTAATTATATTAAACTATATAAGAAAATTTATATATATGAGCTGAGGCTTAGTATAAATTATACGATACAGTCATGGATAATATGAAATACATAATATTTACAGGGACATACAAAATATTTCATTTAGTATATTCTTTTCGAAGTACTGTACGTGTATTCGATAATGGCTCATGGACGACTGAAATGCATTTTAATTATGATGTTATCATTTAAGTTTATTTAAGTCTAAGCATACTATATCCTGTGTATAAATACTATAGTTGATAGATAGGGCTAAACAAAAGCGGTCGCAAACGTTTCTGAATATGAGCTTAAACTACTTATATTTGGTTTTTAAATAAGTTATATATTTATACGCTGAACTGCAATCAATTTATTAAGAAATATTTTCATAATATAGATAAAATGACATATAGGGGCACGCAAAGAAGTGAATACATGAACATCTTTGAAAGATAATTTCTGAGAAAGTGATTTTCGACGTTTTAAGAATGTATTTAGATGAAAATAAATTTAGCTTAATACTGACATGTAATAAATGTACAAAATAATATACAGGGCGAAACAAAAGTATTCAAGTTTGTTTTTCCATCAATTAGTATAAATTGCTGAAAAAGAAACATTTTCTTATTAAACTAAATTTTCTAATTATATAGTATTAGTATATCTTCCGACAGATCAAATACAGGGCTGTTTAAAAGTATTGAAATATATATTTGGCTTTATACAATAATCTTATTTGCCTAAATGATGAAGTTTTGTTAAAGATTTCATGAATTGTTGGAAAGTGCTTCATAATCTATGCTTAACTCATGATTTTTCTAACTTGCTAAATATTATAATGGAAGTTGCCATCAATTGTAACAGTTCATTAAAACTATAAGTAAGAAAAAATTGATAATTAGGCCTCATTAAAAAAATGTGCAATATATTTTCATAATCACATAAATTTCATTCTTAAAATATTCCTAAAAGGCAACTTTTATACGCTAAAATTTCTTTATTATTGGACACAGCGTATAATGTATAAATTTTAAAAGAATTTAATAATTAGGAATGCTCATAGAGTGCACAGTAAAAAATGAAACCTATTTCAGGATGTTACCCAAAATCTAATAACACCCATAATAGCTTTCCTATTTCTAATTTGGGTTGTAATACACCTATTATGAGTTTCAGGCACATTAAGGGTCTCAGTATCCCCAAATGTCATAAAATCCAACCCAAAACAGGTCCTTCAGCAAACGTCATTTCTAAATAGATCCTCGGTACGACTAATTTGACTCCATGGCACCTGATTTGGGCCGCCGCTGCTCCCGGTTCAATTTGATTTTGAAAAATGGCAACGAAGCTGCACGGCAAGCGCCAGCGCCATGTTTTTCTGGAGATCGCATAGACAACCTCGAGTTGCTTAACCGTCACTGAATTTATTCAGGTATTTATTTGTTTGATACTTTATCTTAATTTTAGTTCTCTAATTTTCGCCCTAACAAATGTTTAATTTTTATTTACACGTGATCCACTATAATGTAGATTTAAATTCGCTGCAACATTATTTGACTGTACGCGAACATATTTAACATTTTTAATTTACTTTATGTTAGGGATGGGACGAATATTCGGCCACTATTCGGTATTCGGCCCTTTTGTCGAATATTCGGTTGGCCGAATATTGAAGGCTTGTTGACCGAATACCTGTAGCCGAATGTTTTAGATATCTTGCCGAATACTGCTAAAATCTCACCGAATAGTGAAAGATATCTTGCCAAATAAATTTCGGATTTAAAGAATTTCATTCTTGCATTTTTTTTTTCTCTAATCCAAATTGGCTACTTCATTTATGAAGTCATTCTCACTCTTACTTGCAAAATATAGATTTATTCAGATACTAAAAAATATACAGCCTTTCTGTATTTTCTATAAAAGTTAGTGACAGGGCCTGACTAAGGCAGGGGCATGCGGGGCAGTTGCCCCGGGTCCCCCGGTTTGAGGGGGCCCCCCAAGGAGAGAAAAGTTTCTTGTTAAAAGAGGGCCAAATGATATAAAATAACAAAATATTACCAAATTTCTTTTTTTTTCAATTTTAAATGGTCTTTTTTTTTTCTCTTACCCCCTTTGTTTCCGAGCCCCACGTTCCCTTAAAGTAATAGTTACATCATAAAAAAATTAATAGTTAAAATTATCTATCTTCTGTTATTATGTATAAAGATGTGAAATATGAATACTGAAATCAGTTCTTGGTGCGAAATTTATGCATACATACAATAGGTTTATATTTTAATTTTAGTCACTTGAGTATAATTGACAATTTTAAGATATAAGGGGGCCCCCTTATAATGTTTGCCCCAGGGCCCCCCACTGTCTAAGTCGGGCCCTGGTTAGTGATATTAAAAAAAATGCTGCCCAAGTTGGAGATTTAATTGTACGGGAAATGTCAACATTAGAGAATGATGTATTACAATTCAAGATATAAAAACACCGCCTTATTCTAAAACGCTCGAATATTTATTAATGTCTACAAGTTCCATGCACATATAAAAAAGACTCTTATGAAATTCATAACTTATTTTCTATAAAGTAAGAAATGAAAAAAAAAATTATTCACTAGGTGTGTCAACGAAGATTCATTTTCAAAATTAAATATAATATATCACCAGAGTTCACTCTAGGATCAAGGGCAGGCAGGGCGCACTTTACCATAAAAGGGCACGATGAAAAAAAAAGGGGCACATTAATGTAATTATAAAACCTTCCCCCATCCCTAAAAAAGTATTTTCTTTTCCCCCTTTACCCTCTCCCCTCACACTTTGCAGTAACGATATAAAATAATCATATTAATTTCCCTTTCTAGAATTTTATATTTCCCCCAGTCCCACCTTCCTTTCCTTTTCCTTCTACAAGCCAAGCTTACATTTTTTTCCCTAACGTATTGTTATTTATTTTTTGAAAAAAAAAAAAAACCCTAACAGTTGTTTACGTTTTAAATAACATGATTTATTACAAATTAGTAGAAACTGAGAGGAAATGTAGTATATTTTCTTAAGAAGGGGGGGGGAGTTTATTTGACTGATCAATTACTAAAGATTTACAAATAAGACAATAATAATAAGAGTTTTAAATTTTTCAAATTTTATATGTTAGGTAGAGGAGCAGAGGAATATTCTATCATGGACGGGGGGGGGGGGGGAGAATTACATGTTCGATTTTTCATTGTTATAGCAAGATGAAGCAACAATTAAAGAAGAAGAAAAAAGACTTTGAAAGATTTTTGACTTAATGAGGTAAGAATCAAAAGAAAAGGAACAGTTTTTTTCCCTTTAAGCAGCTATTGAATCACTTCTTTTTATTTATTTTATTAAAGATTTTAAATAAAATAAAATAATTTAAATTAAAGAGTTTTAAATGGTTTATATTTTGTGTACATAATAAGGGGGAGGGAGAAGGGGAAACGTCAATTTCAGGTGAGTGTGGGGGAAGTTTTTTGTTATTCAGAAAAAGCCTCTCAGTGGGGAAGAACAAGGGAGTGTCCTGCTATTTTACAGTACTTTTTGTATGATTTCTCTTCGAATAGCAATAAAATCAGGACAGCGTAGTATACACTTATTTTGCTTACTTTGCATCCGTAAAATCTTTCAGACACTTAATTTTGCTTCTTGTTTTCAAAAATTAAAACAACTGATTGACAGAAAAATCTCAATTTTATTATTTTCAAACAAAGTTATTAAATAAAATTACTAATGTGGAATTTTTTTTTTTATTAGCTGGCCCCGGATCCTTTATTTTTTTAACGGCTCCGTTTGAAAATTTATTTTTACTTTGTCGTACTGGCATTTTTCTTAAGACTGTTCTCAAATTCAAACTACTTTCAAATAATTTTTTTTAATTGTTTTTAACTTATAAGTGCAGTAATGCTCTAACTATGAAAGTGGCTAATCAAATAATTAGTATCAAATAAGTAACTAATCAAATAGTGTTTTCCATTTTTCGACAAAGACCACTGAAAGAAAGAGTTTAAGTTCAATGTTTAGGTTTTAACAGAAATCGACTGATTTGCTTATAAGTACAAAGTCCAAAATCCGGAACCCCCCCGGATCTCGGCGATTCCGGATTTCAGATTATTTTCTGTTTATGTAAAAAAAAAATTACTGCCCCCTTTTTACTCCCTCCCCCAAAAAAAGGGGGGGGGCATGATGTATGTCAAGAGCGCATTTTCAATGCAAAAAAATGCTAATATTAAAACAGATATTTTAATAGAAAAAAAAGTAAAAAAGGAAGTTATCTGAAGTAAAAAGTAAATTTGAGATTTTTTTGTTTATGAAAGCTAAGTACAACTTTTTATAAAAGTATCTTTGGTTAAGGAGCGATTCTGTTCCAATTTCTCTGAAAAAATAAGGCAATAACTATCCAAAAATTAAAAAGGTTATAATCTGGAAAATTTGAATATAAAATCCATCGCGATATTCGACAAATAGTTAATAGTTCAAAGAAAAATTGCTAATATCGTCAAAGAATCGCGGAAAAAACGGGATCAAACTATCGTAAAAAATCGCAAATTTCATCCATAGTTCACGAAACAAATACTAATTTCTTTTTAAAAAATCGCAAATTACGTCGAAAAAAGAAGCAAATTTTATCAAAATCGCGTTAAAAACTCTAAATTTTGTCAAAGGATTGCGAGAAAAAAACAAAACAAAACAAAAAAAACCATTGTGCCGAGAGTGGATGCCCCCTCCCCCAGACTGTTGCAACCTTTCAGAAAAATTGCTGTAAATTTCAAAAAATATTTTTTTTTTACTCAAAATTGTGCCTCAAAATCATCTCTTAATTAAAAAGAGAAAAAATAAATAAAAAAGAATCTAGTCATGGTTTCTTTCTGCACAGCAAAACATTATCCATCCAAAGTTTTGATAATCTAAGTAAACAACAGTAGATTTCCGATTTCACTTAGCAAGGTTAATAAACAACTCTTTCTTCGCAGTTTCTGTATAGTGGAAATTTTTGGCAGGCATTGTAATTTTCTAAAAACTGGTTATATTTTAACAAAAAATTATTACACGGCCTAACTTATTATCATTTCAACTTGCTGAAAATTTGAAAGAAATTGGTCAACTTACATAGGAAATATGGATTTTTTCTTTCTAACAGTGATGGTAAAAAAAAAAAAAAAAAAAAAAAAAAAAAAAAAAAAAGAAAAAAAAAATTGTTTTTTCTTTTTTTACAACTCAGTAGTTTTTTCTGCTCTTAGCAACGCAAATTGGTTGATACATTCGTAGGATCATTTTTATAATTAAAAGAGACTTCCAATAGCAAAATTGTTCTTGCAAAATATTCCTCTTTTTTTTTTTTTTTAAAAAGGCGGGGGGGGGGGGAATTAATAATATAGTATAGAATCATTACGGCAAGCCGCAAGAGCAGATCGTACGATCATTTTGCTGCTTGACTTATGGAATAAATATAATATGAATTTTAAATTGAAACAAATTTAATAAACTGAAAACAAAACTTATTTTGAATAAAATATTTAGTCCAGCTAATTTGATTCGGGACACAGGCTTTTACTAAGCAAGAAGATAAAGGATGAAAATAGAAAACATTTAGCTTTCAATGCACTTGATATTTTGCGTTTCTTTCGCGATATGTTTACATTATAAAACCACCAACTAAGACTCTTAAAGAATATCCGGTATTGTGAATCATTATTTGAAATGAAATGAGGGGCAATTATTTCTGATAGTAAAAATAAACCTTTTATAGTGAAGCAAGATAAAATGAATGAATTTTCGATGAATCAAAGTTGGAAATGTAAGAAAATAGAGTAGACTTCTTAAAGTTAATGTAGCATACGATCGGTAGCGGCAATAAAGCAGAAGTGTGACGCTGCAAATACAGTGCTAAAACCAAATTGATTATAGATCTTCTTCAAACGAAACTAAAAGCTTTTTCCAAATAAAAGTAAGAACAAAAATATTAGTATGAAGAGAAAGGTTAGCACCTAGTTTTCGCAGTATAAAAAGACTCCAATGTAGCAGAATAAATTATTTTTATTTAACCCTTCCGACCCTTCCCCCCCCCAAAAAAAAATAAAATAAATAAATAAATCTTATCTTTATTAATCTGCCACTAAGACAATCAAAACGCATCATTGGTTGAATAAAATTTTTAATAAAAGTCAGAATTCAAAATAATGTGTGGCTCATTTAATGAAATAATCACAATATGGTTTTAATAAAGTATGATTGAAAACAAAACTCTTCAAAAGTGTCCAGATAAAATTGTTAAACTGGGTTTTAACTCTAACTTAATGTACTTTATGTTTGTGAAATTAGTACTTAACTTCGAAATATACCAGCACTTGTAAGCCAAGCTGGCAAAGATTTAAGATTCCATTAAGAAAAAAAAAGTTAGGAAAGGGTGGGAGGAGGGGAAGTAGTCAGAAGTTTACTTTACTTAAGGGTTGCTTTTTACCGGGCCAAAAAAAAATAACCTAAGGTTACAATAGATGCTCTTCAAATAGAATTTGCAGGTCTGGTATAATCTGAACCATGCAGGACTTAGCTACAGGGACATATTTTGGTAAACTGTACTGGCATTTGTACAAAACTACATTATGTAATGATTAATATTTGTAAGTGTTTGATTAAAATGTTTCAATTTTTAAGCATGATGAAAGTGTACTTTTTTTCTTTTATTCAAATAAAAATTATTCTCCATTAAAATAAATGTAATGTACATTCTCATAATAGTTACAAGTTTTAGATTTAATGATTATTCCTTAAAAATCAATATTTTTGTGTAGTATTTTTTTACTTACAGGAATCGATGCAAGATTTCTTTCTTGGCCCATTTTGTAAAAATTAAAGTTATTTTTGTGAAATATTTTATATTTGTGAAAAATACATTTTATAATGAAATCCAATTACTCAAATTTGAAGTATTAACAATTAAGCAAATTTGAAGTATTAACAAGTCTCTGCTAAAATATTGTTTTCTAGTGAACTTGTTTTGTTTACAAAATGCACATTTAAAACCTAACAAAATAAAAGTAATTAATGTAGAGTATGTTTTTATGAAATGTAATTTTGTGAAGGGGCCCATCTTATTAAGAAGAATTTTGTGAAGGGGGCCTGTTTTATTAAATTGATTTTTATGAAGGGGACCATATTAGGCCCCAAATTTTTCCTGGATCAACTCCTGACTTAATCAGAAACTAAAACTGGTGAGCATTGCTAAATGGAAATACAGTAAAATCTAAGCCTGACTCTGTGTAAGGCTGAAATCTGTCCAACTCGGAAATATTTTCAAGTCCTTGTGAACCCATATACATAGAGTGAAATTTGTCTAAGGCGGAATGTTGTCTACTACGAAATATTTTCTCTGTTCCGAGCGATTCCGCCTCAGAGTTTACTGTAGTGATATTAAGAGATTACTTGAGTTCGGCGAAAACACTCGTTCGCTAATGTTAATGCAATGGCGGAAATTTTTGAAGATATCTTGCTTGCATTTCAATATTTTTAAACAATTTTTTTGCATTGGATAGTCGAGATTGATCTATACATTGGCCCTTTTTTTAATTTTTCGATTATGTTTTTTGGACATTTAAATTTCGAAACCGCTTTTGGAAATAAAAGCATCCTCATAAAATTCCTGTAAACAAAAAGTAAAAAAGGGCTGATGTATAGATCAATCTCAGCTATCCAATGCAAAAAAAATTGAAATGCAAGCAAGATATCTTCAAAAATTTCCACCATTGGATTAACATTAGCAAACAGGTGTTTCCGCCTGACTCAAATAGCCTCTTAAATAGCTTGAAAACTGGCATACCTGGAAAAAATAAAAAATTGAGAGAGATTTTGATTAAAGTGACAAAAACAGTCAAATCAATAGTTCTTTTTTCAAAAGTGGTAAGAAACCTAATAAAAAAAACATGTTTTTCCAAAGATGGTAAAAACCATCAGGCAGTAAATGCTGTTCAACCCTGCTATACTTTGATATTTTGTTTCTTTTTTAGATTTTATAACCATAAAGATTCTACAAAAGCTGCCAAATATATTACAGTCAGGAAAAAGGACTAGAGAAAATGTCAAATATGTGTTACAGATGTTTGAGGTGTTTAAATCTTTAAAAATTCATTATTAGCAATTTCTTTTACATCTTTTTTTTACAAACATATAAATTAAAAACAGATCAGTTTGCTTAAGAAGTAAAATACATGCCATCTTTCCTCCTTGAAAGTCAGCACATGTGTGGTTTAAAAGTCTCAGGAGCCATCATGTATTTCACCTTTTTAAGTAAACTGATATGTAGAGTGAAATTTGCATTTCAAAAAACTATTACTTGTGAAAAATGACTTTTCTAAGAGACTAAATTTGAGATTTAATCTTTTCGACTTTAATTCACATTTTAAATAAAAAAAACTGACTATTATTATGAAATAGATTTAAGGTGCAATAACTATACACAACATTTGGAATTTTTACTGGTAACCAATCACATCATAGTGACATAATTTCTCCAGTTTATTTTATTTTATTTTAATTTTTTTTCTGCGACTCATACATTTTAAAATTTCATATTGTGTTTAACATGTTTTGTCTTGCTTACAAGGTAAATTTTATTATGTGCGAAATGATCTTGAAAATCTTTATTTTTAGGTTTGTAAAGATCTTCTACTGTAGTTATCACTTTTTTATACTAATTAACAGTAATAAGATGTTAAAACTGACCTTTTTCGATTTTGTAGGAAAACACTACCATTGAAAGCACAATGCCTTAAAAAACTGACCACCCAGGTTAATAGGAATTGGGAATGAAGAAAATTTATGCTTATACTGCTATGTGGATGGCATTCCTGTATTCACGACGAATGATATAACGAAAGCTATGTTTTTACTCCTGGCAACATATTGGATTTTTAACATCCAATTTCCTGCAGAAAGTAGGCCATCCTTCTTGCTTTTAAGCAGAGTATTGTTGAAGGACAAATTTAACACAAAAATGTTGCAAAAATGTGGAGCAGTAGTTGGTCTGCTGAAGCAACTGAATTTATAATTCTATTGTATGTTTCTTATGAAATAAAATTGCTGGATTCTTTTTTGTATGTATGTACCCCTTTTTTTGTACCTGATTACAATATTTTCAGCTATATCTTGATTTGTTGTGTACCATACTTCATGTCAATGTATGCGTAGCAAAAGTTGTGTAGCAGGAACTAATTGGATTTACTAAATGATTTTTGAATTAAAAGGATATATATATATATATATATATATATATATATAAAATCAGCTAAATTAGCGATTACACCTAAAAGTATGAAGTTATTCAACATACAAGGACATCACTAAGGTGGAAGTCTCTCTCCCCAAACATTCCTGACTATTGTTACACTCGGCAAATTTACAAATTTAGTTTACAAATTTGTTTCGAACTTTAATAAAAACTAATTTATTTTGTATTTTTGATAGACAGGAAAAATTACAAGACTAATTGAGAATATTCTACATATTATATATTGCATTTTCTAATTGTGGTAAATTGGCACATTTTGAAATTTGAGTTGGCAATTTAGGATTCTCTCCCCCATCAATAAAAAATCTTGGTGATGGCACTTTGACATAAGTATACAATTATAAACTTTAGATCATCTATGAAGAGAAGTGATGAAATAGTTAAATTTAGTTTTGACATTTCTAGTGGCAATCAAGTCATCAGGAGAAAATAGTTTGCCTCTTCAGACATCCCAAATTAAAGATTTCTGAAGTTAAGCTTCATTGATTTGTACTTTTGAATGCTGATCTGATCAAAAGGTCATATGCTGAACATCCCTCTCCACTGTTCAACAAGTGCAGAATAAGATGTTATTTGAAAAAAATTAAATAAAAAGCTTATTGCAGCAAAAATTAAGTTAGATTCCTATTTCATTAAAAATATAGCCATCATGTAGTTTCTTTCTTTAATTGCATGCTGCAATAAAGAAAAAATAATCATATTCACTAATTTTCAGAAGATAGTAAGCATAAAAAATTTAAGTTGTTTTGCATAAGAAAGTTTGTTTTAGCTTTGTTGTACTATTCTTGTCACAAAATTATTGAATCTATAAATTCAAAAAGTATATTGGCTCCATCAAAACAAATTTCATTTCTGAAACACAGTAATAGAGATAAATGAATCCTGAGCAACCTGTTTTCAAATAACAATATCTTAGTTCAATTGCTTATTATTCTGTTTAAGAGATCACTGTTTTTTCTTTCTTTTTTTAAGAAATGGATATTTAATTTTTTCATTCATTCAGTTGTGACAAAAATATTGATGAAAGAAAAAAAATGGTGAATTATTAATTGTCAAATGAGCATAATTAACCTTATTTTATTTACAAATTAAAAAAGTTCTTGCACTTTACTTATACCTGGATTTGAAATATAGTAACATTGCTCTGTGTGCTGATTTTATTGCATGCTTGGTTCTTAACACTAGAAAGATCAAGATGTTTTATCTACTGGAAAGTTTCATTTTAACCCCTACATACGAATAATGCAGTTGATGATTTAATGTAATTGTCAGCACGAATAAAACATATACCAAGTGGCGACTGTACAGACCATCTCTCCATTTGAGAGCTGATATTCCAAAATTAGACAGAATTTGATGAGCATATTAAAATGCAACTGCTCTGTCAAGCCGTATCTTGGAAACCACTTGCAGACCCAATTTAACGGTTGATAGATTTACCTTTGTGTTTTCTTGCACTCAAAGTTATAAAAATATGGAGGACTGGAAGCAGGGAAGTCCAATGGTAAAATTATCAGTCAACCACTAGAAACAATTTTGTAGGATCTATACATGAAGATATGAATTGGCAGACCAGTTGCATTTTAATATGTAAATCTTGTTTTAAGTAATCTTGTAATTTCAGCCCTCTCACCTCGATAAGATGATTGTGCATCCGCTTCATTGTCTAACATAATTATTCGAAGATAACATTAGAATAAACGATAATGAACTACAGTCTTATAATGCTCGATTAACTAGATTCTATTTTAAGTATGGATAATGACAAAATACCTAATTATATTCACATATAAAATATCACAACCAAGAATGCAATACATAAGTTATGCTTTTGATATTCAAAATGGCTCTAATCAGTTTTCCTACTGTTAAGTTTATTGCTTGCAGTGAGAATAATATTCTAAGGATTTGACAGACCCACCCCCCCCCCAAAAAAAAAAATAAATAAATAAATAAAATAAAGTTAATGACAAAGCAATAAAATTTGATAGCATAACATATTTAATTTAATAGTTTAACTCAAAAAATGTCCTAAATTTTTTACAAATCAAGCTCTTGTATACCAGAAAAGTTCCAAATCTGACAGAAAATTCCAAAAGTTGCTGAAGAAATTATTTATTATTGTTATCCCAATAATAATTATATAATCATCTATCAATAACTGATATTCAGCTATTGTCTTATTTTAAATATGAATAATTTTTTGAAGTAATATTTTAACTTTAGAATTTGAAAGTAATGCTTTAATAAAATCAATAAGTATATATAGAAAGTTTAAACGCTTGAAATGATTGTGCAATGTTTAAAATTATAGATAAGTGTGCGAAGAAAGATATTTAAATTTATCTAAATTGATTGTTGTGTGCTAATGTGCCCTAAAAGACATTTAAAATTGTGGAAAACAGCTGTTGGCATAGACAAAATGGGTATTAAATAATCTCCAAAATGAATTGGTGATTGTATCCAGAATGGGTTTTAAAGCATCCAAATTGGGTATTAAACAGTGCCTAAAAAGGCTTGTCAGTAGAGCCCAGAATAGGTCTTAAAATATCCAAATTGGGTATTGAGTTCTGCCTAAAATGGTTTCTTGGTGGTGTCAAGAATGGGTCTTAAGATACCCAAATTGGGTCTTGAACAATGCCTAAATTGGATTCTCAGTGGTGTCCAGAATGGGTCTTAAGATGTCTGAATTAGGTATTAAACACTGCCTAAAATAGATTCTCAGCGATGTCCAGAATGGGTTTTAATGTATCCAAATTGGGTATTAAACGCTGCCTAAAATGGATTCTCACTAGCATCCAGATTGGGTCTTAAAATACCCAAAATGGGTATTTAACAGTGCCCAAAATGGATACGCAGTGATAACCAAAACAGGCATGGATCATGACCCAATTTGGTATTAACCCAATTTTTTTTTTACCCATTTCAGGATTGGGTAAAAATTGGTATTAACCCAATTTGGGTTACCCTGTACCCAGCAATCTTTCAACCCAAAATGGGTATTTAACAGTGCCCAAAATGGATACGCAGTGATAACCAAAACAGGCATGGATCATGACCCAATTTGGTATCAACCCAATTTGGGTTACCCCATACCCAACAATCTTTCCACCCAAAATGGGTATTTAACAGTGCCCAAAATGAATAAACAGTGATAACCAAAACAGGCATGGATAATGACCCAATTTGGTATTAACCAAATTTGGGTTACCCCTACCCAACAATCTTTCATCCCAAATTGGGTTTTTTTTTTACCCATTTCAGGACTTTTTTTTACTGTTTGATTAAAATATTAGAAATTTGGATTTTTTCAATTTTTAGAAAACAATATTTTAAGTAAAATAAGCTGCAAAACTAAATTTTGTTTCTAAAAATATAAAAAAAAAATGTACCTTAAAGACAAAGTGTCAAAATTGATTTTTGTATCATATAAATTTGAGAATCTTGTATCAGAATTCTCGAAAAGAATAAAATCTATTTCTTTGATCAATTTTTATGATTTTATCATGTTTACTATCACCTTAAAGGCGTATGTTTTCTTTTCAATTAAATGTCCCTAAATACAACATTCTGAAATATCGTCGTTAAAGTGTACAGCATGCTGAATTATACTACGTTTTTAAATATAAGTAACTCTGTGACATTCCGCAATTGCATTTTTAAAATACTTTTCCGGTTTCCGTAAAAATTCTATTAAATAAATAAATAAATAAATAAATATAATATATATAATTTAAGTTATTCTCTTTCTCTACGCTGCTTTTGATATATGTACCTTCGAGCTGCAAATATAATAATTTAAAATTGCATAATAACAAATGCTTTTGAAAAATTATTCATTTTCACTACTTTAAATTTTACAATAACTTTTATTTATAGGTTTTTTTTATATATTCTTTAAAATATAACATGCATTTGAACTTATAAGTTTGGAAATTCAGTTACGGAAACTGGCATACTAACTTTAAAATGACTGTACTACATTTTTATTCCAACTTTTTCGATGTTAAAAGCAAAAGTTTCTAAATTTTCTTTTCCCATTCATATTATGGAAAAGTGCATTTTAGTTCTTTTAACATGTAGACTGGTTTAGAAATAAGTTTAGGAAGATATGCAGAAAGAGTATTAAATGCATATAAATTAAAAAGTACTAAATATAACTCTAGGATATATTCAAGTTCACTTTGACTTTAGTTTTCGTTCTTTGAATTGAGTTTCTTTTACATAACACATTTTTCATCTTAACTTTAAAAAAAATCATAACATTTAACTAGAATCGATTCTTTTCAACTATTTAAAATGTTTCGGTGATTTATTTATGGAAAAAACTTCAAATTATTATAAAAGTTTCTTAAACTACTTCTGCAGAAAATGAATTCATAAAATAATTCGAGATTCTATATTTAACGTTTATGATTCAATGAAATATATCGTAAAAATTTTTTAATGAAAAATATGGAAATGGAACAGTAAGTTAAAAAAAAAAAGCACGGGGGGTTTTGCTAATCAAAATATCGAAATTTTATACTAGTGCTATATTTTTCATTGTGTATTTTATTTTATTATTGTTTTATTTATGAATTTAGATAATTAAATGTTAAAAACTTTCATATATTTTGATTTGAAAATATAAAATAAACTAAAATTTCTCAATCTTTCTTTATTCGTATAGGCAATATTTGTCATTATTTCCTATTTTTAAGTTTTAATGATTAGGCGTATTTTTTAATGTAACAATCAATTGTAGTTAATGAAACATGCATTATTACTTAGTCTGTACCAGTAGCGGCTCGTCAGGTAATGCTGCATCAGATTTTTCTTACCACTAAAATTAAACATAATCTTTTATCTTATTTATCCGACATATTGGTTGATTAATTAAAACTGAAATTACAATACAATTTTAGTGGCGTGAAAAAATTGATGCAGCATCCCTGACGAGCCGCTACTGGTCTATACGTAGTCTCTACAACATATTAAAGAAGTTTTCATAATCAAATAAAAAATAATTTTCTCCGTAAAGAAAACATGTTCACACAAACCAACATGATTTTCCTATACCACAAGTAGTTTTCAGTGAACAAAAACTGTAATAAGTACCGAAACATTCATTGACAATGGAATGGGATGTTTTCTTAGAACCCAGAGTAAAATACATTACAGTTACAAGGGATGGTAATATTATATCAAATGACATTATTAAAAATACATTTGGCCAATGGCTGATCCGAACTCTTTCATTAATTTTCAGATAAAAGACCTTTAAATATTAATCTTTAGCAGAATGTTAACAACCTTCTGAAACCTTCTTTAATTCGTTATATAAAAATAATGAGAGCGATTTGAAAGCCTCGTGCGTTAAAAGTTATATATGCAGGAATGCAAGCGCTGCGTCACAAACACCTGATTGTTACCACTGACTTATTATAGAGCTAAAATAATTCTGAAAAATATATAGAATTAAAAGTATTTCTATCGCATACTTTTTTTTTGTTTCTTTTAATACTACTGAACGAGATATTCTGAAAGAACCCAGACATGAAGATTTTTATTGACATCCATCCTCAAACATCGCGAAGCTAGATTTTTTATTTTTAAAATATATTTTTGGCTGTCTCTCATATTAAATTGTTAGACGATGTAATAAATAAATGTATATATTTTTAAATAATCATAAATATTGATGATATGCAATTAAACTATTGTTACATTCTGTAATTAGATGAGTAAGTTATGATTTTTGAATGCACTAGAACTATAGAAAATGAACCATTTTAAGATGAGTAATTCAATCATTTCAGTCTAATGTCAAGTAAATTTCTAATACAAATATTTTGCAATAATTAGAAAATATTATAGTAGAATTATACCTAGCACATATAGAGATTACATTTTGCATACCGAATGCGATTTTCTTATAATAAAAAAAAAATAAAGCTAAATCTGTTCGAAATATGTAAAATGAGTTATTGAAAATTTATGATTAATTTCTATACTATCGCAACGAAGATTGTGTAATTTTTACTGTCCGCTCACATTAATTAGAACAGCAATCAATGTAACTTCATAAGAACACAATCGTTATGCCTCTTTAGTTAATCAACATGCTTTAAATTAATAATCTGAATGAAGAATGATTTTTAATTTTTATGTAATAAGATCAAGACATAATTGGATTTTAATGATTTCCAACGGAATTTTCAGCAATTGGAAGCAATTATTGCGACTAGAGTAGAATATATAAATTTTATTTTGGATTTTGTTTACAGGAAAATAATGTGCTTGTTTTAAATAACTTTTTTTTTTGTTTTCGTGCTTTCCAATTTCGTGCCCCCCTCCCCCGCGCGACATTTTTCATGCTTGAAAAAATTCACAGCAATTAAACACTGCTCTAAAATACAGCAGCTTGTAAATTTTACAGCACCTGTTTTTCAGTCGGAATGCCGGTACATTTTGCTGCAAAACATACTGTTTTTAAATAGTTTTTTTTTTTTTTTTTTTTTTTTTTTTTTTTTTTTTTTTTTATCAATAAAGTTCATTACCTAAAATTAAAATTAAAATTTCAACCAAACATTTCTTTACTTAATAAAAGTCAGTCATATCTCTTTGAAATAAATATGTAACTTTTATTTTTCTTGAATTTTGTATAAATGCGATGTGTGTTCACTGATTTTAAAACATTGTTAAGAAAACAAATGCGCATTTTTTTCCTGTCGTTTTAATGTGTCACGCTCAAATTCAAATGCTCCAAAATTTCATTTCATTTTCGATTTTTATGTGTTGGTAATAAAATATGAATTTTGACTCAAAAAGCCATAATTTAGTCGTTAAGAAAATTCAAATTTTGAAACTTTCAAAGCGGGTTTACCCATTAAAATTTAAAAATACATAAACTTTATTATTATTATTTTTATTTATGTGTTTGAGATTTTACCAGGATTAGTTTACCAGGTTCTCTTTCTTACAAACCTCAGATGTAATATTTTCATAACATATTTTTGTAATAAAAAAATAAATAAAACTTGCTATTATATGCTTTACTTGATCTCCATACCACATGTGTTACATTGTATGCAGTAATGATTAAAATATTTTATTTCATAAACATAAAAAAAAAATTCTCAAGGATCTGGCTGGTTTAATTTTCTTCTGCTGTATAAAATATATTTTGAATGATATTTATTTTTCTTGTTGGGTGACTATTAAAAAAATGCTAAATATCCTTCTATAGTAAAAAAAAAACTAGCCTTAAAAGGAATGACTCCTGGAATGATGCTGATGTGGAAGATTTCCGGAACTAACGAATCCGGGTTGTCCACTCCTTCCATGAGCCAAATAGACCAATCATGAAAGGGCTCCGTCTATGCATCGCCGTATGGGTTACCATAAAGAGAGGAAAGGTTACCATCGCCAACAATCGCCAAGTTTGTCGCCAACTTGGCGATATATCGCCAAATTTGGCGAATAAAATTAGTTGTCAAAAGTGACGCCAACTTGGCGATAACTGTAATATTTCGCCAAATTTTTAATTTCTTTACACCACCAGTCGTTTGATACATCATTTGAGAGGTTTGCAACTGCTTATTCATATAATGGATGTCTTGTGTGTTATCCCCCACTCTGCTCCCCAGGGGGGGGCACATTTTTTATTTCTTTCCAACACCAGTCGTGTTACACAAGATTTGAAAGGTCTGCAACTGCTTATTCATATTATGGATGTCTTGTGTGTCACCCCCACACTCTGCTCTCCCCAGGGGGGTCACATTTTTAATTTCTTTACAACACCAGTTGTGTGACACATCATTTGAAAGGTCTGCAACTGTTTATTCGTTTTATGGATGCCTTTTGTGTCACCCCCACTCTGCCCCCCAGGGGGGTACATTTTTAATTTCTTTACAACACCAGTCGTGTGACACATCAATTAACAGGTCTGCAACTGCTTATTCATACCATGGGGTATTGGCGAGCGCAGCAAGCAGGGGTAGCCAATAATTAGGAATCGCGAAGCGATTACGCGGGGGGTTGGCGAGCATAGCGAGCAGGGGGGCGGCGCCCCCCTAGTAAATATAAGACAAAATAAAAAAAGTTCTCTCTCCAGAAAAACCTGTTATGTAATCGGTCAACAAATTACTATAAGCAATGGCATTAATTTAAAAAATTTCTTGAAGCGGCACAGTTAGGTAACAATATACTAGTTATTAAGTTTTTTTCTGTTTAAATACGCAGCTTTTTGTCCTAAAGGATATTTTTTAATTAATTTATTTCTTATATAATAAGCAAAGCTAAGCTTAAATAACTGAGAATATATATGTATATTCACAGTTTAATCTTTAAACACATTATGCAGTCTATTAGAATAGCAAATAAAACCTTTGTGCAAAAATGAATAAAGATAGAAACCAGCGTTAAAAAATGCACAAATAAATACATAAAAAAGTAAGAAACACCCCCTATGAATTTACTACATTTTTATCATTATCATTATTATTATTATTAAATTATCTCAAAATTTGGTTACTTTTTATGCTTGTAAAATAATGATTTTTAATTTCTGCATAAATATACACGATAATAAATATGAGTACATAAACACATTGTTCAATAAGTAACAGCAATCATGATACTGATGTTTTGATTCAAGCGATAAAAATAAAATTCAACATAAAATCGCATATTCCTAATAAAAATAATATAGAAGATATAAGTGGCATTAATTATTTAAAATATTCTGCTGTTACGGAAAGATTAATCCCATCATTATCTTTAAATAATGATGAAAAGCTGTTCAATATATCAAATTGTCAACACCATCGATTAAATGATTAAACTGAATGCTGGAATATTACACTACATCGCGCTTTTTCTCGCTTTTTTTTCAAGATTATGCCGATATTATTTTTTTTTATTTTGTTAATTTAAAATTTAAGGCACTCGATTTTTTTATAGGAAAACAGCAGTGACTTCTTTTTACCTTTAAATGCTAATGATATGTACTAAATTTTTAAAGGGTACTGTGCCATTAAGTATAATATTATTTATAATAAAATAATGATTAAAAAAAGAAGTTAAACATAATCATAGTAAAAGAGACTTTAGAATTAGCACAAAAAAAATCTTCTTGTCACTTCAAGTATACAAAAATAGTCATAGAGAAAAATTCATTTTTAAATTCATCGTCGTTTAAAGCTTAACTCCTGAAGAAAAACTGAGAAAATAATGGGGTGAAATGTAGCAGAAGAAAAGAGGCAGTAAAAAGAAGAAAATTATACTAAAAGATTGCAACAAAATTTTACATTCGATTAAGAAAAAATAATGGAAGCAATTAAAAAATAATAATAATAAAAGAGATTGTTTGTCTTCCTATCACTTGGAATATACAAAAACGTCGTAAGGGAAACATAAAATTTTAAATTCATCTCTGTCTGAAACTCACATTGAAGAGGAAAACACAGAGAAATGAGAGAAAGTTCCGTACAAATTCTATTGAATCAAAAAAATTAAAAAATTCACAAAATATGTATGGTTTAAGTTACTGTATTTCTCTACGCTACTTCTGATATCTGTACTTTCAAACTAGAAATACAATAACATAAAATTACATGTTAACAATAGATTAAAAAAATATTTTCATTTTAACTATTTTAAATTTTACTATAACTTTTATATATAAGTTTTGTTTAATAAATTCTTTAAAATATAACATGAATTTGGAAATTGACTTTCGGAAACTGAGATATTAACTTGAACTGAGAATGTCTACATTTTTATTCCAACTTTTTCGATGTTAAAAGCAAAAGTTTTATGCGTGCTTTCTAAATTTTCTTTTCCCATTCATATCACGGAAATGTGCATTTTAGAACTTTTAAAAAGTAGAATAGTTTAAAAATAAGTTTAGGGAAGATATGCAAAGAAGAGTATTAAATGTATATAAATTAAAAAGTACAAAAAATACCTATAGGATATATTTATGTTGAATTTGACTTTAGTTTCCGTTCTTTGGATGCAGTTTTTTTACGTAACGTATTTTTAATCTTAACTTAAAAGAATCATAACATATAATCGGAATCGATTCCTTTCAACATTTTAAGATATTTCGATTATTTTTTATAAAAAATCTCCAAACTGTTATAAAAGTTTCTTAAACTTTCTGTGTAGAAAATGAGTTGTTAAAAGAATATCAGATGCTACATTTAACGTTTATGATTCACTGAAATATATTGTAAACTTTTTTAATGAAAAATATGGAAATGGAGCTGTAAGTTAAAAAAGAGCTAACTATAATATTGAGCTTTGCTAACTATAATATTGAAAGTAAACAATACCAGTACTATATTTTTCATAGTGTATTTTATTTTATTGTTTTTTTATGAACTTACATAATTAATTATTAAAAATTTTCATTTATGTTGATTTGAAAATATAAAATAAACTAAAATTCCTCAATCTTTCCTTATTCTAAAGGCAATATTTGTCAAAATTTTCTATTTTTAAGTTTCTATGATTAGGCGTATTTTTTACTTTCTTCTATCTTCAATAGAAGAAAGTATTGTAATCGAAATTTTTTTTGACTTCCGGTTTTCGACGGAATTACACTTTTTAGGGGTCAGAGATTCCAAAAAACATGTTTTTACAAAATGTCTGTCTCTCCGTGTGTCTGTGTGTCTGTCTGTATGTCGCCATTCTACCATCAAAAAGTGTATGAAGTTATGCATCGAATTGAACCAAACTTTTTGTGAATGTTTTTGGCTGTGGCAAGCAGGTCCTCCTTCAGTTTTGAAATATTCCGCCGGAAGGGGGCGCTGCAATCGCGATTTTTGTGCCATTTTCAATATTGTACCGACCAAAAGTATATGAAGTTATGCATCGAATTGAACCAAATTTTTTGTGTATGTGTATGACTATGGCTAGTTGCTCCTCCGTGAAGTTGAAAAAAATCCGCCGGAAGGGGGCGCTACAATCGCAATTTTTGTGCCATTTTCAATATTGTACCGACCAAAAGTATATGAAGTTATGCATCGAATTGAACCAAATTTTTTGTGTATGTATATGACTATGGCTAGTTGGTCCTCCTTGAATTTGAAAAAAATTCTCCGGAAGGGGGCGCCGCAATCGCGATTTTTGTGCCATTTTCAATATTGTACCGACCAAAAGTACATGAAGTTATGCATCGAATTGAACGAAATTTTTTGTGCAAGTGTATGGCTATGGCTAGTTGATTCGTCCTGAATCTGAAAAAAATCCGCCAGAAGGGGGCGCAGCAATATTGAATTTTATGGCATTTTCAATATTGCACCACATAAAAGTGTATGAAGTTACTTCTAGAACTGAACTAAACATTTTGTATATGTTTTTTTTGGTAAGGCAAGTAGGTCTTCCCTGAATTTGAAAAAAAAATCTGCTTATCATTTTATTGTTCATCGGCTCGTGCAGAGACGGAAATTCGTTTTTACTCCGATTAATTGATTGAAGCAGAAATTTAAGATGAAAATCAAAGTTGGTAATGTATTGAATTAAAATTATTAAAGCATTAAAATGAGTAACTATTTTTTAATATTAAAATGTATGTATGGGATAGAAGAAAGTTTTAGGATTGGCACATTCAACTAGTTTTATGTAACTATCAACTGTAGTTAATGAAACATCTATTATTACTTTCAAATAATGTGTAGCCTATACATCATTATAAAGTTCTCACTATGAAATTAAAAAAAAAAAAATTCTGCCTAAAGGAAACACGTTCACACAAACCGACATGATTTTCCTATTCATTAAATAGTTTTCAGTAAACAACAAATGTAATGAGTGGCAGAACATTCATTCTTTTTATTTGTAACATAGTCTTAGGTACAAAATAATATGTTATAATTTTTTAGTCGGTTACCTATTTTTATCGAAATACAAAGTCATTATTAAAATCGCAAAATTAATATAAAATTATTTAATTCTAAAATACAGAATAACACAATGTTCAATGTCTTCATATGTATAGGCATATATAATTACGGTTCGAAAAACTGTGAAATATGTTTGATATGAAACTTGTGTTTACTAGCCCTCCAAGCGTCTTGCAAATGGGTAAAATTGTAATGTTGTTTTCTCTGCATTTTATTCTAAATGCTAATAAAATATGATTGTTTTAATATTACATAAAAAATCTTATTTAGGAATATAAATGTTATCCTTGAGAGTCTTAATCATTCTTCAATGCTTTGAAAATTCATTAAATTTATAGAATTATAATATCTTATATTGCAGTGAAATCTGGAACTTAGTGTACGGAATATTACGGGCCAAACGCTTAGAGGATGAAAATAGGATGTTTTTTGAAACTCAGAATAACAGCATTACACTTACAGGGGATGGTAATATTATAGGAAATGACAATATTAAAAGAAACATTTTGCCAATGGAAGATTCCAACTCTTTCATTAAAAGTCAAATTAAAGTGCTTAAAATATAAGTATTTTATATGCTAACAAATTTCTAAAACCTTCTTTATTTCGTTATATAAAAATAATAAAAGCGATTTGAAAGCCTCATGCGCTGAAAGTTAAATGTATGAAGGAATGCAAGCACTACGTCACAAACACCTGATTTTTATCATTAAATTATTTAGAGCTAAAAAAAATTTCAAAAAAAATTTAGAATTAAAAGTATTTCTGTCGTATACTTTTTTTACACTACTGAGTAAGTGATTCTGAAAGAACGCAGACATGAAGATTTTTATTTATATCCATTCTCAAACATCGCGAAGCTAGTCGTTAAAAAGAGCTAGATGTTAAAGCTAGATATTACTCTAGATGATAAAAAATATTTTTGACTGACTCTCATAGCACATTGTTACACCATGGAATAAATAACTGTATCAAATTTAAAATAATCATA
Source organism: Maratus speculifer (assembly GCA_964019185.1). Lineage (NCBI taxonomy): Eukaryota > Metazoa > Arthropoda > Arachnida > Araneae > Salticidae > Maratus > Maratus speculifer. The sequence goes on along the minus strand of OZ025297.1, from coordinate 14,678,723 downwards.
AATATTGATGATATGCAATTAAACTATTGTTACATTCTGTAATTAGATGAATAAATTCATTTTTTTTGAATGTATTGGAACTATAGAAAATGAACCATTTTAAGAAGTGTAATTTAATCATTTCTTCCAAATGTCAAGTAAATTCCTAATACAAATACTTTGCAATAATTAGAAAAATATTATAGTAATAGAATTATACCTATCACGTATAGAAATTACATTTTGTATACCAAATACGATTTCAGTTAATCAACATACTTAAAATTAATAATCTGAGTGAAGAATGATTTTTAATTTGTATGTAATAAGATTAGGACAAAATTAGATTTTAAGGATTTCCAACGTAATTTTCAGCAATTGGAACCACTTATTGCCACGAGAGTAGAATTTATAAATTTTATTTTGGATTTTGTTTATAGGAAAATAATTTGCTTGTTTTAAATAACTTTTTTTGTTTTCATGCTGCCCAATTCATTTTTGTATAGACAGATGCCAAAATCGCCTAATTATTCCGAAGTCTGAACAAAGACAAAGTTTAAAACTGGAAAGTGTTTATAAGAAAACATATCTTATTTCAACGTGTTACTTGTTAGATTTTATTTTAAAATCGTTTTATAAATAAAATTTCTGGTTAGAAACATGGTTGTCTTGGATCAGTCTTCGGAATATTTAAATGATGTTGGCATCTCTGAACATGTATTACATGTAAGTATAATACATCTAATACAAACACTTTTATATTTGTGTTTTAAATATTATTATCTGTATAATAATTTATAGAATGGTGAAGAAAAATGCATAGATTTCATATTAATGTTGCTGTACTATAGGTTTTTAATTATTTTAAATTGTGATACATTTTTATAAATAAAATTTTTATTAAGCTTCATTTAAAAACAAAGCAATGATCTAAATACGTTGAAAATGTTCATTAAAAATCTGTGCCATTTGATAAATCCTTTGTAGAAATAGAAGAAAATACAGGGTGTCCGAGAAAGATCCGTACAACTTCAAAAATTTATTGAAAAAGAAACAGTAGGGTAACAGCGAAACTAATTAGGACATTAGATAGAATAACTCAAAAAGTTTTTTTCTGCAGTATGTTTCTGACCATAGATGGCGCTACATGTCATGCACAGGAATATTAAAGCATTTTAGTTATTTCAATGGCGGATCGCGTGAAGAAAGCTCAATGTGTTGCGTGGTTTATCGAAACAAAATCCGATACGCAAACACAACGGAATTATCGAACGACGAATGGGGAATCGCCACCATCTCGGTCAAGCATTCGTGAGTGGTATCACAAATTTATGACAACGGGTAGTGTGGAACTCCTGACCTAACACCACTGGAATTTTCCTTTTGGAATTATGTTAAAGATACTGTATACCGAACGCAAGTTAACAGTCTCGAAGAATTAAAGCAAAACATCCAAACAGCTGTAGCTACTGTTGATGTTAACATGCTGAAAAGGTCGTGGATGGAATTGGAAAATCGTCTTGATATTGTTCGCACTACGAAAGGGTCTCATGTAGAAATTTGTAATAACTTAAGTTATAGGAAAAAAAAAACTTTTTGAGTTATTCTATCTAATGTACTAATTAGTTGCGCTGTAACCCTATTGTTTCTTTTTCAATAATTTTTTGAAGTTGTACGGATCTTTCTGGGACACCCTGTACTTCTAACACTGATAAAGCACAAAACATTACAATTCATCATTATAGCACTAAAAATTTCAATTACATTATTTAATATTTTTTAGATAAAACTGCATCAGGGAAGCACATTAAATTATTCGTTTGTACTAATAACTTTGTTATACGAAAAAAAAAATTATCAACAAAGCATCAAACGAATCAACTATTCTAGGAATTTAATCATAACTATTTCAAAGTTAACATCAGGTTAACGAATTGCATTTTTAAGCTTTTTTAATAATTTATATTATTCATGTTATAATGTGACACTAAATAATTATACATATTAATATGTGTATCTGCGTGCATGTATATTAAAAAACAAGTTTATATTTTAATATTTAAGTGATAATAATATGTATTTCGGAAAATTTATTACGACATATTTCGACTGATATCACAAGATTAGGGATTAACACATACATTGAATTTTATGCAGAATGTAGAAAAAGAAAAAATAGATCAATAGATGTTTGATTATTAATGAATACATTTTGTTTTAGCTATACGCTTACTTTACACTAGAGAAGAATAATTTGCTTTCTATCATTAAGAAAAACAATGTACAAACAAAGTTAAAAAAAAAAAAAAAAAAAAAAAAAAAAAAAAAAAAAAAAAAAAAAAAAAAACATGCGGGTGATATACTTAAAATTTTTTGGATTGTCTCATATTTGAAGCGAAACGTTTAATTTCCGAAATAAAATTTCAGGTTTTATTTTATTCCGTTTTAAAGGTGGAAAATTTAAAAAAAGACCGGAAATCTTTCGGCTACTATTCGTATTTTCATAGATTATCATTCCATTCTCAAAATGAATCTATTCGTTTCAGATAAGGTTACTTGTTACTGTTTCCAAAACGGTTTGGTTTGGTTTATTTTGTGTCGGCCGATTATCTACTCGAGGAATATAAACCCAGGGAGCGAGTGCCCTTTGTGGAGGTCTTTGTAAGCGAACCTAACCCATACTTACGCAAGGTTCGAAAGAAACCATGAAAACTCTGAACGGTTAGGTCGACGGCCGCGTTTGGGTTCGAATTCAGCATCGTTTCAAAAACCGAACTTATGCAACTTTTTTTTTTACAGTGTATATTCCATAATCATGTTCCATCATATATTTTTTTTATTATTTCCTTTAACAAATAGTGATGTCACACATTTAGACGTTACTTGTTATCCTCGCCCGCACAAAAATGGCGTTCTGAAAATTTTTTTAAAAGAGTATTAAAAAAGAAGGAGATCGGTGAAATACTCGTCATATTCCTAACTTTTTTTCAAAAAAAAATTTTCTCCTTTTTAAAAACTTGAGCCTTATCTTGCCCATATACACTGTAAAAAAAATCTGTAAAGTTACTATACATTTTCTAGGAAACTGGGATTCCAAGAACTATTCATGTAACGATAACAGGAAAAAATCATGCAACCGATTCTGAAACTTGAATTTTTGCTGTTACCGTTACAGGAAAAGTTCTAGGAATCCCTGTTTCCTAGAAAAAGTTTAGTACCTTTCCAGAATTTTTTTTTTTTGTTTTTTTTTTTTTTTTTTTTTTTTTTTTGCAGTGTACATGATTGTTTTTATGCATTGAAAATTTACACGCTCATATATGATTGCTGTAGGATTTTTATTGCAATAGTGCTTTTCACGTTTTGATAAACGCATTAATCTTTAATTGTTCATAAGCGAAAAACAAAAAGAAAGAATTCAGGAAAATGTGAAAAAATACTTATTTTAAATTTCCTAAAGGTTTTTAAAAGAAGAACTAGAAGAATAAGAGAAAAAAGTGTGATTTTATAGGTTTTTTAGAAACTATTGAAATGTAGATGGGGGATGGGGTGGAAAAATAAAACTTAGTATGTTTTTCTTGAAATTTCTGCTGTAATTTTAAAACAATCTATGCTGTGAGAACTAATTTAAACAGTAAATTAAGTTAAAATCGAAAATACGAGCGACACTCAACCGATAGTAGCACGATATTTTCCATACTTGAAAAATTTCACAGCAATTAAACACTGCTCTTAAATACAGCAGCTTGTAAATTTTGCAGTTACTGTTTTGCAGTCCGAATGCTGGTAAATTTTGTTGTAAAACATACTTTTTTGTGTAGCGTTTTTAAAAATAAATAAAGTTCATTTTAGTTAAAATTAAAATTTCAGCCAAACATATTTTTACTCAGTAAAATTTAGTCATATGTCCTCGAGTAAATTTTACTTTTCTTACGGATGGAGTTAATTTACGAGAATTTTGTGATTATGCGTATGGGTGTTCACTGATTTTAAAACATTATTATAAAAACAAATGCGCAAATTTTTTCCTGTTGTTTTACGCGTCATGATCTAATTCAAATGCTTCAAAATTTCTTTTCATTTTCTGTATTTATGTGTTAGTAATAAACTATGAATTTTGAGTCAAAAAGTAATAATTTAGTCTTTCAAAACATTCTAATTTTGAAATTTTCAAAGAGCTCTTACCCATTAAAATTTAAATACGCATAAATATTTTTTTAATTCATATTTATGTGTTTGAGATCGGTAAATATTTATGTTTACCAGGAATTTATCTTTTTCTTACAAATTTCTGATGTAATATTTTTATAACATATTTTTAATAAAAAAAAATAAATTAAACTTGCTATTATATGCTTTACTTGATCTCCATATCACTGACACTAAGTTGTGTTACATTGTATGTTGTAATGATCATCTTATTTCATAAACATAAAAAAAATTCTTTAGGATCTGGCTGAGTTAATTTTCTTCTGCTGTATAAAATATATTTTGAAAGATATTTATTTTTCTAGTTGGGTGACTATTAAAAAAATGACAAACATAAAAATAAAACAGAATAAAAAAATGTTCTCTTTCCAAAAAACCTGTTATGTGATCGGTTTACAAATTACTATAAGCAGTGGCATTTAAAAAAAAAAAAAAACTCCTGTCGCAGCACAGTTAGGTGACAATATACTAGTAATTAAGTTTTTTTTTTTTTTTTTTTTTTTTTTTTTTTTTTTTTTTTGTCAAATTACGCAGTTTTATATCCTAAATGATAATTTTTAAATTTATTTATTTAATATAAATGTAAGCTTAAATAACTGAGAATATATATGTATATTCACAGTTAAACACATTCTGCAGTTTTTTTAGAATAGCAAATAAAATCTTTGTTCAATAATAAATAAAGAAAGAAACCAGCGTTTCTAAATGCACAAATAAAAATACCTGAAAAAGTAGGAAACATCCGTTTTGAATCTACTATATTTTTATCACTATTTTATCACTATTTCTATTATTATTATTATTATTATTATTATTATTATTATTATTATTATTATTATTATTATTATTATTATTATTATTATTATTATTATTATTATTATTATTAAATTATGATATAACTTAGTTACTTTTTATGCATTTAAAAGGAATAGCTATTAGAATAATGATCTATGATTTCTACATGAATATACATGATAATAAATTTTAGTATGTAAACATACTGTTTAATAAGTAACAGCAATATTGATTTTAATGTTTTGATTCAAATGATAAAAATAAAATTCAGCATAAAATCGTATATTCCTAGCAAAAAGAGTATCGAAATTGTAAGTGACATTAATTATTAAAAAATTCTGCTGTTACGGAAAGATTAATCCCATCATTATCTTTAAATAATGATGAAGATCTGTTCAATGTATCAAATTGTCAACACCATCTATTAAATGATTAAACTGAATGCTGAAACAAATCTATCACACTACATCGCGCTCTTTCTCTCTCTCACACATTTTTTTTCTTTTTTTAGATCATGTCGATATTATTTTTTAATTTTGTTAATTTAAAATTTATGACATTCAATTTTTATAGGAAAACAGCAGTGACTTCTTTTTACCTTTAAATGTTAATGATATATATTAAATTTTAAAAGAGCACTGTGTCATTAAGTAGAATATTATCTTGAATAAAATAGATTAAAAAAAGGAGTTAAACACAATCGTAGTAAAATAACCTTTAGATCTAGCACAAGAAAAATCTTGTCATTTGAACTATACAAAAATAGTCGTTGAGAAAAAGTCAATTTTAAATTCATCGTCGTTTAAAGCTTAACTCCTGAAGAAAAACTGAAAAAATAATGGAAAAAAATTTTGCAGAAGAAAAGAAGCAGTAAAAAGAAGAAAATTATACTAAAATATTGCAACAAAATTTTAAATTTGAATAAAGAAAAATAATGGAAACAGATTTTAAAAGAGATTGCTCGTCTTCCTATCATTTGGAATACACAAAAATGTCGTAGGGAAATAAAGAATTTTAAATTCATCTTTGTCTGAAACTCACATTGAAGGGAAAAACGCAGGGAAATGAGAGAAACTTCAAGTCATAGAAGCCGAGAAACAGATAATATAAGAAAATCACACTAAAGTGTCCGAAGAAATCTTAAATTCGAACATGAATTTAAGTGGAAAGGGACAATATAAAAACCACAAAAAGTTTAATAACAATGAGTTGTTTCTAAATCGAAAAATAACGTTGTAAGCACATCACATCCGACGTGTTTTACCCTCAATAGATGAGAAAGTTCAAATTGTAAGGTTTATGAAACTTCAAAGTAATCCCAATAAAGATGATTTTAAAGAAAATGGTTTTTTTAACACGTTCGCTGCCGTTTACATGAAGATGTGATGGTATTTAATGGTGGAAGTGGGTTTTTCCCAGAAGCCGATTTACTTTTTATAACAAAGAATCAGTGAAAGATTTTCCCACGCCAGCGCGTGACTGGATATTGGAGATCACTCCGCATCACGCGCTGGCACCGGAGTGACCCCTTAACGTTCGCATCATAACACGCGCTATCGCGTGAGCGGCAGCGAACGTGTTAAGTAAGGAAATAACATATTAATCAGTTATGTCATATTTCATTAGAATAAAAAGTTTTAAATTTAAAAATAATAGAATTTTGACATTTTACTTTCTTAACAAGATGAAAATGTTAGATTCCTGCAATGTTTCAACTCCGGTTTTTGATGCATTTGTACGCTTTATAGGTCTTGTACACGATATGATGAACCATCATATCGTGCTCAGGTTGTCAGTGATGTCTGTATGTCAGAGAGCCTACCTCTATGTCTATCTCTCTGTCCATATGTGCTTTTGGGAGTCTGTCTGTCTGCATCTTATATATTGCGAGCGCTCAATCTGAAGAACGAATGCAGATTTTTCTTTTTAATTTTAAATTCAGTTGGAATTCATGTTGTTGCTGATTATGTTTTTATATCAGTCGCCCAACAGGTGACAGAATTCAAAAACAAATGCACGGATATTCGTCAAAATACAATTTCTGTTAGATATCGACATAAATTGTTGCTTGTTTAGTGTTAGTATAAATTACATAACAGGTACCTTTGTTCTACTTTATCTCGTGAGATTTGCAGAATTTTAGTGATAGTCCTCTCAAGAGCTATTTCACGGAATTTTATGTCGTATGCATACTCAACTTATGATAGTCATATATTTCCAATTATCTTTGGCACTGGTCTAGTATTAACATGTATGAGATAGGAGAAAGTTTTTAATTTGGGGCATTCGTTTAGCTTTAAATTTGAGCTGTCTTTAAGTTTGTGTTATTACTCAACATTCGTCTAACTAAATATCCCTTAAAGATTTTATCTTTACACTAAAATTTTAGGAATCCTATTGCACTATTTTTTTTTTACTTTGCACAAATATTAAATATATTTTTACTTTGCACAATTCCATACATTATGAAGTGTCAATCGGTTAATGGTTATCATGGCAGCAATGATCCGTTCCCTGAAATCTTAATTTTTTAGAAATGGTTAAACATTACTTCGAATAAAAAGTTTTTTACCGAGGGAAGATTCCTTCGTGAAAACAACTATCATTTGTACGGTTGTTTATTTTTCAACCAACCAATTTCTATATTTGAAAGCAGAGTTTAAGAACCGCGTGAATGTATAATTTGATTGTTACAAATTTATTATCTTGAGCTCCAAAATCGTGCTTAAAATGGAACTATCACATCAACGTATCAAAACGATTATTTACTATGAGTTCCGTTATAAACTCAGTGCGAATGAATGCCACAGAAAAATTTTTCAATGTTTAAGCATCAATACTGATTACTATAATACAGTCAAAGTTTGCTTTCGGAAGTTTAAGATGGAAATTTCGACATTGAAGAGGAACCACGTTCTAAGCGGGAATGGGATTTGGTGCAACATCCACCATACAGCCCCAACATGGACCCTTCAGATTATTACCTCTTTTCACAGCTGCAGCTGCATCTTTATGGTCCAATCTTCAATTCAAATGAGGAGATTACTATACTCATTATCTTTGATGATTTCGTAAGTATTTATAATTTTACAATTAAAAAAAATCGCGGAAATTTTTTTACGTATTGTAATATAAATAATATCCTTAGTATTCCATTAATGAATTAACAACGCCATTAATACACGCCAAAAGTACAAGTCATAAGACTTCGACAAGAACTCAGAAAAAGTTAATTGTGAGCAGCTGAAGTAAATTATTGATCAAGACAGAAATGTTTCAACACGAACTATTTCGTTAGGGTTTGATGTTTGCCAAAAACAATAGTTAACGCTCTGAAACGCATAAATAGCGGTTAAAGTTCAACCGCTGGGTACCTCACGAGTTGACGATTAATGACAAGCGCAATAGAAAAACCTGTTGTTTGGCTCTGCTCAGAGATCAAAATAAAGATAACATTCTGGACAGAATTATGACCTGTGGTGTATTAATGGGTGTATTACAGCAACACAAGTCATAAAGGAGGGTGGTCACCACCTGGAGAACCAACTGGCTCAGTTGCAAGATGTACCCTAACTAACATGAAAGTGCTTTTCTGCATTTGATGGGATTACCGCGGAATTTTGTACAGAGATTACCGGAAAAGTGAACAGACTATCAACAGTTAAATGTATAGCAACATGCTAATCAAAGTTTGAGATGTCATTCGCGAAAAACGAAGAAACGAGTTTAGTAGGAAGATGGTTCTGTTTCATCAAGATAACGCTCGACCACACATTAGTACGATGACCGGCTGGACGCTTAACAAGCTGGAATGGGATTTGGTGCAACATCCACCATACGACCCCGACATGGACCCTTCAGATAACTATCTCTTTTTACATCTGCAGCTGCATCTTTGTGGCGCTCTCTTCAATTAAAATGAGGAGGTCCTTAATGATTGGGAGACTGCCTTAATGATAATGGAGGCCCTTATGTCGTTCTCTTTCTGGACTCTCGCACGCCACAATTTTTCGCAGACAGGATTTAAAAGTTGCCAAAACGTTGGCAAAATATGGTTTAAACGGAGATTACTATCCTCTTGAGCTTCGATGATTTCGTAAATATTTATAATTTCTCCAAAAAAAGAAAAAAAATCGCGGATTTTTTTTTTATTTAACGTAACATAAATAACACCCTTAATATTCTATTACGGAATTCACAAGGCCATTAATGCCCCCCCAAATGTCCAACAAGTCATAAGACTTCTACAAGAACTCAGAAAATGTTAATTCCGGAGAATTGGGAAACAAAGAGGTTATCCATGCCAACATCTCCGATATAAAGATTCAGAATTTAATCTTTAAGTTATCAACGAAATTCAATATCCCAATGAGGGAATGGCACCGTGTTGTTTGAAGACAAAATGTTTGGAAGCAGCTACCGTGATGAATGAATAATGAAAAATGGACTGTTTAAATCATACTAAATGAATATTTTATAGTAGAACTGTATTTCAAAGAATAATATGCGTATTGCTGCATTTGAAATAGAATGCGCTATAAAAATAAATAAATGAATGAATAAAATGAGTAAACTTTTTCAAGGAAACTAGGATTTCTAAAACTTTTCATTTAACACTTATAGCAATATCCATGTGATAGAATCGGTTACACGAATGTTTACATTTACCGTTACATGAAATGTTCCACAAATCAACGCTTCTTAGAAAAAATTTAGCAATTTTATTATTTTTTTTTCTTTTCATTGTAAGAATTTTTTGTAGAAGAAAGCGCATAATTCGAAGAATATGCTTACATTGAAATACAGACATTGATTAAGCTCATAATATTCGTGCATTTTTCCTACATTAAGATCTACTTAATAATTCGCTAGTTTTCTATTGTATTTCTTAGAAAATTTATGCAACTTATGCAATACTACTTAACCAATATTATTATGGGATTTTATGTAACCCAATCAGCGCTAATATTCTAGTACAAAAAAAAAAAAAAAAACTGTGATGTTGCTAATTTTTTTCTAGTAAATTTATATTTCATGAGCTTTTCATATAAATATAACAGCAAATTTTCATATAACCGAGGAAGGTTGCAAGATTTTTTGCTGTTACCGTTACACGAAAAGTTCTTGGAATACAAATATACTAGAAAAATCTCAGTAACTTTACAGATTTCTTCTGACAGTGCAGGTTATTAAAGCCTGAGAGCTAATTTGCCCTCACCATTCTTATGTATATGTATTGATTTATATATCTACGTAACACGATAACTCTTGTTAGAAATATCCGATTTGCTTCAAATTTTGGATATAGGTTTATTCTGGAACGATACTTTTCTAATTGATTCTGGGATAAGAATAATGAGGCGTGGTGGGAAGCAAATACGTCCCTATGCCTCAGTATAGATATTTTTTAATGCAGACATGTTAGGTTTCTTTTAAATTTTAGATATAGGATAATTCTGATTGTGTGCTTCCATGATTAATTATGTGTTTTCAGTGTTTAAGTATAAAGTTGTGAGGGAGTGTCCTTTGTGATAAAGGCACTCTAGCATTTTCAGTGAGATCGTGACATCAATGTTTTAACATGTGTGGCGCTAAAGCGATATCTATCCTTTATTCAACTTTAACTTTGCAGAGCGTGTGTATCGCCCTCGGTTCTACAGTTAGTCGATGTTAGGAGTAATATGCAAATTTATAGCGCCGTCTTCAGTTTGCAACGTATAAAATCTTTGAGTTGGAGTGCTGTAGTGAGGTGTGTGGTGTGGCGAAAGCCAGCCAGATGAAATCGATTACTGTGATGAGGCGGCGAAAGCCAGCCAGGAGAATTAGATTGTGCTGTAAAGCGAGTCAGATTGGCGTTGTGAAATAGCGTTGTGAAGAGATTAGCCTCCAGTGAATTAGATTGTGTTCTAGAGTGAGGTGGCCAGCAGCGTGAACCGAATTAGTTTATCGTGAGCAGAGTTACCCAAGAAGAGTGCCAGTGGGTAAGAAATTGATTTAATACGTTGAGTGTTTTGAGTAATAAAGAGTGTTTGCAGCCATGGGCTGTCTTAAGTAAAGATTTAATCTAGCGTTTAGCCGAAGCCTCAGCGAGACGCTGGTGTGAAGTGCCCCGAAGTGCCTCTAAGCCGAAGTCGTGAGTATAATTTGAAGTTTATTCTCTTAGTATTATGGTTAATGATTGAAATCTTGAGCTATCGCTCCACTTTCCGCAAGTTCCAGAAGTTTAAATAAACTGTTGATTTTATCTTATACTTAGAATTATGTCTTCATTTCATCAACATAACCTCCCAACCGTTACAAAGTAAGGGGGATGACGGTAATCCCCATAATTCAGGTAAATGCGCTTTTTACGCAGAATTCACCGATTTGCTTCGAAATTTGAATAAAAGCTCATTATGATAAGGCGCTTCCTGATTTTGGGGGGTTCTTTGGTTAAGTATAAAGGTGAACGAACGATTTTCCGTATCCTTCAATTAGATGAAGTGGTTTTTATGCAGAAATATACTATTTTCATTAAATTTTAGATATATGTTCTTTTTGATAAAGGGAATCCCTGAAAAATGTTTGGCGTTTAATGGTTAAGTATAAAAGTATGAATGAGGGAACACCACTCTCGGCTAGGCAAAATCTGTTTATCCTATGGGCGTTAGGATAAAGTAGTTTGGCCTAAAATCGGATTTGGCCGGTAAAAAATATTCCTGTCGCGAGAATAAATGTGTGTCACCATCGATGCTTCTAGCATCAATACAGAAATATAACATGCCCACTGTGGAGACCGGCATCGGATTGTCTATTTATTTATTTTTTTCTACAGATTCGTGCCATGATCGGATCAGAATTGCATATATATATATTAATTTGTACTTATTTTAGCCATATTCGGGTTTGGCAGAAACTGAGCATTATTGTTCTCAGAATGTGTAGAGCAAGCAATATGTTTTGTAAAAATATTAACAGGGGTAATGAACGTTTGCAAATGGAATCTTCGGAAATATACCCTAAGGTAACTTGAAATTCACGGCTCAGAAAATCGAAACTTTGATGTACTTTCTAAATATTTAATAACTGTAAAAGATTAGCATTTACAAGCCTGATTATTGAAGGAATATATAATCGAATGGTGTTTTCCATTTTTCATAAATAAATTTCCTGTCGACAAAAAAGTATACTAATAACGGGATAAAGTCCTGCTTTTCTCATGAAGTCACTTTTGGAAACTCGATTCAAGACTCATCTTTGATAGTATTTTTTTTAAAACACATTGTTTTTATGAAAAAATGGTTAACGCCATTCGATTACATTGTTTATGAATGAAAATTTTAAGCATTTACAAAAAGAAAATGAATTGATAAAAGTTTATAAAATAGAACTTTTAGATTTAAGGAAAATCGTAGTAAATTATAAAGAATTTTTTTCACAAATCATCTTTTCATTGAAAGGCTTCAAAAGTTATGATGTATTCAACCGTCCATTTTTTTGTTTTATTTTGAATTACATTGATTATTTCATGAATCCCTATTTGAATGTTGAGATGTCTAATTATTTAAGTAATCAAGAAAATTGTTATTGTGTATTTTTTGTCTTACGAAAATATCGTAATTTGAAACCCAATTGAACCCCATTGATATTGAACCCCAAAAATAATCAGAGATACGCCTTATCAAAATGAATAATTACGGAAATTTGAAGCAAATCTGATAATTCTGCATAAAAAACGCGTTTTTTCAAATTTAATGCGGTCATTACCAATTCCTTCCTTTCTACTTAGCCGCTAATTTCCCAAAAATTTGAAGGGATTCAAAAGAAACTATATCGGAAATTTAAACGAAATCGGATAATTCTGCAAAAGACACATTTATTTTAAGAAAGGGGATAAATTGTCCGTTTCATTTCTTATTAACAAAGAACCCCCAAAATAATTCAGTGAAGCGTCTAATCAAAATGATCTTTTATCCAGAATTTCAACCATCGGATAATTTTGCACAAAGTACAATTATTTAATTTAACGAAGGGGATAAATTCCCCCGTTTTCTTTTTATATTTAACTAATTACCACCAAAGTAATTCAGCAAACTGCCTTATCAAAGTAAAACTACATTCAAAATTTAAGCAAATCGGATACTTTTGCATGAAAAAAACATTTTACCTAAATTAGGGGAAGCACTTCTTTTTCCTTTTCATACTTAACCAGTGAACTCTCCCAATAATTTTCGGAAACACATATGAATGAATGTATGTCTAAAATATAAAACAAATCGGTAAATTATATATGAAAAACCCTTTTACATAAATCATGGGGGATTACTCCCATTACCCGTCCCCTGATACTTAAACAATGAAATCACATATAATAGTCATGAAGTCGCGTTATCATATTGATGTTGTATCTAAAATTTTACTGAAATCTGATAATTTTTCATGAGGAAACACTTAATCTGAATTAAGGGGGAGGGGGTTTGGCCTGTCGTTCTCTTCCCTTTATTCTAATACAATGAACTCCCAAAACTAATCAGAGAAGTGCCTTATCAGAATAAACTTATATTGAAATTTTGAAGCAAATAGGATATTTCTATCAAGAGTTATCTCATTATGTACATACGTACATACTTACGTAAACAGATATACATACAGAAGCTGCGAGCACATTAGCTCAGAGGCTTTCATTGGCTGTGATCTAAAAGCGCGTGAAACTGCATTAGCCTAGAATAACTTAGATCAGCCTGGGATAATCTAGAAAGTTGGCACGAATTCGGTCTTTGGGTTCAACAAAATCTCGTCATATCGAAATGACCTAGGATAAACAGGTTCAGATCAATTAGTAGCAGGCTGAATTAATTTATTCTAGTATCGTTAAGCCAAACCAGTTTTACTTACGAAAAACAAGTTTATCCTATTAAAATACGGGTGACATCACCCGTAAAGCATGGTGACGTCACTGCAACGTCGTTGTGAAGTCACATTGTGACTTTGTGACCATCGATTGTCGATGTGACGTCACGTGACGTCGATGTGAAGTCACAGTGACTAAAATGTGACGTCGTGATGGCCGTTTTAGAGCTCTTTTGTGACGTTTCACAAAGTGATTACAGTGTAACAAATTTGTGAAAAATGTGTCATTTGTGACTAATTTGACATTATCATTGTGACGAAACTGTGACAAAAGCGACGATATTTAAATTGCCAGAAACATGTTTTTTAAAGTAAATAACATGTTTTGAAGGATATTTATAAATTTCTAAAGATTTTTAAGAAAGTCACATCTCAGCCACAATGTGGCGTCACTGAGTGGTGACATTTTGGTCACAGATGTGATGTGACCAAAGTGACTCACAGTGACGTCACTGTGACCATGCATGCTATTAGGGGGGCGTTTGGTTAAACTAGTTTGTCTTAGGAAAATTTATTTTATCCGATTGGCGTTATGATACAAATTTGGCCTAGTCCAATCTAGTTTGGCCTATAATCGAGATTGGCCGGTGACTATATATACATTATAATAATATCCAGATCCTGAAATAAACAAACGAAAGAATTTTCAATTGATCATATGTATTTGATGATAACAATTAAAAAAAATTAACTCTTGTAAGTGGATAAGCAAAAACTTAGAATATATGAAAATCCTAAAAATTAAACAGCTTAGAGAGCTGCATATAATTTATTTTATTTACTTCAATCTTAATTACATCTGCAACATAAATATTTTGTAATGATTTGAAAATACTATGACATTTTGAATTTCAAGTATAGAAAATCCATTTATAAATGAGATACAATTTTCATATTATAAAAACTAATTAATTCTAAAATTGCTTCAAAGATGTAAAATGAATTACTAAAAATTATGATTAACTTTTACACTATCGCAACGAATGTCATACAAATTTTACTGTTCGATGACATTAATTAGTAACGAAATCAATGTAATTTCATTAGATCTCGAATGTTATGTGTGCCCTTTCAGTTATTAATCATTCTTTAAATTAATAATCAGAATGTTGAGAGTACTATGATTTTTAATCTGCATCTGAAATGAACAGGACATAATTGGATTTTAATATTTTTCAACTAAAATTCCAGCTACTGGAATAACTTATTGCAGATCTATCTCGATGCATATGGTTTTATTTTAAATAAATTTCGTATGAAAATGAATTATTTTATTTATGTAATTTGGAAGGTGTATATTAAGTTTATGCTCTTCGACCCTGAAGAATTATAAAATTTCATAAAAAAATAAAAATATTTTTGTTGCTATTTTTTTAGAATTTTTTTGATAATTAGCCGAGATGTTACCCTGTAAAGACATTTAACGTGTGGTCATACAAAAAGACACTTTAAGCGTAAACTATGTGTTAACTGCTTTTAAAAATTAGCTAAAAACTTTTAAATATATATTTAAGAAATGCAGTATTCAATGATAGTATAATAACAATCAATCTTAAATTGTTAAACACAGACTATTTTCAATAGAATAAATCAAGTAATTAATTTTGGATTCTCGAAAGTTTGTATTGAGTAGCGTCTTGATTACGCCTTACTTGACTATAACAGTCAATTATAAAATCAGAGAAAATGCGAAACGGAGCAAAGCAAAGTTGAAATTTCGCGACTTCATTTCGAAGGGTGTTTAGCACATGAATTTAATCATTGAATCATTTATGAAACTTGATAGCAAATTCGTCATATTAAAGATATTGCAATTGGAAATATAGACCCCATAATACTCAATAGATATCTCTTGATAAAAACGATAAATATCTTCTTGATAATTTGATTCAATTTATTTTTCTTTAATTTTGGAATGTTAAAGCTGAATTAGCAGCTTTTAATGCAATAAATGTTTTCGTTATTAATTAAATAAGCTCAGCTAAATTAATTAAATAATAAGCTAATGTAGATTGAACTAAGTAACCAGAGGCTTTATATCCGGTCCATATTGACAATGCTATAAGGCAGTTAAATTTATATATTTTATATCTGAAGTAATTTTCATCAAATTTCATTTTTTATTGTTTTAATTTTCATGCTAAAATGCTTTTGTTGTTTAAAAAGAAATATTATTTGTGCTATCTTAAAATTCAAAATATTTAATAATATAATCTAAAACAATTGAATGAACGTCTCCTATAAATGTACTTCTTTTAATTAAAAAAAAATTGCAATATTAGATAATTTTATATATGACACAATTTCTCCTAGTACTGCTTTTAACATTTATTGGTGATTTTTTTTTATTTTAACGTTTTATTTTTATTTTTAATATCACGTAAAAATTACTTTTCTTGCTAGAAAGAAAATGTTTTTATCTGGGCTGCCTTAATATTGGCAACAATAAGTTAAAAATATCATCTAGTAATAGAAAAAGGAGTTCTCGTGTGGATATAATTTTAAAATTGAACTGTTTGACAGTATTATTATTTAGCAATTTTAAATAATATTCTAGATAATTCATAGATTTACGGCTTTAAATGCATGTTAATAAATGCTTTTTTTTTCTTTTAAAATTTACACATAAATATTGTTTCTGATACTTAATATTAAATGTTTTTCTGCTTTTAATGCATAAGTATTTCTTTCTTATTTAAAAGTTATTTTCCCCTTATAGAAGTCATGTCTAAATATTTTTTCGTTTGATGAAAATATTATTCTTTGTGATACTTTTATATTTGACAATAATTAAAATAATATTTTCTAAAATATGTAAATGTTGTCCGTAGAAATATTCATAATTCAAAATTGAAACTCTCTCACCCACTTCCCAATTAAAAGTTTAAAAAAAAATGCAGATTGCATATCGGGAGCTTCTAATATATATAGTAGGGAGGAGCGAAAAAAAAATATTTTTTTAAAATCAAAAACGGGTAGGTGCCAAAAGTTGCCTTTATACTAGCACATCAACTGTGTGAAATTTTACCGCTGAAAAAAAATGGCTTGAGTTTGCGCTTTTGCTCCAGAAATCGAAATTTTGGGCAAAATTTGTCATTTTTTGACATTTTTTTTCAAAAAAATTAAAGAATTCCTACAGAGCTGGTTATTATTTAAAAGTGTTACTTAAACCTCTATATTTACCTGCTTAACATATTTAAACTATAAAACAATATCTGTAATATGTATAATTGGAGCAAATCTGACAACTTTTGGTAAAAACCAGCGTTACCTCTCTATTGGAGCATACAACGAAATGTTGTTTTGAATGCATTTCTTACCTATCTGCTTTTAAAACTATTTTGCATTTACTCGTAGATGTGGCTGCATTTCATATCCCACGCGGCTCAGCCACCCAAAAGTCTAGGCCCAATGTTTTATTTATGTATTGAATTATTATTTTTTCCCCAAAGAAGTGCATAAGTTTTCTATGCATCAAAGTAGTTTACCTGTTCTTTGTTTTCACTGACATTGGATGCTACTGGTGTGACTTGCTGCACCTATATTTGTATACCTTGTATAACAGAAGAGGAAGCTGAGTAATGTATTAGGTATGTTGTTAATTGAACCTATTCAGCAATCTGTTATCTTCATTAAATTTTCATACAATTAATACATTATGATTGGGAGTTCTGTTACCACAACATTTTTTCAATCAATTATAATATATACATATTGATATGCCTAAAAATTGATTGTATGAATTCAATTTCTAGTATGTCATCATTTACTGTATCTATTACATTGAATATCATCAATTATAATATATATATATATATATACATATTGATGGTGCTGCTGTGCTATATTTTACATGTTTTTTTTAAACTAGCTGTATCTCAAGAACTAATGCACAGAATTTCATCAAACTTCAGATTCTTTTACACCATAACATAATTAGACGCTTTTTTACGTTTTGTCATAAATTGTCCAAGATATGGTGTTGTTGTGCTACGTTTTGCAAATTTTTTGTTATACTATATCTCAAGAACTAATGGACGAAATTCCATCAAATTTCAGATTCTGTTAGGTCTTGACATTAATAGATGCTTATTAGATTTTAGTATAAATTACCCAGCATGAGGCACTACTAAGCTCATTTTCTCAGAATATTAATTAAATTTTGCGTTTTAGGCTTTTCGGATACCAGAATCCCATTAGGCTTGGTCAAATGTTCGAGGAAATTCGATAGTGGGTAACTTTGGGTCCACCACTTTTTTTTTTAAATATTAAAATGTACTTATGAGATAGAAGAAAGTTTCGGGATTGACACATCCAACTAGTTCACTCTCATTTTATAAAATGTCATTAAAATACCTTAATTGAGTTCATGTCGATGGTTTATCGTAAATAAGAACAGACGGTAACAATCGCTTCAAAATTACTTTACCCCTCACTCTTTTTCAAACGGAGAAACAAGCTCGTGATTTTCATCCTTACCACATGACCAGTGAGGTGGCTGAATTTTATTTTACTGTGATATTGGCCCTCCATTTTAGAATTTCGCGTCAGGTACTAACTCCTCGCTGGTCCTATTGGATCAAACTTGGGCATTGTAATGACGTCAATACTTGCTTTCATTGTGACGTCAGTCATGAAGTTTTGGTTCGACACTGACTTTAAGCAAATGGTTGCTACGTTTAATTTTTTAATTAAAGATAAATCGCAGAAAATCTTACCAACTTAAATTGCATTTAAAATTTTAAAACCTTTAGCGATGAGAAACAGACATAATATACAAACAAAATAGAAAATACAGCATAGCAACCGTTCATTTGAAGTCATGACTGACATGTCAACCGGCTCGTAAGAAGCGAACGCTGGTTTTATATATCTGGATTGGAAATTGTTTCTTTTTTCGTCTAAATAGGCGTCGCTTTCGTATCGAAAAGAGCGTCGTAACGATAAACGAGGAAAATGAAAGATGAAAGAGACTATCGTTGTTAGCAGAGATGTTGCGTGTGAACTGATGATGTTTGTCAACCAGTGGTCAATTTGAAATTGAGAAAGTTTTTAGATATGTTTTTTATTATTTAAAAGTGTAGTATTGTGAATAAAACTTTGAATGTTAAGAATAGATATTTCGCACTGCTTATCAAGTTACACAAGGACTGACTATAAATTTTTACATTATGTGTGGCCTAGTATGAAAGGTGCCTAAGTTTTGTACTATGGCTAATTTTACCAGCACCTGTAGAACGCGCCCTAAGCGTGCTAGTTTAGGAAAAGCGGCGCAGGCCCCTGTGAAATGCGAACTCGGGGCCAGTTCTGAAGATGTCGTCGGGCTGTAATGAAATTGCCGACAAATCCGTTATTTCTACACTTGTTCGTGATCACTTACTGTCTCATTTTGGGAACTCTATGTTGAATAGAGAAGCTACCAACGTAGAAAATCAAATCAGTCGCCGAATTTTTGACACCGTGAAATTTTTGATTGAGAATGAATTTTATAATTCTATGGATATGATAATAACTGCAGACGTAGAAGATAATGAATTAGAAGATGATCCTGCATACGATCCCTCTACAGAAAAGAAACAAGTAGAAGTTCCGGAAGTTTCTTTGAAAGTAATAAAAAAAGCAGTTGAGGCATATGATAAGAAAAAAAAAACAAGTTAAAAGCAGCGAAGAAACAGTCCAGAAAAGTGACAAGCCACATGGTAGTTACGCGGTGGCGGCAATATTTGGAGAAAGCTGGCAGTACATCGCAAAAACAGAATGAAATTCGTCGTCATATGTGGGCTGAATTTATAAAACACCGTCGAGAATACAAGGTGACTGTTCATGATAGGGACCTCAAAATGTGGGCTATGGACAAGGCTATTGAAGTAGGTTTAGAAAACTTTAAAACATCCCGCAGATTTATAGCCTATTTTAAGCAAGAATATAAAATAAAAAGCCGGAAAGTGACCCACATTGTAACCAAAAGGGATGCATTCCCAGCTCTCTCCAGCCCACCATAGATTTTTTTCGTAATGATGTGCAAGAAAAAATAATGGAAAAAAAATATTCTCTTTAGCTCAATCCTCAATACTGATCAGAGTGGTTATACGTATGAATACGTATACAAAAGAACACTTGATTTTCAAGGGTCAAAAAACGTGGCTGCTGCAGTTAAAAGTAAGCAGAAAACAACCCATTCTTATACCATCCAAATGACGATTTCGGCTTCTGGAAAGTTGGTTGGCCCAGTTTTTCTCATAACCCAAGAACCAAAAGGTGGATTTGGGCCCCAAGTGAAACAAAAGCTAGAAAAAATGCGTTACGATGATGTTGTCATAGTGTGCTCCAAGTCAGGAAAGAGCTCCAAACAATTGACAGCAGAGTACTTCATGAAATTGAAAGAGTCCATAGGCAACGAACAGACCTCCTTCTTTTGGATCAGTGGTCAGAACAGAAAGACATTAAGCTCATGAAAGAGAAAATGGGAGAAAATGTAGAAGCTATGTTCTTCCCTCCAAATACGACAAAGTACTTGCAGACACTCGATGTGCAGACCTTCCACGATTACAAACATGTAATCAAACGCATGGTTGAATATTCTTCGACTCATCGAAGCTTGTGTCGAGATGAGGACTTAACAACTAGGGAAGCTCTATTTAAAATGCATCACCTCGTTCTACAATCAACTATCAGAGCTTGTATTTGATGCCATGAGACGGTATGCTTTCCAAAAAGTGCTAATACAGAGAGACATTTCATCCTTCAAATCGGTGAAACAAGTATGCTTCAACATACCAGAGAAGGTCTGCAACAAGTGTGACCGTCAGCCGTTTTCAAAATGTTCCTGGTGTCAATTTCCATTATGTTTCACACACTTCTATATACAAGACCACAACCATCAGTGAATACTGTAAATGCATAGCACAACAAACACACACATTGCACACAAACTAGCATATATATAGCTGTTATTTTTCTTTATTTTTTCACATATTTGTTTTATTGGCGCAGCATGTCCCCAAAGGGACCTTGCGCCATAAAACCCCATACAACCATCCACATTTGTTTTGATTACATACTTAATATTCAAAAATATATATCATAATTAAATTAAGAGGAAGCCACTAAATTGCAAATTTTTTTTAATTTAACGAAATATCAAGATTAGAAATATTGTATTACATTAAAATAATAAATAAACAAATTGCGTGACTCAAATTGTCGGATATCTCAAAAACGGCTCATTTTTGACGGGTGATTCCATTGAGTTTTTTAGCCCGCACCATGATATTTTTTCAATGATACCATTTTCGGTTAAATCAAGGGTAAAATATTTTGCCGTTCTTGTATAAGTGTGCATTAGCTACGTGGCATAAATTGTCGGATATCTCGAAAACGGCTGAATTACGACGGCAAGTTCCATTGAGTTTTTGACTCCTCACAATGAGATCTTTCCAACGATACCACTTTTGTTATAGTTGAGGATAAACATTTTTTCAGTTTCCCAATAAGTGTTCACTTGCTGCGTGACATAAATTGTCGCATATCTCGAAAACGGCTCAATTACGACGGCAAGTTCCATTGAGTTTTTCACTCCTCACAATGAGATCTTTCCAACGATACCACTTTTGTTAAAGTTGAGGCTAAAAAATTTTGTGGTTACCCAGTAAGTGTTCACTAGCTGCGTGACATAAATTGTCGCATATCTCGAAAATGAATCATTTGCAACGGGTAGTTCCACTGAGTTTTTTACTGCTCACGATGAGATCTTTCCAACGATACCACTTTCGTCAAAATCGGTGACTCACACTTCGTGCAATTCCCTAGTCAGTGACGTCACGTTGTGACTGATAATGGGACTTTCTTAAAATTTTTTAGAAAATTACAAATATTTTTCAAAACATGTTATTTACTTTAAAAAACATGTTTCTGGAAATTTAAATATCGTCGCTTTTGTCACAGTTTCGTTACAATGTTAATGTCAAAGTAGTCACAAATGACACACTTTTCACAAATTGATCACATTGTGACATCACAAAAAAGCTCTAAAACGACCATAACGACTTCACATTTTAGTCACTGTGACTTTACATCGACAATCGATGGTCACAAAGTCACAATGTGACTTCACAACGACGTTGCAGTGACGTCACCATGTCTTACCGGATACAATCTAATGTTTTATTCATTTAATATGTACACATATTTCAGTTGAAAATTCCCCTTCTAATAAGGAGAACGGTATGAGTATACTTTTGTGCAGCGCTGTATATGAGGAATAGAATTTATATATAAAGAATACCATGCAAAAAAGTATTTAAATTTAAAATCGCATACCGAATTTTAAAACCTACTCTACATCAATTATTAAGCAAAGACAGTACTGTAACCGATTTATTTTGTGCCTTTCTGTAAATTAATGTAAATGGTAAGAGTGCTGTGTTTTAATGTGAGCGTATTAAAATTTTGGGATTTATATCACTTTCAATGCATTTGAAATACTGTAATATCATTAAAATGCACTCCAAACTATATTCCCCATATAACATAATGTAATCGAATTCTTTTGGGTGTCCCTTCAAATGAAACATTAATCGTACTTGCTTCATATCTATGTTATACAAAGTATGTTTTGGTGATCCTAAATAAAATTTAGCATTTGCATGAAAATCTGAGTATATCTACAAGATATAGAGCCTGGACAGATGGACTGAGGGCCAGATGAACACAGGGACAGTCAAACTGAACACATAATTACTTTTCAACTATCTTGGAAAGTGCTAAAAAAGATCCTTGACACGAAAATAATTTACGGTACACTCTCAAAAAAACTTCCGTCTTTTCACAGAAAAAGTACTGGCAGCACTTTTGCCAGACATTGTCTGTACATTGACGATTTTCCGTTTATTTTTTGCTCCGTCAAAAGAGGAAAAATATCCGTCACTTCAAAAAAGTTTGGAAAAATCAACGCGGAAAAGGTGGGGATCGAACTGAGGAACCCGGGATTACAAGGCCAACACTCATCCACAGCGCCACGAATGCTCATGGAGATTTTGCTTTAAAATAGAAGCTTTGATTTCACATGGATGTGGTTTGGTGTATTTCGTTAAAAAGCTTTTAATTTTGCAGTTAATCTCGGAAAGTTTTCATCTTTAATAAACTGTGGCTGTTTTTTTTTCTTTACGTTTAGTATTAATATAGTATAAAAATGTGAATTTTAAATATATAACGTAGATTGTCAGAGAAAAAACATGGATGTTTTATTTTTATTCGATAAGATTTTTTTTAATAATATCAATTTTTTTTTTGCATTTTATTTTTTAATTAAAATATTTTTTAAATGTCTTCACTTAAAGTATATTTTATATGCGAATATTTATCATAGAAATAACTTAGTATATTGAACTTTATTCAACTTATCTAACTTTGAATAACAGATTGTGAGAATTTTTGAACAAATAAAGAAAGTAATTGTTATTTTTTTTTTAATTCGAAAACATTTTTGTCTTTTAAAACTAAATTAGACATTTTAATCGATAGAATATTTTTGTTTTTCATTTTAAAAATAAATTCGAATTTATTACTAACAGACACAATGCGCATGCGTGCTAGATATAAACGGAATCGTTTCCTCATTTTTCGACTTTCGGAATGAACTCACAGAACAAATACGTTTTCTGGGAGAACAGAAGTTATTTGTGAAAAAATAACGATAACTTAGTCTATATTGACGAATTTTTCTGACAGTGTAGTAATAGCAAGTTAATTTTATTATTATTTTATTTTTTAGATGAGATAGCCATCACCAGTTTAAAACTGGATGCATTTGGTGAACACATAATATCGCATAATTTGCCTGTGAACTGGCAATCACACTCATGTGATCTTATACCACTGGTTTTTTTCTGTGGGTATTTAAGAAATTTCTGGTCTATTTCGATAAACCACAGACATCAGACCATTTGGAAATCAACATTCCCCGCTTTGCTACTGATATACGATCCCAGCGCATAGGGAGCCGGTTGTTGCAGCAATTGTGAGTTACAAAGTTGGCGCATGCGTATTTGAGCTCTGTTTTGTCGTCTGTTTGAAAATCAAAAGAGAGTGCAAGATTGATATAATGCCAGTAAGTCTTACTTTTTGAAACGAAAATTTTCATTAACTCTTTTCAAACCGCAATTGAAAAAATATGTATGATAATTAAAAATTGAAACTTTACAAAAAAAAAAAAAAAAAAAAAAAAAAAAAAATTAAATGTACAATTTTGTTGGGTATGAGTAAATTTTATCTCCACGAAATTTTGCATGTTTAAATATGTAATGAAAAATGAAATAATAATAATAACAATAATAAAATTATGAACAAATAAAATAATAAAAAAAATACAAATACTTATGTCTATGGACGAGACTTTTTGTTGTTGTTGTTGTTATTTAAGTTATACATTGTTATTTCAATGCCTAATATACCACTTTTCACACAAAAAAAAGTAATTTTCGTTCCGAAAAGTAAGTGCAAGTGGGATTAGAACTCTATTTTAAAAAAAACTCAAATTCCCATTTGCTACCTTCCATGCTACAGAGCCGCTTAACTACGAGGGAAATTAATCCGATTATAAACTATAACGCTGTTTAGATTCGATTTCGATTTTCAAGCAGACGATAAACCAGAGCTCAAATACGCTTACGGCAACATTGTAACCCTCAGTTCGCGTGACGACAGTTTCTTTCCTTTCATTCTAACCGATAACCAGGCCCCGACCTGCCGAGTTACCTCAGCTTAACGATACCTGGTATTGGGGCGGGTGACCACCTAATCGCCGTGTAGCGGCAATAAACCTGATGTCTTCCCTTCACACGTCATCACATATGCATTACTTGCTTCTCATTTGAGCATACTTTGATTTGCCGGTTGCTTAACGTTACATCCTGTTGTTTGTACTGCAAATGACTACTCAAGTTAGTCTCATAATTTAGAACCTTGATCAGATGATGAGACCTTCACCTTCCAAAGCATATCCAGAGGTATAATTAACAGGTAACTTGGAGGACTTTGCACCCACGACGGATTTTATATACACCAGGCACCATTAGCTTCCATAACGGGATTTTAGCCGACAGATACTCTGAGTCCTGCAAGCAAAAGCTGTGAGTATAATGTTCTGCCAACATGTAATGACAGTTATCCGAACACATATGCCCGAAATAATTTTTACACACAAAAAAACACAAAATTATGTATTTATTAAAATAAAAATCATGGCCATTAACATAATTTGTTTTATTTTATTATAAATTAGCTTGTTTCTAAAAAGACATTTTTTTTACATGCGACGAAATCATGAATAAATTATTGTTTTACTGTTAAGTACTAAAAGTAATAGGAAATATATTGTTGTATAATGCATGTGGATGAGATACGAAAAAGTATATAAAATAGAGAAATAAATAAGTAAATAAAATAAACATATTTTTTTCCAAATTTTATTTACATAATGAAGGTGTCATTTTCATAAATCTTTAAATAAATTATCAAACATTACATTTACAAACAGGATTTCTATAATTTGCAGGAATGAATCGCAAGATCACATTTCTTTGATTCGCATTTGGACATAAATTTCATAACATTCTTTTTCCTGTAAATAGAAAACACACATAACTTACATTACAATAAAAAGTAAGATATTTATTTATTGAAATAGCGTCACAAATAAATGAAATTTTCTTATAACAAATGCTTTATTAAAATATTATGTTTCTTATTTCTTAAAAAAGTGTTTCATATCTCAATTAAAAAAGAAAATATTTATTATTTAACTTAAATAAAGCACATTTCTGTTTATATATTAAATTTTTATATTTGAATGTATTTTTAATTTAAATCAGCCAGCGGCTTAAAATCTGGATTTTGCGTACGCCTGGCTGTACTTTGCAAGTCTTTTGGGAGTACGCGGAAATAATAAAAATAATCACGGAAATCACAAAAATGTTTTATATAAAAAATATAAAGAAAGTTCATAGTTTTAGACTAAAAAGTTGTTATCATGTATAAGAAATCCAAACAGCTACAATCAAAATAAAGAAAAGAGCTCACTATACCAAATAATTTGGTGGTAATGCAATCTTAGTAGCTCCATCCACTGCTAAGATATTGCACGAGTTTATAATATTTATAACCATTCCCCAATAAAACAATTAATCCTCATACCACAGCCTTTTTATGTTTTCATTTTGATCAAGTGTATATCATCTTGAAAAACTGTTATCAACTATCATCGTATCATAGTTAAGATTTCCTCTTAATAATACACGGATTTTTCTTAATGTTTGGCTAATAATATAAAATGGAATATTAACTTTAAAATGCAATATAAAAAAAATAAAGTGTTAAAACTTCAATGTAATTTGTATCGATTTATTACATAAATATGATAAAAAACAATTCTAATGAAATAGAGGGATGTTTACATAATCTAGTACAATGCAGAAGAAAGGGGAGCATGTTTATGAGAAATGGGTAAACTCTGAAATGAAAGAGTAAAATTAAAGAAAAAAAAATGTGGTGCACCAATTCAGACAAGACATATCCGTTTTTTTAACTATTTCTTTGCAAAAATTTACCAGTTAATAAAGAATATCTGTTTTCATATCTGTAAATATTTTTTGTGAAATATATAAGGTGTGCATAAATTATAGGGCGCATTTGAAAGAACTACGAAACAAAACAAAACAAAAATTATTGTACTAACGTGTTTAATATTTTATTAATAAACATGTTTCAAACAGTTTTTTTTAATTAAGGGTGTTGTTCATGAGCTTTATGTGTCGCGTTTATTTGTGCGTTGCGGGGCATCTCAACTGTTCTTACTCCAATAACGTCAAGGGTTCGTCGTTTTAGTTCATCAATATCGCAGAACTTTGTTGCGTACATCCGATCTTTGACAAGAAAAAAGTTGTGTCGGGTGACCATGTAGGGAAAGGAATTGGTCCACCTCTATAATACATCATACGAATTGAATGTTTCCAGCTAAGCGAAAAATTGCCCAGGTCGGGAATCGAACCCGGATGCTTGGTTTACAAGACCAATGCTTTACATGTTAAGCTATCTGGGCGATAGCCGGCTGGGATTTTTCGCTCAGATAACCTTATTGGTCATAACATCTGGCCTGTCGTTGACCAATTGACCAAATTGTTATGACCAATAAGGTTATCTGAACGAAAAATCCCAGCCAGATATCGCCCAGATAGCTTAACATGCAAAGCATTGGTCTTGTAAACCAAGTATCCGGGTTCGATTCGCGGCCTGGGCAATTTTTCGCTCAGTTGGAAACATTCAATTCGTATGATAACTTTACCAATCAGTTTGATTGTGTTAAAATAATTAGTCAATAATACATCGTCTGGAAAATGTTTCCTGGATATTATTATCATGGGGAGATGCTGACGGTGCTCAGCGGAGCGGTGCCGTTTGGGCCCGAGCCAGAATACCCAGAGACTCAATCTTTTTCGAAAATCAGAAGTTAACTTGAATTGGATGTCACGAGGAAGAAATTGTAGCTCGTACTTTAACTTATTTATATAAATAGTTTTAAGTTCATCTCTCTGTGTGTTTGTTGAAATAAAAGGAAAATACAATCGTTGCTTCAATTTACAGATGCACATTTACGAATTTCTCGAAATCCAGCATGTGGAATGACTGTTTTCTCGAATTTTCATTCTTATCTAAGGTTTTGTTTAACAATGAATGGAACCCCGATGAGGTGGTGCATCTTGCTGAAAATAAATTTATCGCTGAAAAGCAAACTGTTTTGATCGCTTTCGCATTAGAACAACAGTAGCCTTTGCAACATTAATTTTTGTGCTTGTTTCATCGAACTTCGAAATGCGCTCAATAATTTATTCTCCCCCTATATTGTTTATCTATTTCTGTATTTTAGAAACTTTTATAAAATCTTATTTTATTTATAAATACAAATTATGAAAGTCTGATGTCATACAAATCTAGACTAAAATTTTTTTTCGCAGATTCCTTACAAAAAACTTACCTTATTAGTTTTTATTTTTTCATGCTAGGTTATAATTGAGACTGCTTGTTCAACCCATCTCTTATTTGCCTCGTATTTGCATTCTTCTAGAGACTTCCCTGTAAAAAAAGAACATAATTTTCTACAAATCAAATATTTATTTGTAAGATTTAAAAAATAATATACTTTTCCAATATGTTACGTGTATTCCTTGAGTTGTTATAACTAACAGATATTTCTAAATAACTGAAACAACTTTATATATACCTGCGGCAATTCCCCTTTAATAATTAAGTAATAACTATAATACTTCCTTAACCATTTCAAATTTACAGGAGATTCTGCTAAATAACCAGTTGCAAAAGTTCGATAAAGGAGAAATTATAATCGGATTAATCATATTTCATGCTGAATTTGAAAAAAAAAAAGATTTATTCCTTTGCTAGTGATTTTACCACAATTAAAGTAATCTTAAATATTAGTTCATAGTTATATTATTTGTAATTTTAGTACCGCGATAATTGAATGTCAAGCATTTGGTCCAGTAAAAAAAGATTTTTTTAATACTTTTATAAATAAAATTTTATTATAAAACAACATTAAATCAAAATATTAAAATAAGTCATTTGACACTTACAGAAAAAAATATTTTAATGTGTAAAATACAATTAAATAATTAAGTAAATAACAAGTAAATAAAAGTAAATACAATTAAGTAATTAAGTAAAATACAATTACAATGTGTAAAAATAAGCAGTATTTTAACCGTTCACTGCACGATATTTTTTATAAGATATTTTTTTAATCTGTATATCGGTCTTCTACAGGAAAAAAATATTTTAAAAGATTAAACTGGAAATTTTGATCTCTAATTGATATTATATGACGTTAGGATTTTTGAATAATGTTTAGTTGTATTTTGCAGTTAAATGGGTTTTAATTAATCTTATCTACTTAACGCTGTGTAACATTATTTTGTAAAAAATAATAAAACTAATTTTTACCTTATAGCTTGGTCGGTTTTTAAGTTTTCGAAGAAATTGCTTTTATTAGATTAATTATATAGAACGATTATTCGATTGGTAAATGAAATATAACAGATGTTAATTTTCCAAGTGGATGAAAAATGTCCGGGCAGGTTTCGAACTAGGGATGTATTGGCCAATACATCCCTGGTTCGAATCCTGGTCCGGAAGTTTTTCACACACTTTGAAAATGTACACCTGTCGAAATTATTGTTGTTCATACTCAGTAACCATTACGATTTTTGTGTAGTCCTGTACATGATCTACAAAACTGATGCACAACACATACTATGCAAAAAATATTTCCAACTTAAAAATGTACATCAACTAAAAATGCACTTCTAGCAATCATCGTTAATATACAGTACTTCGGGTACAATAAAGTATACCCAATAATTTTAGTGCGTCCTTGTAAATATTATGATCTTTCCAATACTGTACAGGTAGTAATATGTAGTAAATATCACCAAGCCATATCAATTTCAGTATATGCTAAATATTTCAATATAATTTAAATGCGCTGCAAGCAATAATTTCCCCAGTACCATTATGTAACGGAATATATTTTGGTGATCCTCTAAATGAACAATAAATTTAAATTTTCTTTACACTACACATTCTACAGAATGTATATTTTAGCCCCTTTTTAAAAGCACACCAATTTCATTATTTTTAAAAGTGCTTAACTTTATTAAAATACACTTGAATCAATTGTTTTTCTATTAGACGTAATGTATTGTGATATGGTGACAGTCCTGTAATTGCACTAAATTTGATGAAACAATTGTAGTAAATTACAATGGTTACTAAAATGTTTATTTCAATGGTTTAAAATTTTTAACCCATCAGGCTAAGTAATTTTTAACTTTTATATGTGAACAGAAAGACAGACTGACGAGCAGACAGACGTACCGGACAACTACTATTGGCGCTACATATTTGTCTAACTCTGAAAATACCTAAAAATAAATTAATTAAGATTGATTTTTTTATTTAAGTTATTGATTTACATAGAGTTGCAAAAATAAAAGAAAGATTTCACGATGATATTTATCACGAATTTATCACAATAAAAAAAGTGCTTACATATTCTATCACATTCAGTTTCAGATTCTCTAGATTCTTCTTTCATTATCCTCTCATCGGGATGACAAATTATTCTTCCATCGTCTGATTCCCCACTTGATGGACTAAATAAAAAATACAAAAGCAAACCAATATTTTCGTAGGAAAGGGTAATTATACAAGGCTGCACATATTAAGCGTATACTGTAAAAGAAATTCTCTAATCCTGCAGATGTAAAGTTGCCGAAATCTGCATGCTTACTAACTATTTATCTGTGAACTGTACAAGAAAAGATGTAAATCTCCAAAACTACTTCTTGTAAAGCTACAGAAAACCTGTGAATTTACAAAATAATTACAATAATTTATTAAAATTACAGTTATTTTACTAAAATTTTGTCTCTAACTTGGGTTGCAGTTGCATAAAAAGTTCTAGGAATCCCAGTTTTCTAAAAAACTTTTAGTGACCTCGCAGATTTTTTTTTCCGCTTAAATCTGTATCATGACCTTTTACTCCTTCAGCTACATAAAAAGTTTTTTTTTTTTTTACAGTGTTTAGAAAAAAAATCTAACAGTGTTTTTATAAATATATTGTATTAACTTTCATTGAATTTATACTATTATAATATAAATGAATTTTCTTTCATGTTTCCCATTGCATACACTGTAAAAAAAATTCTGTGAAGGTACTAAACTTTTTCTAGGAAACTGGGATTCCTAGAACCTTTCCTGTAAAGGTAACAGCAAAAATTCAAGTTTTAGAATCGATTACATGGGTTTTTCCTGTTACCGTTACATAAAAAGTTCTTGGAATCCCAGTTTCCTAGAAAATGTTTAGTACCTTTACAGAATTTTTTTTACAGTGTACATAAGAATTGAGTAATTCAAAATAGAAAATTTGATAATATTTCCGACAATTCGTTACCTTTATAACAGACTTTACACGATACCTGAAAAAGTATTTTATTTTGAGGTTCACTAAATAAATCATAAGAGAAAAAAAAACTACACGTTGGGAGCCGCCATAATACTTACCCATCAATAATATGCATACTATAAAACATGAAAATAAAACCAAGTAACAGGGAATTGCGTCAGGAAGCATCCTTATAACTCCAAAAATGATAATTATACTAACAAACAATTTACTGCGTTAGATTAAACATTCTATTTCTAATTGAAATATATCTTTGAATTGAAATTTTTAAATAAAATACATGGTCGAAGAGTATGGAAAGCATGATTACAAATTTCTCGATAAAATTATCCGATCGACTTCATTTTTTATGCAAAATTTATGTTTTTAATTGTGTTTTATATTCATTTCTTTAAATAAAATAATTCAAAAATTTTTATATATCATTCATCAGAAAGAATATTTAGTGTCCGAAATAAATAGTTCCGGATAATCGAGGTTACTTATATTAAATAGGCTTCGACTTATTTCATGTTTTTTTCTTCATACAACATACATACAAAATTTCACGTCTCTACCTCCGTCTGACAGACAAACAGGCAGACGGACGTCATTTTTTTTTTCTCTAAATTAGTTTGTCGGAATCTTCAGTGTCTGAAACGTGTTAATTCGACATTTTTTCTGATTTTCGAAATGATTACAAGAAATACTCTATACTGCGTATGATGGGTAAGTAATAACCTTCCCGTTACATTCTAAAAAAAATCATTGTAAAAGTAAGTGTACAATATTTTATTGTGGGTTGAGGGCTAGTTTTTTTTTTTCATGGTCTTGTTTTTTCATTGTACTAACGGCTAAAATAATTAAAAATGCATGAAAATATGATCTATATTGAAATGTAACATTGTTTCGAGTAAATACCTCTTAAGGGAGTATTCGAAAAAACGCTTTTCCACCTTCAACAGCTCGAAATTTCCCGATACAATTTCAGACATATTTTTAAAAGTAGAGGCATGAAACTTGCTGAGGGGATATTTGAACAGATGTATAAGGTGCCGTGTGCTGTCATTTTACCCTCAATTCATTAGAATTTGATATATAAACAATTGCCTTCTCAGCATCGCCCTTTTTTTCGTTCACATATCTCCCGCTTCAGAAAAATCGGTTCGAATTACCGTTTTTGATTGCTTTTATTGCAATATTTTCTGCCTTTATCGAACAATTGACAATCACGGGATCTTGAGTAGTTTCTAAATAAGAGAATTTGCCAGTTTGGTGCATTTGAGAGCAAAAGAGAATTTAAAAATAAATCGGAAAATAAGCAGTTTGAATCGAAATACACCCTTAAGAGCCCACAATAGTCACAGAAAAAGTACGCAAAAAGACCCGGATGATTATGTAAAGTCTATGGGAGCGTTCTTTTCTAATATCTCGTTCAAGTTTTAATATTTTGACATGATTTTTTTGCATAGGATAGTTGAGGACGATCCACAACCGGCTTAGTTTTTATTTTTTTTCAATGTTGGTTTTAGATTTTTGTTTAAAAAATTATTTTAACTTTCAAAACCGGTTTAAACCGGTTCTGAAATTGAAACTATCATAATATAAAAAATATATGAGCAAAATCGAAAAAGTAAAAACTAGGCCGGTTGTAGATCGTCCTAAGCTATCCTATGCAAAAAAAAATCATGTCAAAATATTAAAATTTAAACGAGATATTAGAAAAGAACGCCCCCATAGACTTTACATTAGCGCTCGGCTTTTACCGCTGACAAGTGTACGCTCTTAAGTAGCTGAGCTGATTTGACTTTATGTGTTTTACCGGAATTAGATCTTTCATGCTGTTTAAAATTTTGGAAATATCAAAATTTGCATTGTTTCGAGATAATAGTGTAAAAACAGAAACACGGGCTTGATTTTGGACAACGAGTATTAATCGCAATCTTGTGCTCAAATATGTAAAGTTTTTCATTCATTTATATAATTTTTAATGTGATGTGCTAGCAAACATACGTTGCTCAGTAGAAAAGTCACAAAAAAATGAAATTATTTTGTTCTGAAAATTCTTATTTGAATCTAAAACGTAAAAATACACTTAAATGTACATAAATTACTTAAAAGGTGCATAAGAAAACTTATAAAAACTTAAACATACATTTAAAGTTTTTTAAAAAGTTCAAAAGTTCAGAACGTTTTCAACCGTCACTTACGCGGTCTTCGTCAGTGAGAGAAACTACAAAGATTCGTGGTATTTTTAAGTTTTTAGAAGTTTTCTTATGCACCTTTTAAATAATTTATGTACAGTTAAGTATATTTTTACGTTTCAAATTAGTAAACAATGTGAATTCTGCACTGTTTTTGTTCTAAACTCCAATCTTATTTGAATATTTGTGCGTGTAACTATGAAAATAACTAAAGTTAATAGTTTAATTCTTTTATATTTCTCATTAGGTAGAATTATTTTTATGCTTAATCATATTGCTAAAGGATAGACCTAATGTAAAAATGATTAATTTACTATCAATATAGATGAAAATACGTTTTCTTACTTATCGGTAATTAGTTACCTACATGTTCTATTAAAATTTAATAAATTTATTTGTTCTTCGGTTATTATTTAATTGTTTCCTATTTATTGTGACTTTCTTTTAAAAAATAGAAGATGATTTTAAAATATATATCTATCTGACATTCGAAGACGGTGTTTTCGTAAAACTGTCGTTAAAATAAGATCGTGCCAAACCCGGTACGTATATTACATCTGTGCCAAAACTTTTATACATGTATTTTTATACACAAACATTTTATTTATACATAAATACACACACATATATATATATACCTTGTATTTTATGCATAAATGATGTTCCTAAATAAAATAGATACATGTATTCCGAATACTAAATAAATTGTATACATATGGGAAAAATGCTTGCATATATGAAATATTAAATAGGCCTCCTGAAAAAAAGTTGTAATTTTTTTTCTTACCAAGTAACTATATATGAAACAAACTGTTATTTATTTCTGGTATTTTAAATGAGATGAACGAAAGACATGTATTTTAAATGTTTCTGGAATATGTACTCCAAGTTTATGTGTTTTGAACAAGTGTTAAGTATTTCAATTTAAATGTTTAATAGATTTTTATCTGAAATGAAATGATGATGGTGGAACAAAATTTATCACCTACGCCTGGCTAACATTAAAGTAGCAAAATGGTAGCCTTGGCATTTATTTAAGTGGTCAAACCGGAACAGTTTATACCCATAAGGAATGGTGACGTCACTGCGACGTCGTTGTGAAGTCACTTTGTGACTTTGTGACCATCGATTGTCGATGTGACGTCACGTGACGTCGATGTGTATTCACAGTGACTAAAATGTGAAGTTGTTATGGCCGTTTTAGAGCATTTTTGTGACGTCACATTGTGACCACTTTGTGAAGTCACGGTGTGACAAATTTGTGAAAAATGTGTGATTTGTGACTACGTTGACACGAACATCGTGATGAAATTGTGACAAAAGCGACTTTGTGACAAAAGTAAATAACATGTTTTCAAGAATTTTTGCATTTTTTTGAAGATTTTTAAGAAAGTCACATCTCAGTCACTGAGTGGTGGCATTTTGGTCACAGATGTGTTGTGACCACAGCGACTCACAGTAACGTCACCGTGACGTTACTGTGACCTTGCATGCTATGAGTGTGGCAGTCACATGTATTAGGCTTTTGTTAAATATATGATATATGCCTAAAATCCAACGAGTTCATATATAGGTTTTTTTCATGCATGTGAGTACGGAAAAGTGGAAATGTTAAGATATAAGAATACAGACAAATTAATCTGGTTTACCTTTCGTCGACACCTCTCCAAGATATGCTACTTCGGCATTTTCTACTTGCTAAATCACAGCTTGAAATCTGATGATGTTTACTCATTTCTGAAAATAAAACGAAGGTTGTATACAGATCTTGTAAATATATTAACATTTGAAAAGTAAGAAACTTTGGTACTATTCTGTTATCCCGTCGACCAATTTAGCCAAATTATACACATCGCCAAACTAATAGCCAAATTATACATATTGACATAATTTTTATTTTAAGTAACAAAAATACAAATAATTAGTAGAAAATTCCTTCTATAGTAAAAAAAACTAGCCTTAAAAGGAATGACTCCTAGAATGATGCTGATGTGTAAGATTTCCGGAAATAACGAATGCGGGCAGACCACTCTTTCCATAAGTCGAATGGACCAATCAGGAAAGGGCTCCGTCTATGCATCGCCGTATGGGTTACCATAAAGAGGGAAAGGTTACCATCGCCAACAATCGCCAAGTTTATCGCCAACTTGGCGACATATCGTCAAATTTGGCGACCAAAATTAATCGCCAAAAGTGATGCCAACTTGGCGATAACTGTAATGTTTCGCCAAATTTTTAATTTCTTTACAACACCAGTCGTGTGACACATGATTTGAAAGGTCTGCAACTGCTTATTCATATTATAGATGTCTTCTGTGTCATCCCTACACTCTGCTCCCCCCAGGGGGGGCACATTTTTAATTTCTTTACAACACCAGTCGTGTGCACATCATTTGAAAGGTCTGCAACTGCTTATTCATACTATGGATGTCTTCTGTGTCACCCCCACACTCTGCTCCCCAGGGGGGGGGCGCATTTTTAATTTCTTTACAACACCAGTTGTGTGACACATCATTTGAGAGGTCTACAATTGCTTATTCATATTATGGATGTCTTGTGTGTCACCCCCCCACTCTGCCCCCCAGGGAGGCATATTTTTAATTTCTTTACAACACCAGTCGTGTGACACATCATTTAAAAGGTCTGCAACTGCTTATTCACACCATGGGGTATTGGCGAGCGCAGCAAGCAGGGGTAGTCTATAACTTGGAATCGCGAAGCGATTACGCGGGGGGTTAGCGAGCGTAGCGAGCAGGGGTGGCGGAGCCCCCCTAGTAATAAAATATCTATAAAAAATCGAAATAAAAATCACTTAATGACATTTTAAACACGTGAATCATATTTATTATTGAATGTGACATTCACGATCATCCATTATTGGCATTTAATCTTACAGTTTGGCGATAATTTTTTGGTCGACGGGATAACCTAGTAGTACCGAAACTTTAAATAATGCAATTTTTACCCTTAAAGAAAAGTTTGGAATTTATTTATTTATTTATTTATTTATTTATTATACTTTTGTAATATGTAAATTCTATGGACTGAAGAATTCAAGAAAGAAAATAACAATAATAGTATCTGAAACTGGGTAATATTATGTAATTTTTTTACATTTGTTTTGTTTTGTTTTGTTTTGTTTTACACAAAACTTATTGATATTAATTTATTATTATTCATATCATACTACAATTATTATTTGAAAGTGAAGTTTTTAATAAAAATTAAAACAAAAACAAAGGCATTAATCGCAAAAGTTCTTCTTCCACAGTGTGTTTGCGTATAATATCTTTTATGAAAAGTTGTCAGATAAAATCATAATAATAGTAATAATAGTCATGGAGTTAAGTCAATATATATTGCTTCAAGTAACTACCATATAAACTTCTTTTTGTGTTGGAAAATAGATAATTATTTTTTTTCGTTAATTTTCATTTTATGTATATTCTTTTAATCGAAGCATTTAATGTAATTCTGTTTCAGACAACATGTTAAAAAATTCAAAGTTATTACCATTAAATAAATAATAGAAATGTATTTTCATAAATATATATATTTTTATATTTACAAGACAGCTAAAAATCTTTAATGAGAAATTAAATATTTTTAAAGAAATTAACTGAAATTTTATATTTGTCATGATTTTACAAATTTATATTGAATTTTATAATTTGTACGCAATAATATAATGTAATTTAAATTCATTTCTAAATTGGATGAAATATACTGTGTATATCCTGAAACAACCAGAGATTAAAATTATTTAAATTATACAAAATATTATTTTAAATACATTTGCGAAGCTTAAAAGAAGCGGTACCTTTTGTGTAAACAGGAAAATATGATATAGCTGATTCATAAGTTCCATCTACCTTTTCCATCTACAAGAGAGAAAAAATATAATTGCATTCGCAATATGTAATCTAAGATAAATACAAATATATATGTATATATATGTTACAGGCCAAACCCGATTTTAGGCCAAACTAGATTGGCCTAGGCCAAACAGGTCTATCCTAACACCCATCGGATAAACTAGTTTTTCCTAGGCCAAACCGGTCTATCCTAACGCCCATCGGACAAACTAGTTTTCCTCGGTCAAACTAGTCTATCCTAAGGCCCATAGGACAAACTAGATTTTCTAGGCCAAACTAGTTTGGCCTAACTTTTATAGGATAAACTAGTTTGGACTTCTGTTTATTGGCCTGAACTAGTTTATCCTAGGCCAATTCAATTTGGCGTGATTTTTTTGAATTCAACGACTGCCTCAACGCCAACATTCTTGTTTGTCCTTGGCTGATCTAGTTCATCCTAGGCCAATGTAGTTTTACGTGTTTTTAGGTCACAGGCGTGAAAGCCAGAGAAATAATGGGCTCACAGGTTCTGTATATGCATGTACGCATGTATGTACGTATGTTCATACGTATGTGCGTACGTGTGTACGTAACGCAATAACTTTTGATAGAGATATCCGATTTACTTCAAATTTTGGAAGTAGGTTCATTCTGATAAGGTACTTTTCTGATTAATTTTGGGAATTCATCGGATAAGGATAAAAAGAGGTGGATGGGAGGCTAATCTCCCACCCTTAATTTAGAGAAATGGATTTATCATGCAGAATTATTAGTTTTCATTTAAAATATTAGATATAGAATCATTGTGACAAGGCGCCTCCGTGATTAGTTGTGGATGTTTATTGTTTAAGCCTAATAGAAAGGGCAATGT
The DNA here is from genome assembly GCA_964019185.1 of Maratus speculifer. Taxonomy (NCBI): domain Eukaryota; kingdom Metazoa; phylum Arthropoda; class Arachnida; order Araneae; family Salticidae; genus Maratus; species Maratus speculifer. The sequence continues at coordinate 14,640,911 of OZ025297.1, read as the reverse complement.
AGGTAACACTACATAATTTAGATAAATGGTTTTTGATGCAAAATTGACGAATTTGCTTCAAATTTTAGATATAGGTTTTTTTTTGATAAAGCTATTCCTGAATAGTTTTGGGGGTTTAATGGTTAGGTAGAAAAGGAAAAATGAAGGATTACCCTCTTACCTAGGAAAAACTAGTTTATCCTATGAACATTTAGATAAATAAGTTTGGTGTAGAAAAAACTAGTTTATCCAATTGGCATTAGGATAAAATAGTTTGGCCGAGGTTAAACTAATTTAGCTCGAAAACGGGTTTGGCCGGTAAAAAACATATCTTTCACTAGAATAAGTATAAACGTGTGTCAAGATTCATTGCTTATAACATCAATACAGAAATTTAACATGTTCAACTTAAGGACATGATGCATTGGACTTGGTGTTTGCTTATTCAAGCAAATTATTATTATTTACTTTAATATTATTTACTTTTGTACAGGCAGAGCTCTGTGTGTACAAAAATCAGTGAAAAAAAGACTCAGTCCCGCTCGATTTGACTCTACTCAATTTCTGCAAAAAATTCAGGTTTTACTTCACATACAATTAAGATTCCTTTAAAAAATACTGCTTATACACCTATTGGATAAATTAACAATGTATTTTTAAATTATGATGTGTTCGCAGAATGGAAAATAGACAATGTATTAATGATTTTCTAGATTCTTAGACGTTTCAATATTCAAATAGGGATTCATTAAATAATCAATGTAGTTTAGAACAAAAGAAAAAAAAATGAGAGTTATAAATATCATAACTTTTGAATCCGTTCAGTAAAAAGTAGATTTGTGAATATATTTCTCTGTCATTCCTTAAGCCTTTTCTCAAATCCTAAAGAGATACATCATAACACATTTATGAACTATTTCCTTTTCGGAAATGCATAAGGTTAACAGATTCAGATGATATGTAATCGAATGGCGTAAACCATTTTTTCATAAAAGCGATGTATCTTTGAGAAAATACTAAAGATACATTTTGAATCGAGTTTTCGGTTACAAATTCACTTATTATTAAATTCACTTACAAATTGCTTATATGTCGACAGGTAATTAATTTCTCAAAAATGGAAAACGCTGTTCTATTCCAAATTATGTTCAGCTCCGATCTGGCTCGAATATGCAATAATAATAATAATAATAATAATAATAATAATAATAATAATAATAATAATAATAATAATAATAATAATAATAATAATAATAATAATAATGATAATAATAATAATAATAATAATAATAATAATAATAATAATAATAACAATAAATGCAAGTCTGATCTCTGTTGGCACCAGTCTGCGGAAAAAAAATAAGGAAACACCATGTCCAATGCATCATGTCTCTACGGTGATCATGTTAAATTTCTGTATTGATGTTATAAGCAATAACTCTTAACACACATTTATACTTGTTCTAGTGATACATATGTTTTTTACCGGCCAAACCCGATTTCAAGCCAAATTAGATTAGCATATGCCAAACTATTTTATCCTAACGCCAACTGGATAAACTAGTTTCTCCTATGCCAAACTAGTTTATCTAAAGGCCCATACGATAAACTAGTTTTTCTAGGTAAGAGGGTAATCCTTCATTTTTCCTTTCATACTTAACCATTAAACCTCCAAAACTATTTAGGGAATACCCTTATCAGAAAGAACCTATATACAAATTTGAAGCAAATCCGTAAATTCTGCGTCAAAAATCATTTATCTAAATTATGGGGGGGTAACCTACATTTCCCCTTTTTTACACTTAAAAATAAACATCCACAACTAATCATGGAGGCTGATAATTCTGCATGAAAAATCCATTTTTCTAAATTAACGGTGGAGGATTAGCCTCCCGTTCGATCCCCTTTATTCTTATCCAATAAATTCCCAAAATTAATCAGAAAAGTACCTTATATCAATGCACGTACATCCAAAATTTGAAGCAAATCGGATATATCTAGCACAAGTTATCGCATTACGTACATACGCACGTAAATACGTACATACATGCGTACATACATACATACAAAACATGCCAGTTCCATTATTTCTCAGACTTTGACTCCTGTGAACTAAAACACGTAAAATTACATTGGCCTAGGATAAACTAGATCAGCCTAGGACAAACTAGAATGTTGGCGCTGTGGCGGTCATTGAATTCAATAAAATCAAGCCAAATTGAATAGGCCTAGGATAAACTAGATCGGCCTAGGAGAAACTAGTTCAGACCAACAAACAGCAGGCTAAACTAGTTTATCCTATAAGAATTAGGCCAAACTAGTTTGGCCTAGGAAAAACTAGATTGTCCTATGGGCCTTAGGATAGACTAGTTTGGCCTAGGAAAAACTAGTTTATCCGATGGGCGATAGGATAGACCGGTTTGGCCTAGGAAAAACTAGTCTATCCGATGGGCGATAGGATAAACTAGTTTGGCCTAGGCCAATCTAGTTTGGCCTAAAATCGGGTTTGGCCTGCAACATATATATATAACGTTTTAACACATAATGCATATTGTACAAAATATATACAGAATTTAACTTTCAAAAGATACGCATGTAAGATACACAGCATCAATATTATTGTTTGTGCTTTAACACCACGGAAAAAGTTCCATATTTAGGACTACGGTGCAGAGATATAGAGAGGAGTTAGAGCACCGTCTATGATTTATTGTCTTTAAAACAACTGTTCAACTGTTTTTTAGATATAATTTAGCATACTCTGTGATTTTCACAATGGAATTTTTTTTCCACAAAAAATTTACTTTGAATTCTGTTGTCAAAGCAAAATTTCGAGAGCCGAAACACTGCTAAAGATCTACGGGAATCAAAATATGAATTGCAAAAGATCTAAGGGAAATTGCATGCGAAAGCCCAGACATATAAATATTATAATAAATACAAAGAAGATCGGGAAGTTGTAGTTGATTTGCCAAATTCTGGTCAACCTTTCTATTACATTTTAAGACGTGAACATATAGTTTAAAATCTTTTGTAAAGCTCTCACTTATGTTTTGGTCATCAAATGTGTCGCCACACGTTTGTTTTAGAAAAAGCTTAATTATGCCATATGTTTGTCTAACATTTTTTAGCCAAAAACGAAACGAATGTCATTAAATAAGCACCATACTCGTCAAATATATCTCCGTGTGTCTTTTTTTCGTATCAATAATTACTACTTCTTGGAAGACGTTATCAGCAACATAAAGACATAAAAGAAAATTTCCTAAACGTGCAAAAAACTATACCCTATATCCCCTACGAAAAACGGAAGGAAAAAGAATGGGTTTTAACTCTGGCATTCATTTATTGAACTCGCTGAGGTCCGCTATGAATATGCAATATATATTTGAATACATTATATTTATGCGTTTAATTTAACAATTCCGTGTAGAATTGTACAAAAAGTAACTATGTAGAAAAAAGTCTTTAATTTCCTGTTATGTACATATTTTACAATGGAACCTCTTTTTGTAAAACTTGCACATAGCATTGATACCTGGTGTGTTTTACAGCTCTAGAGTAAAAAAAAAACCTTTAAATTTTGTTAGCAGAGAATTGTGTTTATGACCTTTACAGTTCTTATTTTTGGAGAATGTCCTTTTAAAAATCAAGGGCATTTAGCGCAAAAGTTATAGTTGCTAAAAAGTACAAACAGTAATAACACATTATTAATTAATACTACAGATTAATTAGTAATGAGTAGTATTGAAAGGAATCCCAATCTCTTTCACAAATGCACGCTTTTCACTTTGAAAAATAAAACATTTTAATTGCATATTATGTGAAGTGAAATTGGTTTTATTTGTTATTCTAGAATATTTTTAGAATTACCAATAGTTAAAAATAATGACGAATTTAATTGTGCTCTGGTGCAATGAGTACAGGTTAGATTTCAAAGAATTATATTTCGGGAGATATATTTATTTTTTTTTTGATTAAAATGACATTGAAAATCCACTGCTTTAAAATTGAATATATATAAAATTACATGTGACGCGGTTTTTCCAGAAAACAAAAAATGTCGTTGTCATAGTTTAATACAAAACATTCATTATTCAAATTTCATTATTCTTTTTTTTTAAATGTAAAATGTCATTGAATAAATATGTAATATTTTTATCTTTACTGTATCATTTTTAACGTACTTTGTCAAATTGAAATTTTTTGAGGGCAAGACGCACATAAACAAAAAAAAATGTGAACCTACACAGTATTTTAAAAATTTTATGAAATGTAATTTTTTTATTGACTCTACATTACATCGATAATTGATATTATGACAACTGTTGAAGTCTTAAGCAAAAACCATTTAATTATAATAAGTTTAATGTGTCTGACACATACAATATCAATATGAATATATGTCTATTTTTATCTTCATCATAAGAAATAAATATTTTGTTGATGTTTAAACATTATAATCTGCCAAATTCGATTTACTTACTTTTAACTCGTTTTTGTCGTTTACTAAAATATAGTTATAAGTAATAAAAAGCACTTTTAATAAGCCTAATTTTAGCTGAATCTCTAAGCTCAAACTTGTTTTAACTATACAAATGTACTATTCTGTAATATTTTTCAGAAGAAATTGGAAAGAAAAAGTGGTAAAATTTATTTTTCAATAAGAGCTTTCGGAATAAATAATAATAATAATAATAATAAAAAGACTTTATGCTAGCAGTGACTTTGGTTATTTATTTCATTTGTAAGCAATGTAGGCTCATTGCTTATAAAAGAGTTTTTTTTTATTTTTGTCTAACTTGATTTAAAAGATAAACGTATGTATCTTATTATCATATCATATTAGTGTTTGCGCGTGCATGTATGTATTACTACAAAGATTATGTTGCTTGAGTGTTGCTAAAAAATAAAAGTGAGCATAAGTTCAACGTCATATGGTCATAGCTATTGCTGGGTACATTGAACAGTTTTCGCTTAAAAAAACGTTCTCTGATTTCCGGTGTAGTGTTCATGCTTTTCGTAAATAAGTGTAGCACTTACATTGTTCTCAATATAAAAAGAAGTACATGTTCAAGGATTTATTACTGTTAAAAATAATAAATACGTATTATGCAAAATTATTATTTTGTTTTACATGATAAACTAAAACATTATGCAGAAATATCTGTCATTAGGTCATCTACATTGGAAAAATGGGAACACATTCAATATACACTTTTCAGACTCCAGCCAAACCTGTTCATGATATATCTTTATTATTAAATATATAGCTTCAAAATAGCCATAAATTAACAAACAGAAATCAAAAAAGAAGTTTGTTTCTGATAAGTTTCTACGGGGAAAATATAGAATATGTAATTACATTTGTTTTTAAAATAACAAAATTTCTAAACTTTACCTACTTTCTTTAAATCACGTTTCATATATATATATTTAACGAAATAAAATCATTCTATTATTATTCATAAACTATAATTACTTTCTTTAAAAGTCTAGATCTAGTTTCTGCTAAAAGGTATAACTTAATTTTAATTTCATTATCCATACACGTATGCATATCTTAGTAGTATACATTACCTTTGTAATTTTAACATAAATTTCTTGCCTCTGTTAATGTTTCTATGATCTATCTTTCATGTTTCGAAACATGTAAGTAAATAAAACACGTGTTCATAAAATATATATATATATATATTTGTCTCCGTTTCTGAGGTTTTTTTTTCCAAGAAATTCGCAGACACAGACCATTTTCTATCACAAAATTCTACACACATAAATAGTCCCTCGAAGAATGAAAGAAAAATGCATAAGTTGCGCACTTTTTTGGAATGGTTCGTACCAAGGTGCTCAAATCTTGCTTATTGACTGGTTAAATTTGCTATGCTTCCGCGTCCGATACTTTCGTATTTTAGCAATTCATATTATCCTTACAAATCGAAAAATTAGAAAACTATCGTTTAGTAAATACATTCGTTTTCTTTTGGTGATATCATACAAGAATTGTAATAAAATAATGCACGTGCAGGGCTCCCAAATGGTCCCCTATCTAAACACCAATAATTTCTTACAAAATTTCTTTTTAATATTTTTCTTGCAAAGTGGCTAGAAACATGCACCAAAAGTTAATTTTAGCGAAAATACAGTAGAAATATATCATGATATTTCCTGTTAAAAATATTGGTGTTCAGTTTGCGGGACATTTGGGAGCCCTACACGTAAGATAGGAGCACATAGTTGTATTTTTATTTAAAAAAAACACAAATTTTGATTTAGATTCAATCTTTATTGTAATTAGATATATTTTTTGTTTTAAAAAACTGTATTTAATCTTCCAGATAATGACTTGAGCAATTGTAATGGTAATATAGGTGATGTTATGCATATGAAAACGTAGCATGAGATTGATTGAAAGAGGGAGTAAACGAACAAAAGGAATCGTTAAGTCATTTATGTATTTCACAATAAGTTGATAAACAAAATGTTGTAGGTTCAATGATACGTTATTTAACAATGTTTAAATATTGCTATTTCCTTTAATAAAAGAAATACTACCTCTGACAATAAAGTTCGGTGAATGAACTCAGAACGAAAGATCCGGCAACACTGGGGAAAAAAATGCTGCACCTGCATAGAGAAGTGTCGACCATCTCCCCCCACCGTTGTTCAGTTGAGTGTCGTTTATGTTTTGTAAAATACGTGCTTTACTAAAAGCGTGTTCAGTGTGTTGGCTCTTATCTGTGAACAGGAAAATGAACGAACAAAAAATCCGTTTAAACTTTGGTTTTATGCTTTGCAAGACACCGAAAGAAATTCAAGAGGGGTAGTGCAAATTGAAAATCCGCCATACTCGCCAGATCGCAATCCTCCAGACTTCTTCCTATTTTCCCGAATGAAACCCTCTTCGAAAGAGATTTGACCCTATTGCTGACATCCAACGAAACGTGACGAAGTTTTTGAACTCCATCCCAAGAGAAAACTTCTTGCGAATTTCCCAGGACATGTATAGCAGATCTCAGCTGTGCATAGTTATTGGAGATGACTATTTCGAAGGATGGTATGGTAATTTCCTTAATATTTCATCTGTATTAATGCTGCAAGACTATTCACCGAACATTATTGTCAGAGGTAGTAGTTTTACTAATATTACTGTGGGTCCTGAGAGTTTAATATTGCTTCTTCATCAAACATATGCGTATTTGGAAACTTAACATCATATGGCTAAAGAATATTTGTATTATTACTTGGGAGAAACAGAGGTCATATATTAAATGGGAAATTACCAACCATAAGTTTTATACTACTGTCTATATCACAAACAGAACTTGAAAAATAACCTCACCATTTGTGTCAATTCATACAATTATCATTGTCGTTATACTCAGCTTATTTCAGAAAAACACTGCTTTTAATAAACAATATTTTGCTATTACATTTTAGCAAAATTAGTGTTCATGCATATGGTATTAGACGATGAAAACCAGTTCTTTAGACGACAAATCCATTTACTTATGACTAATTCTAAAGATCGGTGATCTTTAAAAACAAAATAAAACATCAAATGTGAAAAGTGCAGACATACAATTACAATACCACAGTTAAACGCTAAAAATACAGAAAATATTACAAACACAGGCTTTGAAAAATTCAAAACACATTTACATTCAAGCTAAAATTGGTTGCATAATTGAACCATTTCTATACATATATATTTGTATAGAAAAGTCGAAATAAATTCCAGTAATAAAAACTCAAAATTTCTCATATATTTACTATACTTAATTGTCAGTCAAAATCGATGGATTACTGCTTGTTTTTAATATCGCTTTCGTTTTCCATAAAGGCCGAACGTGCAAAAATTAAAACATATATATATTCACATGCATATCAGAAATAAGGTTTTTAGCCTTATAAATATTATTTAAAATACGCTAATTTCAAGGTTTTCTGTGAGTGGTTTTCCGGAAATGGGTTTCCTTTTAGCACAATATGTTTAAAATAACCTTTTTTTTTTACAAAACTTTTTCCGCTTCTGAACAGTCATATGAACAGCACATTTATTTGTAATTGAACTGCATAATGTTATGAAACAATATGACAAAATATATATTAAAGCATTTAATTGCTAAAAAGGACGTCAAATGTTAATAAAATACATTAAAAATCTTAATAATTTTGCATGTTTCGTTGAATTTACTCAATCATCATCTGAAAAACAAAGCGTACAAATAAACACAAAGATGGAAAATCTTAAGATCTTTTAACGTATTTTTTTAACATTTGACGTCCTTTTTAGCAATTAAATATTTTAATATATATTTTGAAATGTTTTTAATGGATGTTTATATTAAAGTATTTAATATCTAAAAAACGTCAAATGTTAATAAAATACATTAAAAGATCTTAAAAATTTTACATGTTTCAATAGAATTTACTCAATCATCATCTGAAAAACAAAATATACAAATAAACACAAAGATGGAAAATCTTAAGATCTTTTAATGTATTTTATTAACATTTGACGCCCTTTTTAGCAATTAAATATTTTAATATATATTTTGAAATGTTTTTAATGGACGTTTAAGAAAACTTCTACCCTAATTTCCTGCGTATAATCCGCGGATCAAACAATCATTTTTCAACCCAGAAATTTTATTAAATAAAATATAACTTTTTAGATCGCCGTAAATATTTGCCGTCAATTAAAAAATAAAATATCTGGGTCGAAAAAGAATTGTTTGATCCGCGGATTATACGCAGGAAATTAGGGTATTTATAATTAATGTCAATATGACAAAGATTACTTTTCTTGGATAAGGTATGTCATACGTATATCCACTCCTAGAACTTCCAAATGTTCCCATATTTTGTTGGTTACCCACTGCAGGAGGACCACAGGACTCGCGGTTATAACCTGGAACTCTGCTTGATGCATATGGTGTCGGGAAATACGCAGGCTCTTGACCTGTTTCGTACGTAGAAGATAATGGCATCGATTCTGGCTTTACTTGTTCGTTAGAATCTGCCCCTAAATTTAATAAAAGAGTAGAACTATGTTTTTGTTTCTTGATAAGATATACAAAAAATTAAATTCCGTACTTATTCGTGTATAAGGCGCACGCGTGTATAAAGCGCACCATAAATTTGATACGCTAATGAAGAATGGCCAAATAAATTTCAGTAAAAAAAAAATAATAATAATAATAATAATAAGTCGAAACAAACATTACACTAGACCAGAAAACAAGACGAAAATGCATTTTTGAACTTCGGGTTGTAAGAGAATGACGGGAAATAGGAATGAGTGACGGTAAAGAGAATTGTTAATTAGCGTTTAGATAATGTCACTAGCTCTGTTGTGTAAAAAACTGCAAGGAGTGAAATAAATATGTAGTAATACTTCAATTAAGCAACATTTTCCGAGTTTTAACACCTTCTTTGAATAATTTCCTGTTTTATATGTATATAGTTCGACTGCATCCAACAGTAAAAAAATATTACGTGTAAAAGGCGCACCTAGTAGTTTTGCCCTAATTTTTTGAAAAAAAGTGCGCCTTATACACAAATAAATACGGTACCTTTTTTTTACCTAATTTAAAACTAGCAAAAGCCATGCTTTGTTTGGATTCGCGAAGCATTATTTTATAAAACAGATATTTGAAAGTAACAATATTTTTTATTATTATTATTTTTGCATCTTTATTAAACAAAAACGTTATTTTATGTTTTGGCGCATTTTAATTTTTTATTTATGATGTAAAACTGGCATAATAAGATATTTTCGAAGCAAACTTTTACAATTTTTTTTTTTTAAATTTTCAACTAAAAGCTCTTTTAAAGATGTTTTTACAATTTCAAGTAGCCACTGGTGTTTTTTAATTGTTTGAAATATGCATGTTTCCAATCTTTGTAATCAACATCCGATAATCTTTGATAGCTATTTTAGAATAATATATTTGAAGAAAGCTTGAAGAAAGTTACTTCTTCAAAATCCTATTTTCTGGAAAAAACATTTGAAATCTGCTTTTGTTGATACTATGAATTTTTAACTGTAAAACATTTTATTTTAATTTCTTCGTTTTTATACATGTTAGCGTATGAGAATTGCTGTAATTCTCTCCGCGTGGGAGAACTTTTTACTTTCTGCGAATGGCAACTCAATTAATGGAATTACCTTTTAACGAAGCGCTCTCTCATTCTCGCAGTGACGTTTTCACGAATAATTATTGTTGTGTTTGCGAACTTATTAAAGTCTTATTTTTCTATAAAATCCTTCTGATTAATGAGTCGATATTATTTAGCCACAATACGACCTTCGCAAAAATATTTATAAAGAGCTTGAACCAACAACTTCACGCAGATCTTTTAATTTTTCAATTATATAACAAATTTAAGAATTAATTTTATTTGTTTACAATTATTTTGTTGCCAGTTTACAAAAAAAAAAAAAAAAAAAAAATTCATAATACAATTCTTTTAAAATGTTTAAGTGTCATCTGTGCAAACGATTTTGCGGGATAATGAAAACATGGTTTATTTAATAAATTAATCATGATTCTATCTATAATTATTTACTCCATGATTTAAACTTTTTTTTCTGAAAATATACGCGTTTAATTTTTTATTCATTTTCTAAAATGCGTCCGTATTGGAAATGCATGTAAAATAAATTAATTAAAATAATAATTTTTTTAACGTTTTACTGTAAAAAAATTATATTCTGCAAATCTACAGATCATAATTTATTTTTGTGTTTAATTTGAAGTTAAAATATTGAATAGTTTTTTTGTAAAGCGTACGACAAATTGTAATTTGAGTGGACTAGTAGAGGATTCGCTTAGCTCATCCTAATAAAAATCTAAAACTTGATCATACTTGATAGTAGGAATACTGTTTAAGAATATGAACTAAATGAAATTTACTTCTAGTTGCTAAAAGGTGTACACTAAAAACATCCAAAGCAGCAAAAAAAAAAAAAAAAAAAAAAAAAAAAAAAAAATATTTTACTAGACTTTTTACATTCTTTGGCTCCACAACAGCTATTGCATATTGCTCTTTTGAGTTTCGCAATCTCTATTATTTATATTATAATGGGTAAATATTATATAATGTTGGTTAAAACTACCTTATTTTGCTTAATTTTATTTTACATGATAAAATATTCATGTAAAAAATAACAATAATTTGCTTAATCTTAAAGTGTATGTGAAAAATTGAATGATGAGGTTTGAAATCAGATTATAGATATTACAATTTTAGAATATTCTTAATTGGTTAGATAACTGCATCGATTAAGCCAAAACTTTAATGATTACGATCAATTACGAATGATTTGACAATTTTATGTTTTAAATATTTTATTTTACATTTTTTAACACTTAACAAAATTTTTTTATTAGAAAGTGATATAATTTATCAGACATGAAAATATAGTGCTTGAGAAACATATAGCATCATTTAAAAAATATTTCTGTTAATGGATTTTTCAATTCTGAATGTTAGATATGTTAAATAGTTTTATGGACTTAATTTCTCGAGTTGCTTTTTTTTTATCAAATGAATTAATTCGAGATATTGTTCACTTTGAATATCCAATGAACATTTGTTTTTATTTCGAGCTCAATGTTTACATAAATTGCCTATCTTGAATACTGGTGAAGATAATGTTGATTTTATACAAGGCTTATTTATTTATTTAAAACTGCATATTAAAATATTATTTTTATTCTAGGTAATTTTTTTTCAAGAACAAATATTTAAAAATCTGTTTATTTAAACTCAGAAATCATTCTCCCTTTAGTTTTTTCTTTTAAAATGTTTTCCAATAGATTATGTCACGATATTAAAAAAATAAATAAACTACAAGTGATAATTAGTATGTTTTAATTAAACATTTTATTAGACTTGTAAGCGAAAATTTTAATATTTAAATGTAATTTACTCAATGAAAATACATTTGAAACAGACGAATAAAACACATTGGTTACAAAAGAGTAAAGTTTATATAAATACACATAAATAATGTGCATGGATTTATTATTATTATTATTATTATTATTATTATTATTATTATTATTATTAATATTATTATTATTATTATTATTATTATTAATGGTACTACTCTGTTATCCCGTCGACCAAATATCTGTTGCCAAATTATAAGATTAAATGCCAATAATGGATGATTGTGAATGCCACATTAAGCACGGTACACATGTTTAAAACGTGATCAAGTGGTTTTATATTCACTTTTGAATTGTATTTTTATTCATGTGTTACTAATTTATTTATTCTTTCGTTATTTCAAATAAAAATTATGTCAACAAAAATAGCTTGGCTATTAGTTTGGCGATTTTTATTTTTTACGAAAATGGTCGACGGGATAACCTAGTAGTACATTATTATTATTATTATTATTATTATTATTATTATTATTATTATTATTATTATTATTATTATTTTATTGGTACTACTCTGTTATCCCGTCGACCAAATATCTGTCGCCAAAATATAAGATTAAATGCCAATAATAGATGATTGTGAATGTCACATTGAACACGATATACATGTTTAAAACGTGATCAAGTGGTTTTAAATTCACTTTTGAGTTGTATTTTTATTCATGTGTTAATACTTTATTTGTTCTTTCGTTATTTCAAATAAAAATTATGCCAACAAATATAGCTTGGCTATTAGTTTGGCGATTTTTATAATTTGGCGAAAATGGTCGACGGGATAACCTAGTAGTACCTTATTATTATTATTATTATTATTATTATTATTATTATTATTATTATTATTATTAATTTTATTACAATTATTATTATTATTATTATTATTATTATTATTATTATTATTATTATTATTATTACTATTATTATTACTATTATTATTATTATTATTATTATTATTATTATTATTATTATTATTATTATTATTATTATTATTATTATTAATGTTTATTTTACCGTCAGGTCCGAGAGTTCGTCTTCCAGATGTTCTGCGTCGCGTGATCAGGCATACAACACACAGGACAACAATGAGGACGATCGCGGAACTCACGACTGGTACGGTAATCAACAAGTGTCTGTAGAAAGATCCACTTGCTTCACTCACTTCTGATGGTCTTGGAGGATATTCTAAAATTATTTTATATACATAAAATAAAAAATAACACTAAAAATTTTTTTATATACATATATTATGCATTTTTCAATACAATATATTTATTATAAAAAATGTAAAGTTCAAAAAAAAAAAAAAAAAAAAAAAAAAAAAAAAAAACAGGAAACTATCAAGAATATTCAAAATGGTTGCATTTAAATCAAAATTTAGTAAATGTTATGGAAAATTAAGTAAATAAGGTTTTTTTGTAATCTAGGACATCAATTATAAGAAGGATTTTTTTTAATATAAGAAGAACTCTTGTTTTTCATTCTCTGCATGGCTATAAACTACTCAAACATTCTTGATAACAGTCTGAGTCAAAAAATGATAAATTAGATAAGTATTATATGTCTTATCCATTTTTTATCGTGTTCTTTATTTTATCTTTTACATTAGTGAACTTTTTTTTTATTACATTTAATTCGAAAGTTAGCAGCTTTTATTAAGTAGAGTATTTTATAACAGGGTATATGAATTATTAAACTATTTCTTTCTAATCTTAGAAAAACAAATCTTGATTGACATTAAGTAGATATATGTTTTTTATGCATAAACTTTATGTTAAATATTAGCTATTATCATATACATTGTATAATTCAATATGTATATACAGAGTTTTTTAAATTGGACCCATATATTTGGAAAATTAATAAAAACGAAAGGGGCAGCGATAGAAATATCCCGTTTGTTGCAATATGCTTGGGACAACAGTAAATTTTCAGGCAGACAAACTTTCAAAATTAGTTACAATTTTCAACAACAGATAGCGCTGCAATCTGGATAAATCTAAATTACGATATTTTCCACACATCTATCATGCGCAGCAATAATATGGCGTGGTCTCTGAAAGAAATTACCAGAAACCCTTGTAAACGTGTCAGGAGGGATGGGCTCACATACAGAAAAGATGTATTGCTTCACTTGTTCAATTGTTTCTTGATTGTGGCGGTATACCTGGTCATTCAAGTCAAAAATCATCTGTTCTAAGTATTAAACCATTTCTTCACCTCAAACTTGCAATCTGTGAACAGAACACGCTGACATTAGAAAGACGACTTACAGAGCTCACAGACTGCGTATCCTTTATGTCTTTTAATTCACCTGTAGCGCCATCTGTTTTTCAAAACTGTAACTAATTTCCAAAGTTTTTCTGCCTAAAAATTTACTGCTGTCGCAAGCATATTGCAACAAACGGAGTATTTCTATCGCTGCTCGTTTAATTTTTATTGATTTTTCAAATATACCGGTCATTTTTGAAACACCCTGTATATGTATATTTCTTTATATTAATATAATGCTAGATGAATACAAGTACATATTTATACATAAGTTATTATAAATTTCATATTTTAATAGTTAGAATTATTGATGAAATAATAGCTATAATAAGCACCTCCACTATTAGTCAGAGTAGCGAAAACATATTCAGCCTCTGTAGTTCCGGCATCGTTCCTTGCTTTCATCATCAAAGAATACCAAGTTCCCGGGATGAGATCCATTACTGTAATGTTTTGTTGTTCTGGAATAATGTTATTGCTCACTAGAGTCCAATCTTGCTGTCCATTTGCTTTATACTGAATAATAAAAAACCGGATAGGGCACCCTCCATTATGCCAACTGTTCAAGTTAATAAATAATGTAGTGTAGTTCAGATTTAGTAGAAACCTTTTATCTGGAGCAATGGGAGCTGTAACATTAGAAGAGTCAGATTAATACGCAGTATTTGCTATGGAGTATCTTTCTTAGAAGTTAATATATATATATTTATTATTATCAATTTTAACGGGAAAATAATTTATTTTAGTGCAAATATATTAGTAAGAAAATTCAATCTACTGTTTTTTTTTTATAATAGCATAGAAGAATATTTATATTAAAGAAACTTTTATTATTTCTTGTGAAAAAAGTTATGAATAAAACTATCCTGAATATTTTTTAACCTTTTTCATGTTTAGTTGAAAACTTTTTGTTGTATAATACAAACCTATATAGATCAAATTTAGATTAATAACTGAATCTCTGAAATTAAGCGTTGATAATCGTCAAAATATTGAACATATATTTCTTTTATATCCATATAGCACTATTGAAAACTTTTTGTTGTATAATACAAACCTATATAGATCAAATTTAGATTAATAACTGAATCGCTGAAATTAAGCGTTGATAATCGTCAAAATATTGAACATATATTTCTTTTATATCCATATAGCACTATTGAAAACTTTTTGTTGTATAATACAAACCTATATAGATCAAATTTAGATTAATAACTGAATCGCTGAAATTAAGCGTTGATAATCGTCAAAATATTGAATATATATTTCTTTTATATCCATATAGCGCTATTAAGAAACTTTCTATAAATTTATATCATAAAAATAAAAATAATCATACACATAATTAATAATCTTTGAAATCATTAAAAATGAATGTTCACGCTTTAAATTACCAAACCATTTTAAAATTTTAACACAGCGTAAACAACAATTCTTCATATAACTTTAATATTTTATTTCAACCTAGATAAGTTTTTAAATTATTACTAAAATTACGTAACTATCTTAGATAAGAGTTATGAACTCTACTTCAGAACATTGAATTAAAATTTGAATTTAATTTGTCTCTTTTGAAAACTATTTCTCTAAACAATAAATCATTTTCGAGCGATGCAGAATTACTTGCATCATTAATTTAGAAAGTGTAAAGCAGATTATTGAAAAGACTCCAATACATGTAACTATAGCACAATAGGATCAGTTTTAAATAAATAAAATTGAGAAAGTCGCAGATGCGTTTCTAAGTTACTGAATAGACTTCCATTAACAATGGAATAAATTCGTTATAGAAATCGCTGTATTGATTGGTGAAATGAATAATGAGTCAAAGATTTTCAATTCCATTAATTTATTAAAGTGCATGATAATTTAAATTCTTACATTTTACCTAATGTTAAAAATACATATTAATAGAAATCATGATAAATATATATAGGGAGTGCCGCATTCGCCCGATAAATTCAGATGGTTATTATTAGAAGACAAGAAGATGAAAAAATGCCATAGAACATTTTAATAACAATTTTAATTTTTCTTAAGAAATGTGTTATTATAATAACAAACAAAATAAATAACAAACAAACAAAAAAATGTTTTTTTTTCTGTTTGTTTGTTATTTATATCTCATTGTCGCGTGTCATTTGTATTGTCCGAGAAATATTTTGAAATTTTGTTTTATTTATATTATGACTATGGAACTTATTTGACGGTTCCGAAATATGTCAATGTATTTTATTTTTACTATAACACATTTCTTAAGAAAAATTAAAATTGTTATTAAAATGTTTATATAAAAGGTGAATATTTTAAAATCTGATGGTTTAAAAAATCAATTGGATTTAATTAACTTTTTATGCCATAGAACATTTTGCCTCAAATCTCTTATTCAATCGTAAACACTGGGATTTTCATCGTAACTGAACTCGAGCTGTCCGGAATAATTTTAAGAACAATAAAAACATTGTATTAAAAATGCAGTGATATGTACTTACTAGGGAACTGCAAGAAGTGTAAGTCGCCGAATTTGACGAAAGTGGTATCGTTCTAAAGATCTCATCGTGAGCAGCAAAAAAACTCAATAGAACTACCCGTCGCAAATGATTCATTTTCGATATATCCGACAATTTATGTTACATAGCTAGTGCACACTTAATGGGGACCACAAAAAATTTTAGTCTCGATTTTAACAAAAATGGTATCGTTGAAAAGATATCATCGTGAGGATTAAAAACTTAACGGAATCGCCAGTCGAAAATGAGACGTTTTCGTGATATCTGACAATTTGTGTCACATTGCTAATGCACACTGATGAGAAAATGCATTGCCAACAATTTAAGTGACATAAATTGTCAGATATCTCGAAAACGGCTCATTTCAGATGGTTAGTTCCAATGAGTTTTTTACTTCTCAAAGTGATATCTTTGCAACGGCACCATTTTCATCAAAATCGAGAAAACAATTTTTTCCGGTCCTCCATTAAGTGTGCACTAGAACAGTATGCAATAGCTACATGACACAGATAGTCAGATATCTCGAAAACGGCTCATTTTCGACTCGTGATTGCATTGAGTTTTGTAATCCTCATGATGATATCATTTCAACGATACCACTTTTGTTAAAATCGAGACTAAAATTCTTTGCCGTCCCCATTAAGTGTGCACAAGGTACGTAACATAAATTGTCTGATATCTCGAAAATGAATCATTTGCGACGGGTACTTCCTTTGAGGTTTTCACTGTTCTCGATGAGATCTTTCCAACGATATCCCTTTCATCAAAATCGGTGACTTACACTTCTTGCAGTTCCCCAATTAGTGTAGAATGGAATGGATTTTATAATTCATCACAAACATTTATTTAAAAAAATAAAATTTAAGCAATCTGTGATGCCGTATGAAGTAGTAATCGCGGTGGAGCGTCAAGTGCATTGTTACTGGCGCATATAAGGGACCGTCTACCAATTTTATATTAAGATGCCCTCGAGTCACTGAAAAAGACTCGGATGATAATGTTATGCCTATGGGGTTGTTATTTTCAAATATCTCGCTAAAAGTTTAATATTTTTACGCGAATTATTTTCATAAAACATGAAGACGAACTAGAACTGGCTAGTTTTTAGATTTATATTTTGGTTACGCATTTTTTAAATATTATGTATCAATTTCAAAACTGGTCCTAACCGGTTAAGAAATTTAAATTATTTTTAAAGAAAAATTTGAAATCAAAATCGTAAAAGTAAAAACTTGTCTGGCTGCAGACCTTCCTCAGCTTCCCTATGCAAAAAAATTCATGAAAATTTAGTGAAATATATGAAGATAACGCTTCCACAGAGTTAATAATTATCGTCCCGTTTTTTTTTTTTTTTTTTTTTTTTTTTTTTTGTATGACTCGAATGGGTTCTTAATGTTATCAAATTTACAATAAAGGAGAATATCTACTAACAGTTTTACAATAATATGCATAAGTTATCTGAAAGTTATTATTATCATTTTAAATGGAATTAAGGTATAATATACTGTATTTTTTATTAAATACGTGATTTGCAAAGTCATGTTTTATGGTAATTTTTTCTTCCAATTTATGCTTACTGTCACCATTTTGAATTTGTTGACCTTATTTGGCCATTCTGTATAAAGATTTTTAGTCAAGCAGATATGTGGGCCGAATTATAACATTATGTTTCTTAAACTTCAACCGATAGATAGAATAGGTAAAAATGGCATTTCGTATGAAAATATAGTTTGTTTGGATAAAGTTTGGATTATATTAAATACAAATTGTGTCCAATTACTGAATATAATTTAAATGATTTACGAAGTATGAATATTGAATTAGTTGGATTAAATTCAGAATTAGAGATTATAGTATAATATTAAATTGTATGGAAAATCCTATTAAATTTTGCGTGTTTATACTTTGCTACATTTTTTGCTGTTTTTAAATTTCTGTAAACATTTTCACCTTTCTTCTGAATATATTTTCTTAAATTTGAGCAACAATGAAACACAAATCAAAATATTTCAAATTAACAGCGTTTAAAAACACACACTTTCACACACGCACACACATATATATATATATATATATATATATATATATATATATATATATATATATATATATATATATATATATATATATATATATATATATATATATATATATATATATATATATATATATATATATATATATATATATATGTATATATATATATATATATATATATATATACTAGCAGGGGAGACCGAGCTTAGCTCGGTCAAAATTAACTTTGTGTTCAACTCGATATAGTATTTTCACTGTATCATTAACTCTGTATTATTACTGTAAAACATGTTTATAATAGTATTATTTAGAAAAACAATCAATAAGAAAACTATGTTTTTATGCGCATATTTATAAATTTTATTTTATTTTAAAATTTACAACGAAAGGACATCGATCTAATCACTTTATTAGCTCGACTCTGATTGGTTTAACCAGGCATCTCGAATCCTCTTAAGAATGTATAAAAAAAATTCTTTACATTCTGAAAAACAATATTTTTTGCTAGATATAGCCAAATTTGGAGGTATTCTTTTATTTGGCTCCAAATACGTGTTTTGGTTTCGTAATTTCAATAGTCCATATTTCGAATCAAATGTCGCCAATATTTTGTCAAATATCGCCAGCTTATTGGCTTTTGCCATATTCTCGTGACCCTGACCCGTATTACCCAAAATGAGCCACTAATCAAATTTGATCAAGCATGTGACATAACTCAATCGTCTTCAGGTAATCAAAAACAGTAGAATATAAAATTGAATCAAAATCCTTTAAGCCATTTTTAGGTAAAATTAGCTTGGCAGCATTCAGCAATGAAGCGAAATGACCCACTAATATAATTTTGTTTAACATGCGACTCAGCCCAATAGTCTTCACGTGACAAAAAACGTTTTGTTTCAAAATTTAGGTAAAATTGATTGAGTTGTTGTTATATATAATTAGAATGACCCTAGCTCATTAAGACCCAAAATGACCCACTAATAGAATTTTCGCGAGCATGTGTCCAATCCAAATGGTTTTCTCTTGCTCAAAAACGATATAATACAAAGTATAGTCAAAATGGTGAGTACCATTTTCTATATAAAATTAGCATGACCCATCATGACCAACAAATGATCCTTATAATCGAAATCTCTCGAACGTGTGGCCCGAACGTAGCTCTTTAGTTTTAGCATGCCGAAAACATTAGATACAAAATTTAGATAAAATCGATTGAGCCGTTTTTTAGATATAGTTAGTTTGACCCTGACCCTTTATAATCCAAAATGACCCATTGATCGAATTTTCTCAAAAATCTGTCTTAACCCAATGATTTTCTCGTGACCGAAAACGATAAAATACAAAATTTAATCAAAATTGCGCGAAACGTTGTCTAGATAAAATTAGAATGACCCAAAAGTGGCCCACTAATCGAAATTTCTCGAACATGTGACCTACCCCAATGATTTTCTCATGCCAAAAATATGTTGTATACAAAATTTTGTTAAAATCAACCCACCCATTTTTTAGATATAGCTTGACCTTGACCCATTAAGACCCACAAATGACCCTTATAATCGAAAGCTCTCGGATATGTGACTTAGTCCATTAGATTTCTCGTTTCTAAAAATTGTTACATACAGAATTTCGTTAAAATTGATCCTGCTGTTCTTTAACTATACATAGCTTGACCCAGACCCTTTATGATCCAAAATGACCCATTAATCGAAATTTTTCGAACATGTAACCTAGTCCAATAATTTTATCGTGCCAAAAAAATGTTGCATACAAAATTTCATTAAAATCGATCCACCTGTTCTTTAGATAGAGTTTGACCATGACCCATTATGAGCCATCATGACCCACAAATGACTCTCATAGTCGAAATCACTCAAGCATGTGATTTAACCCATTAGTTTTCTCATGTCAAAAAACTGTCACATACAAAATTTCGTTATAATCCATCACGCCGTTCTTTAAATATAAATAGCTTGACCCAGACTCTTAATGACCCAAAATGACCCATTAATCGAAATTTTTCGAACATGTAACCTAGTCCAATGATTTTATCGTGCCAAAAAAATGTTGCATACAAATTTCGTTAAAATCGATCCACCTGTTCTTTAGATATAGGTTGACCATGAACCATTATGACCCATCATGACCCACAAATGACCCTCATAATCGAAATCTCTCAAACATGTGATTTAGCCCATTAGTTTTCTCATGTCAAAAAACTGTTACATACAAAATTTCGTTATAACCCATCACGCCGTTCTTTAAATATAAATAGCTTGACCCAGACTCTTAATGACCCAATATGACCCATTGAAATTTTTTCTCGAACATGTAACCTAGCCCAATGTTTTTCTCGTGTCCGAAAACCATAGAATGCAATTTTTAGTCAAAATTGCGTGAGAAAATCGCTAGATAAAAATAGCATGACCCACAATGACCCCAAAAATGACCCACTTACCGAATTTTCTCGAACATGTTACCTAACCCAATGGTCTTCTTGTAATCCAAAACGATACAATATAAAATTTGGTCAAAATCGTTAGAGCCGTTTTTTAGATAAAAATGGCTTGACTCATAATGACCCAATATTGACCCACTAATCGAAATTTTTCGAACATGTGACCCAGCCCAATAGTTTTGTCGTGCCAAAAAGCGATTGGATAGAAAATTTCCTTAAAATCGATCCAGCCGTTCTCTAGATATAAATAGCTTGATCTTGACCCATTATGACCCAAAACGACCCAATAATCGAATTTTCTCGAACATGTGACCTAGCCCAATGGTCTTCTCGTGGCCTAAAATGGTAAAATCCAATTTTTTTCGAAAATCGTTAGAGCCGTTTATGAGATAAAATTTACCCACACACACACACACAATTTTTGCTCGCATTATAGTATAAGATATATATATATGTATGTATGTATGTATATGTATGTGTGTATGTGTATACACTATCAACCAATAAGTATTTGCACACTTTCAATTTTTGACATTTTGTCAAATATTTAAAAATATACTTGTCGGATTCTTTTTCAACTTCAGGATTATAAAGATTATGTTTGACTTCATATTTATCAACACCCATTTGTTAAGCAGGGCATTTAGGGGGGGGGGGGCGATAAAACATCAAAGAATGATAGAAATATTTGGGATCACTCTGTAAATGAAAATGCACGAAACATGTATATTCATGGAAAAAGTGCGATTTTACTTAAAAGTACAAAAAATTCTGGTGTGATTTTTGCTTGTATCATGCAGGATTCTTGACCAAATTTAAAGCGAATTTCAGAAAAATTGGGAAAATGTAGTAGAAAAAATCTAGCACAGTAGAAGTGTAGATATATTATATATTTTCTGAAATATGAATAGTAATATGAAATAATTTTTATCTGCGGATGGAGGAACGATAACATTGATTTTTTACATCATTTAATAGTCAATTCTATGGAGTAACTCATAAAAAAATCCCATGTAATATCATGGAAATTCAAAAAGATATCATTAATTTAAAAACAGCTGAATGATAAGGGATTCTCCACAAATTCACATTTTTTATTAAGTGACTTTTAGGGAAAAATAATATTTAATGAATACTATATCTAATACAATATTGCTGCTAATAAGTATCTTGACACCTGTGATAGAAAAGGAAAAGAGCTTTTATTCACATTCAGGGCCAAAACTAAGAGAGGTGGAAGAAAATAGGACATATGCCACGGGCGCCAGTTCGAAGGGATGCCAAAAGTAGATTTTTTTGGCAATTTTTTTCATGCCTATGTTTAGCATTATATTGTTAAAATCGTCCTGTCGGAAGTATGCCAAGGCATAGAACAATGATGATGGCATTTGTTTAAAACAGATATATTTTTTTCGATTGGTTTCACGATTTTAAGATGCCAAGATTAAAGTCTACAAGATTAAAGTCAGATTAAGTTTATTAGTTTTCCCTAATTTAAGTTTTAAAATAAGTCGTCTATTAAAAAATTAGATTTTTTTTTGTAAATATACCTTGCGAAGGAGGGGGAGGGGGTCACAAAAATCCAAGTTTTGACTCGAAAAAAATTGCTTGTTTAGTCCCGGTTCACATTTAATAGTTTGTAGACTCTTCACGAGTGACAATTACAGTTGCAACCCCTTTGGGCATACTTTCTACTAATCTTTTTAATACATGTAATTGTATTTTTGGTTTGTACAAGGCAGGCAAGTTCCTTCACTGATTTTGGGCGATGTCGCACGCCTTAATTCGACGATCCAACTCGTCTCAGAGATTCTCTATTGACTTTAGGTCAGTAGAGTCAGAAGAATCTGGCAAGTATATTTTACAATATTCGACAAAATGTCTGAAGTTAAAAGTGTCCAAATACTCAATGGTAGATAATGCAATACTAAACTACATAATCTGATTTGTCACATATGGATTCAATAAAGTCTTGAAGTTGAATACGAAATAAGTCCTTTTTAAGGATACTTATGTCATTGCTTTTTTTTCTATACAAACGTGGATTTTGGCGACCCTCCCTCCTCCGCAAGTATATTTAGAAAGATAATTTCTTTAATTTATTAATAGCTGACTTATTTTAAAGCTTAAAATATATAATACTGAACAACGTAATCTGCTTTGTTAAATATTGATAGCTTAGCTTAAGATCGTGAAACCGAGTAGAAAAAAAATCTGCTTTATACAGCATCTTTATGCCAACATCATTAGATTCTTCTGTGCTTTAACATACCCCAGATAGGACTATAACAATATCATGCTACATATAAACATGAAAAAAATTGCCAAACAAAATCTAAATTTGGACCCTTTCGCTCTGGCGCCCGGGGCACATATCGTTCTGCCCCCACTCCTCTCTTTGTTTTGACCCTGAGTGTGAATAAAAGCTCTTTTTCTTTTCTATCACAGGTGTGCAGATACTTATTAGCAGCAATAATGTATTAGATACTGTATTTATTAAATATTATTTTTTCCTAACAGTCACTTAATAAAAAATGCCAATTTGTGGAGAATCCCTTATTATTCAGCTGTTTTTCGAGAGCAAAGTAAAAACAGCTTACTATATTAATGGTAACTTTTTGAATTTTCACGATATTTGATTGATTTTTTTTTTATGAGTTATTCCATAGAATTGACTATTAAATGATGTAAAAAAAAAAATCTATTTTATCTTTCGCGCATGTGCTGATAAAAATTATTTCATACAACTACTCATATTTCATAAAATATTTAATATATCTATATTCCAATTGCGCTATTTTTTTCCAATACATTTTTCTAATTTTTCTGAAATTAGCGTTAAATTTGGTCAAAAACCCTGCATGATATAAACAAAAGACATACCATATTTTTTTTCTATTATTCTTTGATTTTTTTTAGCGGCCCCCAATTTCCCTGCTTATCAAATCGATGTTGGTGAATATGAGGTCAAACATAATCTTTATAATCCTAAAGTTTCAGATGAATCCGACAAGTATATTTTTAAATATTTGACAAAATGTCAAAAATTGAAGGTGTCCAAATACTTTTTGGTAGATAGTGTATATATATATATATATATATATATATATATATATATATAATCCCACAATAGTAAAGTTGTAGACTAACAGTATTCCTTACACTCGCGCAACAATATTTTTAATGTAAATGATTTGGAGACTTTGTAAAACAATGCTCACTAATTTACCAAATTGACATGCGTATCATTTTTTAAAATTTACAATGATTGCTACGAGAAAGCCTTAGTAGTGGTATAAAATCTACGAAATTACTTAATATTTATTTTAATATTGTGTTTTTGTAATGTAATGTGCCTATTGATTCCTCAAATTCTTCAAGAAGTAATAAAAAGTTTAATTATTATTACAAAGAATGCACATTGAATACAATTCTGAAAATAAAACCTTTTTACTGCGATACTGAGTTTAATGAAGTTCATTTTTTATCTTTGTTTGCTATATTATTACAATATTTTTAAAAATATGTAACAATTTTCTATTCATTCAGTGAATATAAATGATCAAAATCAATAAATTTATTTACATTCGGAATTTCTCAAAAAATTAACGGATTTTAATATCCTAAAACTGATTTTGAAAAAAATTCCATGATATTTCATTTGTAATCTAAGGCAGAGACGCTAAATTTCGAGATTAAAAGTGTTGAATAGCTTTAATCTTATAATTTGTTAAAAAATTGAAACAGTTTAAAAATATTCTCAGATAATTTTGTTCCTAGAGTTGTTAATTATGTTTAATAAAACGTAATATAATTTAAAGACAGTGGGAACAAACTGCGATTTTTTTCGTCATTTGAATTCAATGTGATTAAAAAGTGAAACTTTATTTATACTTATCAATATTCGGAGAAATTCTATTGATAGAAAAAAACCATTTAGATAATACTAAATAAGTATCATTTTCTTTTAAAGTAACTCATTCAAATTTCGATTTATTGTTGCATTTTTAGAAAGGGTTAGATTAAAGATATTTTTATAGAACTTAATTTCATCTGTATGTTATTGATAGTAATAATCATATTTATAAGAGAAAAAGTAAATTGTAACACAAAAATTTTCTAATAGTTTGCTTTATTGCTCTTATATAATAACATAATAATATCTAATTTTTTTAAAAAAACGAAAACGAGTGTTTTATAATGTCCTTTATTATTTTATTTACCTAATATATTTGTTCAATTTATATAACATAATCAATTAATATTTAATTTATCTAATACATAAATGTTCGTATTCAATTTAGAAAAATATATAAAGAAAGAAATGCCTAAAAAAGTTAGCATAGCATTCATTAGTTTCTCTTATTATTAGTATATCTTATATGCTTGTGCAAAAAGATTTTAAAACTTGGTGAGAAAAGGTAGAAGTATAACAATAAAATGAAATTTTATGCCATGAAAATTTCTTATTAAATGAAACTGTAAAGCAACTCTTCCCAATTTTTTTCCACGTATTTTTTTCTCATCTTATCGTTTCTTCTCTGATTCCATCAGTTTTCGTCACTCAAGTAGATAACGTAAACAAGCTTTTTTTCATGAATATTTTAATTAGCAATCTTATGGTAACCATATAATAAATCGATAGAAGTCACATTGTCATTTTTAATCTTTTTGTGATTTTATTAACCATATTTGCACCATAACCGATATTATTTTAATGAACTCCAAACAGACACGTCACATACTGCCAACGCGCAGGTTAGAAACGATTGCTTTAGAGGAATGTTGTGTAATTTTACAATGCATTAAAATACATGCGGGAAAATGTGTTTTAAAATTGAGTTCTATTACTATACTAATCATCAAAATTAAAAATCATCAAAAAGTATAGATATTTCTGTAAAAAATAACAATTTTTAAAGTCAATATTGTTTGTAAAATCAGGGGACATTTTATGCTTATAGAGCATGATAATGTTTACCTGAAAATTTACAGCATCAGAATGACTTATATACTATAAAATCTACTAGGAAACATTTCGAAAAATCGGTAAGTAATTTTGATTTGTTTGCTAAAGGAAAATTTTCGAATGCATGAGAGCTGTGTAATAAGTTTATTGTATATTTTCCCTTTAGTTCATATCACATATACATTTTTTTTTTCAGGAAGCATTCTTTTTTTTCTGCAGTGTAAAGGAGAACTATTTTTCAAATTACTTGTACTTTCTTCTGATCAGCAAAAGATTCTTTCAAAATTTAATTTCTTGAAAGATATTTTAGTGTTCTACATCAGTTTTGGAAGAAAGTTACTGCTTCAAATAATTTATGCATAAATATTGTTTTTTATATTCTGAAAACAAATAAAAAATAAAAGTGCAGAGAAATTCAGAAACGCATAAAAAACATTTTTTTTTCCAAATCATATGGATGTAGTCAGAACCGTGAATATTACAAAAAAAAAGTTTCAGACCATTAATTGAATTACATATAGTAACGATTTGGAATGGAACAGAGAAACATTACACTGGAATCTGTTTGAACTTTTGTACGAGAATAGTTATTTAACAGACATAAAATGCAGCTTCATCTAAATTGATGTAGAATAATTTATTACTTTCAGATGAAACTGCTATAGTCTGTGGTAAAATAAATTCGAATTACTTCTTTATTTAAGTATTCCTGATTAAATTTATTTTATTGTTATTTCTTCTTATATAATGTGCAAAACTGTAGATATATGCAATATAGATCTGAAAACAAAAAAATGTCAAATATTTTCTGAGAGCTAAGTGGATAAATAGAGTCATATTTACGAATTTACGAACTACGTAATCAATATCAAATCAATTAATAATTCAAAAAAAATTTTAATAAAATTTCTTACAATGAAAAGTTTTAGCATACTAAAACAAAACAGAAAGAAGAACCAATATCTAAATGAAAGTTTAAATTTAAAAAAAATAGTTTTCATCATGTAAAATATATTAATGGGCTAGAAATATAATTTTTTTTAACAAAAAAAAAAAAAATCATTTGTTTATAAAATATATAATTAATGTTCATAGGGGAAAGTACAATAAATGAGTTAAAAATTCATTTCACGATTCATATAATTAAAAAAACATATAAAATGCCTTCACCCTGTTTACAGGTACACTTTCTCTTCATTTGAGCTATAATATTATCCTTATAATCTATTTACAATATCGAGAAAAATATTTTTCGTCAAAATAAATTCGTCAGCTCATAGATCTATATAAACATATTATATTACTATAATTATAGGATGTTTATTTTTAAATAATAAAATAAAAAGAAATCTAGCCATACATCTTTATTTATTTTACGCAGCTTCATAAGTGGCTATTTTTAGGCACTGAGCCAGAATTTTTTTGGCGAAACGCATATTCCTTAATCTCTAAACTTCCATATCTACCCGCAATGAATAAAAAAACTACTGTAACCTAATGTGGAACAGATAGAAACATACTAGAAGTTTTTTTTTAGCTACGATAAAAAGAAAAAAAAACTATATTTGTAAAGCATTGTCGATAAAGAGAAGCAATTAATGAATATATTAACTTTCATTAATAAAAATTATTTAGAAAAAAACTATGTGAGAATTAAATACAATTAACCATTATCAGGATTTAAAGCACGAATTTCTAAATTAAAAATTTATATGGTATATTTTTTTCTTTTCAGTAATTTAGAAATGTATAGGGAAATAAAGTAACGATTTTCGGTACTACTAAGCTATCCCGTCGACCAATTTCGCCAAATTACACAAATCGCCAAACTAATAGCCAAATTAAACATACTGACATAATTTTTATTTTAATTTACGAAAAAACAAATAATTATTAGAATATTAATAAAAATTCAAATAAAAAAATGAAATAAAAATCACTTAAGGACATTTTAAACACGTGAATCGTATTTAATGTCATTGAATGTGACATTCTCGATCATCCATTATTGGCATTTAATCTTACAGTTAGGCGAAATTTTTTTGGTCGACGGGATAACCTAGTAGTACCGAATTTTCTAATTCACATTTTTTTTTCACTTCAACATACTTATAGTAAAAAATGAGAAAACAATATTATATTTAAAGGGATTTTTACAGCATTTTACTGAAATTTAAGGGTGAAGGTCTTTTTATGTTACATACCTTTCTGTTTGACTTGTGCCTGCTTTTATGCGAAAAATATCGTTTTACATTTTTTTAAACATGTATTTCTTTTACGTCATTCTTAAATTTTCTTTTTGAAAGTTTGAGAATCCGTCAATTTTCTTTATATTAATTTGTGATTTCTGATTTCAGAATAATAATACGCATATTTTTTGTCAATATTTTGTTTTAACCCATTTTTGGCTAAGTTATTAAAAATGTTTCATTGAATCTGATATATTGTACTATTTGGAACTTTCAGGTTTCAATCGAAATTCGAAGTCATGTCTTTAGAAAATAATGCAAAAAATTTATTTTAAACAAAGACCATTATTACAAAGCATTAAGAACCTGCGCCACTGAAGAAAAGTTTTTCTTCTTCTTTAAATTTTATAAGTATTTGATGGTGTTTTGTATAAATTAAAAATTCAAATTTGATCGAGTAATTTCTTGCCACCTTGTTATTGTATAAATCTTTTTATTGAACTAGATTTGTAACATTACATTTTAAAGAATTAAATATCGCATAAAAATTTTTGAGCAAAGACAAAGGTGTAAATTAAATTAATTCTCGCATTTAAAAATTATCTCACAAGACTCTCATTTAAAAAATCAAAATTAATTAACTCGTCCTGTAATCAATATAACAAATTGCTTGATAAAAATATAATTTTAGTTCTTGTAATCAATTTTATGGTAACAAAAATTTTCAGTTACTTATTAGTTGGTATTTTTGAAACTGAATTCGATATCTGAAACATTGGGATGCGTTAAATGTGGCTAAATAGTTAGTTTTAAGAATTAATTTGGGACTGATGATCTTAGTAAAAGTTTTATTGTGAGTTACTAAGTAACCAACTTTTTAAATAAACATATATATTTACAATATTAACCAATTTTTCAATTAATTTTCAGTAATTAAATTACGCCTGATATTTTCGATACGTGAATGTTCATACTTCTACTAAGCGTAAGACTAACTTTAGTAAAAAATGTCCAATCCGGGAATCGAACCCTGAACCCTTGGAATAGCGCTCCAAGTGCTCTACCATGTAAGCTACGAGGACGATGCCCAGCTTAGCATTTCTCACTTCATACGTTGGTTAAGCTGTAAATCGCAGCACTTCACTGCAGCTGTCTTCATGAGCACGCAATTCTGTGGCGTGGCATGAGACACTAGAGACCCAGCATCGGTAAATCACATACAGGGAGAGCAAAAAGTCCATAAAAACTTTAAAAATTCATAAAAACCGAAAAAATAACCGAAATGAAAAACGGTTTGCAGGGTTAGCATCCATAGGTCACGGGGATTTTTTTAAGACAGAAATAAAAAATAATTCAAAAAACAGCCGACAGATGGCGCTGGTACTTGCGATTTCCGCGGAAATATGCAAATGAACCGGTTATAAGAGCTTGCGCTCCTAATCCACAACTAGTTCACCGTTGTGAGCCGTGAACTTGATCAAGGATGCTCACTGCGAAGGACAAAGCTTTGTTGGTGAAGTTATTTTACAGGAACAAGGAATCAGCGACTATTGCTTTGCGTAAATTCCGATTTCAAAAGGATTTGAGGACGGGAAAGGGGCCTTTAACAGCGACGGGCCTCATAAAGCTTGTTCGGCGGTTTGAGGAAACATTCTGTTCTTTATTTGGGTATCTTTTCTTTGATTTGGGTACGTCAGCGCCACCTATTGGCTGTTTTTTGAATTATTTTTTTCATATCTTAAAAAAATACCCGTGACCTATAGATACTAACCCTGCAAACTTTTTTTAATTTCGGTTATTTTTTCGGTTTTTATGAATTTTTAAAGTTTTTACGGACTTTTTGCTCACCCTGTATATATATTTATATGATTTATGTTCTACAGATCTAGTACTGCGATTTACAACTTAACCAACATATGAAGTGAGAAATGCTAAGCTGGGCATTGTCCTCGTAGCTTAAATGGTAGAGCACTTGGAGCGCTATTTCAAGGGTTCCGGGTTCGATTCCCGGCTTGCACATTTTCCACTAAAGTTGGTCTTATGCTTAGTAGAAGTATGTACATTCACGTATTTTTAAATAAAGTTTGGTGAGTTGAAAAGAAAAAGAAAAGAAAAGAATACAAGTTGGAAATTGCACGTAAAGCGTAGCGAATGACGTGCGTTCGTTGATAACGAAGTTTTAAAATATTCAGATCTTGCTGATATAGTAGAGCGTACGTTGGATACAGTATAGTGGTCGAAATCTTTGTGTTCTTGTAAATATGCAGGAAGTAATTTTTATTATACTTCATTAACGTATATCTTATTCATAAAATGTGAAGTAGTTTAATATAATTAAAACACCCCCCAAACAATGTTTCCCCGTATAACATTATTTAGTGGAATACATTTCTGTGGCCCTGTTATTTAATAATAAATATTCTTTGCATCACACATTGTACAAAATGTATTTTTTAGTACATATTTCATAGATTCATGTCAATCCTGTTATATTGAAATGAGTGTAACACCATTAAAATGCATTTGAAACTTTTTCCCCGTTGACCGTAATGTAAGGGAATACTTTTGATTGTCCCTGTAATTGATCAATGCATCCGATTTTCATAACATTTGAAATGACTCGACAAAATTATGTAATAAATATACGTTTTAAATTTCAAACGATTAAAATGCATTTGAAACTTTTTTCCCCATTGACCGTAATGTAACGGAATCCTTTTGATTGCCCCTGTAATTGATCTATCCATCCGATTTTTATAAAATATGAAATGACTCGACAAAATTCTGTAATAATTATGTATTTTAAATTTCAAACGATTCGGTTGGGTAGTTTTTGCGTTGTTATATGCGGACGGACAGACGGACAGACAGACAGACAGACAGACGGACAGACGGACGGACTGAGCGACAACAATAGGTGCTACGTATTTACATAATTAGGAACGCACCTAAAAAGGTAGAATCGGTATCACGTTGATAGATATTTTAGTAATTTTTTTAATTTAGTTGTTTTCTTATGCTGTTAATAGAAATATGTATCTGAAAAATATTACATTTAACAAGGTACCATTTTGTGCACTTTTTATATAATAGCACTTAAAGTAATAGAAAATGTTTATTATGCACAGAACAGCGATGATATCTTTCAACATGCTTTAATTATGAAATACTTTTAAAAACTTTTGGAATTTAAATGATTTGTAGTATGTTAACAGTTGCAATATTAAACTTTAAAAACATATTTATGCGAATAAAAATGCCTGCTTCAAGAATTCTTTCATAAAACTTCTTTAAAAACCTATTCGTTACATTTTTTTAGAAGCAATAGAAATGATTGGTGAAAATAGTCGATATTTTCTTTTTTCAAAAGTTGTGGTTAATTTGGAAGTCTAAATCAGAAAAAAAAAATTCCTTACTAAGAAATATATGTATATATATATGTGTATATATATAATTCATAAAGATTAAGAAAATAGGATTATATTTTAATACAAATATTAATAGATAAACTTTTTTCGTTATATAAAAAAGGATAGATTATAATGGCTCTCATTAATAGAAGTGCTAAAGATGATTTTAAAAACTGCGCTGTGCTTCAAAATTTTACTTATTTTCTGTAAAAAATCGTTGTAGAAAATTATTTGTATTGTTTTATTTTTTTTAGCAACGCATTAATCGACAACATAAAGTTATAACCGATTTTATTTTGTATTATTCATTCCTGTCCTAAAAAAGAATGAATGCAGTAAACATTTAATACAATTACATTTTGATGTAATATGTGTAAAAGTTGGAATTTCTGGACGTAAACATATAAATAAAACTCTAAAGTTCATGCACTTGTAAGCGTCTAATGATTCAATGTGCAAATAAGCCAACTTCTTGCAACATTATACAAATCAAGAATTATATGTGATCCGATGAGTACAAGATACCCTGCTTAAGCTACGATTAGTTACATTTTACGTAGAGTTTTGATAAAAATAATGATCCTTTAATGAAAAAATCAAATCGAAGCATCTAAAGAAGTTTTTGTAATCTATTTTACACTGTAGTTTTCTACGAACTTGAGAAACATTTTTGGAATCTGTTTTAACACATAAACTTATTTCATACATAAACTTTAAATTACACGTGATTTTCAAACAAAAGATCTTTATAATTTATTTTCCACATAGCGCCATGGTATAAAGTGTTTTCCAATTATTGATTTCTTTTAAAGAATTTTTAAGACGTACAAAAAAATTTTGTATTTTTTTCTTTTTCTAAGCTTTTTTTTTTTTTTTTTTTTTTCACTTTTTATTCAAAAATGCATAATCTAATTTAAGAAAGAAGTTAAACAAAAATGTAAACTAGTTGTTGGGGACCACCGTAATACTTACCAAACAATTTTATGCATACAAAAATACGAAAATAAAGCATGTCGAAACTATTTTCAGAATGCATTGCAACTCCAAAATAAAATTTAAACGTATATTTAAATATTTTTAATATTTACTATTGCTCTATTACGACATTGCGGGTACTACTTGATTTTCCGGTAGATCCATTTCGACAAATAATATAAATTGCCAAACTTTCCATGAATTATAGAAATAGGCATAATTTTTTATTTTAAATAACGAAATAACAAATAAATTAATAATAAAATAATAAAACTACAAATAAAATGTCGAATTAAAAAGCACTTGATGCCTTAATAACACATATAATGTGTTTAATGTCTAGTGAATGTGACATTTACGATAAGCTATTATTGGCATTTAATCTTACAGTTTGGCGATTGTTGACGGGATAATCAAACAATACCGAATTGCATAATAGAAACATCCTTCTAACTCCAAAAATAATAATTATATTAACTAACGGTTTATTGCGTTTTATTAAAAGGCTCATTTCTAATTCTAATATATCTTTGAATTGAAATTTAAATGAAATACAGGGTCATGAAATATCGAAGAATAAGGAATTTAAAATTTTGAAGTTAAAATTTTAAAATTTTGGTTTTAAAATTCCACTAATATGCATCGAAAACAAAAAATATTATTCATTACAGTACGGATATAACATTTAAAATTGTAAAGCATTCGCTGTATAACATGATTTAATTTTTTTAGCTGAAAAAATGTACTGTATTACATATATATATATATTACTTACCATTTCCGTCAGTTTTCACAGTAATGGTTTCGCTTCCATTCCCATAGCCTGCACTGTTGAATGCAATAATGTAACAATAATATTTAGTGCCACATTGCAGATCGCGGAAAAGATATTCTTTATGATCACCTCGGAGTCTAATTTCTTGCCAAGAACCCCCTTCCATTCTGTGATGCAATACATAACCTAAAAATAAAGTTTTTTTAGCATTTGAAAAAATCTCTCTCTCTCTCTCTCTCTCTCTCTATACATATATATATATATATACAATATACCTTAAACCCGCAAACCAGAAATCCGCAACTCTCTAAAATCCGCGTATTTTTTATGGATGTAAACAATGAAACTTTCAATTTGGATATTGGAGCAAAATTTGATTTTTTTAGTTTTCTATCAATTTCACATATTTTTTAATTTGTAATTTTCTTAATAATACTCTATTCAAGTTTTTTTTATGAAGGAAGAATAATATTTTTTGGAAAAAATTCAAGATATTTCTGATATTACTGGTAATCACAATTTTTTTACCAAATATATTTAAGCATTAATCAAGATTTTTTGGTTATTAATCCTGGCTAAACTTAAAAAAAAAACCTTATTTTATGATTTTGATGTGAATTTATAATGTACTTTTATGAGGCAAGTTTTGTTGAATAATTTTGGAAAAATACATTTAATCTTTATAATGAATATTAATCATACATTATTGATTATTAACTTGACCTTTGCTATTAGTACTTTAATCATTTAAAATTTTTATTATTTTAGTTTATTATTTATTTCAGTATTTTATTATACTGTAAGCATTCATTATAGTTCCGATTGCACTATTTATTGCATTCAAATTACTGTTTAAAAATACTATAAACAAAGCAATGACCAGAAATCCGCAAAATTCTAAAATCCGCACAACCTCTGATCCCAAGCTGTGCGGATTTGAGGAAGTCTACTGTATATATATATATATATATATATATATATATATATATATATATGTATGTATGTATGTATATATATGCATAGTTTTAAATCGCTATATATATTTTATACATAAAGTCTGTCTTGTAAAAACTGTAAAAAAAGGCGATGTTTGAAAAAAAATTACATTTTTATTGTCATTGAAAATATCATCACAGTGTCTCCCAGACATATTTTTGATTGTTAATAGATATTAATTCCACACGTTTTACATTTTATAAATTAGTCGGCAGATTTGTTTGTATATATTTTTTAATTAACAAAACAATGGAAATTTCTCCGCGACAGTTTTATCTTCAAATATTAATATTATGTACATTTGAACTTTAACCACGTCAATATGTAAAATAACAATGGTAAAAGCATTTAATATTATATAGTTTTATGGATATGTTTCTAGATGCGCTATCAAATTATTCTATTACCATGAAAGATGAATACCGTGTAGTGTTATAGTTTTTCCTTCTCCGTGTAGTATTATGGTTTATCCATTTTCTGTTTCAATTTAACTTTTTTAGTAAACTGGGGCGAAAAAAGTAATATTAGATAAAAAATAATAACTAATTTAATATAATTTAATAATATCAAAACTTTTAATTTTATCTGTTAACTTCTTAGTTATAACACTTTTTTTTAAGATTGTGTAGATATAGCTTATGTATAAAGACATGATTTTCATAACACACCTTATACGGTATTTTAACGAAAAAAAATGGCGATTTCTCTAACATCTTATTCCATTTGTGCACCAGAAAAAAATTACAATCTGCAAAAACAATACATTGACTCTATATTTCTAATATTTTAACATACCGGTTGTCCAGTAAATGAATGTAAATAAAAAAAAACTGTATAATAGATGAGATAAAAATTCGCGGCTTGCTGTGTTGTTATTAGAACATAAATAAATTTTGAAATATGCACTTTGTTAATGTAATATAATAATATTTAAAATAATATCTCAGTCTCAAGACTGAGGAGGGGAAATATAACACAGACGGTTCAATCACAAATATTATTTTAAATCACTTTCCAACCAACGTACCCTATTTCTGAAGCTGATTCGAGAGTCGATTCAACATATAGATTCAGATTCGACAACATATAGATTCAGATTCAGCCTAAAATCTCATATTTATGAAAATTAGAGTCATGTCTGTATTTAAACAGCCTGTTACCGCCAGCGCAATAATTTTCCGAAATTTGAAATATATTAACAAAGTACATGTTTAAAAATTTATGGCTTTT
The DNA here is from genome assembly GCA_964019185.1 of Maratus speculifer. Lineage (NCBI taxonomy): Eukaryota > Metazoa > Arthropoda > Arachnida > Araneae > Salticidae > Maratus > Maratus speculifer. Next base: position 14,605,161 of record OZ025297.1, on the reverse strand, counting down.
CTAATAAGAATACCGCAAACCGCGCATTATTATCTCAAACCGTTTATTTGTTATTTAAGTTCAAAATGGGTCAGTTATTTAATGGACACCCGGTATATTTTTACAATGAATCCAATGGGCGCAGTTAGAGGTATTTCACAAGTTTTAAAAATTTGATTATTTGGATAAGATGAGTTTTGAAAGTTACGTCCTTATTATGGAATGTTTAATTTTACATTAAACAAGTCGGAAATATCACTTCAAGAGTAGCAAATGAGATGCATTCTTATTATAACATAGTTTTTAAAGTACTTATATCTTGGTATAATACAATGCTCAAAACAATTAAGGGGTCAGGTACCTTTCAAATGGTCAAAATTTCGATTTTTTTTATTGCTTTATATGAAAGTATAATCTTTTAGATTCATATTAAAACAAACCCCATAAAAAAATTCTCATTAGAAACGAAGTTATGGGCAAAATAGTAAGACCTCTTTTCATGAAACAGCGATATTTAAAGGGCTAGACTGTTTGTTTACATTTTTCACGCAGCAGACGCCGGCCGTAGCTGATAAGATTCAAGGATTTCTACTCTTATTTTTCTTTACTCTGTGGTTATTTATTTTCCCTTTTTCTTTCAGGAAATCAAGCAGAAATTAGCAACTGCTACTTCAACTTTAGATTCAAGCTATTTAGCTTGATTTAGAAATAAATCTATGCACGTTGTGTTGTTTACTCTTTCGATGCTGAATTTCTGATTTTTTTATAGTGATTTGTTTGCGAATAAGTTTTATTTTAGCTTTAAATTAATTTTATTTATTTCGTTAATAATCTTCTGCTACAATGAGTGAAGTTCTTAGCGAAAACACACCTAAAAGAGCTTCTGGGATACGACCGAAAAAAAGGAAATTTACTGGTAATGTATATACCAGAAAGTTGACGAAAAGTGAAAATGATTCACTGAATAACAGTGCTTCACAGAGAAAACTTTCTGTAAACAAGGAGTTTGAATATAATTCTAGCTTTGATGGATATCGTATTATGGATGTCAGTCACATGTTTTCCATTCTGGAAAAATTTTTATGCTGTAAAGCTTGTGGTGGTGAAGTAAGTATAACAGAAGAAATTGAATGTGGCTTATCATCTAAAATTTCGATTTTATGTGAAAATTGTGCTGAAGTTATTAAATTTAAGAATTCTAAGAAGATCGGCGAAAATAACAAAATTTCAGAAATTAACAACAGATATATTTATGCCATTAGATCAATTGGACTGGGGTATGCAGCAATGAAACTGTTTTGTGGAATCATGGATCTGCCTCAACCGGTTTCCAAAAAATCTTACAATGCTGCGATAAAGGTGCTACAGAAATGCTCTGCATCTGTCGCAGAAAAATCTATGATATCTGCAGCTTCAGAAGAAGTAACTCTGACTGATTCTTCATGCTTAAACATCAGTAGTGACGGTACATGGAAAACTCGGGGTCATACTTCACGAATAGGTGTGTGCACTGTGATTGGTGACAAAAGCGGCAAAGTTATTGATACTGAAGTCCTTTCCTCATTTTGCAAGTCATGTGATGCATGGAAACTAAAAAAAGGGACGCATGAATATAATTCATGGAAAAAAACCCATGAAAATGATTGCCTCAATAACCACGATGGATCTGCTGGAAAAATGGAACTAAGTGGTATGGTTCGAATATTTCAACGTTCAGAAGCCACAAGAAACGTAAAGTACATTGGATATATAGGTGATGGTGATGCCAAAACTTTTCAAGCCATATCAGAGGCCAGCCCATATGGTTCTGATACAAAAGTTGAAAAAAATGAATGCGTGGGTGACATTCAAAAGAGAATGGGCACACGCTTACGAAAACTTTAACAAAACAAAGTAAAATGTAGTGAAGGTAAAGCACTTGGAGGAAAAGGTAGACTTACGGACAACATCATTGCTAAGCTAACAGATTATTATGGAAATGCAATTCGACAGAATAAAAACAATTTACATGAAATGCGTAAAGCTATCTGGGCTGCATATTTTCATACTCGTTCAACGGATGCCGAGCCTCTACATTCATTTTGCCCTACTGCAAGTGAATCTTGGTCCAAATATAATAAAGCAGTTGCTTGTGGTACCATTAAAACATTTAAACACAAGAACACAGTCCCGACTAGTGTAATGGATACTATAAAACCAATTTTTAATGACTTATCGCAGCCAAAACTTCTGTCTAGGTGCTTAGGAGGTAAGACCCAGAACAACAATGAATCGATAAATTCTTTAATGTGGAAATTATTTCCAATTAAAGTATTCCAGTTATAGTCCAAAAACACAAGGAGTAGGTAAAAGGATTGTGGAAATTGCTACAAATGAAGCAGTTATTTTGTTTAATGATGGCAATCAAGGAAAAATGAATGTAATGCAAGAATTTGGCTTGACAGTTGGTGCACATGCTCGAGGATGTTTGAAACAGTTAGACGACCAAAGGATTGCATTTCTTCAAAACACAAAAGAAGCAAGAAAAATTAAGCGAATGAAAGAAATTGCTCAGAAAGATAAATTTCTCTTGGAGGAAGGTGAAATTTACAGTGCCGGTGCTTTTTAAATGTGTTAAGTTTTGTGAAAATCTTTGAGCAAAGTTTTTTTCCATCTGTTATCCCATGCGATGATAGTTATCAAAGTATATGTATGTAAATTAGTGTTCAAATTTCTAAAAGGTTTATTTATGTCATGCAATAGAAAACATCAGAATGAATTTATAGATTTTTGTTTCACAAGTCTTCTAAAAAGTTTATCAACCTAATAATCTAAGTAAACAGATGATGTAGTATTGTTCTTGTAAAGGTAAATTTATTTTTATTTCTACTTTTATTTTTCTTGATTTAGTACACAATATTTATTTTTTAATATTTATTAAATTCATGTGTATAAATAAGATAAGTAAATAATTATATAAATTACTGCAATACTTAAAAATAATGTTTCATAATAAGTTCCTAAGTCAATCTTTTCTTTCAATTGAATTTTCACAAAAATAATTTTCGTTTTTACGCTTAGGATTCAGTAGAGCACATGATTTCTCCGAAACTATTGGCTAAAATTTTATAAAAAATTAACAGCTCATACAAAACATTCAAATGTTGAAAATGACGAATTGTTATCAGTGTCATGTAAGAATTTATTAAATAATGAATGGTTATTTAGAAAAATGATATAAGGAAAATTTTTTTTCGTTTTTTCGTTTACGATTCAATAGCGCGCATGATTTCTCCGAAATGGTTGTCTAAAATTTTATAAAAAATTAACAGTTCTTACAAAACATTCAAATGTTGAAAATGACGAAGTATTATCAGTGTCATGTAAGGATTTATTAAATAATGAATGGTTATTCAGAAGAATGATATGAGGAAATTTTTTTTCGTTTTTATGTTTACGATTCAATAGCGCGCATGATTTCTTTGAAATTGTTGGCTAAAATTTTATAAAAAATTAACAGCTCATACAAAACATTCAAATGTTGAAAATGACGAATTGTTATCAGTGTCATGTAAGGATTTATTAAATAATGAATGGTTATTTAGAAGAATGATATGAGGAAAAATTATTTTCGTTTTTACGTTTACGATTCAATAGCGCGCATGATTTCTCCGAAATGGTTGTCTAAAATTTTATAAAAAATTAACAGCTCTTACAAAACATTCAAATGTTGAAAATGACGAAGTATTATCAGTGTCATGTAAGGATTTATTAAATAATGAATGGTTATTCAGAAGAATGATATGAGGAAATTTTTTTTTCGTTTTTCCGTTTACGATTCAATAGCGCGCATGATTTCTTTGAAATTGTTGGCTAAAATTTTATAAAAAATTAACAGCTCATACAAAACATTCAAATGTTGAAAATGGCGAATTGTTATCAGTGTCATGTAAGGATTTATTAGATAATGAATGGTTACTTAGAAGAACTATATGATGAAAAATTATTTTCGTTTTTACGTTTACGATTCAACTGCGCACATGATTTCTCCGAAATGGTTGTCTAAAATGTCATAAAAAATTAACATCTCTTACATAGCATATAAATGTTGAAAATGATGAAGTATTACCAGTTTCATGTAAAAATTTTGTAAATAATGAATAAATATATAGAAAAATGTTGTATCAGTATATGTTATTTGTGTATTTATATTCATTTTGCATGTTTTATAGCACACTATTTACTATTTTTTTATAATGAAACTTATTGAATTTATGTTTTTATATAAATAGGTAAGTAAATAAATATATGTATACTTAAATATCTAAAGATATTTTGCATAATATGTTTTAAAAAGAAATTTTATCTTTAAATTGGATTTTCTCAAAATGCTATTTTTTCAATTTGCGCGCATGATTGCTCGAAAATGGTTGGGTAGAATTTGATGACATTTTTACAGAAGTTACATAACATATAAATGCTTAAAATGACGAACTACTATCACTTTTGTGTATGAATTTTTTAAATTATGAATTATTATTTACAAAAAAAGTGCTAAATTTTGTTATTTTTCATATTTTTATGTATTTTTTATACAAAGACAGAATTTAAAGTAACTAGGGTTCGTCATTTTGATTATTGACTATTTTTCTTTATATATAAAGTGATTTTAGGTCTTTATGATATTTTTTTGCATGTCAAGCTGCGCGCAAGACTATGAATGATTTTTCTTCGAGAAAAAAAGACCTTTTGTAATTTTTTAATTTAATTTTATGGTGAAGGTATAAAAATATTCCATGACCTGTAACAGTTACAGGAAGATTATTTAAATATGTGTTAAAAATTTGAAGTTCTTAAAAGCGATAGATTTAAAGATATTGAGATCAATACTGTATGCAAATTTTGCTTCTATTTTAATCGATCAAAGGTACCTGACCCCTTAAAGGATATTTGAAGTTTTATATAAAATAAAGATATAAACGAAATTTTTTTGCCGAAAATAGAAGAAGAGAATCACAAATGCAAATTTTTCTGGTTTTCAAACTGTGGAGTATGCAAATTTTGAGTTCGACGTCAAAAACGTCGCTTCAGCGGCAGCGAATGAAATTTGACTTTCAACTGGATAAAAGAGAATGAAGACAAGGATGATCGGCATTCAGTGATTGCTTTGTTTCGATGAGTAAGATGTGTCAGCGAAGTCATTTGACAGATTCAGAAGCTTGCAGAATTGTTGGTAGGTTAGAAGGGGCCAAACTCAAGCCGAAGTAGCGCAAGCTATTGGAGTGTCACAAAGTGTCAGGATCTGGAACCGTTTTTTGGAGAGTGGATTGTGCAGGCCGAAGACCAGGGCAAGGTCGTAGACGGGCAACAACGCCCAAAGAAGACCGGTATTTAGCGTTAACAGCTCGGAGACATCGAAAAATTAACGCTGCTCTTCTCCAACAACACCTTCGCTCGACTACAGGCACCACAATTTCAACTCAGACTGTCCGAAACCGACTCCATGCTGTAGGTCTGTATGCTCGGACCGATGGTATGTGTTAGATTAACATCAAGGCATCGTCGCGACCGCAGGGAGTGGGCAACCGAGCATGTCAACTGGAGGAGAAATGAATGGAGCAATATTCTTTTTTCTGACGAGTCTCGTATTTCTGTGCATCCGGATAATAGGCGTATTTTCATCTGGAGGGACCATGGCAGTAGGAATAATCCTGAGTTCGTGCACGAAAGTGTCAGATTTGGCGGTGGAGGAGTGTTGGTGTATGGTGGCATCTCTATTGACGGGCGCACTGACCTCTACATCATTCGAAATGGAGCTCTGACTGGTCGCCGATATAGGGATGAGATCCTCAGACCTATTGTAGTCCCTTACGCTGCAGCAATCGGAGATAACTTCATTTTAATGGACGATAACTCCAGGCCACATCGTGCAAACCTGGTGGAGGATTTCCTTTTCGAGGAAGAAATCGTTCGAATGGAATGGCCAGCGTGTTCTCCAGACATGAAACCAATCGAGCACGTTTAGGACGCTCTAGGAAGATGAGTTTCTGGCCGCCAACAACCCCCACAAACTCTCTAAGAACTGGAAAGAGCTCTTCTGGAAGAGTGGGGCAGAATACTCCAACTCGTCATTAATAGCCTCATTGAGTCCATCCTCAAAGGTGTTCAACGTTGCTGGCCGCCCGTGGAAACCATACCCCCTACTGAAAATGATTTTCTTTGAAGAAAACACCTTTTCTTATTCTTTTTTTCTCATATGCACAAATTGTGTTTTTTTCCTTTTGTACACAAATGCGCAATAAAATGCATTTTTTCTGCCAAACATGTGTAATTTATTCTCATATAACCTACTATGTCTGTCGACCATGTATCAATCAGCTAAAAAGTTTACCAGATACAAAATCCACCTAAAACTGCAATATCCTTTAATTGTTTTGAGCAGTATATAATGCAGTACAAAAATGTAGCCGATATCTTGTGTGCGTCCCTGTAAATAGTATCTGCTTTCTTTTTTGAAGAAAGTAACTTGTAGTACACTTCAGCAATGTGTATCAGTTCCGTAAAATATGAAAAAAAATAATACAATTAAATTGCGCTCCAAACAATGTTTTCCGCTATACCATTATGCAGTAGAATACTTTTGTGTGGAATTGTTAATTAATAAACAAAATCTTTGCACCACACATTGTATAGAATATGTATTTTAGTATATACTTCATAGATGCATATCAATATTATCATGTTCCAAAAAGTGCAACATCTTTAAAATGCGCTTGAACCTATTTTTCCGATTTATCATAATGTAGCGGAATACTTTTGATTGTCCCTGTAAGTAACCTATTCGTGCGATTTTCTTAAAAATTTGCAATGACTCGACAAAATTATGCAGCAATCAAATGTTTTAAATTTCAAACTATTCGTTTGTGTAGTTTTTGCTCAGCTAAATGCGGACAGATGGACAAACGGTCAAACAGACGAACTGAACGATGACAATAGATGCTGTTTTTTATATAATTAAGAACGCACTTAAAACAGAGGTTGTTGGGTTCTCTAACAGTCAATTATATCTTTTTTGATTTATGTTTTAAGTACTTACATTGTTACTTATTGTTTTTATTAACAATATTGGAATTGTTAAGATTTTATAGAAAATACTTTTTTATAATAACTTGCATTTCTCAAGAGTGGATCGCAACAGCCAATTTCTGAGCATCGATTAATAGGGCTAAAATTACTCTTAAATTTTGTTTTGTTGTCATCTATCAGCAATATTATAAACGAAAACTACAAATTTATGTTGACATGGTTAAAAAAAATAAAATTCAATAAATAAAATATTCCTTATGAGAATATTATTTAAGAAAAATTCAAGTTATGACAGCTTTGTTTTATCACTTTTTAAGAACTTTTATCCCTTTTTCCTATTAATTTACTTGCATTATAAATTAAATGAGTATTTAAAAAAATAAAGATTGAATAATACCATTAACAAATTTTATAATAAAAATCATTATTAATTCTAAATCCAGAATATTTCTTCAAAATGTTTACCCTATTTCTTAATAAATGGTGGCAAAACAAAACGTAACAAACCGTAATCGATACTTGGAAAATTACATTAATCGATAATGGATGCTCAATAATCCGAAGTCTTGATCCACTCCTGCATTTCACGGAATAAAAAAAAGATAAAAGTATAACTGCCAAGAAAAAAAAAAAAAAAAAAAAAAAAAACTCAAGTAAAATGTTTTATTTTCAAGAATATCTAACTTTACAAAGCTTAAAGTAAATTAAATGTTACTGTGTGTAATATTTTCATAAATCTTTATTTACAAAACGTTAATAACAAAGCATTTAAAATAAAATTGATATTTTCTTTCGAAAACTAAAAATCATAGATTATATTTTAACTGTATAATTATTTGAAATAAATATGTCGAAAGTGAAAATAAATGACGATGTAAAATATTATTCACCTGTGACAGGAGCATCTGGAGTGACATTTATTTCCCAAGAAAGTTTGATGGTTCTAGAGGTGGTGTAGTAAGAAACGATTGAAGGCGTCCCAGGCGTATCTGAAAGCATACTTAACGGTGATTTATGATGAAAGGATAATCAAAAGATTAAATATGAAGCGGTTTTTAATACGACTTATTTAATTTTTGTAAGCCATTTGTTTTTATCTTTATTAGTGTAAAAAAAAAAATAAAAAAAAAAATATTTATGATTTTTAAAGAAAGTCGAAATTATGTGTCATTTGTAAATCATCATAAGTTGAATATAATACTGTGTGTATACAAGATATAATAAATTTATATATGCAGAAGTGTACATAAATATTTCTATGTAAACGTACAACCACACATATTCATAAATACAAGAGTACAATTATCTACACTTTCATACATGTGTGAATGCAAACTTAGTTATTTGTTTAAATATTTATAGGGGTTCTATAGGCAAAGTTTTCGGGAAATGGTCTGTCGCACTCATAAAAATTACTTTCCGTACAAAGCAGTCTCAAATGTGGTTTTAAGCTATTGCATAGCTTTTATCGCGGGCTTTGAGCGCGGCGATCTAATCTAGAAATTCCGTAACCAGAAAAAAACCAACACACCGGCTAACATCGTTTCATTTTGGCAGACTTCGGCAGACTTCTCATTTATTCAATAAAAGGAAAAAAATGTTTTCTTATCGGTCATCACGCTCAAAAAGTGTAACTTGAATTATATCAAAGAAAAAGAAAAAACTTGAATTAATATCAAAGAAAAAGAAAAAACTTGAATTAATATTAAAGACAAAAAAACTGCATAGATAAAAAATAAATAAATAATTATAATTGCATAAGTTGATAAAAAATGCTATGCAATAGCTTTGCCGCGGCAGTCCCCGAGTGCCACACGCATTCTTTTAATGCATTTTTTTTTCAAAATTACACGGTAGATATAGGAGCGAGTGGATTAATTAATCTTATCCTCAAATTAAATTAATATTTTTTAATGATAAAAATATAAAAAATACCTGTATTTATTCATATTCGACATGTTTAATTGCTCTAACGGCAACATTCTCAAAGTTTATAATGATACAAATTTTTTCGATTTTATTATTATTTTTATTATTATTATTATTATTGAAATCTGATAAACAGATATCACGCAAACTCATTGAAATTAACTGCATTGATATTTGTGTTAAAAATAGATATTTGTGAACGTGAGTTATTATATATTATTTTTTCATTATTCCGTAGAGCAATTCTTTCCAAAATTTAGGAAGCGCAATAAACGCTGAATCATTGCATATAATCTCATTGAAATTATTTCTCCTCGAATAATATACAGGGTGTCCCCTCTCAACGGTGGCCAATGGCTAATTTCTAAACCGTTGGTCATAGACATATTGTTACAGTTGCAAAAATGCTTTAAAAAAGGCAAAGAATTGTTTTTTAAGCGATTTTGGTCAAAAAAATGTTTTACTAAAAAATTACGAAAATTAAATTTTTATACGGTCCCCCGGTCCTATAAGTGATATTTAGTAAAATTTTTTCAACACTCTAGCAAGTAATACAGAAAAGGTCCCATTCATGTAACATTAAAATTGACCGAGTTATGAAACTTTAAATTTCATGACTTAAACCACTTTTCTATAGCTGAAAACGGATGAGTTCGTTTAAGCTTTAAGGGAACGTACACTAAGTGCTTAAAGTATTACAAAGGGAGTCGATTTCCAACGCTGTTCAAACGCTACTTCCTGAACTATTTGTCACAGACATATAGTTCCAATTACAAAATGTTTTAAATGAGCGATTTAACTGAAGGCGTTGTCACCGTATAAGTTTTACGGTAGTGTTAATTATAATTAACTTCTAGATTGGTTATTAAAATAACTGAAGACATGAATTTCAAAATTCTCTTTATCAAAAAAATCAAATTTTGGGAAATAGCGAAAAAACTTTAAATGCACCTATTGTTTTTTATTATAAATTTTGAGATTGCATTGTTACAATAGTGGAGGTTTGTATAGACTGATAGAGAAATCAAAAAGCGATAAGTCGAGTTTTGAAATTCATATCCTCAATTGTACTTTTACGTATGTTTTATTTTGTAAGCAAATGAAGCTGATTCTTTTCGTGATTTTATTTTAAAAAGGTATGTTATTTTGATAAGCTTTTATTTTATTCATAGTTTTCGTATGTAAATTTTCCTAGCTCAAAACTTATATTCAAATTTTTACACACTTCCAAATATCTGATTGAGGTTCAGTTCCCATACTTATTTAAACCCGATGACAATGTAATATTAATACGATTTTAGGTGCGTTCCATTTATTTATTTTATAGGACTACATTAAATTCTATTAGGTTGAGTAATCTAATAGAGCTTTAAATATGTATCATTTTGTAACGATTTGTGACTGTTGCTTTTCATAGTTTAATTTAACAAAATTTCTGTTATTTTTTTACTTATATTTTTAGCACAAATTGCATATTATACTTTAACATGTAAATGTCAACATAAATTCAGAAACAACATTGTAATTTTTTTTTTACTCTCAATGTTTAAAGTTAAATTTTCTATCTGATGTTTATTTTTATTTCCAGTAAATTTGTGACTGACCCCTATTTTGCAGCAAAAAATATGCTTCAATTTTGAACAGCTATAACTCGGTCAATTTTGATCGCAGAGGAATGGGACTTTTTTTGTCTTACTTATTAGAGTAGAATTGAAGTAGAATTTATTGGTAAAAATTTTCTAAATATCACTTATAGGACCGGGGGACCGTATAAAAATTTAATTTTCGTAATTTTTTAGTAAAGCATTTTTTTTTTTTTACCCAAATCGCTTAAAAAATAATTCTTTACCTTTTTTAAAGCATTTTTGCAATTGGAACTATATGTCTATGACCAACGGTTTAGAAATTAGCCATTGGCCACCGTTGAGAGGGGACACCCTGTATAATAAATAAAATAGAATGAATAAATTATTTTAATGTTTTTTTTAATTAATCTGTAAATTTTCTTTATTATGCATCCAAGCTAAAGCTGTATTCCCTAACATATTATCTTTTATATTTTTGTAGATGATTTTCCAACTATGGCAATGAGGTATCTATTGAGTTTATAATCCATTCTTTCGACAAAAATCATAAAAATTAGTAAAGAAGATAACTTGGAATTTTGTACATTAAAATTACCCCTCTTCATAACCCTAATGCTCATAATTAATTTGTTTACTATGATTTCCCAACAGTCGTTGTTCCTTCACTACTTAATAATAAACAAAAATAAATAAATAAATAAAAGTGTAAAATATGTAGGTATTTCCCTAGAAATCTGAAGGAAATCTGGTAGATACTTTTATGCAAATAATTTTAAAATTATCTTTAAAAAATCTGCAAGTATTTTTAAGATAAAGCTAAATCTGGAAAATTTCTTCAGATTTCTGTAAAAGTTTTGAAGAAAGTGGAGATTTATTCAGATAATCTTAAGATAGTTTATAGTGGGGTTGCCATTATACATATTTTATAAATTTCGCTGCTTACCTGCCATGGTGGTACAAACTGTGAAAACGTTTTTCTAGAATGTCTAAATGCAGAACTTTTGTAGGAAATCTATGCTTCAGAGCAATAAGGTATAATAGATTGATAGCCTGTGGTTCTTGTATAAACAGTGCATTCGTTTCTTTGGCACTTTTAAACTAATAACATACCCGAACAAGAGAGTGCACCATTCTGATTTATTTCCACTGTAAATTTAATCTTTGCGTCAAGACAATTATTAATATCCCCAAATATGAAATTAACTGAATGATTTCGAATGCTTTTTTATATACATAAGCTTATATTATTATCTTTTCAGAACTTAACACTATAAAGATTAATTTGAGTAGGTTGACGAAATGTATTTTTTAATGAAGGGTGTTAAAACATATTTCTGATAAATATCCGAATTAATTGAGACTTTTTTTCTACTAAGTTTTCTATTATAAAATAATCCAACATTATCCTTAAAGTATTTAACTTAGCTTTCGTTTATTATTTCTTTATTTTTTTCTTATTTTTTGAGCTTATATTTAAGACATTTTTTAAGCAATTTGTAAATTAATGCCCAATCTTCAAAATATCTGGGTTTTTTTCACGCAAATATTTTTCATATAGCAAAATACACGTAGCCACACGCTGAGAAACATGTTTTTCATTAGGAATAAGCGTATTTTTTATAGAGATATTTAAATATTTTGCTATAGTTCTTTACGAGAAGAAGTCTTTTAAAACGTCTTATGAAAATTTAGATAAAATAAGTTATAAACATTCCATTGATGTGTATGCATTACTTTTTAATTTTCAAACGCACTATTTTACGTTAATTCCTTTTTTTAATTAATTGTGTCCTTTATCTTATTTGTAGAAATATTAAAACTTTGTTTTTTAGGTTTTTTAAAATATTTCAGAAAGATTACTTACTCATTTACATAATGTTCTATCCATTGTTTATTTTCTAGCAATTTTTTAAGAAAATTATGCATTATACATTAACTTCATTTTGAAGTGTCACAATAAAATATTTTATTTTTTTTATTTAAAATGTGTCATAGAGAAAGACAGGATCGGACCAAGCATGTGCATACACCTTTTAACGTAGAAACACTTTTATTTCTTTGCAGAACATTGTGTAAGAATTTTCATATAAGTTTATATATATATATATATATGTGTGTGTGTGTGTATATATATTTCATATTATGAAATGAAAGTCCAAAATCTCAAGGATAGAGTGTATGTCAGAAAGGTAAACAATTAACGATAAACAATTAAAAAACTATAAACAAAATACAGGCAAGAAAAAACAGTCTGTTCTTCATCAGAGGGAGGACAGATGAGACTTAACTCCACCCCCCCCTCTTTAATATATATATATATATATATATATATATATATATATATATATATATATATATATATGTGTGTGTATATATATACATATATATGAGTGACAAATTTTAGACAAATTTACTTCCAACTGAGCTCTTAATTGAAGAATGTGTTAAAATGGAAGTTGCAAACACTATGTTAAGTATTTAAAATTGGATAGTAGGAATCGTGGTAGGAATCTGATGACGTGTTGGGTATTTAATCCATTTTTAAACAATCTCGAACAATTTACAATCAATATTATACGAAAAATTATTAAGGAAATGTTACAAATTAAAAGGAATAGATACGACAATGTAAATTATGTATTTCTTTGTAGAGATTTTAACTAGAAAACTGTTTTAGATTTATATTTATGCTGAAAAAAACTGCATATATATACTGTACCAAATTCTAAAGTCCGAACTTCAACCTCTTCAGACGGCGGACCTGCACCTCTGCTGTTAAACGGTTGAACAATTATAATGTACTCTGTAAATCTGTTTAAATTCTGTAAGTGAAAATGCTGCAATATGTCTTCTGTAAGGGGGACGGACTTGAATGTGAAGGGCTCACTCCCACTTCTGATTTTATATCCGACATAGAATCCTTCAACACTGCTGGTTCCCTCTGGTTCTATAGGTGCCTAAAATTACATGATTCAGAAAGTTTTGTTCTTAATAAATATAGATGATATATTTAAACATAATTTTTGGTAAAATCAACATACTACGACGTACTTGCCAAGTGACATTAACTGCTCTAGATGAAACAGCCATTGCTTTTACGGATATTGGCGCATCCCTTGGAGCTGGAAAAAAAACAAAAAAAAAAATCAAATTAAGAATATTTTAGATTTGTCTCTGTTGCTTCTGAATAAAGTTTGATTGATTTTATTTTAAGTAATTTCTATGTTTTAATCTTAGATCTGTAGTTTCTATCTGTAATTTTAGTATAGTAGAATCTGTAGTTTTTTGCCGTGTATGCGAATATTTAAACGTAGAATTGTACACTCGGTGAAATATACAAGATTATATTCATCTCGAAGGATATAGGAGAATGAATGTAAGAAAAAATTGTGTAACCTAAAAAGTGACTAAGATTGACATTTTACTTCTGTGAAATTTGGATTATAATAAGTGTTCAAGTTTATATACGCCCATCGTGCAGTTAATGTAAATACTTGTTAACAATTTTTATTTTAAATATTTGATTAAATATAATAATTTAATATTTGACTTCTGAATAAAGTTTGATTGATTTTATTTTAAGTAATTTCTATGTTTTAATCTTAGATCTGTAGTTTCTATCTGTAATTTTAGTATAGTAGAATCTGTAGTTTTTTGTCGTGTATGCGAATATTTAAACGTAGAATTGTACACTGGGTGAAATATACAAGATTATATTCATCTCGAAGGAAATAAAAGAATGAATGTAAGAAAAAGTTGTATAACCTAAAAAGTGACTAAGATTGAAATTTTACTTCTGTGAAATTTGGATTATAATAAGTGTTCAAGTTTATATACGCCCATCGTGCAGTTAATGTAAATACTTGTTAACAATTTTTATTTTAAATATTTGATTAAATATAATAATTTAATATTTGACTTCTGAATAAAGTTTGATTGATTTTATTTTAAGTAATTTCTATGTTTTAATCTTAGATCTGTAGTTTCTATCTGTAATTTTAGTATAGTAGAATCTGTAGTTTTTTGTCGTGTATGCGAATATTTAAACGTAGAATTGTACACTGGGTGAAATATACAAGATTATATTCATCTAGAAGGAAATAAAAGAATGAATGTAAGAAAAAGTTGTATAACCTAAAAAGGGACTAAGATTGAAATTTTACTTCTGTGAAATTTGGATTATAATAAGTGTTCAAGTTTATATACGCCCATCGTGCAGTTAATGTAAGTACTTGTTAACAATTTTTATTTTAAATATTTGATTAAATATAATAATTTAATATTTGACTTCTGAATAAAGTTTGATTGATTTTATTTTAAGTAATTTCTATGTTTTAATCTTAGATCTGTAGTTTTTATCTGTAATTTTAGTATAGTAGAATCTGTAGTTTTTTGTCGTGTATGCGAATATTTAAACGTAGAATTGTACACTGGGTGAAATATACAAGATTATATTCATCTCGAAGGATATAAAAAAATGAATGTAAGAAAAAGTTGTATAATCTAAAAAGTGACTAAGATTGAAATTTTACTTCTGTGAAATTTGGATTATAATAAGTGTTCAAGTTTATATACGCCCATCGTGCAGTTAATGTAAATACTTGTTAACAATTTTTATTTTAAATATTTGATTAAATATAATAATTTAATATTTGACTTCTGAATAAAGTTTGATTGATTTTATTTTAAGTAATTTCTATGTTTTAATCTTAGATCTGTAGTTTCTATCTGTAATTTTAGTATAGTAGAATCTGTAGTTTTTTGTCGTGTATGCGAATATTTAAACGTAGAATTGTACACTGAGTGAAATATACAAGATTATATTCATCTCGAAGGATATAAAAGAATGAATGTAAGAAAAAGTTGTATAATCTAAAAAGTGACTAAGATTGAAATTTTACTTCTGTGAAATTTGGATTATAATAAGTGTTCAAGTTTATATACGCCCATCGTGCAGTTAATGTAAATACTTGTTAACAATTTTTATTTTAAATATTTGATTAAATATAATAATTTAATATTTGACTTCTGAATAAAGTTTGATTGATTTTATTTTAAGTAATTTCTATGTTTTAATCTTAGATCTGTAGTTTCTATCTCTAATTTTAGTATAGTAGAATCTGTAGTTTTTTGTCGTGTATGCGAATATTTAAACGTAGGATTGTACACTGGGTGAAATATACAAGATTATATTCATCTCGAAGGATATAAAAGAATGAATGTAAGAAAAAGTTGTATAACCTAAAAAGTGACTAAGATTGAAATTTTACTTCTGTGAAATTTGGATTATAATAAGTGTTCAAGTTTATATACGCCCATCGTGCAGTTAATGTAAATACTTGTTAACAATTTTTATTTTAAATATTTTATTAAATATAATAATTTAATATTTGACTTCTGAATAAAGTTTGATTGATTTTATTTTAAGTAATTTCTATGTTTTAATCTTAGATCTGTAGTTTCTATCTGTAATTTTAGTATAGTAGAATCTGTAGTTTTTTGCCGTGTATGCGAATATTTAAACGTAGAATTGTACACTGGGTGAAATATACAAGATTATATTCATCTCGAAGGATATAAAAGAATGAATGTAAGAAAAAGTTGTATAACCTAAAAAGTGACTAAGATTGAAATTTTACTTCTGTGAAATTTGGATTATAATAAGTGTTCAAGTTTATATACGCCCATCGTGCAGTTAATGTAAATACTTGTTAACAATTTTTATTTTAAATATTTGATTAAATGTAATAATTTAATATTTGACTTCTGAATAAAGTTTGATTGATTTTATTTTAAGTAATTTCTATGTTTTAATCTTAGATCTGTAGTTTCTATCTGTAATTTTAGTATAGTAGAATCTGTAGTTTTTTGTCGTGTATGCGAATATTTAAACGTAGAATTGTACACTGGGTGAAATATACAAGATTATATTCATTTCGAAGGATATAAAAGAATGAATGTAAGAAAAAGTTGTATAACCTAAAAAGTGACTAAGATTGAAATTTTACTTCTGTGAAATTTGGATTATAATAAGTGTTCAAGTTTATATACGCCCATCGTGCAGTTAATGTAAATACTTGTTAACAATTTTTATTTTAAATATTTGATTAAATGTAATAATTTAATATTTGACTTCTGAATAAAGTTTGATTGATTTTATTTTAAGTAATTTCTATGTTTTAATCTTAGATCTGTAGTTTCTATCTGTAATTTTAGTATAGAAGAATCTGTAGTTTTTTGTCGTGTATGCGAATATTTAAACGTAGAATTGTACACTGGGTTAAATATACAAGATTATATTCATCTCGAAGGATATAAAAGAATGAATGTAAGAAAAAGTTGTATAACCTAAAAAGTGACTAAGATTGAAATTTTACTTCTGTGAAATTTGGATTATAATAAGTGTTCAAGTTTATATACGCCCATCGTGCAGTTAATGTAAATACTTGTTAACAATTTTTATTTTAAATATTTGATTAAATATAATAATTTAATATTTGACTTCTGAATAAAGTTTGATTGATTTTATTTTAAGTAATTTCTATGTTTTAATCTTAGATCTGTAGTTTCTATCTGTAATTTTAGTATAGTAGAATCTGTAGTTTTTTGCCGTGTATGCGAATATTTAAACGTAGAATTGTACACTGGGTGAAATATACAAGATTATATTCATCTCGAAGGATATAAAAGAATGAATGTAAGAAAAAGTTGTATAACCTAAAAAGTGACTAAGATTGAAATTTTACTTCTGTGAAATTTGGATTATAATAAGTGTTCAAGTTTATATACGCCCATCGTGCAGTTAATGTAAATACTTGTTAACAATTTTTATTTTAAATATTTGATTAAATGTAATAATTTAATATTTGACTTCTGAATAAAGTTTGATTGATTTTATTTTAAGTAATTTCTATGTTTTAATCTTAGATCTGTAGTTTCTATCTGTAATTTTAGTATAGTAGAATCTGTAGTTTTTTGTCGTGTATGCGAATATTTAAACGTAGAATTGTACACTGGGTGAAATATACAAGATTATATTCATCTCGAAGGATATAAAAGAATGAATGTAAGAAAAAGTTGTATAACCTAAAAAGTGACTAAGATTGAAATTTTACTTCTGTGAAATTTGGATTATAATAAGTGTTCAAGTTTATATACGCCCATCGTGCAGTTAATGTAAATACTTGTTAACAATTTTTATTTTAAATATTTGATTAAATGTAATAATTTAATATTTGACTTCTGAATAAAGTTTGATTGATTTTATTTTAAGTAATTTCTATGTTTTAATCTTAGATCTGTAGTTTCTATCTGTAATTTTAGTATAGTAGAATCTGTAGTTTTTTGTCGTGTATGCGAATATTTAAACGTAGAATTGTACACTGGGTGAAATATACAAGATTATATTCATCTCGAAGGATATAAAAGAATGAATGTAAGAAAAAGTTGTATAACCTAAAAAGTGACTAAGATTGAAATTTTACTTCTGTGAAATTTGGATTATAATAAGTGTTCAAGTTTATATACGCCCATCGTGCAGTTAATGTAAATACTTGTTAACAATTTTTATTTTAAATATTTGATTAAATATAATAATTTAATATTTGACTTCTGAATAAAGTTTGATTGATTTTATTTTAAGTAATTTCTATGTTTTAATCTTAGATCTGTAGTTTCTATCTGTAATTTTAGTATAGTAGAATCTGTAGTTTTTTGTCGTGTATGCGAATATTTAAACGTAGAATTGTACACTGGGTGAAATATACAAGATTATATTCATCTCGAAGGATATAAAAGAATGAATGTAAGAAAAAGTTGTATAACCTAAAAAGTGACTAAGATTGAAATTTTACTTCTGTGAAATTTGGATTATAATAAGTGTTCAAGTTTATATACGCCCATCGTGCAGTTAATGTAAATACTTGTTAACAATTTTTATTTTAAATATTTGATTTCTTTCTTTTTTACGTTCAAAACAATATTGTATTTAGTTCCATATTATATTTCCAAGGTTTTTTTTTATACTTTTTTAAAAGGTAAATGATTGTAACGTGAAATACTGAAACGAAACAACATCAAATATCAACTGGTTAATATTTATTAAGTGGTTTGTTAAGCGACTCGAAATCTAATATCGAGGAAGATTTAGATAACTTTGTTTTTGTATCTTAACTTCAAATTGGTGTGATTTTATATTTTTAAATGAAGATATTTGCAGAAGAACTTACCGGTCCATCACCACTACTTATAGAAGGCACATACAGAAGTTTGTATATGCTGCTGTCAGCCCCGCTTGAATACAGAATTCGGCATTTAAAATGTCAGCGATATCAGATTTTATTTAAGTCGTTACATACGTTAAACTTTCTATTACACTGTAAAAAAAAGGGTCCATCTACTAAAAAAACCTTTAGTGATCCTTGTAATTACTAAAAAATTCTTAGTAATCTTAGTCGGTTACAAGAAAATCTGTAAGAATTACTAGAAAAAAGTTAGCAACGAAGAGAGTTAATAGTTTTATATTTTTAATAACTACTACTAAAACTCACTTGGTGTGGCCTTGATAGCATAGTGGTTATAGTAACGGACTCCAGGCTAAAAGGTCCCGGGTTCGATATTGGCCGCCACTAAATACGCCCAAAATGTATGTAGTGTAAGTACGCGTTAGTAAAGGGATTATGAAAATCCTGTCGGAGCAGTTAACAATGTTTGGTGCTGCCATCTATTGCAGTTTTGCCGAAAATCTTCCGCTTCAGAAGTCTGGATGCAGCTCAAAGGAACCTCCTGCCCTTCGACCGCACGTAATGGTTATTAAAAATAATTTTGGAGCTATTACTAAAATTTGCTTGGTGGCTCATACTAAAAATTTTTAAGTTAGTTATACAAAAAATTGTTTTGTTCAGTTTACAAAAGAAATGCTTGTTTCACTTGCAAAAAAAGAAGTTTGTAATGGTTACTAAAAAATTCTGTGGAATACAAATTTACTAAAAAATTTTTAGTAACCTCTTGAATTTTTTTACAGTGTATGACCGATAGATATTGTAAGAAACCTAAATATAAAAAGTTGTAGTTTATGGATGTGTGGTAAAATACCATATTTTTAACATGTGGAAAAATAATAACTCTCCCACAAAATCCAGATACTTCTTTTTAAATGACAAACCAAAAAAGAAATTATGTCACATATGCACAAGCGATTGATTGTTCATTAGAAAAAAGTATCGATATTTTTAACACATCGAATAAAACAAAATAATTCTAATGGTTTCACAAAGAAATATCTGCGGCAAACAGAATAACGGACCTTCTGCATAGAAATTACGCATTTTATTTTTAGTATTTTGAAATGTTCATTTTACATCCTTGCCTATATTTCCCGAACAAACCTAAATAATGAAAAAATAACTCTTCCCGATGCTTTAAATATTAAATGAAATTTACCACTCTCGATCCAAAACTATCTGGCTGTATTTTTTTTCTTATACATATATATATATGTGTATTTATATAGAGAGAGAGAGAAAGAGAGAAAATGTCTATCAAAATGTATTCTCATTCAAGTTCATCAAGAACCTTTTAGTCTCGTTTCTCAGTCCATCTGCCATAATGTTCGGACTCGCAAAATATTTAAGTTTATGTTTAAGTTTTTTCACATACATTTGAATACCTTCAACTTCGCAAAAATCATAAAATTAAGAAAAAAGTGTTAATTAACGCATGCTATTAATTAAAATCCGCAATTAAATCAAAGAAAAGGATTTATTATTCAATTAAAGCATTGATTTTAATCAAGCCACAACGAATTTTGGAAAAAAAAGGAAGAGGATTTCCATAATTTTTGCCATATTCTATCTCGATAAATGTACTGATTGTTTAAAAATGTGAGCGTATTTTAAAATCTACACTGTAAAAAAAATCTGTAACCTTAGTAATCTAAATTAACCGAAATCTCTTACGCTTACTAAAATTTTATGTGTACACTGTACAAGAAAATGATGTCAATCTACAAAACTTGTAAGCAAAACTAAAACCATCTGTAACTTTACAAAAGAATTTACTAAAATTTTGGTAACTTTACTAAAATTTTATCTATAATGCTCGTTATCGTCACTTAAAAAGTTCTTGGAATACGATTTCCCAAAAAAATTCTTAGTAACCTTAAAATTTGTTTGATTCAAAGTGCAAATCTGTTACATGAATTTTTATTGTTGCCGTTACATAAAAAGTTCTTGGAATACAATTCTACTAGAAAAATTTTTGTAAGTTTCCCAATTTTTTTTTACAGTGTACTCTACCTAAAAATGCATACAAATGTAAAAAAGTCTCTTTCAGAATTAACTTTTTTTAATTCCTTCTAGAATCGTAAAAATTTATTAAAATCTATTTATATAAAATAATTTTATTTCCTTTAAAAAACTAGTCTTTGGGGGCCACCGTAATACTTACCCATCATGGATATGTATATGAAAATAAAACATGTGAAACTGTTTATAAAATGTATTGCAATTCATAAACAAAATTTGAATATTGTTAATATACATAGTAATGCTATATTAAAGAACTGCTGATGTACCAATTTCGACAAATTATATAAAACGCCAAACTACTCAAGTAGTACCGAACTGCGTAAAAGAAACATCCTTATAACTCCAAAAATGATAATTCTATTAACTAACAATTAACTGCGTCGGATTAAGCGCCTCATTTCCAATTAAAATATACTTCTGAATTGAAATTTGAATGAAATACAGGGTCATGAAAAATCGAAGAATGTGAAAAACAAGATTACAAATATCTCGGCAACTAATAATCCGATCGACTTCGTTCTATATGCAAAATGTGTGTTATTTTATTGCATTTTACGTCCATTCCTTAGAACAAAAAACTTCGAAAAATTTTATATACCTTTAATCAGAACGAATTTCCGAAAAAAATCCGAGTCCGAAAAAAATAGTTCCGGATAATCGAGGTTGCTGATATTAAATAGGGTTCTCCCATTCTTACATACTAACTACATACAAAATTTCAAGTCTCTATCTCAATTTGTTCGGGACATAGAGTGTTTACAGACAGACAGACTGACAGACAGACAGACGGACGGCAAAAATTTTTTTCTAAAAATATGTTTTTCGGAATCTCCACTATCTAAAACGTGTAAATCCGTCAAAAAAATTTTCGATTTTCAAAACGATTGCAAGACTTACCCTATACTATGTATGATGGGTAAGTAATAAGCAGTAGAGCACAGGTTTTCGAGCAGTATTCCACATACACGCGGCTGTCGTCTATGTTCCTGGCATTTATTTCCGGTGTATATTTGTTTTACAAATATAGCAGTTACAGATTTAATTTTTAAGCATCTGTTGTATTTTTTTTATATACTGGTTTCAATGCAATTTATGTAAAAATTTTCTCAGCATAAATACAAAACTAAATAAAAAAATTTATGCCTCGCTTTTTATTTCTAATCCAGAAAAACATTAAAAGCCAGGCATCTGATAAAATCACAGATAATATTTTAAATGGAATTATTTTGTGGGATTGTTGAGCTTTAAATGTTTTACAAATACTGAAATTGTGGATTTTAAACTTATGCTAATATGTGCCTACTTTTCGAAACTGATTCCAAATATGTAATTTTCATAAAATTTATTTCTGCACCAATAATCATTATTTTAAATCTGATTTTTTTATTATATATTATATAAAGCATATTTTACCTTTTAATTATTGGTGGTAGTAGTTGCCACTATTTACAAATATTAAATTCAGCAAAATAAATAAATAAATAAATAATAAAAATGAATATAAACAGATAAAATAAAAATAAATAAATAATGTAAATAAATAAATAAAAATAAAAAAAGTAAAAAAAAAATGTAAAAATAAATAAATAAAAGATAAAAGTAATTATGCTGTCTATTTAAAAATTTATGACACTTTATAATACTTAATTTTTTTTAATGAAATATGTGTTGAGGGATTCAGTTTCGGAGTTTCTTTTTTTAACTGTGTAGGCTCTAATTTGTGCATTTTAAGCATATTAAAAAAACTCCGAAGATTTTTTAACTAAGGTGGGATTACAACTCATTTGAAGGCTGTATAAAAGGGGCTATCTCGTCGACTCTAAAATCTTATTGGTAACTTTTTTGATTTCAGAAAATAAAAGACATTCTCCCGTCAAGAGAAAAGTTTTTTTTCTATGTGATTTGTTGTTTTAAAGTTAATATACCGGATGATTCAGAAGTTCCAGGTGCTTTTAAATGCTAATAATTAGCAAACTATAAACAATAAAAATGTGCGGGTTTTTTAGAAATGCTTAGGAACTTATGGGATTTGTTTTTTTCGATGAAACAAACATATTATGCTAGCTAAACTTTTTGCCAACAGGTGACGTAGAAATTGATAGTATTATTTTTATGGTATGATACAGCTCACTAAAAAAAAAGAATTAGTATCCAAGGGTTACAAATGTTTATTTTGACGCCCTTAGATTATAAGTACTGCCGTGATCCGATGCAAAACAGCGTGCACAGTATCCTCAGAGCAGAAAGAAACCCCTGAAGAAATTTCAGTTCATTGTGATATTACAAGTGTACTGCACTCACCATGAGCTGATGATTTCCACAGAGTATTGACATCGAATTCTACCTCATTTACGATTGCAACAGACATTTGGGATCTTCTGCTTCTATTACGATCTTCCAATGCGCCTTTTTTCAAACCTTGCTTACCATAGCATTTCACATTTGTAATGGCCGTCAAATCTGTTGCAGTTTTAAACGCATTGTACGATAAGAACACAACTCGGCATGCAAAGAAAGCATGTCTAAACATAGCAATTTCTCAAAAAAAATTCTGTCAAAATTCCCTTTCAGTAAAATTTAAACTATTAAAAAAAGTGTTTGAACTTAAACCAATCTTAAAACGAAACCTCATCAATATCCGAGAAAAGATATTTCGCAATGAACTCGTGTGACTATATAACGCATGGTACAGGTACATTCAGTCTTGAACAACAGATCCACATGTTGTTAAAAATTGTAACTATACATATTTAAAAAATTCATTCTAAACAAAACTCCCACATGTTTCTGAGAATATATCTGAAAACCGGATCTTTGTATTGTACATAGTTTCCTAATTATTGACATTTCAAAACTTTCGAAACACAGTCGTATGTCTGATACTCCTCATATTCTTAACTACATTTTTCACCACTTGAGGATGCCTTAAGTTTTCTTTTGTTCACCCCATGTTCTACCCCATTAATTTTGCCAAAAATTAAGGAAAAAACTCTGCATAAAAAATCTTCTCAATTAGCATCTTCTATCTGTTTTTGTTTTTTTATCGCCAGGTGAAGCTATTGAAAAATATCCGCTTATCTACGATACGTCATGTAATATTTGAAATGAAAGACCATGTGTGCAATTATGTTACTCTCCATACTCTGCCTAGATACATCCTTGCTTCTCTTTATCATCCTGTTCTATGTAAGGATTCAATAATCATAAAATTATAAGTTAAGCTTATTAATTAAAATATAAAGTGCTTTGAAATCAATACTAAACGAAATCAATCCTCAATACAATCAACACACTTACCAACTTTTTTTTTCTTTATTTTACTAAATAAAAAGGAAGGCTTGAGAAATTTTGATAAAACTTCCAGAAGATATTTTTTTAAAAAGGGTTATAATAATATTTATGTTAAGTGAACATGTTGTTAGTATAGGCTAAAGACGTTGATCAATTGCTACTATTATTACTATTGTTATTTTTATCACAAAAAGTGTTTGAAAAATAAATAAAAAACTTCGAAACTGGATTACAAAAATATTTTATTGAAAAGATTAATATTCAGATTTTTTATTTCAATCAAAAATTTCCTTATATTATGAATTAAAATTATGTTCCAAATAAACAGGTTTTACCGAATTTCAAGCCGATGCAGATGAATAAAATAAAACATAGAAAACTGAAAAAAAAATGGATCTCGGAAATATATTGGATCTTGAATACACTCTGTTATACAGGGAATATTACCCAGTTGAATTGTTTTTTTTTTTCATTCAGGGAACGGCAGGGTGGATTCCGGTTTTATGAAAATAAAGATGAATCTGATGTGTATAGTGTTGTATGTGCATAGGGTGTATAGTGTGTATAAGTTTAATTCCTGGATTTCAATCTTAGGAGCAAGGTTTTGTGATGACCACCACAAATTTGTTTTATGGAAGGTATGATAATTTTGAGTTTAATTAATATGACCGGTACTGTCCAATAGCTTCGAAAATAGACAAAAGAACTTTGCCGTGTTTTTGGTGATGCAGTTATCTACATCTAACTCTATGAATTCTGGGAAGGTTAAGTAGCACAGACGTAGAGATACAGAAATATTTGTGTATGTTATACATATATAATTTACAAAGACTCTGCACCCTACGAGAAACGCTTCCCAATCTCCGATCAGACACCGTAGATACACTTAAAATACGCTAATTGTATTTGTTTTTAAAAGATTGTAGAAGATTGAACTATAACAAATCCAGAAGTGAAGAACTCCCTTTATATGAGTTTCCATTTATTTTCTCTCGATTTGGAAAGTTTAAGTTCTAATCAGTTTCTGTCAATGGCTGTTTTTTTAATGTTACATTGAATAAGATAATTTAAACATTTGAAATTCAGCTGATATAAAATGATTAATTTATCAGAGTTTTTCCCTTCCTGAATTTTATAATGCTATAGAAAGATTGTTTTAAATAAGACATTTTATATGTATTGTTTTATATATGACCTGATTTTCAACAATGTTTTTATTCTCTTTTCAACACAAATATTATAATACTTTTATTTTTAGAGAGGGAAGGTTATTACTTGATCTGCTTAGAATTAGTGCCGTTTGTTAAAATGATCAATCCAAAATATGAAATAAATATCTGTCATAGATATATTTTTAAATTATAGATGCTTATAAATATTCTCATTTGTCCATTTTAAATAGGACGTAATTTCTCTCATTTCTCCCTATTCATTTAATGTATAATAACGAAAATATTATTTTATTTCACTTGTTTTATTTCACTCTTTAATATTCACATGAAAATATATTTGGTCTTCGATAGAAAAGGTTATTATGTGCGCTCATTTCGAAATATGAACAAATGTCTCGTAAACATGGTAAAATACAAAAATAGCTCTTATTAAGTTATAATAGTCAAATTCTTTTATACAATAACGATTGAAATTTTAGTTGTTAAACAAATATATTTTTTTTATTTTAAACTCCAATTTTAATTTTTAAATTTCGAAATACTCCATTCCCCACAAGATATTTTTTAAAACACCATTTTCTCTATAAATATATAAACTGACAGTAAAAGATGACTAAATAAATTCCAACGTATGTCGGTATACGGAGAAAAATCCGAATGGAAATATAACAGTCTGAATATATCAAATAAAATATTTTCCTCCAAAAAGAACAGAAAAATCTCTATACCTACGTTCTTCCAGTGTTGTGACGGCTACTTCTGCTCCATACTGACTCTGCCCCAAAGCGTTTTCGCATTTGACGCGAAAGAAATACCTTGTTTTCGGATTTAGGCCCCGAATTGTCAAAGTCGTTTCTTCACCGGGTGAAGTTAATGGACCGCCATTCGTTTTCTCTGAAAAGAAATATTTCGTGAACGTATTAGTAGTATCAAGCAATTTTTTTTTAAATATTTTTATTAGATTATCAAATATATGGTAATATATATGTATATATATATATATGTGTGTGTGTGTGTGTGTGTATTATATTAATCTCTCAAGCCCTTTTTTAAGAATTGTTGAAACAGCTGGGTCATTCCATGTCAATTCAACCAATTTTTCCCCCATTTGTAACCCGACCCCCAGGGATTTGGATGAAACTTTGTGTGCACATTAATTCTATCATGAAATGATTCCATCAGAAATTTTTCCTTCCCAGACCTCATAGTTTGAGAGATATGGGGGGTCCAATTCTTAGGTTTTTCTCAAATCGCACATTTCTGAGTGTGTATTCTGAGATTGCAGTTCCATCTTCAAAAAATTGTTTCTCTGGATCTAAAACATGAATCCTACTAAAAATATCACTATAAAAAGGTAAAAAAATGCAGATTTTAATAAAAAATATTTAAAAAATTTACTTTTAATATTTAGGATAAAAAAAGTCAGCCAAAGTTGAGAATTATGGTTATTTTTCCAAATTTTTGTGACTTCACGAAAAAGGCTGTACACAAAAAGGCAAATTAAATTTCCAATTTCTTTTTGTTTTAAATAAAAGTTTACACTTTGGGCTTTCTATCTATGAAATAAAAATGATGTGTTTCGCATGGCTTATGCAAAAATTTTGGGTACTTTCCAATTACCCGGATGAGTGCTTTTTTTTTATATATTACATATGCACACAAAAAAGCAAATGAAATTTCCCATTTCTTTTTGTTTTAAATAAAAGTTTACACTTTGGGATTTCTATCTATGAAATAAAAATGATGTCTTTCGCATGGCTTATGCAAAAATTTTGGGTACTTTCCAATTAGCCGGATAAGTGCTTTATTTTTACATATTACATATGCACACAAAAAAGCAAATGAAATTTCCAATTTCTTTTTGTTTAAAATAAAAGTTTACACTTTGGGCTTTCTATCTGTGAAATAAAAATTACGTCTTTCACATGGCTTATGCAAAAATTTTGGGTACTTTCCAATTAGCCGGATGCGTGTTTATTTTTACATATGCACATATGTATACATCTATATAAATACAGATGTATTATACATGTACATATGTATGTATATAGACAGTATATTGATACATATAACACTGGTGCCCGTCTAACCGAAAAGTACCAAATTTTGCCTCGTTTTGAAAATCTGCACCAATTAAGGGGGAAAAAATCTGACTAAGTTTAGCTGTGGTACTTAAATAATTACTGGAGTTTCTATGAGTTATTGAATTTAATGTTATTTGATGCAAAAACAAATTGGAAATTTCATTTTCCTTTTCATGTAGACTTTTTCATAAAGTCACAAAATTTCGGAAAAATAATCATGACTTTCAACTTTGGTTTACTTTTTCGTCCGTATATAAATCTCTATTAATTGCCCTAATTGCTTTTTTCACTTGCTTTTTATGCCGCTTAAATGGATCTCCACATTTATATAATTCATATTTCATTAAGAGCGAAATTCTGTGATGCTCACATATATTAATCAAAAGGTTTTCACTTAATTTTTGTTTTATAAATGCAATAGTCCTAACTAATAAAAGTTCTTTTTCTGAATCACAGAGATTATCAATGTAGTCTATTTCTCTGTTATTTGTATAGCTAGTTTTGTGACATTCTAAACCAGTTAATATTACAAAACTGCAAGCCTGAAGACTAGTAGAAGGTTTAATATCAGGCTCCATATTAAATCAATAAAGCAAAAAAAAAATATTTATACATATCATAAACTATAAAATATGTAGCAATCAGAATGTATTTTTTGTAGCACAGTAAAAGTTAAATCATTCTTCTATGATAAGAAACAACAGAATGACAATAATTTGATTAACTTGATTTCAAAACATCTGCTTTCATACTAACGAGCATTACCCTGCCTTTATCAGAAGTTGTTTATACAAGGCAGGTGCAATTAAATCTTTCAGACTATAGAAACAAATTCAAGTTCTGTTAAACATTTGTGTATTTAAACTTGCCAATATAAATATTTAATCTGATTAAAATTAACGAAGGAAAGGAAATACAAGGTTATGAAAATTTTTTTAAACACAAATAATTAATATATAAGCATTCGAAAGAA
Source organism: Maratus speculifer (assembly GCA_964019185.1). NCBI lineage: Eukaryota > Metazoa > Arthropoda > Arachnida > Araneae > Salticidae > Maratus > Maratus speculifer. The sequence continues at coordinate 14,576,775 of OZ025297.1, read as the reverse complement.
AGAATGGAAATGTGAGGAAAAAAAAATTTCTATTTTATACTGTACAAAAAAAATCTGTTTTGAGTTTAATTATTGAAAATAAAAGTAAGAGATTCTTTAGATTGTCAAAAAATGCCCATTATTAAATAACTAAATGAAATATATGGACCATTCACTAAATTTAATGGGGAAACATATTACAGTCAGATTTTTTTTGATCAGAAAAAACAAAACCTAAACTTTACTTTGAGAATTAAAAAAAAAAAAAAAAAAAAAAAAAAAAAAAAAAAAAAACATGCATCAAATAACATTAAATTCAATAACTCATAGAAATTCCAGTAATTATTTAAGTACCACAGCTAAACTTAGTCAGATTTTTTTCCTCTTAATTGGTGCAGATTCTCAAAACAAGGCAAAATTTGGTACTTTTCGGTTAGACGGGCACCAGTTTTATACATATATATATCAATATACTGTATATATACATATATATGTACATGTATAATACATCTGCATTTATATAGCTCTATACATGTGTACATATGTAAAAATAAAACACGCATCCGGCTAATTGGAAAGTACCCAAAATTTTTGTATAAGCCATGCGAAAGACATCATTTTTATTTCATAGATAGAAAGCCCAAAGTGTAAACTTTTATTTAAAACAAAAAGAAATGGGAAATTTCATTTGCTTTTTTGTGTGCATATGTAATATATAAAAATAAAGCACTTATCTGGCTAATTGGAAAGTACCCAAATTTTTTGCATAAGCCGTGCGAAACACATAATTTTTATTTCATAGATAGAAAGCCCAAAGTATAAACTTTTATTTAAAACAAAAAGAAATGGGAAATTTCACTTGCTTTTTTGTGTGCATATGTAATATATAAAAATAAAGCACTCATCCGGCTAATTGGAAAGTACCCAAAATTTTTGCATAAGCCATGCGAAACACATCATTTTTATTTCATAGATAGAAAGCCCAAAGTGTAAACTTTTATTTAAAACAAAAAGAAATTGGAAATTTAATTTGCCTTTTTGTGTACAACCTTTTTTGTCAAGTCACAAAAATTTGGAAAAATAACCATAACTCTCAACTTTGGCTAATTTTTTTTATCCTAAATATTACAAGTAAATTTTTTAAATATTTTTTATTAAAATCTGCATCTATTTATATTTTTACAGTAAATTTTTTAAGATGATTCATATTTTAGATCCAGAGAAACAATTTTTTGAAGATGGAACTGCAATCTCAAAATACAGACTCAGAAATGTGCGATTTGAGAAAACCCCAAGAATTGGACCCCCCATATCTCACAAAGTATGAGGTCTAGGAAGGAAAAATTTCTGATGGAATCATTTCATGATAGAATTAGTGTGTACACAAAGTTTCATCAAAATCCCTGGGGGTCGGGTTACAAGGTCTGGTTGAATTGACATGGAATGACCCAGCTGTCATTCCAGTGTTTATCCAAAAGAAATGGATGACATATTTAAAACTGTAATAGTACACCATGCAATATATTCTGGTGCATTCTGAAATTATCAGGCACAGTAATAAAAAAAATACCAAGGTTCGATGCAATCAATCAATATATATATATATATAATGTCTATTTGTTAATTTAATATGTGAATTAAATAAAATAAATTGAAAATAACAACAAAAAAATAAATATTTAGTTATATCGTTCTTTGACAAATACTTTTATAGTTTTATTTTTGATTCTATAAATTTGTAATATCAAGTTATTTAGTACAAAGGGCGTGAATCAACAATGCCTTAATACTTTTTGAAAGTTCATTTACGCATTATGTACATTGGTCATCAAAATTAAATGATTGTGAGAAAAAATATGCTCGCTAATTTACTGTTGCCACCAATGCCCAATACTGCAACTAATGAAGTTAATTAAATACAATCTAACGCAATATTCCACTTCTGAGTCAGAAATATGAAAAATAGGTATTTGATAATGTGTTGCGCAGCAAGCCCATATTGGAAATGGAGGTCTGCAGTGTTGTTTTAAAAAGAATGCGGTTTCTTAGTGTTGTCGCATTCATTTTTTATGGATCAATGGAATAATTTAAGTAAAGGTCAAAATTGACAAATAATTAATAGAATAGAGGGAGGTCAAATACAAATGGGGGGGGGGCATTCAAGATTTAAATATTTCGTAAGAGATTTGAGCCAATCTTAAGCACTGAATCCGTGGATAGAGAACGTAGTCAAAAGCGAATAAGAGTGATAACGGCATCTGAAGACCATATTCTGCCATTGTCATCTCGATCAAATCACGCTTCAAACTAGTTACCTATCGAAGAGCTTCTAGAGCTGCTCAGGATATATGGATAATGTAACGGAACCCAAGTTAGACTGTTTAGGGTAGTTATTAGCCTAGAGTATTTGCTTATGGATGACAATTCTGGTCCACGTCTTGCATACATGGTTTCAGATTCCTTGCAAACGGAAAATATCAGTCGAATTAATTAAGCACCTTACTCAGATTAAAACTTTATATGGAATACGCATATGTGTAATGCCTTAGGACGCTAACTATGAGTACACTAAATACCTGCTTTGACTCAGAGGAGGTGATTTTTAAGAAATAGAACACAAAACTTTGGTAAAATCTATGAAATCAAGATATGAACTATACATATTTCTTAAAGATATTTATGCGCCATATTAAAGATAAAAATAATCCATAAAAGGTATCTTAATTTTTCCATATTTTTTTTCTTTCTATAAATTTTATCTTCAATTTAGTATTTTTAGAATAATTAACAGTCAAATATTGCAATTTATTCTAACCAACACTTTTGTGCAAATAATTATTAATATTATTTCATTAATTACCGATTTCGTTTTATTTCAATCGTTATCCTTTAATTTTGATGACCAGTGTGTAAAATATCTAAGATTACATTTTATTGACTATATTGTTTATTTTTTTTGCAAAAACATTAACAATATTCTTTTTTAATTTTCATTATCGAATGTTTTTGTCTTAATTTTAAATTCCCACTGTTAAGAAAAATTCACAGAACCGCAGGAACCATGACGATTACATGCTAAAAGAAACATGCAATACAGTATACAGGATGTATTCACAAACTCGAAAGACTAGTTTTTTTCCGAGTACGGACGGACGTGTACACTCGTTCTAGCCACAGGGTGATGCAGTCAATTGTCAGCTAACGGACGCATGTGCATCATCTGCCTCCGTGCTTTGAAGTGAGTAGATCGCTAGTCAAATAAGTGCACGTCATTCAACCATGTCGAAATCTCACTGAATCACTTGCAATTCAATCCCGATTTTTTTTTTTTTGAGGGGGGGGGGCAAAAGAGTTACTGGTGATGAGACCTAGGTCTGCCATTGCGATACTTAAATGTCAAAATGCAATGTGGCACACTACTTTGAACTGTTCACCAGTCCAATGTGCCCTATCAAACATCGCTCGCCATTTTTTGTAAATTTTAGAGGGTATTACTGCTGCAACTTCCCTACAGCCCTAACCTGGCTTCCAGTGACTTTTTTTTGCACCCGATCGTTAAAAAAGACCTGAAGGGGAAGATTTTTATTCAAAATGAATTCAGTGATCCAAGTGGCTTCCATTATCAGCCTTGAGCACGAAGATGTAAGCCTATGGACAAGGGGGAAAATGCTGGGAGATAATATGTTGATTTCCAAGGGTCATATTTCGAAAGATTTAGTTCCTGTATATAAATGTTTAGCAGATTTTGTAATATAAGAGCAATCTTGAAACTTCCCGTAAAGCATGGTGACGTCACTGCAACGTCGTTGTGAAGTCACATTGTGACTTTGTGACCATCGATTGCCGATGTGACGTCACGTGACGTCGATGTGAAGTC